>OX392462.1:56073763-57273763 GCA_947623515.1 Neoascia interrupta | reverse complement strand
AAAATAAAATAAAATAAAATAAAATAAAATAAAATAAAATAAAATAAAATAAAATAAAATAAAATAAAATAAAATAAAATAAAATAAAATAAAATAAAATAAAATAAAATAAAATAAAATAAAATAAAATAAAATAAAATAAAATAAAATAAAATAAAATAAAATAAAATGAAATAAAATAAAATAAAATAAAATAAAATAAAATAAAACAAAACAAAACAAAATAAAATAAAATAAAATACAATAAAACAAAATAAAATATAATCAAATAAAACACATAAAACAAAATAAAAAACAAAATAAAATAAACTAAAACACAATAAAATAAAATAAAAAAAGTAAAATATGTTGGCAAAAAATATATATAAATCAAAACTAGTTGGTTGGATCCAGGGTTTGAAATAAGGACCTTCCTATTGTCGGTCAGAGGTTCCTCTACCATCAGTTCCACAGTCCTACTTTCATTTCAGGTGCTTTAGCAGCCAAGTAGGCTGCTTTGTTCTCTTTGCATAAATAATGCACAAACTAATAACAAAACAAAATAAAATAAAATAAAATAAGAATAAATAGAATAAAAAAAATAAAATAAAATAAAGTAAAATGACATAAAAAAAAGAAAAAAACGCAGCAACATTGACGTTCATCGCGTTCGACAGTCCGCGAGCCGCAAAATCTGTTCAGCAATTGTATCAATAAGAAGACGAGGCTAATGTTAGCAGCTGTAAAATGTAGCGAAACGAAGTTTCGTTGAGGCAACAGAGAGCTAGGGTCTCGACCTCGAGTGAAATTACGAGTTTGATTGAAATATTTAAATTAAAACTCCTGGACGGCGATTTTTCCAAGAGACTATTCAAAAGAACTCCTAGTCATGGGTTAGGTTAAGTTAGATAAGGTTGTTCGGTTGATGAGACGAGAATACCCGAGTCTTATCGCACTTAGGTTTGCACATAGGAAGCTCCTTGCTGTTCTTCTGAAGTTTTCACGTGCTTCTTACGCCACCATACCTATAAATGTAACATACCTTGAACGAGACGTTATTGGTGCGTTTGAAAGTTCTGAAATCTCGTTGAAAAAGTAGCTTCCCAAGGGTCTCAACTGACTTTTCTCAACTAACTTAGACTGGGATAGTGGCACAGAAAGTAAGAAGGGTTCTCGCAGCAACCCGTATAGCCGCATTCGCTGCAGATGTCGTCATTGTCGAGATTTATTTTCTAGCATAATGTCTCAGAAGTAAGTAAGTATGTATACCTAATAGTAACGACGGAGTCTTCATTGTCACTCCTGATGAGCGCGTTAGCTCGGGACTTATAAAATTAAGGCCACACTTGTCTTGATGAATGTCCACCTCGTATTTGGATGACATCTTGTATTGTTTGCCTTCATCCAGATCTTCTTTTCCATCAGCCTTCTGAGGTGACAGAGTGAAGGTTCAATCCATTGAAGAGCTTGTTGCTCTTAGTCTTACCTATTATTCAGAATTTCATGTGAAACCCAAGCTGCTTCCCTAAAACTTTACTTGACCTTGATTCAACTTTACCCAACTTGATTCGGCGTACAATCAACTTCTGATTTCTTGAAAAACGATTTTTACGGCAATGAAAGCAATTGATAAGAGCAAGATACGCGCAAGGGGGCTTGGTACGTCTTATGTTCTGGAGACTTGTTCTTTATTTATAAGAAATAAATTTTTCAAAAAAGGTTTAAGAAAAAAATGAAACCATTGAGTCTTGGTATGCATTTTTCCTAAACGACTTGGATGGAAGAGCACCTTTAAATAGAGCAACGTTGAAATTAGATTTAGATTAACCGATTAACCGAAACAGAAACGTATAGATAGATGATCAGTCGAATGTACATTGCGGTGTTTGCCACCGAGGGGTTAGCCAAGATTAGTGGCTCGCTTACACTTGTCAATCGCTTTTTCTTTGGGCTAAGGAGGCAATTGAGTAGCAAAGCCCTCTCTCGAGCAACGAAAGTGTCCATGTATAAGACCCTCATCATCCCAGCCCTGCTTTACGGTGCAGAAGCATGGACCCTGTCTAAGGCGGATGAAAACACTTTAAGCTGCTTCGAGAGAAAAATTCTTCGGACGATTTACGGTCCCGTCTGCATAGACGGAGAGTGGAAGAGGAGATATAACATCGAACTGTACGGGCTGTACAGCGATACCGACCTAGCCAAAAGAGTCAAAACACAACGTCTACGATGGCTGGGTCATCTAGAGCGGATGAACACCAACGCCCCGACCCGGAAAATCTTCGAATCCACACCGCAGGGACGGCGCGGTAGAGGAGCACCGAGACTCAGATGGCGCACGCAAGTGGAAGAGGACCTCAGCCAACTTCGCGTGCGAAACTGGAGACGGCTAGCTCGAGACAGAGCTGGCTGGCGAAGCTTGTTGGCTGAGGCCCAGGTCCACCCCGGACTGTAGCGCCACCTTAAGTAAGTAAGTAAGTGGCTCGCTTACGCTGGTAACAGTGACAGTATGCTAAAGTATTCCGACTTTAAACAGAGGTTGACACAATACGCGTTGAATAGTACGTCTGGGCTGGCACAAGGATTAATTGACTTCCAACAGTTTAAGGGATGTTATAGTTTTACGAATCGATTTGATATAAAAATAAATTCCCGCTTTCCTCGGACACACCAAAAGATTGAGAAGACTTATGGATTTCAGTTAGTACTCAATGAGTATATGAAGTTTGATACTTGCGCAAATGAAGCATTTAATGACAGAGCAAAAATAAACGTTTTTCATTCAAATTTCACATCAACAGCGATTGATTTATAGAAGAAACTATTACGAGCTACTCAAAAAGGATACAATGCCAGCATTCATTCCGATTCCGAGGCATTCACCCCTTGAGAGGTACTGATCGGTCATTAATTATTTTGGTCTCGTTCTAGTATTTTGGCTCTAAGTTCCTACTTCAAATTGTGTACGCTGTTTCCTAACCGATTTTGGTTAAACGGGCACAACAATTACAATTCAGTAATGTAAAGCTCTTGTTGCTAAATATAAAATTAATGACCTTTCGATGAGAAACTGTGGCCACCTGCTATTAGTTTTTACCCAAGCTGAAATCTCATTTCAAGTTGCAACCAAAATTCACATCTGCGTGTCCGTGTTCTATACGAGTCAGTGTTAGAGTCGGAGCTGTTGGAATAAAACCTGCACAGTCGAGGAAATGGTTCATTACAACCACCTGCTCTAATAAATCACACCATCATTCCTTCATTCATGGCTTTCAACAATTTACTCATCCACTCTGCGGCTACCACTTGTGTAGATGTTTGTTTCGCTTGTATCCTGGCTCCTGTCCCATAACAGCATAAACTAGTGCCGCTGGTGAATCCATTAAATAAAACGAAAATCCTGGAACGCGTAATTTGCCAAAGCGCTGTGCCTCCCGCGCCTCCCCACTCAGGGGCATTTGCACGAATCCGCACATTTCATGTTATGAATAAACACGAAAGAAAAACGAGAAAAAGAAAATCGCAAATCAAGTGATAAATAAAAATCAGTTTCCATATTTCCATTGCTTACTGCATATACACACTACACACAGGCATGAAATACCGAAATGTGTGAGCATTACTTGCCGAGCAAACGAAACACGTACGGGTACGGTGCTCATGTGTGAGTTTTTGATGATAATCCCGGAAAAGTTAATTTTCATTACACTCCCGAGTCGAGCCAGAGGAAGCAAAAATTTATGAAACATTAATTTTAATACGTTTGCTTAATTTGTATCGCGATATGGATGAACGCATGCATCATGTGTGTGCTTTCCCGGGCTGCGTGGTTGATGTCATCCCTAGGGCCGCGTCAGTATAACTACACATCGCAGGCCCAGCCCCTCACTTCGATATTCATTTGAGATATATGAGAGGATTTGAAATTCTTAAACTGGAGTTCTAATCGAGATGGGACCTTGCTGGGAAAATGCTTCTTGCAATCTGGATTTCCCTGATGGAGGTTCAAAAGAAATTTAAAATACAACACAGCTATTACACGGGAAACACGCTTCGCTGGGCGACGGTGGTGGTGGCATGCTTTGTGCAGCGATATTTCCACGATTAATGATTTGAATTGCAGCTAGTCGAGAAAAAGTAATTGGAAATATTTCAGTACACACATGTGTGTACATTACTTTTGAGGGCTCGAAATAACTCACTCCTGTTAATGAGTGAACATAATCCTACATAGGCTTATGCGGGTGTATAAGGACTCGAAAAAATTGTGGGTGGATTTGAAATATTGTCTTTTAATTTGTTTGTTCTATTTCGGGGTTTTCAAAACGATCAGAGAGCATGTCAACAGGCCGATCCCATTAACAATGAAAGGTTATGGCATGTAGGTATAGGAACTTAAAAATATGTAAGAGAGGCTTTCAAGGGACACAACTACATCCTTTGGTATTATACAAGGTAAAGTGCATCCTACTAGTTATATAATGTTAAAAATATGACAGTGTTGCCGCTTACCGTTTCGAATATAAAGGGAAGGACATATATTATCCTAGCCTTTTTTACCATTTTAAAAATTTTAAATCCATGAAGCAGCAATTTAAAATTTTTTAAATCTACATTTTTTAAGGCAGTTAAATAAGACTTTAAAAAGGGCAAAATCAAAAATTATTTCATGCGACAGTAATTTTTTTACCAGAGAAACAAGTATATATTAGGATAACGAAAACCGCAATATCTAACAAAAAATATTTCTGCTTTTTGTGTTTTTGACGAAAAAAGGACGAAAAATTGGTAATGGCCTTAAACTGCGCAGCAAATTATTCAGCTTTGTGAAGGTATTTTTTTTTAAACCAACAACCTTTTTATTAAATCCACCAAAAAAACTGCACGCATATTTATTTTTTATACCCCATCCCATAGGATAGGAGGTATATTAAGTCTGATTCATAGTTTGTAACATAGAGAAATAATCACCGTAGACCCCTAAGACCTTAAGGGCATATGATCCAGACCGAATTGTTAGTCGAATGAGCCATGTCCGTCCGTGTGTCGGTAGTTTTAAGGCCTTAAATTTTGAGCTAGGAACTTGAAACTTAATATCTGTTCTTTCTAGGTCCCGAAGCAGTACAAGTGTAAAAATTTTCAAAATCCGCCAACTGACACGCCCACTTATTTGCATGAAAATTCAAAGTTGTCGCAGGAGGCTGAAATTTGGTTCGCGTTATCCTCGCTTAAGTATATTGTGACTGGCATTTAAGAAAAAAGCGAAAACCGCCCCTTGTAGGCGTGGTCATATTTAATACGCATTCTAATAAACGGTTTTTATTTGATATATTTGCTTTAAATCCAAAAAACTTGGACCGTAAAATCTTCAGATATGTACGTAAGCTATCAACTCACATGAATAAATTTTTGCCATGCCCACTTTTGGGGGCGTTTTTAAGTATAAACCAATTTTTTAATGTGAAAATGCAATCAACACGTGTATATCACTTCTGATAAAAAATATAAACAAAAAAACGATGTAATTGAAAATGGGTGGATGCCACACCCCTTTTTAACAGAGAAGATTTTTTAGCTGAGAAATTCTAAATACAGTTGAAGTTTATAGAAACAGAAATTTAACAACCAAGATTTATGACACAATTCGGAGCTTGAAAGTGGCCAATTGGGATGGGGTATCCAACGATTCGCCTAAGCGGATTGTAACGCTCCCCTTAGTTTTTAATAAAAAACAGTTTTTGGATGTAATTCCAGGAAAAATTCTCCATCAAATTTTGATATCATTGTGGAACAAGATATACATAAGGATAACAAACAGCACAAAGTCTATCCAAAAATTGTTCTGCTTTTCGTGTTTATGACGAAAAATTGGTAAAATCTTTAAATTGCGCCGCAAAATTACGCAGGCATATATTTTTTTAACAATATCTTTTATATCTTTCGGCTGTAATTTTCCCAGTAAAGCGATAATGTCAACACTATTAAAGCATATTTGAATCATCGTTTAAAATTACTGATGTACGAACATAAATTTTTTAAGGCAAAAGCTTAAATATTTTCACCCTAGAGTGGTTCACTTCCTATCTTTTGCCTATTTATTACAAAAAAATCATGTTTTCAAAGACTTACTTTTTAATTCAACTTATATTTTAATTATTTATTTATTTTTAATAATAAAATGATATCATCACGTATGCGCACTATTCATGCAAACATGCGGTTTGTGATCACATTTTCTAGTTCTCGACGTTGTAGTCTTAAAAAGTGGTGGAATTAGCTTGCCGACAACAAAAGGTGCACAATTAAGTACATTTTCAATATTAGTAAAGAAAAAGTATTTTTGATACAAACAAAAAGGATAATTTGGTCTTTAATACTTTCTTCCTATACGTTTATTGGCTAGATTTTTCTTATCTTAGTTTATCACTAGTCTTTTCTATCGACGAACTGTGACACGAAAATTAAAAGCGTTTTGAAATTTTGCAAAAAAAATACAAGTGGGAAAGTGCAACAGTGCGTAGGTAATAACTTCAGTCCGTCTATGATGGATTGCAAAATACCCTACCCTGCCAAAAAAAATAATCTGCCCCGCTTCCGAAAAATGGGTGGGTTATAAAAATATAACAGTTGAATGCTTTATACTAGGTGGTTGCAAACATTTCGTCATAAAACTTCGCCTTTCGAACAAAAAAAATCACTTTTATTAATACCACGCCCACAAAAGTGGGCGAAGGCATACACTGCATACACAAAAAATTAGAAATGCTAATATCTACGACTTTTGTCATATAATTTTTTAACAAATTTCATATATATTTATTGAAAAACAGTCATTTTAAGCTTAAATTCCCTAAAAAAAGTGGGCGTGGTCAATGAAAAGGCAAAACTTTGTCCGCTTCTTTAAAGACAATTACAAGGCAATATTATTCCAAAAAACGAGTGCGCTAGCACCATTGTAACATAGCTAAAATTTGGAAAAACTATTTTTTAAATAAGAGATGATTGTACATACAACCCTGTAGAGGGCGTATCTGTGGACGGGTTCAGCTAATTTTCAAACTTGATCTGAAGGACTGGATTTCCAGCCAACCTACCAAATTTCACCCTCGACCTTAAAATTTAAGGCCTTAAAGTTGTTTACATACGGACGGACGGACGGACATGGCTTAATCGCTTCTCCGGTCGGTCCCATTCATATCACTTAAGGGTCTTAGGGGTCTACGGTGGTTATTTCACTGCGTTACCGACATCAAACTTAATATACCTTGGGTAGGTTATAAAAATATGTTCCCAATAAAAACAAGTGAGTAAGTGCAAAGGTTCGTCTGTAACGAACTTCGAAACTACCCGAACCTCTTTACCCTGTAGTTAACATGAAATTGAAAAGTTTTTAACCTTCATTCATATACTCATATACTGCCAGTAATTTGTTTTGCCATAAAACAAACATCTTCGGCGGATTAGTTGGTAAGCACAGCCTCCACGAAACCACGTCAGATAACGGCTACCGACTAAAAGATTTGCTGCTGCAAAATCCGTTATAAGTAGCACTAGGTTTCCAAGGCTCAGGATACACAAGGCAACCTGGCGGTCTCCAGACGGTCGAACCGCCAACCAAATAGACCATTTGCTCATCGATGCAAGGCACACATCTAAATTCTCTGATCTGGGCAAACGTCGACTCTGACCATTTTCTCTTCGTGGCTAGATTCAGAGCTCAACTTTCCAACGAGGAGAAGCTACGAGCCGCCAAGAAAAATAAACTCAATGTTGGTCGCCTCAGCACACCTGGAGTAGCCGGAGCCTACAGAGAGCGCTTGTGTGAGAGACTCCCCGCTTTGCATTCACTCTCCCCAGACGTCAACAACCAGTGGAGCCAGTACCGCGACACCGTTAGAAGCGTGGCTGAATCAACTTTAGGTTTTCAGCCACCCGTTGGAGCAGGACAGTTGCGTGAACAGGAAAAAAGTGACAGGCGATGCATATGCGAAGACGTTGCAGCGGAAAACAAGAGCAGCATATGAGGAGAACCGAGCCAAGAGAAAGGAACAGAAAAGTTTACTGCGCAGAAAGAAGAGGGCCTACGCAATCTCCAAGCTTAAGGATATCGAAGAGTCTAGCGATTGAAACAAGACGAAAACAGAAAGTTCTATAAAACGGCTAACCAACTGACTGCTAGCTTTAGAGCTGGAACGCAAGCTCTTCGAAATAGCGAAGGGTACCTAGTCACCGAAGCACAGGGAATAGTTGAAATGTTTAAGCATCATTATCATCAGCACCTGCTTAATGGGCATCATGCGGAGAGAGTGGGTAAGGTACAAGAGAGAGAAGAAACTTTACCAGGAGAGAACGAGTGCCCAGTCGACCACGAATAAGTCCCACCACCTAATATTGAAGAAGTTAGCCTAGCTCTAAAGAGGCTTAAGAACAACAAGGCCGCCGGCTCTGACGGAGGTGATGTATTGGTGGGGTCCATGCACCAAATCATTAACCAAGTGTGGGTAACAGAAAGCATGCCTGAAGGCTGGAAAATCAGTTCTATATGCCCCATCTGCAAGAAAGGCGATCCTATGTCTTGCAAGAACTATCGAGGCATATTCCTGTTAAATGTCGCATACAAGATCCTGTCAAACGAACTGTGTGAGAGTCTTAGGCCGTTCTGCGACACTGAACTAATCTTAATGACACACTCATCGGCACCTACCAGTGTGGCTTCCGGCCCGGCAAATCGACCATAGACCAGATCTTCACACTAAGGCAAATCCTGGAAAAGACCAGTGAATTTTAAGTCGAGACACCCCATCTTTTCATCGACTTTAAGGCCGCATATGGCAGCATTCATCGTCAGGAGCTCTACCTGGCGACGGCTGAATTCAAGATCCCGCCAAAACTCATCAAACTGTGCCGTGAACCATTAGAAAACACACGGTGCAACGTGCAGTTTGGAAACAGCTCCTCGGAACTGTTCCAAATATGTACTGGGCTTCGGCAAGGAGATGCACTGTCATGTGCATTCTTCAATCTTATTCTCGAGATGATAGTGCGCAGGGAAAAGGTCAACATGGAAGGCACTATCTTCAACAGATCCTTGCAAATACTGGGGTGCGCGGACGATATCGACATCATCAGCCGCTCCAGTCGTGCCATGATAGAGGCTTTTACGGCGATTGAAGAACAGGCGAATTTGGTTGGCCTGGAAGTAAATGAAGATGAGACCAAGTATATGTTATGAACAAACAAAGAAACATCCGTTCATCTACCTTTGAGTTAACATCAAATCCACAAACGACACCCTAGTGGAGATACGTCGAAGAAGAGCCCTCGCAAACCGCTGTTATTTCGGTTTGGCAAAGCAAATTGCTTTAAAGCTCCTCTTGCGAAAGAAAAATGTAAGCTCTACAAAACCCTAATTCTGTCAGTTCTGCTTAATGGCGCCGAGTGCTGGACGATAAGCAGAGAAGGTAAAATAATTCTTGGCTCTTTCGAGAGAAACACGAAGACTACATTGGCTCGGTGACATCGAGCGAATGGACAACAACGCTTCAGCCAAGAGGGTCTTCAAATCCAAGCCCCAGGCTCGAGACGACCAGGAAGACCGAACCTCCGTTTTAAGGACCAAGCCTTCGCGGATGCCAGAGTGCTTAGTCTGGACAATTGGAAGCAGCGTGCCCAGGATCGAAAAGGATGGAAGGCTACTATGAACCAGTTAGAGACCCTCCATGGGTCGGGAGCCCTAGGAGTAAGTAGTTATTTGGGTAAAATCATGAGAAAATTCGTTAAAATCAAAAATTAATGCTTAAAAAACAGTTTTTTTCTAAAAACGCCCCCTAAAAGTGGGCGTAACCCAATGCTTTGTATAAAACAATTTTAGCAAATGGTAATATCTTCAATATTTGTCATACAATTTATTTTTTTCGTGCGAATTTAATAACGCATGAATACCTTCGTGACCAGGAACCCACCGCAGTTTGGTTTTTATTCCTTGAGCTAAGCTTCTGCAGGGTATTGAAGGAGTGTATGACGGATTTGGAGTCGATGATGTGCGAGCTAGGAATTTTGTACCTGCTTGACTGTCTGTGTATGGGATGTTTTCAACTTTTATACCAGAGATGTAGATTTGGTTGGCGCATTCTTTAATGGCGTGGAGTTCTGCTCGAAACACACTGGGACTATATACTGGCCTGTATACGGCGGCTCCAACTCCCGACGCCATTTTAAACGCATCCGTATTCCACTTATGGCTGCTTTTGCTGTTTGGTGAGTTATTGCAAATCCATTCTTTTCTAGTAGAAATCTCCGTGGGGAACCTTTTGTTGAAGCTCGATTTCCTTTTGACATCTCAACTCCACTCTACGACAAAAAGAAACTAGGTACATAATCAAATGCACTTCAAACCTGAGTCTTACAATTCATATGTCTACACTTGTAACCGTTCTTCTTTTGCCTTATTTTTATCCACTCGTTCTTTTCTCAATACCACCAAGATGCTCAAAACCAAACCTGTCAGCAAATCATTTAAGTTATCAGACATGACATCTGGTCTTGATTCGATGGTTTGATGCTCTGGCTGGATTCATCTTATTCCGATGGTTTCTTGCAGCGGCACTATTATGAATTACTGGTAGGTGCCGCTGTCAGCGTTGATTTGTTCCTTTAAGTATTTAATTTTTCATCTCTGCCCCTTTGGCAGATATCTGACAGTGAGCGAGACGTTGCGTTCATCATCGTGTCGAGGAAATTCAATCCAACATCTTAGGATGGAAAAATTTTTAATTTCGTTCAAATTAGATTTCTGTCTGTGTATCATCTCTCTGCATGATTTTGGCGAAACAGAATCACCACAAAAAAGTTCCAAATGATATCCATTTGTATGCCCAACGATGCGCACAAATGTTGCTCCCAAATCATGATTCTGTTACAGGACTGTGTGGGTGCTGTGTGTAGGTACTCTATGTGATGTTCAGATATGATTGATGCCACATAAAAAAAAGAAAAGAGTTTTGCTGCAAGGCTCACAATCCGTCGACAAATGGAAAACGTCTGGGTTTAATCTTCCTCTTCCCAGATATCATGCCAACAAAAGTGGAAAAACGAATCACGGTGCATATTGAATTGGCAGTTAGTCGGAGATATGTTATATCGGATGAAAGGTAAGGAATGTTACGTATACCCATACATTTGTACAACTGAAAGCTTGTAGACATAAGAGTGTTTATCAAACAGATCGTTGCTTTTATCATGGAAAGGCCACTATTCAGCATAATATATGATATTTAAGACTTTCAGCTTTCAGTTTTAAAGACTTATAGGGCTGTTCTTTTACTTCTGATAAGTCAGAAGCTACGATGCACTCACTGGGCTCATGGTTATCTAATTTGGCTTAGCATATAGTACAGAGCACATGCACATAAGCTTTTAAAAGCACAATTGGCAGATTATAGAACCAGGTAAAGTAGATGGTTGCATGATAGGTAAAGCAACCACGCCGAATGGGTAAAGCAATGGTCGGACTTAAATAGTATTAAACTGCAACATAAATAAACTACTGTCTTATTGATTAGGCTTAACATTCTGGTTTCCACAATGCGGAAAAAAATGCGCAAAAAAGTTAATGAGAAAAAAGGGTTTGATGGTTTCCTGGTTGATGTTTATTTTTCTGGTGTATAGAAGACCTCTGGGCCTCATTGTAAATTGTGTCGGTGGGTGGGCTAAATGGTTAAGTAACTATCTACCTCAAAACCTCATTTCAATGCCAATTTCAACGAACATGGTATATCTCGTTGTCGATGATGTGTTTACTGTTGCATGCGAGCTCATTTGATTGGCTGAACAAAAGCGTAATTTTCTGGTTCATTTGATCGAAGGGAGGTTTGCCTGTTAAGCTTTGGTCACAGTGCTTCCAGTATGTGATTAATTATTATCGAAATCATTACACACTGACATTGAAGTAAGCACAACGTAGTACGCCTGCTTGGTTTGGTGTCATATAACAGATTTTTTCGCACACTTTGAAGGTTTCCTGCAATATGGTCAGTAGACAAAGTGCAATTGTTAATTACAACTCATTTTGCTGCTGTGCTGTTAAATTTGCTAAAGGCTTTTAACTGCCGATGCGATGTCAATGTTTGGATTTACGGAAGACAGATTAATATTCTCACTTGAAATCAGTGCTTTTTAATTCTGAGTGGACATGCGACAGATTTTAAATATCAGTGAAATGAGGCGTTTTGCAGGAGATAGGCTTTTGTGTTAATGCTTTATAAAAAGGTATAGTTTAAGGCAACGGTGGTGTGCTTTATTACAACAAAAAATTGGGGCAATAAAACTTTTGGTTCTATTTAATCAAAACCTTCGACCAAAGTAGTTTCACGTGTAGTTTTGTAAAACGTGTTGACCAACTTTTTTGGTCTCTACCCAAGCTTGCGCACATTGGCAGAAAGCCCCTTGAACAAATTCACAATTTTTATCGTTCCATCCAATAATGGACAAAGAACCTCTTATGTTATCGCTACGTTGAAACTAAGAAATCAGGTTGGATACTCAACAACGGCAGCTGCACTTGGAAATTTGCCACCACTATGATTGGAGAACTGGAAGTATTCGTAGATAGTTATCCGAAATTGAGCCCATAATTCGACTTTCCTTACATTATTGCACAACTAAGGCATGTAACATGTTGACAAAATGACATCCAACGGTTCGGAGCGCTAATAATTTTAGTTACATTATACTAAAATCAAATTTCCAATATACAGCAACCAGGCATGCACAACGCTTAATATTAAATATTTTCGCTAATTAATTTCCCTGACACACAAGAACATTATGAGCCGCCTTTGTGCTCACATAAAGGCTTAATCGACTAACCCAGATAGAAAAAAAATTGATTGCCTCCCGAAAACTCCAACAATTTTACTACATGTGACCTAAAATTGAACTTGTTTCAAAATTGATTAATCACTCCTTTTCGCGAAAATATTTCCCATTGTTATGTGAACTCCATTAGATGTGTGTTCAACGGACGCTACCACAGCCTAAAGCCTGGGTAGTTTGAAAACTTTCACCCAGCAACGGGGTCGGCATGCACATTTTGCACTGATTTGTTTCGGAGGGTTGCTGATGCGGTTATAATGCTGCTTTTAAAATGGGGTTTTTAGGTTTTGGTATTTACCCAAGAATTTTACTGGTTTTCATAGATGATTTATTAAAGGCAGGTCATCGCAAGCATGTTCCTGAAAGAGTGCCATAAGAAATTCGAATAATGTTGGTTGGTGGTGGTGAATTCTCAAAAGCAATGCTACGCTATGTCTAATGAATCAAGGAATTTCTATTATGTGGTCCACATTTAGAACAAAAATCATCGTAAATTATTAACCCTGGAACTTTACCACATTTGTGTATGGTTAAAAAATAGTACCTAAACTTTTCTCATTATAAATGCGGAGGGTTGATAAAAATTTGATTGGGCTTATGCTGAATGCAGTTCACAGTTGATGAACTTTGTATTCAATGAGGAAACTTATTTAATTATATATTTGTTTAAAAAAAATAGGGAAAGGGCTAAAAATAATAATAGCCTTCTGGCCAAAAGAAAAAAATAAACGTCAAGGTCTTGTAAGAAAAATATAAATATTTTGTATGGTATATAATTTAATTACCAGTTTTTAGTGTTTTGATAAGAATTTCCAAGAAACTAGACGCCAGCCGTTATCATAATTTAGTACACAGAAAAAACGTTCTCCGTAAATACCACAATATTTGCGTTGCGCTCTAAATGTTCACATTACATACTTATTGTTTTTCTCAAAAAATGACATTCGCCACAAACAATAAAATATACAAGAAGAAAACAGTATTGACAAAAATATTATGAGGAATCACTTTCTCATTTTGCCCAAACAATATAAACGTTTGCCTTGAAAAAAGAGAAGCGTTTTATTCAAAATCCTGGCGTAATAGCTCAAAGAATCATTTCCATTCTTGCCAGTAAAACATAAAATTAATATTACAGACACTTTGGTGTTTGTGCGCTAACATAGCCTCTTTCACTCTCATTACGTACCTTTTTCTTACTTGATATTTGTGATCCTTCATCAATCTTCATTGATGAGATTAAAGGATCTAAATGAAACCTGACAAGCACACGTAGGTTGTAGGTATCATGGAAGAGATGCATGAGATGCATAAAACTTTTTCGCGCAGTCGTACATTGATCTCACACACACCAGGTTCTCTACTATCAATGATCGCTATAAACACTTTATTGTTTGGGAGAAATACACTCCCTTGTTTTGCTTTTGGCTTCAGTGCTTGGACTTTGGAAATGTAAAACGGTGGCAGCTTAGAATTTATAAAAACCTTTATTATTATGTAAGTAAATTAACATAACAATATTTACTTAGCCATAGCTACCAGGATTATCAGCAGCTTAGAACTAAAAAGGGTTTTTTCGCTATGAATAATTGACTAAATCCTTACTGGAGCAAATTTTTTAACCATTTTCGATGCATTAGATTAGAAGATGTTAATTTTTTAGCAGTTTGTGTAGCGTTAAGTAATTTTTATGTTTTCCTATTGGTCATTCAGCTGACGTCACAAACTTGGTCAATACCTACTAACACTAAACATTTGAGAAATGAAAAGCCACAAGAAAATGTGAAAAGGAAAACGCGATCAGTCGCGAAGAGTCGACATTTCTACTTGGGCAGCTATTATATGTTTACAACACCAAAAGTCCATGAAAAGTAGAAGGGCAGCATGATGTAAGCTCCAAAGACTCACACAATAAATTAAGGATTTCGATGGAACTTTCCAATGCACATTCGGCTTGCCAAATTAAGGTCGGACTCTTTCGCTTGTTAGATCTTAATGCGATGTTGTTGTTTCAGTCTAGCTTAGTTTCGGGTCTCAAAATGTTCGGCACAAAATAAGTCCAGTCAATAAAGCATCTGGAGGTTGTATAATCAATAAAAAACAAATGAACAAAAATCTACAATTTTTTTATTTTTTTATAAAGAACATTTTTTTTTGTAAGATTTATCATTATTATTTATTATTATCAAGCAATATGAATTACATGGTAATACGTAATAATTATTGAGCTTAGCTGCGAAGACTATCAGCTCTAAGGTAAGAATACTTATGTTTTAGTATAAGTAGTTAACGAAAATTCATTCATTTAATTTTCGTTTTTAAATATTTTGAGGATGGCTGGTTTGGTAGCACTGCAATCTTCAAGGATATGGTGTAAGTCAAGTCTGATGTTGCAGGTAGGGCAATTTGGCGGTAAGTTTGAAGTAAGAAGGTGTTGGTGCGTTGCAGTGGTGTGTCCAAGTCTTAGCCGAACGAAGTTTGTAATTTTGGCTTTGCTTACAGCAACGGAATATTGCGGTTGTGATCTAATGGGGTTGATTTGTGTGTAGTGGTGATTATATGAGTTCCATTCAAGAAGTTCATTGCAGTAAATGATTTTTTGAATCTTTTTTCTTATATCGGCTCTGGTATAAATGTTGAAACTGTGTACTGGAGTCTTGCGTCTGAATTGGCTGCGTGATCGGCATGTTCATTTTCACTATCCCAGTATGTCCAAGGATCCACATAAGTAAGATTTAAAAACGCTTATAATTTTTGTGGAACAAATCCTCCATCAAAGTTCTTTGGCACATAGATAGAAAAGACTAATAATAAACTAAGATTAAAAAAAAATCTACCCAAAAAATGTATTGGATTTTAAAGGAAAATTTTCCTCTTTGTACGTATTTTTTGCAGCAAAAATACTTTTGCTTTCCTTATAATAAAAATGTACTTGGTTGTGCACCTTTTGTAGTGTGCAAGCAAAATCCACCATATTTTAGCACTGCAACGTTGCGAACTACGAAAAGTTCTTTACAAGCCTCAGTACAGCTGCTACAAAGGTTGTCTTTTTTTGTGAAATGGTGTTAGTTCTATTTCGTTTTCAACAAATCTAACAGTTTTCTTGATGGGAAAATTTTTGAACTCAAATTTAAATTTCCCAAAGCCTGATTTGAAGTAAACTCATTGCATTTGATACAATTTTTCTGTAAACATTATTAATTCTTCTCCAAAGACTTTAAGTTTCATCAATAGAAAATGTCTTAAGAACTACAATCAGAAAAAATCTACTGACATGGCACCATTCTAAGAAA
This sequence comes from Neoascia interrupta, assembly GCA_947623515.1. Taxonomy (NCBI): domain Eukaryota; kingdom Metazoa; phylum Arthropoda; class Insecta; order Diptera; family Syrphidae; genus Neoascia; species Neoascia interrupta. Next base: position 57,257,621 of record OX392462.1, on the reverse strand, counting down.
AAACAAATTTAAGGACACAACTATGTGTATGTTGTATTCACAATCAAATGTATGGGCCTGCCTCACTTGCAGCCAACATTTTCTTCATAATACACACATATTTTTAATCCATAAAAGTTCCTTTGTTCAAGCGAAAGGTTTTTTGTTTCACTGTGTTTAAAAATACCTTGCATACTTGGAAGCGTGAAGGGATTGGATTTTTTTCTAATGTTAGGGTCAAAAAATATTTTTTTTTCTGACCCACTCAGAAGAAACCAATTCGCAAAAGAATCTTTACTAGATGCGATGGAGCATACTGTGTCGAAATACCGGGAATTAAAGAGCTGCGTGCCTTAAGCCCTAGTTCCTTGGTTTGAGAGTGTATTCAAGTGAGTGACCTACATAACTACTAACTAATTGGCACTTGCAGCTCATGAGAGCTATCGCCTGACCTACAGTGCGCTGAATGTGTTACAGGTGTTTTCACACATATGAAAGTGAGTGACCTCTGTCCAGAAATCTGGAAACTACCTACATATATTTCAAACAGCGAAAAGATTGGTTGTATTTAAATTATAAGGTTCATGAACACATTTTTTTTCCTTTACTCTGTCCAACTTATTCACAAGAGGAATTTATACTAACATAATGCGAGAGCACATTAACCTCCAAGAAAAAATTTATGCAACTCGTTTCCCTTTTTTCAGGTATCCACTCTCGTAAACCGTTTCGGTTAACTTCATTAATTAAGGTGTCCAGATATTTTGCATTGGGATTGGGAAGCGCATAAGAATGTTTTGCTCGACTACGTACACAAATATTAACGTACCTAAATAAGAAAATTTTGAGTACCTATGTACTATAAAACGACGCGCGTTCACAGAAGAAGATTCGAAATAGATTTTACTCTCAAATTCATGCCGCGAGATAAAAACCACTTTGCTTTCCAGGTAGACACAAATATCAAAGCCCCAGCGCAAAACACATGTTTATATAAGTGTGAAAGCTCTACGCAGGTAGGCAAGCGCAAAATTGCCTGAAAGTTAACCTGAAAAAAAAAAAAAACGAAATCATACCACCCTCGGGATCAGTCGATTCCGCCTGTCAGCGCGGGATTTCTTCATTAAGAGACGACTTCAAAAATCAACTCCCTTTAAAATTTTAGATAAGAAGATAATTGTACGTGAGTAGAAGCAATAGGTAGGTAACCAAATAGTAGGTAACCTTAATTAAGGTAATTTGGCAACTTGGGAGTTCAAAATCTGGAAAATAATATTTGTGCTTGATTTTCGTGTTTGCAACTGCTGCAAAAACTGCTTTTTTTATAAAAAAAAGCATATGGCTGCAAATTTTGGTGGTGGATTTAATACAAACGTCGTTAGTACTAATAAAGCGTACACTAAGCTCAACAATTGGCTGGAGATATATTTTTGCTGCGCAATTTAAAGGAATTACAATTTTTTCGTAATTTTTTAATGAAAAAGACAAAAATCAGAACCATTTTTGGGTAGATTTTGTGTTGTTTGTTCTCCTTATTTATGTCTTTTTCCACAGTTATATCAAAATCTAACGAAATATTTTTCCTGGAAATATTTCAGCCAAAAACTGTTTTTTATTTAAAAATAAATAATGCATGCAAATTTTTGGTGGATTTAATAAAAGGATTTTCTGTATTAATAAACCGTACACTTAGGTCAATAATTTGCTGGAGGCTAATTTTTGCTGCCCAATTTTTCGTCTTTTTTTCGTCAAAAACACGAAAAGCAGGAACATTTTTTGTTAGATTTTGCCATTTTTGTTGGGTACCTCTCCCTATGGTAAAAATTTTACCGTCGCATTATGTTTTTACTGGATAATTTTTGTTCGCTTTTATGTATGTTTGAGCACACCTCGTTGTTGACATGCATGCAAGGTGGCTTCAATTTTTTTTCTCAAACGTTAATTTAAAAAAAAATGCATTTCGATTTCAGACTCTTGAGTTTAAACATAAATAGAGTGGTGCAACAGCCGAAGGTGAAGCAGGTCCAACTTCTCAACAACGTATGCTGTGTGTGTTAATTTCTTCACATACAATACAATTTTTTGCCGAGTCCGAACCATAATTTTTAGAAGTTTTTGAAGACAAATGATACTCTCGGAGGGCTTGTCAGACCTGAGTGCAAGTGAGATGATGCTCTACGATGATAGTCTTTACGTCAAGAAACAAAATTCTGGAATGTTAACACTTCTGAGAGAAGAAAGTCAATGCATTCTCTTTCAAGCTCAAAATTTATAAGTTTTGGTGAGACGCAAATATTTTTGTTATTTCTGGCCGCCAAACATTTTATTGTTAGCTTCAAAAAGTGTTTTTGTGACAACTATTCTTTTTTTTGAGTGTACACGCGTTGTTTTTGAATGAATTTTAAAACGACGCACGCAGAGGAGCTGTCATAAATAAATCACTGACGCATTTGCTTATCATCTGCAAATGTTCTGTCCAGAATAATATTTGTTTCGAATTACAACTATTTAGAATTGTCTTCTAGCTTTACTAGAGCGGTCGCATTACTCGTTCTGCCAAAATTTTTCTTTACTAAGTGCTTGGGGTGAAAATTTTCATCGCACGAATCATTGAGGTAAGCAGCTTTACATTTTGATTTTCTTAAGTGTCCTTGTGTATAGGGCTGAGAGAAGAACATTCAGAAAAAATAGATCACATTGCATCCATTGTTGTCGAGCCAAGCATATAGGAGAAAGGCACGAAAAACTCATTTGTCCGAGTTAATTTTCGTTGATTCTCCTCGCATTTCAAATCATAAGCTTAAACACTTAAAAAAAACCAAAAGTATTCTTTGAAACGCTTTAAGTTAACTCCGTCTTTAATCAATGTATTCTCATTTAAACCGACGACGCCAAAGGGCATAAATCCGTTGAAATTTCGTAAGAAATCGTTTCTTTAAAAATTGAACCAACGTATCGCTGCTTCTATTGGTTATCGACCCCTGTGCAAATCCATACAAAATTTTATTTAGTATTAAAAAATTAAAAATAACAAAAATATTTACAATCTGTAAGCATTATAATTTGTAAAAATGGCTAAACTGGACCTACGATCTTATCGAAAAACTTCACCTACGGTTTCCCATAAGAGAACAAGTGATTTAAGATCTTCAAGACTTCAATCGAAATATTTTTTCATTTAACCAGAAGAAGGAGATTACTTAGGAAGGTCCATTAGGCTTTCTGATGGTATTTTACGCTCATTCAGTAAAAATCTTTAGTCCACACAATGAATGCATTTTTTTTAGGGATTATTTTCGTTTTTATGCCACAACAATTTATTTCATCTTTAACTCGACGTTTCTTTTCAACTTTTTAAAGGGGGCATTTATTAAAAAAAAATGTTTTATCAGTCGTGTGTTTTGTAGCTTAACTAATAATTTAATAAATTAACATCAGAAAACTAAGGAAAGAACACAAAAACTTTAAATAGGAAAAAAAACGAACTCTTAAAAACGAACACTTATATCACAGCTTGGTAACCCTATTATAATATTGCACTGTTGAAAAATTGCAAAAGTTGAAAACAATTCAGCGAAACGTCGGATTAAAGATGAAATAAATTGTTTTATTTGGATCTAGAATAAAAACGATCTATAAAGCCCTTTTTATCAACAGGACGAGTCATAAAAAATGTGATTAAAACGAAAACAATATTAAAAAAATCTTTTCCTTATTTCTTATAAGGTTTTTGTATTTTATTATTTTTAAGGGGCGTATATTTCTAGCGTATATTTCTATGGCGTATATAGGCATAGAAATATCCAATTTTCGAATTCATTAATTTGGTAAACACTGCAAAATAGACCTGGCTTAAGACTTTGTATAAACCAAATCAAGAATGAAGTATGGAGCCTTATGTGCTAAATTTAAGCTTTTATTCTTCCCTAATAGAGGCTAAAAAGTACTCAAAATTCATTTTTTTTTAACAAATTAGATGCTTTACATAAATTCTGTCTCCAAATGTGGGCGTGGCCCCAAAAATGTTAACACTTGTATGGCTTCGGATGAAAAAAAGGTAACGTACCAAACTTTAGGTCTCTAACTTAATATTTAAGGCCTAAAACTTGGTGGCCAGTTGGTGACATACAGACGGACGGACAGATGGCTCAATCAACTTAGAATTTGGGGGTCTATTGTTATTGAATACCTCTAGGTAGCTCTAGGATCTAAAAATCTTTTGTCAAAGTTATAATATACCAGGTAACCAGTGATGCTTTAATAAAGTTCCTTAACATATTTATGAAAACTTGCAATTTTCTCCCTAAGTCAACAGTTTTTCCCGTATAATTAATGTATTTAAACGTGTTTAGCAAAAAGGAAATTTTGCACTCATTTTGCACTCACCAATAAACACTGCGATGGAAGCGTCATAATATCGCAAGCTAATTAATATCTGGAACTATTAAGCGGGATTCACAAATAAGCATCGGCCTGACATATACGATTTCACTGCTTTTCTTTACAATGTAACTTCGACTACTCGTTTGGCAATCGAGAACGAAAATATGATATATGTCACTGAATATGAATTTTTTTATAACTACTACAATACTAACGACCGTACCGCACCGGTACCCACATAGACACAGAATTGTCGTATTACAGAAAGGCATCGCGAATTTTTTACAACAAATCTGTTCTGGTAGTAAGAAATTTCCATGTTTCAAATGTCTAATGTCGACAGTTGACGCAAAAGTTTTGTTGAAATTTTTTTTTGGTTTCGAGTTTCTTCTTTTATATCGACGCTTCTGTGACGATATCTGTAAATTGTTGTGAAACCCAACCTTTGAAACGTGAATTCAAACCTATTGTGCGGCTTAAACAAGTCACAATTTTGAAAATCATGGCAAATGAAGTCTCGCGACTTATTGTCGTGCGGCCGTAATCGTGTGCTATTTACTATTTAAATACTTGAGCTTTAAGTCGGGCGACATTTAATTGCCGGTTTTTTGTTATCATGTGTCCCTGGCTTAATCCTGTACACATTTGCAAACTGAATGTGTGAAACTAATCTTTAAAAATTACTCCTTTCACGGCTCATAAAAATCAAAATATGGAATGTATGCGCGGTGAGGGTAAAATTGATAGAGGATCCGAAAACGAACGAAGAAAACACAATTATTCCGGAAAGATGTGTATTTTTGGGAAGTTAAATTTCAAAGAAAACTCAGAGGTGTCGTCGTAGCCAAAGCCTGTTAAGGAAGCTGCCTCTTGTGATCATAAAGAAGTACATAATGTAGAGAATTTGGTTTCAATAAAATGCCCGGTCAGCATGTTTTCGCAGTTGAAGAGCGTAAATTGCGAAACGGAGAGCAGATTTTTCGTTTGTGATTTCGTTGGGTAATTTTTGTAAAGGACTTTTATTTTCGCGTCGGCAACGTACCGGGCTTTGGGAAAATACTTACATTTAACTAAAATTGCTGTAAATTTTATACAGATTGCATAACAAAGTCGCCTTTTTTGGCCAAACCATGCACCAACTGCACCACATTTTATTAAATAAAAACGTTTCTGCTGTTTTATAAAATCAGTTTTTTAGCAAACTTGATAAAGTAACGATACGGTACATTCTAACAAGTGTCCAAAATAACCGATACCTCTCCACAATTGAGCAATGCGTCAGACACCCATTTCAGGTCATACATTTTTAATCATAAATTTGAATCTATAATTTAACTAAAGCTATTTACAGCCTTTTATTTGTCTGGTCATTTATAACCTTTTGGTTCTTTTCCAAATAAATTTAGGGACCGTAAAGTGAGCTTTTCCTAAGTTTAGGATGCCAAGGTATTATATCAAGTCTCGCTACTAGGCACACACTGGTGTACCTTCTCCTCGCGAAAGGGTTAAAATCTGCGCCACCACTTGATTTAGTGGTTTGCCCCAAAACAAGGCTCCACAGATGTGGTCGTAAAATGAGCTCTTAAAGTTTGTGAAATGGAATTATGCAAGGTTACGGAATGGTATAGAGTTGGGCCCTTATTATGTGAAGGTAAAGGTAGAGTTACTCACTTGTGTGTATATAGGTACATTTTATTTGTGCACATTTGTAAACGTTCACACAGTCAAGAGACGCATTACCTTTTGATAAATAGGTTTTGTGACATGTTTTTTGCACCTAAAACGACGACGACAGTAAACAAGGAGACGATTGGGAATCGAGCTTCCTTGAAATTTATATTGAACACGTTGTTGGTGCGTATGTTTGCTGGGTGTTTGCCCTTGGCCATACATTGATGGAATATCAATAAAACATGTTGCTGGCGGTGTTGTTTGTGTGCACCAAACATAACAAACCCGAGGATGGCCAACAAAAAAAAGCCATAAAATCTTGTCAAAAACACATCCATGTGGGGGTATAATGGCTTTCGTAATGAAACTGAAAAGTGTGGGCCATAAAAACTGAAGAAAATCACAGAATATTCCATAAAATGTTGGTTTTTGGGTGTGTGCGCGATGGGTGTGTCAGGCTGGCGGTCTAGATGGTGTTTTTGGGGGTAGTTCAAGAGTGATAATCGTCGGTTTTAAGTCAAATACAATGTAGTTGACATTTTTGAATGTAACGTTATTATTTAATGGATACGAGCTAACACGCAGAGAAAAGGAACAATGCGGATGTGATGTCATAAATGTGGATTTATGAAGGTAGGCAAGTTAGGTACTATAATAAAACCTATACGTAAGATATATTAACTTGGTCAAGGTTAAGGGTTAATTTAAATTTTGTTGAAGGTCAACGTTTTGTGCTTGACGGATCCTTGTGAATTTGAAATATGTACGCGGGAGCAAAGCTTAATTTCGGATACAGAAGATATAATTCATATAGGTATACTGACTGGGATGTTGAACATGTACGTAATTTTAAGGCAAGGATTTCGTGGACTTGGGGTGCCGGTCGTGGTTCGGAGGACTTTCTGTGTTGTTCGAGATAGCCCATTAGACTACTGAAGGACGCAATTTAATTTAGGTTATGTTCTTTCGACAGCTTGATTTGACAGTGGTTAGAGCCTCGTATAATAACGCTGAAACTTTGAAACTTATAATGTTAAGCCCGGACATTCAAACCCAAATCGTATGAAATTCGTTCAGCAGGTTTTGCAAATCAAGATTTGTTTGCGTCCTTGTCCTACAACCTTTAACGTACTTTAAGAAGATAAGAAGAGTTCGGGGCTTAATTCCATTGTATAGATACGCCTGAAGCCGTTTGTCAACAATCTAATAGGCACATATCAGAGTGGCTTTAGGCCAGGAAAGTCCACTATCGGTCAAATATTTACACTGCGGCAGATCTTGGAGCAAACCCAGGAGTTCCAAATTGATACACACCACCTCTTCATCGATTTCAAGGCCGCGTATGACAGCATCTATAGAGACGAGCCATATAGCACAATGTCTAGTTTTGGCATCCCTGCCAAACTCGTCAGTCTGTGCAGGATGACGATGGAAAACTCACGCTGTTCCGTCAAGGTCGGCAAAGACCTCACCGACCCCTTTGATGTCAAAAAAGGATTTAGACAAGGCGACGCGCTGTCATGCGACTTCTTTAACATCATACTTGAGAGAATAGTGCAGAACTCCCGCGCTAACACCAGAGGTACAATATTTAAAAATTCCGTTCAACTACTACAAGCGTGATGTCAGTGAAGCCTTCGTAAGTATTTGGACGGAAGCAGCGAATATGGTTTCAGCAGTCAACAAGGGCAAAACCAAGTATATGCTGTCATCAAGAAAAGACACCCAACACCGACGTCTTGGACAAAACATCACCATCGACAGCTATAACTTTGAGGTAGTTAGGGGCTTTGTCTGCTTGGGTTCCGCTATCAATTCAGGCAATGACACCAGCGCTGAAACCAAACGAAGGATTACTCTTGCCAATCGCTGTTTCTTTGGGCTAAGAAGGCAATTGAGAAGCAAAGCCGAGCAATTAAAGTGTCCATGTATAAGACCCTCATCATCCCAGTCCTGCTTTACGGTGCAGAAGCATGGACCCTGTCAAAGGCGGATGAAAACACTTTAGGCTGCTTCGAGAGAAAAATTCTTCGGACGATTAACGGTCCCGTCTGCATAGATGGAGGGTGGAGGACGAGATATAACATCGAACTGTACGGGCTGTACGGCGACACTGACCTAGCCAGAAGAGTCAAAACACAACGTATACGATGGCTGGATCATTTAGAGCGGACGATCATCAACGCTCCGGCCCGGAAAGTCTTCGAATCCACCCCGCAGGGATGGCGCAGTAGAGGAGCGCCGAGACTCAGGTGGCGCACGCAAGTGGAAGGGGACCTCAGCCAACTTTGCGTGCGAAACTGAAGATGGCTATCTAGAGACAGAGCTGTCCGGCGAAGCTTGTTGGCTGAGGCCCAGGTCCACCCCGGTCTGTAGCGCCACCTTAAGTAAGTAAGTAACCGTTATCGTTTCGCATAAATATTTTGCTCCTTCCCAAAAGAAGTCTTTAGCAAACATGGCTTCATAATTGTGACAAAAACTCCTTTTTATACCCGACCCAGGGTATATTAAATTTGCTGTATAGTTTGCAACATTGTGAAATAATTACCGTAGAACTCTAAGACCTTTTAGAGTTATAAATGAGACCGACAGGAGAATCGTTTAAGCCATGTACGTCCGTCCGTATGTAACAACTTTCAGGCCTTAAATTTTAAGGTACAGAGCTGATTTGTATGTATACTGGAAGTCCATTGGACCAGATCAAGTTTGAAAATTAGTTGAATCCGCCCACAGGCACGCCCACTACAGGCCTGCATATATGACCATCTCCAAATTTAATAACTTTTTTCACACTTAAGCTATGTTAAAATAGTGCTGGCGCACTGATTTTTAGTATGTGACACTTCTTTGTAATTGTCTTTGAGGCAGCAGAAAAAGTTTGACGTTTACATTAACCACGCACACTTTTTAATGACTTTTAACTTAAAATTACTGTTTTTCAATAAATATATACGAAATTCGATAAAAAATTCTATGACAAAAGTTCTAGATATTAGCATTTTCTAATAATTCCATATTTGTATATTTGTATATTGTATATTTTTTATGTATTTCCGCCCACTTTTGTGGGCGTGGCTCAGACAAAAGTTATTTTTTGTTAAAATGACGGGGTTTTAGTCCAAAATTTAGTCAACCACGAAGCGTTAAGCATTCAACAGTTTTATTTTTATGCACACTTTTGGAGGCGTGGCAGGTTGCTTTTTGGTAGGGTTGGGTATTTTGCAATCCGTAGCAGACGGACTGAAGCTTTTGCATACGCACTGTTGCAGTTTCCCACTTGTTTTCAATGTGTAATTAGCTGTACATTAAAATCAAATATTAATATTTAATAGAATTTAATATTTTATAGAATATTTAATATTTAATAGAATTTCGTACGGTTTTGCCAAATTATTACAAGCAGCGATACGTTCGGTTATCTTTTTAACTAAGATATATTAAGGGTACAATAGGCAAAAACATATGAGGTTTGTCTCAATAAAAACTACTCAATATCTGATGAGCTTTTTACCTAGATAGATTTAATTTGTGGTGGAAATTTGGACCATCTTTGCCCATTATCCTTTGCAATGGTTTTAGCATCGCATAATACTTTTATATTTTAAAAGCAAAATTAAAATTTTTTATAAGCTGCATTTCGATATAAAGATTTAATTGAAAGGCACTTACCACGTGTTGCTAATTTTATTTTAATACAGAAACTCGTATAGGAATTAACTTTGCTTATGACATTTAAAAACGCTCAATAAAGTTCCATGACTTACCTGCAAGAAAAAAAAGAAAGGTCTTGTCAATAAATTACTATTAAGTTGTTGACAAAAAAATTTTTTTTAGTTGCATATGCATCAAGGAATCCTTGAACTTGATCCCAAGAGGCAGACTTAAATTATAAACAAAATATTACATAATTTTTGCTTAGCTCTTTGAATGAAAACTAAAAGTAAACGGATTTATCTAAATAAAAAAGTTTTTAACTAGAGTAAATTTTCGTTATCAGATCATGTAACTTGATTTTTGAAACTATAGGTAACTCCACTCCGAAAACTTATCAAACCAAAATTTATTTGTGAAAGAAATTTTGGGCAAGCCACCTCCTGGGCTGATCCTAACAACCTTGAACAAATTGAACAATGAAAAATTGGGCGTGACGAAAATTTAACCACTTATATTTATATTAGATAGCTTACGCACATATCTGAACATTTTATAGTGCAAGTTTTTTAATTTAAAGCAAATGTATCAAATAAAAACAGTTTATTAGAATGCATATTAAGTATGACCACGCCTACAATGCGGCGGTATTCATTTTTTTTAAATGCCAATCACAATACACTTAAGCGAGGATATCGCGTACCAAATTTCAGCTTCCTACGACAACCTTGATTTTTCATGCTATTAAGTAAAGGGGGCGTGTCAGTGGGCGGATTTCAAAAATGTTTACACTTGTACTGCTTCGGGACCAAGAAAGAACAAATATCAAGTTTCAAGTTACTAGCTCAAAATTTAAGGCCTAAAAACTACCGACAGAAGGACGGACGGACATGGCTCATTCGACTAACAATTCGGTCTCGATCATATGCCCTTAAGGTCTTGTGGGACTACGGTAATTTTTTCTCTATGTAACGAACTATGAATAAAACTTAATATACCTCCTATTCTATGGGATGGGGTGTAAAAATGATAAATGAAAGAAATAAATCATTGGCAATACATTTTGAATCGTAATTGCTTTTGTTGATTTTAATCGAATATATTTAATGGAAAATATATGTTCAAATTAGTGGGGTGCTTGAAATACTTGCTTTGAGTTACCGAGGTTGTACTGTACTAGTTCTAACTTATATTTGAACTGAGAACCAATTTAAAACTATATAGATTGAAAAAAGTGCTTTTCACAATTAGTAGAAAGATTTTTTTACAGCCAACTAAATCGGAAGCCAATAATACATGGTAGTGTGTGTCTTACTATCCAGTGAAAAGTTCTTCTATTCTACCCTGACTGTTGAAGTAAATAAGTTTAACATTCCCGCTTTTATTTTTTATCACCGCAAAACAGAACATCCATTAAATGTCTCGCATTTGAACGATTTCTAGGTTATTGAAAATAGCTCAGAAGATACTATGTGCCCCAACCCAACAAACTTCGTACCAAGTCGCTTTTCAAATCGCTTATATGTCTGCCATAATTTCATTTCAATCATAAAATCACATCAAAGGAAACCATTCCATTCATGAATACACACAAAAGCAAAAATATTGAAATATTTTTGATTAAATTGAATATTCTTTTCTCTTCTTTTTTTCCAGACAGGCAGAACGTCCTATCAACAGTCGAGAGTAAAAACAGATTTTTGAAAACCAAATAATTTCGTCCGCATTGCGGCATCATCACACATGCACGCACGAATACTACGAGCTTTGTGAGCATGTAAAATAAAAACATATACACCTTTTGTTCGTGTGGGAAGCGTTGGCTTTATTTTCCTAAACAACGAGTTGAAATTATGTAAAACATTCACTCGAATATGATTTCCCAATACGCTACATAATTCACAGATTTATCGAAGGTAAAAGGACCCAACAACAAGCGCGAATCCTTTTCAATCGAAACCAAAGAAATATCCAAAGGACCGGGAAAATCATGATACTCAAGTGTAAACTTTATATGAAATTTGATAGACCGAAGATACGGAAGCAAATTGCAAAAAGGATCAAAAAGTTTCTGTAAAAAAAAAAACAAAACGAAAATCTAGAGAAAGCATGAAAAGATTTAGTGCTTACAACACACTCAATAGTTGTATTAATTGCTTTTTTCTCTATTAAGTTTGCGTTCATTTCCGCACCCCGCCCGAATCGTTTTATTGCTAATTGTGTTGCGCTTTACATTTGGTTTTAACGTTCAACCCTTTTTGATCCAAAAGCAAAACGATTGCAAACATTTAAATACAAAAAAAAGCTCAAAATTGTAAACCAAAAGCAGCGTTCTTTGAAGCGTTTAAGCAAATACAAGAGAACAGACAAAGGGTATTAAAGGATATTGAACGATTGATATTTTTTTTTTGTGTGCCGTTTTGCACACACTCACAAGCCAAAAGTCAACATCATTGATGTCATACTCAAACAGGAGTAGACAAAGACCTAGATCCAATTCGATACAGATACCGATTACGATAACGATACCACTCTACTGCAGCCAAAGGAAGAGAATAAGGATCAATATAATGGATTCGGTTGCGATACAATCGAAATGTTTATGGAGCGTCCTACTGATTATATCGTTTATGTGCAGTGGAACGTTTTCAGGTGAGTTTGTCATGAATATTTGTAGTTTATAAAAGATATGGATAAGGGGCTTGAGGGGAGTTGTAAGGGAGATTTATTCAAAGTAAAAAGTCTTGGCCCAGCTTGTTCTCATATTAATGAAAAGAGGAAACTCACCAGTGGGAAAAGGTCAAAATATCTTACGTGACAAGACTTTAAGTTCACTGGAGACGTGTGGAGTTAAAATCTGTATTAACTAAGATTTCGCATATTAAGGACTTTTTCGATAACATAAAAAAATAAATAAGAATAATTAACAATTTTTTATTCATTCAAATCATTAATGGTATTGTTTACGGTATTGAAAATCGTAGTAAGTTTTCATTTTTTAATATTGAATTTAGTTTTGTATGGCTTTGCCATAGAGGCCGCTCCCCAATATAAGCAACGACGCGTTCGGTTAGTTTTTTTAAATTGAATACTTTTAGTTGTTAATACATATAAATATTCAATCCCATTTTACAAAAAAGCCTTCTAATATTCTTTTTTTTTATAGAATAGGATTGAATTTTTTGCTATGCATTTACAACTAAAAGATTTTAAATTAAAACGATAACCGAACGTGTCGTTGCTTATATACGGGAGCCGCCTATATAGCAAAAGCCATACAAAACTCAATTTTTTGAATGAAAAATTAAGAAGTATTAAAATTTACAAGTCTAAAAACAACACAATAATGTTGGTAATATAGTAAGATTGTAAAACAGTAAAATTATTTAAACTGAACTTAAAATTGTCTTGCAAAACAAATTGTCAAGAATTTATTTTTTTGTTGATTAAAGCTTAATGGTTGAAATTATTGTTGATTAAAAAAAGCCTTTATTATTTTTAATTTATTAGCTTTAATTTTTTAACTTAATTCTATAATAAACGTACTTGGTTTTTAAGATGACTGGACAATAGTAAAATTTAATTTATTAATTCAAATGTTTAAAAAACATCAATAGTACTTCTATTACTAAAGTTTATATCTTTAAAGCAAATATTTAAAATAGATTTTAATTTTTATATAGAGAAAGAATAAAGTTATAGACCACTGAAGAGGTCAATCAAATTGACGAAACGCAGGGTGTAAAAATGGAATAAAGTTTTTTTATTCGCGTCGAGAGTTATCGACCAATAAGCCTGAATTATTAATTATTTTTTGTTACTTTTATTTCTACATATTACATTATTATGGATTTAACGAATTATTTTTTTTTTTGCATGTTTTGTAAATAGTTTTTGCAATAGCTTACGTAATGGGCCCATTTAGGTTCCTAGTACGAGTGTGGCCCTTTTTCACCACAACCCTTTTTAACCTAACCTTACAGTAACTTTACATCAAAAAAGCTAAAACTTACACAACTACAAAATTTAAGTTATTTAAACTTATTATTTATTTCAATTTTTAGACACACAAAAGCTTGAAGACAAAGACACATTTTATTGGGCTGATGGTAAGGCGAAATGATTTTTTGAATTAACTTTTTTTTTCTTTTTTCTTTTTTTATACTTAACTTCATTTTTCGTTTGTGCAACCACATTAACTTTGATAATGCTAATGGGCAACTAGGTCGACAAAGATATTAAGGTTCTAGTAAAAAAAAATATATTAAAAAATCTACTTAAGTAAATGGAGAATAAAAAACGTTTTAACATTTTAACAATTTATCAACGTTTTAACGTTAATTTATTATAACAATTGGTTATAATAAATTTGTACTTAAAAACATGAAAACTAGGAAGTAAAAGAAGTAAAATCGAAAACAGCATTAAGTTTCTAGCAACTTAAAATCGGTAGGCGAGGTAATTCTTTCCAAAACGTGGGGGAGTATATACCACACTAGAACTGCAGAAAACTAAAAATTTCTAAATTTGTTTTGCGATATCGTGTTTCATAAGGTTGCTAGGACACCGCGTATAATGGATGAAAAATTAACCTTTTAGGTATTTATGTAGGAGTTGGTCCATTGAATATTAAACGATTTCAATCGATAAAATCCACGAAAATTATACAGTAACATTCGCTGTGTTAAACAAGAAAGACAAAACTAATGAAATTGAATTGTTATAAAATTAGTGAATTAACCAGTTTTTTCTCGTGATAACAAGCCTGAGGCCCATTTGACACATACCCGCAGACGGCTTACCGGCACCGGGTCGTTGGGAATACATTTTTATGGGCGCGTTCACGCCTGCAAGCCCGGTTGCCCATACAAACGACCGGATAGCCTGCTGCCGGGTATGTGTGAAATGGGCCTGAGAAAGATCTAAATGAACAGTCAAAAAAAAAAAAAAATTTGACTACTTTTACTTATTTTTTAACGATATCAGAAAGCGCATTTAAGCAGCTTAGGTTGCTGTTAGGTTACACTTTGCGGTAGCTTTTGTTTCATTATTGAACAAGTGAGTAAGTGCAAGAGTACGTCTGTGGAAAACTTCTATATAGCCGACCCTATGTACGGGTAACACCAAACCTTAAAATTTTTAGTCTCGAATTCATATATTATTTGTATAGGCTACGCCCCCAAAGGTGGGCCTGGGCTTAAAATTAAAATCAATTATTTGTAATTTCCTAAGAATCATGACAAAGTGCGTTAAAAACGAAAATTATTTCGGAAAAAAACGTTTTTCTTAAACGCCAACTAAAAGTGGACAAAGCTCAAAACTTTGTATGAAGCAAACTTAGCAAATAGTAATATCTTTAATATTTGTCATAACATTTTTTTTTAGATTTGGAGTGAACGAGTAAGGCATAGTCGATATTGTGAGCGGTCCAATTTCTGTCTTCTTTAAGGTTTTGGGCCTTCTTATTATTGCTCTATACCAACATTTGAGTTCCTACGCCTTGTCTTACTTGGTCAAAAGGCATTTTGAAAGAAGAGAGAAAGAAGATTTGAAATAGAGGTTATCTTTCATTGAAGCCAGTAGTGGGCGTGGCCGTTAACGGGTTCTATTAACCAATGTTCACACTTTTTCTGTACGAAATAAGAACCAAGACACACTCCAAGTTTGAGCGTCCTAGCTCAATTTTAAAGACGTACAGATATCACATATACGCACAGACGGATCGACAGACGGACGGACGTACAAAGCTGAATCGATTCACCTGTCGGTCGCCATCATATCTCTAAAATGTCTTAGGGGTCTACGGTAATTATTTCACTGTGTTGAGAAATCTAAAATAGCATATCATAAGCATATAAACCAATATAACAACTACAAACAACGATGTTAGGTCGGTCTTTTACTTTTCTCGCAACGAGAAAAAAAAAGTAAACCCAAGACCGTATATACCATTGATATTAGGATCAGAAACACAAAGCTTGGTTCCGCCCGATCTTTAAGATATTTGCTTGAACAATAGTTTAAGCGAGGAACAAGAAAAGTTGAACAAGTTCTTGAGTTTACTTAGACTGAACGAACAAATCTCTTTGAAAGTGCCAAACTGGCAAAATTTGCATTGTACACATACATATATTTAATTATTGGCGACGCACGATCGCCTTGGATATACTCTATTTACATAAATATCAAGATACATAGGTAGTTCATTCTTGAGATACCTACACAGAACTTTCGGTTGTAGCGAAGCACACACACAGTCCCAATCAATGCCCCAAGAGAAATAATGGATCATAATTTCGCATATACATATATATATAGACTTCCTCAAGTACTGTTTTCTCAATATTCCTCAAGTATGGAATTCTCAAACGCCAACTTTTGGTCCTGCAATATAAATTTTTCATTACCTCCATTATTGTGTTCCATTTTCCCAATTTTTCGGGACTTCCCCAAGAGCTGAATACTGCGCTGTATTACAAAATGGTAAAAAGCCCAAATGTTGTCCTTCGACATTACTTTTTCGGTACTTTTCCGAATTTTATATTGTTTTTTTTATAATATGCTCATGATCAAGGGGATATGATTACCTTTAAAATGCGTAGCACATCACGAGAGGAAAGAATTTTGGGAAAGAAAAGATAGAAGAAGAAAGTAATTCTCGATCCAACACAAACGCTGATGAGCCAAACATGAAACCTCTGCACAGAAACACCAAAGCTTACGCCCGCAAGTGTTATGCCTTTACGAAGAAAGCAATAGTAGATATAACCAGCAGAATATTTCATGAAAACATCTGGCCTGCATCTAATTGTTGTCTATTCTATTTGCATATTGGAAGAGAAAAAGGTGTTTTGTATTCGGCCGACCCTAACCTGGGTAACAGACGCCGACCGGGAAGCCGCTCATTTTGAGACAGACGCTTCTGGATTGGATTTTTCGTTTGTTCCTGTTTTTGGTCCACCCCAGATATTTTCCATTCCGGTACCCACCATATCTGGTGAGCATTTCCCTATCCGTCACCTAGGGAGGGGCCCAGTTGAGTATGAGTAACCCCAGAAGGGAGTTTGTTTGTTTACAAATGAATGCAGCACAAATTAGTTAAGTTCCTTACTGAACAGAGACAATACTATATGCTCTTGAGAATTTGACTATATTTTTTAACATTTCAATTATAACGAACTTCGGTTAAAGCGAGCCCATTTGGTCGGTACCTTTGAGTATTTGATGTTGCTAAAAATCAGGTATAAAGCTGGATCCTGCGCCAGATTGTTTCCTATAAAATTTTCCGACCATTTAAAAAGATATCTCATAAGAGAAATCTGTGCACGAGGTTCCGGGTTTAAATCCCGACTGGACAATAAAATCATACCTCCGAGAGTATCATTTGTCATGAGAGACTGTGAACTCTGAAGTGAATGCCTATTTTTTTTCCTTTGAATTCCGACGGTTTTTGATCGGTCGAGGCTTGTCAATAACTCAGAAAAGTCCTTAAAGTCTTGATTAAAAACATTGGTATTTTTAACTTTCTGTCATTTTTTTGTTATTGATTTTCAGAAAAGGCTTGTGAATTTTCAATTAAGCCCAAGAAATTGGATGGATGGCTTTCGTCACCACTCGCGAATTCTTTCCAAAAAGGTCGATAAAAATAGAGCCCAAGCAAATAAAGAGCCTAATATCAAAAAAGGACCAAAAATATGAAGATGGAAGAAGAAAAAAGGTGTGCAAAGTTGAGTGAATGCTAAAAACTTTGCATTCACTCAACTTTGCACACGTCTTAAATTCACGTTTTGACTCTATTGGATGAAAAGGCAAATTTTCTTCCATTGATTTTCTGTGAAAATTCTGGTTTTTAATAATTTTGAGATTTCAACCAGGATCCTTAAAGAAAATTGATTTTTTATACCCGAACCGGGGTATATTAATTTTAATGCATAATTTGTAACACAGTGAAATAATCACCGTAGACCCCCAAGACCTTTTAGAGATATGATCGAGACCGACAGGTGAATCGATTTAGCCATGTCCGTCCGTCCGTCCGTCTGTCCGTATGTGTGAAGTTTTTAGGTCTTTAAAATTGAGCTAGGACGCTCAAACTTGAGGTATATCTTGGCTCTTATTTCGTGCAGACAAAGTGTGAAAATTAGTTGAATTCGCCGACGGCCACGCCCACTACTGGCTTCAATGCAGGACAACCTCTACTTCAAATTTTCTTTCAAAATGCCTTTTGGTCAAGTTAGACAAGGCGTAGGAACTCAAATTTTGGCATAGAGCAAAATTGGCCCAAAACCTCTAAGAGGGCAAAAATTGGACCGCCCACTTTTAACATGTTAGATCTTTAAAAACCCGATTTCTCGGAAAGTTCACTCCAAATCGAAAAAATTCTATGACAAATATTCCTGTTTACTAGGTTTGCTCCATACAAAGTTTTGAGCTCCGCTCACTTTTAAGCGGCGTGTTTAGGAAAAAACGTGTTTTTCTGAAATAGTTTTCTGTTTCAACGCATTTTGTAATTATTTTAACAAAATTTTAATTAATTGATTTTTATTTTTAACCCAGACCCACTTTTGGGGCCTTGGACGAACTCTTGCACTTACTCACTTGTTAATCTGAATGTTTGAAAAAATAAGGGAAACAAAGGCTCTTATCAACGGTAAGCTCAAGCAGGTTCCAAGTTGTATAATAAAAAATCACTTACTCTCTTTGTTTTCTTTGTTTTCAATTTAAAAAAGTCTTTTTCGTTTTAAAAATTATCTTCTAAATTTTTTTCAATAAGATTTTCCCTGTTGTTATGTTCTTCTTGAATGAAAACCATAGTAATATCTCTTCGTTTTTCTTCTATCTTATGAGTTTTTTTTTCTGTGTAAAAGTACAGCATACAAATCGAGATCTATCTTGTAGGCATATTAACGGTGCAAATAACAAATCTTAAATAAGTTATTCCAAAAGAATAAAATTGAACCCCAATTTAAGACGAAAAAGTTGTTGCAAGTATATTTTTGGGGCCTCCTTGAATTTTGACCAAAGGTCTTCTTTCACGTTTTGTAAGTTTGCAGCCTTTAGCAACAGTAAAAGCATATAAAAAAAAACAATAATAAAAATTCTCAGGAACTATGATTTACATGTACAGGTATCATAAAATCCCACGAACTATATTTCGCTTAAATTAATCACAATGTCTCCCTCTCCACTCGGTTTCGAACACCACGAAAGAAATGTAAAGCAGCTAATGCTGCTCAACCTTATAAAAGCTTTATTCATTTCTGCCTTAGGTATCGTAGCATAACAGTTTGAATTTAAGCTACACATTTTCAAAACCCACACACCACATTTCCTTTTTAGACATTCTGAAAACTTGAAAATTCTATTTTCGTCTCATATTTACAGAATAAATGACGAAACTAGTTCACTTAATTTTAATTAGCTCTTTTCGCCATTATTCTAGAAAAGCCTGATAGGATATCTATATCTGGAATCGTACATTTAACACATTGTGAAGACACCATTATCGTCTGTATTCATCATTACAAACGTTGTGTTTATATACGATTCTGCCAACTGTGCCCTCAGGATATTTAATAAGTATTTCTATGCGATATACCTACCCTCCCTACATCAACTTGATGTTTCATACGGAACAAATGGGAAAAAGATGTCACATAACGCCGTACGCCCCCCCCCCCCCCCTCCGTCTCCAGTTACCGAAACCCAAGCGAATGTTAGGAAGCAGTTACCAAACACCGAAGCCAAAGGGGCGAAAAATGCCATACCCGACACGCATTCAAACACTTAATCATCCCCCCGCAAGAGTTTCCCAATTGTGGGTGCATGTGTTTGTGTTTTTGATTGTACTAGAATTTTCGCCATTCCATTTATAGAGGTTATGGGAGTTTAATAGTTTAGCCTTTGTTGTTTTGTTAATTTGTTTCGTTTGTAGCTAATATCGAAAAGGGACAATTAGACGTCGATGTGTACGATAAGGGTGAATTGTCCATGCCTCCAGCCAATGGGCAATAAATGCCAAGGGGATGGTTCCATTAAATTTTATTTTATGGTTTCGGAAATAGTTTTAATTTTACTTTTAGTATCCCTTATTGATTGCTTGGTTGCGGGTACGATGTATGGGCCATGTTTCTTATTGAAACAATGCACGAGAGTTTAATTAAAAAGTTGTAAGCCCCCGCATATACAAGTTTGTTTGTAAATTACGCTGTGGTTCGGGGAGGAAGGAGTCAAGTTAAAAGTGACGACAACAAGAGTGTAAAACAATGCAAACAGGATCTCATTTTTTTTTCGATTTCAAAAATATGCTGGTATTTGTTTAATAGGAGGATATGACAGAAAAATACTATGTAGCACTGTTCCTTTTGTTACAGAATTCAATTTGGATCGCATTCGACTTGTTCCCTGAACCATGCACTCGACATATTTAATAATGGGTGACAACTGATTTCATTTCTGTTCTCATTTCCTGTTTCAACGTTTTGTTGTCAAGTAAATAGGAATTTCTTTGGATTCTTTTGTTAGTTGGGTGTTGTGTTCTCGTTTGTCGATAAAGGTGTGCTTTGTTTTCCTAATGCTTTTTCCTGTCACATTTTCGTGATGTAGACGTTGTTTACAAAACACAAAAATAATACTGAGCCCTGCGGGGCAAAGGCAGCAAATCAGTAATAGGTATTCGGGCGGTGTACCTACATTTTTTCTTATTAATTTAATATTGTTTGCAGGGCGTTGAATTATTTTCCTTGGTAATCTCTAGGTTCTTTGTCGTGGCTTCAAATTTGCAAACTCCTGAGAAAAGCAAATTTATCACTTATCGACATCGTTCGCTGTTAAATTTTCCGCATATAGGTCAGTTGAAGAAAATTAAGAATAAGAACAGAAAAACAAAAAAATTGTACTTTTAATTTAACCAAGAAATCTAAGCTTTGTGGTTACAACAAAATATTGGCTTTTCCCAGAGTGAAAATTTTTATTTAAATCGTAAGAGGGTGGGCGAAAATTTAGGGGAAATGGTAATGGAACCAATAACAACGAGCATCGAATTTTTTTTTTTTTTTTTCCGTGGGTAGGAAAAACTTTCATAGGCACTACGAGGAACGTAGCAGGCTGCCTTGCAACGAAGGCACCTACAATACCGTCAATTTATGCGGTTTCATCTTATGCTGCTAGATCTAACGGTCTCATTCGTTGAAGTCGGCGCGTAAGTTTTGTCTGATCCAAAGTTCGGATAATTTCATTGTTGCAGTGTCCGCAAAGACGAGTACTAAGTTCGCGAGCAAAGTTTGTTACCTCGTCAGACACGGTTGCGATTCCTAGATCTCGGTGTAGATCGCTATTTCTTATGTACCATGGAGCAATAACGATTGCTCTGAGTGTCTTATTTTGAAAAGTTTCTAAAATAGATATATTGCTTGGTTTAGTACAACCCCAGAGTTGTATACCGTACTTCCAAGATGGTTTTAGCACTTGCTTATACAAAAGCAGTTTGTTATGTATGCTTGGTTTCGAAAATCTTCCGATAAGCCAATTCATTTCTCTTAACTTGATTTCGAGCTCGTCGCCTTTCTTTAACGTGCGGCTTCCATTTAAGTTTTGCGTCTAGAGTCATTCCTAGATATTTCGCTTCATTTGAGTACGGGATTTGTACCGAGTTAATGAATAAAGGTTTGTTGTTTATCTTTTTATAAGTAAAGTTAACATGCGTTGACTTAGTCTCGTTAAGGACGACTCGCCAGCTCTTCGTCCAGTCGCATATTTTGCCTAAAGCGCGCTGGAGTTTCCCTGTTGATAATTCAACTGTCGTATCGATAGCGAGAATAGCAGTGTCGTCTGCGAACGTTCCCTCATCGTGGGGTATGTCTCTTGTATAGAGCAAAAATAATATTGGGCCGAGAACGCTTCCTTGCTGGACACCGGCATTTATCTCTTTGAATTCCGAGTACTCATTTTCGTACCTTACGCGAAAGATTCTGTCTTTAAGGTAAGACTCTAAGATTCTATAGACTTTTTCTGGTAAGCAAAGCCTTAATTTGTACTTCAGGCCTTCGTGACATACCTTGTCGAAGGCTTGCGATACGTCGAGAGCTTTTTCGATTTCGTTTGTTATACGATAGACCTGGTCGATTGTTGAATGTTTTTTTCTAAATCCGAATTGGTGATCCGGAATCAATCGTCTTTCTTCAATGATTGGTTGCAACCTTTTAAGCAACAGTTTCTCGAACACCTTAGCTATTATCGGCAGTAGCGAAATAGGTCTGTATGACTTTTTGTCGTACGGACATTTTCCTGGTTTTGGAACCATTATGACCTCGGCCACTTTCCATTGCCTTGGAACGTATAAAACTCCCATGGAAGCGTTAATGATATAGAGTAGCTTGACCAAAGCTTTTTTCGGTAGATCCTTTAGAATTTCGCTAGTAATTAAGTCGTAGCCGGGGGCTTTGTTGTTTTTCAGATTGTTTATCGTTTGACGAAGTTCAGTCAATGACACGGTTTTTATTCTATAATTATCTTGAACCGCATAAGGACTGAGCTCCTCGACCAACGGTTCCCCGTCAAACGGTTTGAATGTTTCTTCTAGGTAATCTGCAAATAAATCCGCTTTTTCTTTGTCTTCTCTTGCCCATTCGCCGTTGGCTTTTCTTAATGGCGCAGAGTGTGCTATAGGCTTCTTAACGGACTTGACTGCTTTCCAAAGAGAGTAGTTCGAACCTTTATCGGCAGTCAAACTTTCGAGGTAAGCAGTAGTCTCGCGACTTTTAAAATCTTGAAGTTCGTGCTTCAGTTTGTTGGAAAGCTGGTTCAAGATTGTCTTATCCGGGGGTGCTCGCGAACGTTGCCATCTCTTGCGCGCTCTCCTCTTTTCGCATATTAGCTCTTCTATTTCTCGCGGATATATTGTTCTGCTGTTCGATAATTCGGACCTCCGAAAAGAAGTGTTATTCCACGCAGCGCTCTGAACAACTCTAACGAGTTTATCTAATTCTTCTTCTATTTCAAGTGGCGTTTTGAGCGGTACATTTAAAGCTATGTTTTCTTTGCAGTATTTTCTAAAGCCGTCCCAGTCAGTGTTGTTGTTAGTTAATCTAGGCGCTCTATTCTTTTTCGCTAGGCTTCCGCCGATTTTCAAAAGAACTGCCGAGTGATCTGAACAGAGATCAAAGCGTTCTTCTACGTTCGTAAGGTAACGAGGTACCCCCTTGGCGATAAAGAAGTCGACGAGATCAGGTATTTTATTTCTGTCGGTTGGCCAATATGTTGGCTTTCCCGTCGATAAGAAGATCACGCCGCGTTTTGTACTTGCTTGAAAGAGGGCTCTGCCTCTTGTTGAATTGCACCGTGAGCCCCAAAAAGTATTTTTCGCGTTAAAGTCCCCGCCGATGATAAAGTTTGACCCAAGTGAATCAAAGAGCAGAGCAAGATCTTCATCTGCCTGCCGATACTGCGGAGGAAAATAGCTCGTCGCGATGTTGTAATTTATGTGACTTAATTTTACTGAGACTGAGGTTATTTGCATAGAGTCAAGCTCTATTTCTTCGTTTTGGAGTGCTTTATGCAGTCTTTAATGTAGAGGGAGGATCCACCTCTCGAATTTTCTGAAGGATGATGCGCGTGATAGTCA
This sequence comes from Neoascia interrupta, assembly GCA_947623515.1. Classification (NCBI taxonomy): domain Eukaryota; kingdom Metazoa; phylum Arthropoda; class Insecta; order Diptera; family Syrphidae; genus Neoascia; species Neoascia interrupta. The sequence goes on along the minus strand of OX392462.1, from coordinate 57,234,316 downwards.
ATGTAACCTTTTATTTTGCGTGCCGAACCATTTTTAAAGTGGTTTTCCGAAATCAAGTATATGTCTATGTTATTCTTCCGTAGGTATACTTCTAGTTCGTCAATTTTTTGCAAAAGGCTGTTTGCATTCCATGTAATTATTTTGATTGACCTTTCCATATTCATGATTTTTTATTAAATGCTTTTCGAGGTTTAAACTCGAGCTCGCTCAATTTGTTGAATATTACTTGATTAAGTTTCGCCTGTTGCTCAAACTTTTCTAAAATCATGCCTAGAATTTGAGAGACCGAATCTGATGCGGCCGATTGTGGCTTACTTTCACGTGACGCGACTTGAGCGTACGATCTTGGACCAACAAGTGTGGATTCTCCCTTTTGACTCCGGTGGGAACTAGGACCAGCGACGTTTTCTTGCGCATTTTGAATTTTGCCTTTAATCAAACCCTTACCCCTTGTCGACATAGGGCTTTTTGGCTTATCTACTTTAGGAGGTTTCAGGCTTGGGCCCTTATTTTCACTATTTTTTTTGGAGCCTCATGTCGTTTTTGTGACTCGGTAGCTCGCTGGGTGACTTCCCCTGCAATTGGCGCAAACCGCGGGGGCCTGACTGCTGACATTGCAGTCCGTCGAGAGATGTTCGCCGGCGCATTTTACGCATCGCGGTTTTTTCTGACAGTACGCTTGCGTGTGTCGGAAACCTTGGCATCGCTTACATTGGGGAACTAGCCTGTTGCCCTTCCGCTTGGGCTTGATTTTTACCTTGATGTTAAGGATTGATTTAATTTTGTAGATTTCGCTAATATTTTCAGTTCTATCAAAAGAAAGCATAAAAATTTGCAGGCCGCGTCGGACAGCAGCGGAATCTTTGCCTTCGTCCGTACGTTGCTTCTCTTTCTTTATTATGTTCACGGCGTCAAGAATTTTAAAGCCTTGAGCTTGAACGTCTTGTATTATTTTGTCCTTGGTACAGGATGGATGTAGTCCCCTCGCGATAACCCGCAGCGGCTTTTCGAGGTGATTTTCATAAGTAAACCATTGGATTTTCTCTGTGTTAAATTTTTGTGACAGTGACCGATAGGCATTAGAGTCATCGACGTTAACTTTCCATACGTTGTTCCGATGTGATGTTAAGTTATATTTCGTCCCAAGAGTATTTTTAAGAATGTTTCGCAACTTTCCGTAGTCCGCTACCCCAACGACATTTATTGCAGGTGGTCGGCGGTTTTTTTCTTGGGGTATTCCTGTCGCTTTGTTTGATAGAACTGGTGTTTCTTCTTTTTGCTGCACGGTTTCTACTTCGGGTGAAGAACCGGCCTAAAGACCGGATTCGTTTCGCGTGCAAGTTCTTCCTCGTCCGTCTGGTATTCACATTGACGTTTCGGCGTTTCCTCGCATACTATAGTACCACGAGGGTTCCTTAAGGCTTCATTTTCTTAACGTTACGAATCTACTTCGCTTTTAAGCTCATGGTAGAGACGTTCCATTTCATTAAGCTTAGCACGGAGTTCGTTGTTTTCCGCTTCAAAACATTTAATTTTCGCTGAGTCCTGATTAACCGGCGGACTTCCTTTCCCGGAGACCTTCGATCCAGCTGGTGGAGATCGAGGCACCCTTGATTTTTTCAAAAAAGGATTTATAAGCAATAAATGGCTCTCCCCAGAATCCGTAGAGCCTACCTCCGAAGAGGGTGGATTTGCCAGTGAAACTGGATTGCCACCTGGGGTAATATTATCTTTTGTTTTGTCCATTGCATAGTTTGTATGCGCTACGCGCTCGGCATACGGAGGGTGGATTTTAGTCGCCTCTTACGACAGGCATGCCTTACCTCGGTTATATTCTAACCCCTACCCGAAGGGTCAAAGAATCGAACTAAAAAAAAAATTAGATAAGCACCGATTTTTGGAAAAAAAAATTTAAATGTTTGAACATTGTCTTTTTTTTATATGTATTTTAAATGGCCTTAGAAATAATTAGGTTGGAAACGAAGTTTTTTTTTAAATTTTCACGGTCTTTGTGAAACGCTTTATACTAAAACCAATTACAAAAATACTAAGCCTTCATAATAAGATCGAATTTTTGCTGAATATTGAAAAGTTTTTGACAAATAAGGAATGGAAAATAGATACCCATTTTCAACGTGTTAAACGTCATAACTTTCTCATCATTTATTTAAAAAGGCGATATTGGGCTTACATGTAAAGTCACACACAGTCATAAAATCACACACATCAAGAATTATTTGTTGATTTCGGGAAAACAATAGAAATCTCCCACTCCCACAGCTGGTATGGAAGCCTCCTAAACCTTCCACCACTACATATAGTTGTTCAGGCAGAAGAAGCAAGACAGGCTATAAAACTTCAACACAAATATACATACAAAGAAGGTAATCTACAAGGGCATCTAGAGATACTGAAGAAAGTGGATCTGGTCAGGGAATTGACACTTTTCAGCGATATCATAGACCCTACTGTAAGCTTTAGCAAAAACTACAAAATCTTAATCCCAAAAAGAGAGGAATGCACTAGCAATCCACATTGGCTAAATGACGACGCCCAAAAGTGGTACACGGACGGGTCGAAGTCAAGCAGTGGAGTTGGGGCTAGTATAGTAGGACCGAGGTGTCATAAGCACATACCTCTCTGTAAAGAAGCCACAATTTTTCAAGCCGAACTCTTTGCATTTATAATAGAAATCTCAAAAATGTGAAGATCTCAATATTCTCGGACAGCCAGGCAGTCCTAAAAGCTCTAAGGAGCGACAGATATGACTCCAAGGCTGTTTGGGAATGTCACCAGATTCTAAGTAAAAATGGCTACCAAAAACAGTGTGAAGCTGATTTGGGTGCCGGGACACGAAAACTATGAGGGTAATGAAAAAGCCGACATTCAAGCCAAATGGGGAGCTGAGATTCCTTTTATAGGGCCTTTTCCCTCCTTGGGCCTCCTTGGTTTCACTAAGGCAGACATTTATCATCAAATTAAAAACTGGACTATCAGTATATGTCTACAAAAGTGGAATAATCTGGAAAGCCTCAAACACTCCAAAAAAATTCCTCAGGTACAGCCCCAAAAGAGCTAAGGAAGCCCTAGAACTCAACAGATCCGATCTAAGATTGTTATGTGGAGCTCTCACTGGACATGCAGCATGTAACTTTCACCTATCCAAATTAGGCCACAGCAGCACTGAAATCTGTAGACACTATGGAGAAACAAAAGAAACTATGGAACACCTTTTTTTACTTATTTTACACAAGCACAAACCACAAGAGAAAAAGGGTTGATGCCACGCCTCTTTTTTAAGAAAGAGGATTCTTAACTGACAAATTCTTAACACAATTAAAGTTAATACAAACTGAAATTTAACAACCAAGATTTTTGGCGCATTTTGGAGCCTGACAATGTTCAATTGGGATGGGATATCCAACGATTCGCCTATGGGCGGATTGAACCCTCCCACTAGTTTTTATAAATTAACACTTAACTGACCTACAAAGGTTTCATTTGCGGGGCTCTTGCTCTACAAAACATTTTTTAGTGCCAAAAAACATTTAAAACATTTTCGCATAAAAATTGAAGTTGTAAATAAACCGTTATGTCGACATAGAAAAAAAATTTCCTAGTGGGTACCTATGCGTTCTCATTCATTTTCAGACAAAATTTTGACTAGTTCAGAAGTTTAAACGGGTTTCTGACGGAGACGGACAAGGTAGCGATATCTTAAAATTTTCATTTTTCATTATTGGACGAACCGCTAAAAACCTATTAAAAAACGTAAAAAATAAGTCCATATTTCTATATTCAGTTCATGTTGCGGTCAGTCGTTTTTTTCTGTTTCTTTTATAGCTTCCCCTCTTGTAACTGAATGCTGTTTTTGTTGCTGTCAGAAATCAGTTCATAATACTTTTTTATTTATTGTTTATGCGGGTTTGAACTTGTTTTTTTTTGTACCCCTTCCCATAGCATAGGAGGTATATTAAGTTTGGCACATAGTTCCTAACACGGTGAAAAATAATGGTAGCTGAATCAAATAAGCCATCTCCGTATCTCCGTCCGTCTGTATTTCACACGTTTAAAGGCCTTAAATTTTAAACTTTAGGGAGCTGAAATTTGGTGTATAAGCTTAGAACTTTGGTACACTACGGATAGCAAATCCGTAGGGGACGCAAAAGCTGTTTTCCAAATATTGCGCTCGCCGAAGATACCCTGAGCAGGATCCAATTAAAGGCACGAAATTCAACCTCCTCGCAATTTGTAATCGCATCAGCGGCCTGAGTTCTGAAGCAAAAGCCTATATGAGAAAACTATCCTTCTGATGCTAAAATAGTGCACCTATATCGCCTGTAAATGAACTGCTTAAAAATTCCTTGTAGCACATAGATATTCCGAGGATTCTTTTGTTTACTAAGGGGTATCATGGCCAATGGTCCTTGACGCGAATAATCGAAATTCGGATAAATTCGAAAACTCCTCCAGTATTCAGCCTTCATTTTAGTAGCGCAGCGATGCTAACCGAGACTGACGTCTTATGTTCCCGCACAAACTGTACAATGATTGGGAGCACGTGTATTGTTGTCAAAATCCTTTACGCAAATTTCCGGCTTACCTAACATTGTGTTGAAGGGCTCGTTTTTGATTTAATTGGATTTTGTAAAGCTTTAATGGTATTATGTGCTGCGGAACAGAGTTGTATTCTACTGCGCCCATATTGCCAAAGTAGATTCTCACATGACTTGGGAAGTAGAGGTTCTGCACCGTATAACATGCGATTTGACTATTATGGAGAGCCTATCATTTTAATTTTTTTCCCCGTACAGGAGTGTATATATCGGAGAAAAGTACCACAGAGATCTTGTGGCATAATATTCGAAATTTAAACAAGCCATATTTGTCATTACAGTATGTAGTTCACTAATTTGAAAGCAAATTAAAAATAAATATGTAGAAAAGTCGCCATAGTTTAATTTGTTTTCATTTCCGTTTCTTTTCAGATATGGGTAAACTGTCCTCAGCGAGCATACAGAACCACTTCAGCACTTCAACGCAGTCACATTTCACAACAAAAAACAACACTCGGGTGATAGCACAAATGGGTGGTCTGGCAATACTACCTTGCGTAGTAAAGTTAACCTCACCAGCAACAGTAAGTAAATTATGTATCTTGTTGTTTACGCAATTTGCACATGAAAGGTTCGCTACAAAGGTGCATGCCTTGGGGATATTTTTCATGTTTGGTTTAATTGTCGTGTCGGCGCAGTCGGATCCCCATATACATAAAGTCATCAGGGAGAAGTCTGAAATTTTTACAGCCGGATATGTAAGAATACACCTATACCATTTACAAAGAAACAAAAGTCCTTGCCTGCATAACGATGTAATTGAAAAATTTAATTTTATGCTTCAGAATAACTGGAATTATGTGATTAAATGCAGTGTGTTCTCTAAATAAATAAATGCAAGACCGCATAATTACGTTTACGTGGACAACTTAAAGTCCTTTTGTGTGGCATTCCAGGACAAATATAAGTGGGTGGTCTATTTCTTCGACCATTCTATTGTTTGTTGATGACTTTTTGGAAATCCATAACTAATGTGAACAATTATCGTTTCAATAACGCAACAACCCGTAAAATTGTCTTCCCTCTATTATATCCTTCGCTATACACTATAGATATAGACTATACCATTAGACCAACAAAACTATTATAAGCTAGTCTACCAGCATGAAATATTTTCTATTTACAGGTATCCTGGATACGGCGAAAGGATTTTCAATTGCTCACGGTTGGCCTATCGACCCACAGCAGTGATAAACGTTTTTTAGTTGAACACACACGCCATATGGGTCACTGGTCGTTACGCATCAAATCGGTCCGTGAGGACGACCGAGGATTCTACGAGTGCCAATTATCTATATATCCAACACAATCGATATTCATCGAACTGAAAGTTGTGGGTGAGTATCGATGACAATTGTGCCCCCGATTAGTTTGAGTGTGAATATTTTGTGTATGACTCTATACTACGGATGTATATAGGAGGGTCATTCAAAATAATGGATGCCGTGCTGTATGCAAATTTCAGTGGATGAATGCTAGTTTTTTGATCCCGATTTTCTGCGATGATTTTTCGGGCAGGAGAACACAAAAGTGATATGGGTCCCTGAGTGTTAATAACTGATTCGGCTGTAGTGTACGCCAATCGATAGTATACAATAGATATGAACGACCGACGCCCAGATGAAAAGGGATTAAAGTGGCTCACTTACTTACTGTAGGTGGAGGTTCAGTAGGTACTGGGGTGGACGAGTGGGCCTAAAGTGGCTCGCTAGTGTGGATTTAAGTGAAGCAGTACGTCCATTGTTTTGTTGTTGTTTGCAGGCCAACTTTGTGAGAATTTTCTTGGAACATTTAAGTTTTGCACACATACAATGTACACGCAACCCCCTAGAAAGTTGATTAAATTTAAATGAACACTTTCTTAAAACCCTTGCTAAGGGGGTAGGTTTATGCCAGCCAACCGATTGTTTGGTATTCAAAGAAAAGGTCATAGTTTATTCGCAGGACTCAAAATTAGTGCAATCAAAGAAATCGATAAAAGGGTTTGGAAAAAACAACTTTGAAGTTAAATGTGTGTCAGCAAGTGAGGATTTCCCTAGTTTTGGTTCACTTAGGCCGTTTGTTACAAGGGAAATTACTAGTGTTAGCCATGTGCAAAAAATCGTAGCAATCCAAGCGATCGAAATAAGACCAGAAAAGTTTGTTTAACGGGCCAGCTAGGGGCTTGAACCAAAAGTCAGGCTCTTCGTAAAAGCAAAGGATACCTAGTTACTAAAGCACGGGAATAGCAGAAGTTTTTAAGCATCAATTCCAACAGCTTCTTAATGGGCATCATGGAAAGAGAAAGAAAAAAAATAAATAAATAGAGTGGCGCAACAGCTCGAGGTGAACCAGGGCCAACTTCTCAACAATGTATGCTGGTGTGTCAATTTCTTTACATACAAGGGGACCTACAATTTTTTGCCGAATCCGAACGGCACTTTGAGAAGTTTTTTCAAGACAATTAATACTCTCGGAGGGCTTGTCAAACCCTCGCGGAGGTGGGGACCGTGGAAAAGAACAAGTCTTTTTTTTTTCAGAGAGAAAGAAAGAGCTAGAAATTAGAGAAAATCTGTACCCGAAACGAACTAAGTTCATAGTCGCCCAGAAGCAAGTCCCATCACTAAGTAACAAGGTTAGCCTAACTATAAAAAATCTCAATAACAACTAGGCCGCCGGCTATGATTGATTACCAAAGAAGCTTTTTAAATACAGAGTTGATGTTTTTGTGTGGTACAAGCAAGAAATCATTAGCCAAGTGTGGATAATTGAAAGCATGCCAGATGACTGTGCGTTTAGCTCCATATATCTTTGGTAAATGTCGCATACAAGATCCTTACCAAACGTTCTGTGAAAGTAACTAAAGTCGTTGTATGTTCTTTGGTTTCCGGCCTGGCCGTTCAACCAAAAATAAGATCTTCACACTAAGACAAATTCTGCGAAAGGCTAAATTAATTTCAAGTCGAGACAGAGATTTAAAAGCTCTTAGCTTTTTAGTTCGTAGCCATATGCAATAGTTTTCATCGATCAAACTATTATGATCTCATTTAAAATGCGTAGCATATTGCGAGCAAAATTAAAAAAAAAAACTAGTGCCAAAAAAGAGAGTTCATAAAAACCCTGCGAAGAAATTCCTCCGGTAATATCGAGGTTGCTGTAAACGCTGTTTTTAATGTAATAAAAGACTCATAAGTCCCTAGCTCGGCGCCGCGTTCAAGTATAACAAAGGCTGTGTGGTATGATGCTAAATGTATCAAACTTCGGAAAAAATCGTTTGCTTTCTTAAACCTCTTTAGGAAAACAAATAACAGATGGTTTAAAAATCTTTATGTACTATCAAACAGGGTATACAAAGAAGTTGGCAAATGCAAAAAAGCTATGTGTATCAAAAGGTCTGCCTCGAAGCTTCTGCTGTGTAAGGACTCCAAAACGTTCTGGAAGACCGTTCGTTCTGTTGCCGGCCTAGAAAATAAAACTTCTTCGGTAGTGTGCGTAGATCTCCTTGCTTCACACTTTAAGAACATATTGACTTCAGACCCCAGCCAAAAACACATAAGTTTTGCGCTACCAAACTGTGTTGTTCCCGAACTAGATGACGCTTTTGTAATGTCGGAGTTATTAACAGCATTAAAAAAAATGAAAAATTCAAAGTCGACGGAATCCCTGCAGAGTTTTTCAAGAATGCGACCGCTGAATTCCTCAGCTACCTCTTGGAGCTCTGTAATAAGATTCTTCAAGATGAAATAGTTCCCGGAAGCTTCTTGTGCGCTCAAAAATGTTTGGTATTTTTAAAAAAGGTGACCCGAGTGTCCCGGAAAATTACAGGGGTATTTCAGTCCTTAGCTCACTCAGGAAGATATTTACTCAAATGCTTTACCACAGGCTTGTAAGCTGGGTTGAATCAAATAATGCACTCAGTGCTTTTCAAGCAGGTTTTCGTCCAGGCCTGTCAACAATTGACCAAATTTTCACCCTAACGACTATTGCGAGTCATTTTATTGGGAAGGAAAAGAAACTTTACTCCTTTTTCGTCGACCTGAAAGCAGCTTTTGACACAGTAAATAGAAATCTACTTCTTTATAAATTGTCAAACCTAGGTATATCCTCCAAATTTATTAGATTATATGAAAAACTGTTGGCTAACAATTCTGCCTCAGTTTAGGATGGAAGTAAGAAATCTTCGGAATTTCTAACTAACTCTGGAGTCCCACAAGGCTGTATTTTGAGTCCCCTGCTGTTTGCTTTGTTTATCGATCATGTAATAAATTTCTTGCCAGGTGGAGTAAGATTTGGAGATACTCTAATAAAGGTACTTCTATATGCCGATGAGCTTGTTGTCTTCTCAGATAACCCTCTTACTCTTCAGCTTATCATCAATAAGCTGAAAGATTATTGTGATCTTTGGGACCTAAAAATTAATGTTTTAAAATCTAAAATTATGATTTTTAGACATCACCACAAATTGAGCAGGAGCGAAAGGTGGACCTTGGACAACGACAACATTGAAATTGTGAATGAATTCAAATATCTAGGCTTCCGCCTGAAATTCAATTAAGACCTTCGTCCTTACATTAAAGAAAGATCGGTGGCAGCTAAAACTGCGATCAATTCTATGTGGAACAGGTTTTTCTCCAACAAAGATGTTGACTTGCGGTCTAAATTCAGGGTTTTTGAGGCGGTAGTTAACACCTGCTTTCGTTATGCAAGTGAAGTCTATGGTCACCGAAAGCTCGACGAGGTTGAAGCCATCCAACGTTTCTTCGTAAAAAGGATTTTCAAGCTCCCCCGATCATCGCCAAACTACGCAATAGACATTGAAACAGGTTTATCTCCAGTTTTTGTAAGAAATGCCAAATCAAGTGCCGCCTATTTGTCCAAAGTTGTTATAAGATCTGTGAATAACTTGCAACGTAGAGTTCTTTTGGTTGCACTAGAAGGGGGCTTTTCACCTTTTAAGGAATGGCGTGAGCTTGCTGGCAACCATAATTGTCAATTAAATCTTGACGAGAGAAATTGCCACGAATGGCGAAGTATATTCTATGACTGCCTGGCAGCCATTGACGAAAAGCTCTATCAGCAGTCCTTGTGCAGAGCGAGAACATCACTTACAAGAGAACTTTATAAATGCCTCACTCACGATTTACACACCGCCAACTATTTTTGTGATAAGCTGAACGCGTCCGAAATTAGTTTAGTATTTAAGGCATGCACTGAAATGCTTGATCTTAACTTCAGACCATACCGAAATGACTTAAACCCGCTTTGTAACCTCTGTAACCTCAATCAGAACGAAGACACCTTCCATTTCTTAGCTTTATGTCCTATCCTTCAAGAGATCCGAAGATTATTTTTTGCCAAGAGCTTTCTCTCGAACCAGGAATGTCGCTCCTTACTAAACGGCGGATTTGGTTGGAAGATACTTACATGCTATCTAAAAGAAGCAATTGCTTTTCATAATTTGTATCAGTCTCCGTGAGCTAAATCAGCAAAGCAAAATCAGATCTACCCACGAAGAAATCCCTTTTGTTCCGTTTTAAGCTAAACCAAAAGCCCGTATAGATGACAAAGAAGTCACAATCTTTTCTTTTGTATTACAAATTAAATAACCAAAAAAAAAAAAAAAAAACTAATATAAGCACTAATTATTAATTAACTTTCTCGGTCCAACTTTCTCGATTCAACGGCAGACGGCTCTAAGCCATGTTGTACACTACTTTTTGTAAACTTCTTTTTGTAAAATTTATCGAAATGAAAATAAAAAGTTTTTTGAATTGAATTGAATTGAATTGAATTGAAACTCCAAAGCTTAGAAAACGGAGAAAAAAAAAATTATTTTTTCCCATTATTTTTTGCCCATTATTTTTTCATATCCAAACGAAGAGCAGAGGATATAAAATATTCAAACTCGAAAGCCTAACCTTCAAAAATAAGCATATCCAGTTGATAGTAAAAATACTGCGAGTAGCTTTTCGGTTAACATCAAGAGTCCCGAGAGTAGGTACTTTTAAACTTTCAGAGAAGCGTGGGAGTGAAGGGTCTGGCAGTGCTGCAGCATCCAGCAAGCGTTTTTCAGCAAACTCTTGGAGATGAAGTATACTATTAACAGCACATTACATGATAGGCATTCAAGGGTTGGATGTTCGGTTGGGCGCCTCTTAAGCCCTACAAAAAAGATTACTAAGATCGCTTTAAAGAACTGTACAAAATAGTCCCAACGCGGAGTCGCGTCGTTTTGACATCATTGGGAAAAAAATATCTCGAAAACGATTACTCGCAAGAAAAAAAAGTCATTTCATCTTTTTTTGAAATTTTTTAAGCTCGGAATAAGCATTTCTGATAGTAGCCGCGATACTCACGAGAAACTGTTTTCTGATACATTTGATCAGATAAATTTTAGACGCAGCAGGGACTTTTGATAGTTTGTTGAGAACAATAATCTCCAATAAAGTTCCAGAGTACAGCTTAACAAGACTTTTACTAACTTTTTGTGTATTGTAAAAGGTCTGTATTTTGTCTTATTTCACTGAACTTAAGGACTAAAACTTGTTAACAAACCAACGGGCATACCGGACGAACAGAGTTATTACCCGGGTAGGCTATAACAGGTCATATATCCGACAATGTTGCGCGTAAGGTTACTTCCGTAACGGTTACTCTTTCAAGTTTAAAAGGAATTTTGGGGACCTTTGATCTCCAAACGTGGGGATCAAACGTCCCCAATCTTGGGAATCAATGGGGAATTTTGCTTACTTACTTACTTTAGGTGGCGCTACAGTCCGGGGTGTACCTGGGCCTCAGCCAACAAAATTCGCCAGCCAGCTCTGTCTCTAGCTAGCCGTCTCCAGTTTCGCACGCGAAGTTGGCTGAGGTCCCCTTCCACTTGCGTGCGCCACCTGAGTCTCAGTGCTCCTCTACAGCGTCGTCCCTGCGGTGTGGATTCGAAGATTTTCCGGGCCGGGGCGTTGGTGTCCATCCGCTCTAGATGACCCAGCCATCGTAGACGTTGTGTTTTGACTCTTTTGGCTAGGTCGGTATCGCTGTACAGCCCGTACAGTTCGATGTTATATCTCCTCCTCCACTCTCCGTCTATGCAGACGGGACCGTTAATCGTCCGAAGAATTTTCCTCTCGAAGCAGCCTTAAGTGTTTTCATCCGCCTTTGACAGGGTCCAGCTTCTGCACCGTAAAGCAGGACTGGGATGATCAGGGTCTTATACATGGACACTTTAGTTGCTCGAGAGAGGGCTTTGCTACTCAATTGCCTTCTTAGCCCAAAGAAACAGCGATTGGCAAGAGTTATCCTTCGTTTGATTTCAGCGCTGGTGTCATTGTCTGAATTGATAGCGGAACCCAGGTAGACAAAGTCCCTAACTACCTCAAAGTTATAGCTGTCGATGGTGATGTTTTGTCCAAGACGTCGGTGTTGGGTGTCTTTTCTTGATGACAGCATATACTTGGTTTTCTTGGTTTTGCCCTCATTGACTGCTAAACCCACATTCGCCGCTTACGTCCCAATACTCACGAAGGCTTCACTGACATCACGCTTTGTTCTACCGATTATGTCAATGTCGTCTGCGTATGCAAGTAGTTGAACGGACTTTTGAAAGATTGTACCTCTGGTGTTGGCGCGAGAGTTCTGCACAATTCTCTCAAGTATGATGTTAAAGAAGTCGCATGACAGCGCGTCGCCTTGTCTAAATCCTTTTTTGACATCAAAGGGTTCGGTGAGGTCTTTGCCGACCTTGACGGAACAGCGTGAGTTTTCCATCGTCATCCTGCACAGACTGACGAGTTTGGCAGGGATGCCAAAACTAGACATTGCGATGCTGTCATACGCGGCCTTGAAATCGATGAAGAGGTGGTGTGTATCGATTTGGAGTTCCTGGGATTTCTCCAAGATCTGCCGCAGTGTGAATATTTGATCGATGTGGAAAGTGGACTTTCCTGGCCTTAAGCCACACTGATATGTGCCTATCAGATTGTTGACAAACGGCTTCAGGCATTCACACAGTACAGCAGAAAAGATCTTGTATGCGATGTTAAGAAGACTTATGCCTCTGTAGTTGGCACAACTCAGAGGGTCTCCTTTCTTTAGGATCGGGCAAACAATGCTGAGGTTCCATTCGTCGGGCATGCTTTCTTCCGACCATATCTTGCAGATGAGCTGGTGCATGCTCCTAACCAGCTCATCGCCAGCGGATTTAAAAAGTTCGGCAGCTAGGCCGTCTGCTCCGGCTGCTTTGTTGCACTTGAGCTTAGACACAGCTACTTTCACCTCCTCCAGGTCGGGTGGGCGGTATCGTTCGTATGCTTCGTCGGAAACGTCTTCGCCCAGGTTGAATGGTTCGTTCTGCCTGACAGCGGTATTTGGTTCGTCCTCGCCGTTATACAGTCTGCAGAAGTGGTCTTTCCAAATCCTCAGCACCGACTGCGATTCTACAATGATGTTCCCTTGATGGTCCTTACAGGCTTCAGTTCGAAGTTTATACCCTTGGCAGGACCTTTTGAACCTTTGGTAAAACTTTCTAACCTCATTCCTGTTGTAACATCTCTCTATCTCTTCAACCGCGAGCTTCTCGTGCTCTCTCTTTTTCCTTCGGAGAAGCCGGTGCTCCTCTCTCCTCCTCTGCTCGTAGAGCTCGCGAGCAGCTCTAGTCCTTCTGTGCAGCGCCGCTTTGTATGCTTCCTGTTTAGCTGCATGTGCTTGCCGGCATTCATTGTCAAACCAGGGGTTTCGTTGTGGTCGCCGTGTGAAACCCAGACCTTCAGAGGCGGCGTCTCTGATGGCATTTTGGCAGTGTTGCCACTGGCTATCAATACTTGATGCTGGTTGCATAGGACTTCGTAGAAGGTTTTGAGAGACTCGGTTGGAGAAGGACCTGGCGATCTCTTGCGACGTCAAACTTCCTCACAGTATTTCCATTACTTGGCGCTGGTCGGGATATCCGCAGCCGTACCTTGGCTACAACAAGGTAGTGGTCCGAGTCAATGTTGGCCCCTCGGAAAGTTCGGACATCCATGATACTGCAGGAGTGCCTTGCGTCGATCGCAATATGGTCAATCTGGTTGACGGTTGATTGATCGGGAGATCTCCATGTCCCTTTGTGGATATTGAGATGCGGGAACTGTGTACTAGCTACCACAACGTGTCGCCCCGCAGCAAAGTCGATCAGCCTGAATCCGTTATCGGAGGTCGTGTCGTGCAGGCTATGCTTTCCGACAGTACGACCAAAGATGCCCTCCCTTCCTAGCTTGGCATTAAAATCGCCTAGGACAATCTTAATGTCGTAGCTAGGGCACTGCTCATAAGTTTTGTCCAGGAGCTCGTAGAACATATCTTTGGTCTCGTCATCTTTCTCCTCTGTGGGGGCATGTGCGCATATCAGGCTAATGTTGGCGAATTTAGCCTTGATGCAGATCGTCGCGAGGCGCTCGCTTACAGGGTTGAAGCTCAAGACTTTTTGCCTAAGTCTGCCTCCAACTACGAAACCACATCCAAATAGGCGCTGTCTTTGATGCCGATAGCAGTCGCCGTAGTAGATGTCGCAGTTTTTCATCCTTCTTTTGCCCGGCCCGTCCCACCGCATTTCTTGGATGGCAGTAATGTCTGCCTTGCAGTCGTGCTCGGCTGCACGTGGTCTGTTAAGGGACCTAACATTCCACGTGCAGATCCGGAGCTCGTTGTCCTTTTCTCGTTTGCATTGGTCGTCAACAGTTAATCCGTCCGAATCCGAGGCTTGTTTCTGCTTCGTGACTGGTGTTTCTTTACGTGGCCGGGAAGTCACCCCGACGGCACGACCCCCAACCTGGAGGACCAGATCCTTTGCTTAGCTCTAAGGACGGAGAGCCGGATAGCCAGCTCCTTATAGGCCTGAGCTCCGAATACGTCGTAGTAGCCCATATAAGGTGTTCACTAAGTAGTTCGGCCTGACTGGAACTATGGACGCCACCGTTAATTCCATCTGGGGAATTCCTCCGCTGCCGTCCGGATGCAAGGAGAAGTGCCTTAGTGGGAACACACCCCAAATGGGGAATTTTGACATTTTGTTAAAAAAAAGCCATCACGAAGACCCAGCTTCATGAACCAAAATTCAACTTTCTGGGAATTTTGCCGAAGCTTGGCATTTTCTATACCCTATTCTACAGGAATGGAGTGTATTTAGTTTATGCTACATAAAAAAACACCACCAAGTCATACACGGTGCGGTCCGTCGGCTTTTTTTGAAGGCTTATCGAGGAACTATTGTTTTATTTGCGTATAAAATGTTGTTTAGTATATTTGCGACTTTGTTTCTTCTCTTTAAATGACGATTTCGGCCTTTATTTAAAACGGCATCGTCAAAACGTATCTCGATAACTCATTTGTTTCTCTTGTATAATATAATTTTAAGAAGATGAGATCTGGGTGTACGAGTTATTAAATGCTTCCATTATAGTGTAGTAAATAAAGGGGAGATTTTTGACTGTTTTCCCGGTATTCGGGTTTAAAACTCTTAAAAAAAATATTTTTTCATTAATTTTACTCTAGGTACTGTTAATATTCTTTTTACCCGTCTACTGTACTTATTTAAGCCTTATCTTAATTTTAGGTACTCAAAAAATTTATTGAAATCTGGCCATAAGGCTTTTTTAAACATCAATATTCAAACTGTTACTAAACCGTTATTCGTGTACCTATATTAAAAATTGCCCATGTATATGTTTTAATTTTTTTCACGGACTATATGTGTAGCGAGTTTCATCTTTCTACGACTTTACGTTCAAGAGTTACACGTGCGGACGGACGGACGGCCATAGAATTAAAGAAAAACATCCAATGCTAGCGCAGGTAGTTTCACTATTGGAAAAAAGTCTAATGGAAACCAAAAAAATTCAAAATAGTTGTTGTATGGATTTGAGATTTTAAAAATTAAAAAAAAAAATTAAAAGAAGGATTCCTCCCTGTCTGGCTTCCTAATGGTACAAAATATAACTTTGAAATAAATAACGGGCATGGTTCATTTTCTGAGATTTCATGAAAAGCAAACTTCGAATATTCAAAAACTTCGGAGATTTGACTCAAAAACGTATAAAAACATTTTCGAAAACGATTTTTTAAAGGTTGCTAGTCTGTTAATGGTAACGACGATTTAATTTAAATTTGGCTGAAGTATAAAGCATTTACAATGCAAGCTTACTGCATTTAAAAATATTCAAAATTGCCGTATCTAACCTCTAGCTTTTAAGCCTACCTATTTAGACAAACGAAATGGAAAACAATATGTTTTACCGTTCTCCCAGAAATCCATGTCCGTAGAATTTAAGAAAATTGGCCAATGGATCGCAGCTGGTTTTAAAATTTAAAAAAAAAATCCTAACGGTAATTGAAAAAAGCTAATATATAGCTGTAGATTTTAAAAATTTTAAGAAAATCAAAGAAAATGTCCTTCTTTCTATTTTCAGAACGGCAAAAGGCAAAAATATAAAATAAATAACGGACAGAATAATCTTTGAAAATTCAAAAATGAAATTAGAATAGTTTTGAAACAGTAAATGGTTTCCTAAATATGCTCGAAAACATTTTGGTTTGTTGACTTAAATGATGCTGAGAAAATATGTTTATCCGTCGTAACTTCTGAACCGCTTGTTATACATCAACAAATTTTGACGCAAGCATAATCACATGAACGTTAAGCAAAATAAAAATTAATTTAGTTAAAAAAAAATAAAAGAAAAGTTTTATGCCGCACCCTTTTTTCTTTTTTTAAGCGAAAAAAACTAAAAATTCACTCAACACAGGAACAGTAGACTCGGCTACAAAAAGGTATGCAACAGAGTGTAAAATATATCCAGAAATAATAATAAGCAAATAGAATTTTACACAAATTGCGCAATAACTGCGCTTAACCTACAATAAAAGCCCACGAAGCGGTCCGCGTATGTCTGAAAGGAAGAGAAGAGGATTGAATTATTCGGCCCCTAATCTGTAAAACAGCCAAGCAAGCCGTTCATTTTGAGGCAGGCGCTCCTGGATTTACCGATTGTTGCTATTTTTTGTCCGTTTCAGATATTTTCAGATAAGCGTTCCTTTGTACGCCACCTGAGGTTTAGTATGTATATAAATAGTGTCAAAGTAGTGTTCATAGGAACAGGTCTATCCCGGGCTGTAGCACCACCTTCAGTTAGTGTTTATAGAACCTTATCTGCAATGTATCCGGCGTTTCAAGACAGGGGTGAGAGGGCTTGATCGACAATTGGCTATCTCTTACGCCCTACAAACAACAGAAGAAGATGTGACAATCCCAGAGCCTTATAAGACTTATGACAAAGAGTAAAAGTTTTGGAATTTCTATCATAAAGTGTTAAAAGATCCTTACGACAGCCTTTTAAGTTTTAAATGGCATTCTTACAAGAGCTATTTAAGTCTTATCAAAAATTGTTTACTTTTGTTACAAGAGATATTTATTAAAAAATACCACAAAATTGGGATCAAGAGACCTTTGCAGACTCATTTTTTGGGGCAGGATACGTATTTTTTTTTAATTATTTAAGCTGGATATTGCACAGCGACAACGTAGCATATTTTGCCCCCTACTTAGCCTTAGAAGGGACTGTTCCCTCTAATGAGCTCCCCTCACACTTTAGTTCATAACTTCACAATGTCGAGGGTGTTGTTTGGCTCAGGATGAAAGACTTCTTCCTAGAGCACTCTCACTTGTCACGTTTAACGTAGTCATCCGAGAAGTAGAAATGGGGCTAAGAAGTGGAAACCTCTATATGTCTGATATTTGGTGTTTACTCTGACAATTAATACTTTTGGTGGTTCAAAGGATTGCAGAATGTGTTTCGGGGTCCACTAACCTCATCGCAAAGTCTACAGAAGGATTCGTGCATTACACCAGTTTTCCTAAAATTTCCCCACAGTCTGCAATGCACAGTCTGCAAGAGGCCTTTAAGAATATATAAGTTACTAGAGTCGTTTTAACTGAGGTTGTTTTAACTGAGGTCAATTGCATGCCTTGAGTTTTGTCTGGTCATAGTTTTCTAGAAGCTAAGCTTAACTTCTTCATTCGCCTGAACTCTTTCCTAAGAGTGTGTTTGCATTCCACAGAAACATGCAGGACCTACGAACGATTCTACCGCCCCTTGTTTTGCTAAGCAGTCCACAGCTTTGTTTCCCTCTATTCCAATATCGCCAAAGGGTCACTTTATTTGCCCAATATATTACATGAATTCTCAATTGCTTTGTGCTTTGTACAGGATATTTTCAAATTCAATGTCAATAACTTGGGGAAGGCTTCTTCTTGGGTATAAATTAAGAAAAAAACATTTCTGCAGCAAGGGCCTATCTCCAATGTCGATATAATTTACTGAGATTGAAAAAAAAAGAACTAACTTTGGTGTAGCAACCCTGATACTAAGAAATACGACGCCATAAAATAGGACCCCCAGATCTCGCATTCAAACAAATCTGGCCAGAACTGGATGGTGAGTGACACCAAAAAAACGATTTTTTTTTAATTTTATTGCAAATCTCAGAAAGTTATTCGTAGCCATTATCTATGGCACTGTCTGGTATAGACAAGCCAGAAGGCCTCGTGTGATGCTCTGCTACCGCGATTTCGACACAATTACCTTAATAAATTCTAAATAACCTTCAAACGTATAAAAAATTGTAAACAATATGTTATGAATCACCTACGTTTTTATCGTTTGTCATTCTGTATAAATATTTCGGATTTGAAGCACAAAACTGTCTTTTGGAAGAAGCACCAGCGTCTGGCGCTTCCTACCTATTTACCTATATCAAGCTGTGAAAGTTACGATATAAAATATGCCTACTTGGTATGTAACTCTAACACCCACAAGAATGAGAATAGGGTATACAACATTCCGTCAAAAACAGCGGTGGTTCGCTCTCATGCGCATTTTGTACTGTTAACTACACATCTTTAATTTAGTATTGCAAAGTCAAAAGCCCTTTAAACTTACTCACAGGACATGCTTCCTCATACATGTATACAAGCTTCTTAAACACTCTGGTTTCAATAAACAAAAAAACATTATTTTATGCATAACTTAAATTGCTTTCCACATCATTTGCTTTATGCTTTTTTTGTTAATATCCATATTGTGTACACATTCACCAATGGCTGGCATTAGAGAACAACGACAAATTTCTAAACATCAAAGTGCGATGAAGCTTCTACTACACACAACACAAAATCCCATACTGTACCAACAAGGATAATCTTGACGAAGCATATTTCACTCAACTGCACATTCATTCATGCCCCAAAGGATTTTCTCTCATGCGACAGAGAATTGATGCACTTTGCTACCACACTAAACTGTGTGCTGTGCATATTTATTTATAGCATTAAACTTGAAAAATACCCCAAAGGTTTTTAAAAGGAAATTTCGATTGTGAGTTTAAGGAATTCACGTAAATGGTTGGCTCCAAAGGCAAATGTCATTCACCAACAAAGGCGCTGTCACACACTTTTCCACTTACCTTCACAGAAGTTATTTTTAGAGCAGGAAAAAAACAAATTCAATCTCAAAATGGATATACCTAGGCCCCGAAATTCTTTTTGTTTCACTCGTCCCATTGTGGTCGTAATTTAAATTGCCAAATGTCTGGATGGTGCAAATAAGTAGGAATCCGTAGTATGAAAAAAAAATATTCACATTTCTCATTTTTACCACCTGTCTTATCGCAACATTCCATTCGTTTTTCGTTTTTTTTTTCTTCATGGTAAATAGAGGCCGTAGCTGAAATCACTGGAGCTCCAGATCTGCACATAGACGAGGGTTCGGCGTTACGCTTGGAATGTAAATTAAAACGTGCCACAGAAAATCCCTCATTTGTATTTTGGTAAGAATTAGATTACAGTTTTTCTGATTACCCTCGAGCAAGTGCCTAACAAACATGTTTTTTTTTGTCGGTTTTCTTCTTATGCTTTATCCCACACCACCAGGTACCATGACAATAAAATGGTGAACTACGATTCACAAGATGGTTTCTCAGTGACTTCAACAACTGTAAATATGCCAACATCAGAGGGTGGCAACAGTCATCGAGACCGAGGTCATGCTAGCACCAGCAGCAGCAGTAGCAGCAGTAGCAGTACGAGTAGTAGTAGTAATAGTTTAAGCAGTAATAGTAGCCATGGCCATGGGAGTGGTGGACATATGTCATCGTTAGCGTCACAACATCAATCTTCGTACTTACAGACACCCTCGACAAGCGTTCTTACAATACAGGAAGTGCATTTTCACCATGCGGGCAATTATACGTGCGCGCCATCAAATGCAAGGCCAGCCAGCATAACGGTACATGTCTTGAGAGGTAAGTAAACAAAATCCTTTTTACACATAACTATCTGAATTTGTGCAAGCGAAATCTCCTTCTCAAGGCTTGCGCACACAGCACTTAAGTAATATGTACGAATGTACATTTCGAACACAAGTTCTTGGTATGAGAAAGGGAAAAAATATTACGTATACGCCACCGCAAGGAAAACAAAAATAATGTAAGAAAGTAAAATAAGAACTGCGGTACCCTTGTTTCGTGGAATTTTCAATGCTAAGAAAAGGGGCGAAAAGCATTTCTCAAGGCAGTCAAAAGTTTTAGCTGAATGGGAAAAAACTTATCAATATCTAGTGGCAAGAGTTTTTCAATAGACATGATTAAGGGCTGATGGTAGGCACTGAGAAACAAATTTTTGTATGTGTATAAAAATTTTAATTTATTGCAAAAAAAAATATAAATTTTAGTGCATAGTCTTTAACAAAGTCAACATAGGCCCGTGAAGCCCTTAAAATTTTAGATATATGATACATATTCGTCCAAACGTCTGTCGTTAGAATTGAGCTAGAAAGCTGAAACTTCGGTTGGGGCCGACTTTTACCATTTGAGATCAGTCTAAAAATTCGCTATTAATCGAAAATAACAAAACAATAATTAAAAAAATAGCTAAGCATTCGCTGACTAGTTTCGCTAAATACAAAGTTTTAAGTTCCGCCTCATTTAAGTGGTGTTTTTCGAAATAAAAACAGTTTTCCAGTTTTCCATTGCTCATGATTCTTATGATTTTAGAATGCAAGGATTTTACTCCTTGCTCACACTTATTTTCGGGGCATGGCCTACACAAATAATTGGGATAAAACGCATGAGTTTAAACGCCACTAAACTCACACTTACTCACATGTTAAGAACGTAAGTTTCAAACAGATATTTCACCTCAAAACTTTAAAATCATTAATTTAAAAAAATACACTGCGTCCAATTGGTGCAAACTAAATGGCACCACCCCGTTTGTTAGAACGACAAAAATCTCAATAGAGAAAATCTTGAGAATCTGTTTCAATCGAAAGACAAACATTTTAAAAGACGAAATTTTGGAAGGCACAAATTCTTCAAGATTCTCAACGTTCCGTTAATATGACTTAGAAAATTCATCACATCCATTTTCGTACCTAACCCAAATCCTGTTGTCTGCGCAGCCCCGGGGTTTGCAGAAAGCCAACGCATGCCCCATGGTACCAAGGCAAAAAAGTGATTTTTCACTTTATCTAAACTTATTTATATATTTAATAACTCAATGTGGCGTTACAGGGTGGACCTTGACCTTCGCCAGCCAGCTCTCTCTCCAGCCGTCTTCAGTTTCACACGCGAAGTTGGCTCAGGTCCCCTTCCACTTTCGCGCGCCACCGGAGTCTCGGTACTCAACCGTCCTACGCCGTCCCTGCGGGATGGATTCGAAGATTTTCCAGGCCAGGGCGTTGGTGTCCATCCGCTTAAGATGACCCAGCCATCGTAGCTGTAGTATTATGACTCTTCTGGTCGTTGTCGCTGTACAGCTTCGCAGACGGGACCATATAATAACGTTCGAACAATTTTCCTCTCGAAGCAGCCTAAAGTGTTTCATACCCCTTTGAGAGCGTCCATATAAAGCGGACTGGGATGATGAGGGTCTTAGAAATAAACACTTAATTTGGTCGAGAGCGGGCTTTGCTACCTAATTGCCTTCTTAGCCCAAAGAAACAGTGATAGGCAAGAGTTATCCTTTGACATCCTTTGATATCAGCGCTGGCGTCATAGTCTCAATTGATAGCGAAACCCAGGAAGACGAAATCCCTAACTACCTCAAAGTTATCTACTTTTTAAGTAACTTAGACCCATTAGTGGTTTTTTTTTTCTTCCATATTTTTGTTTTCTAGAAATTTGTTTTTCAAATGTCCGGGGTGTTTCAATTATGTTAAGACGCCACTTTCACATTCAAGGAAGAAAAACTTATAGAAAAAATAAAAAGCTCATGTATATAAGCCACATTACAGAGTTAACGAACCACCAGCACCTAAAATTTTAGAGGCTTCTTTAAAGAAAAACGTATGCTTATCACTTTTGAAGAAAGGGACTAAAAAAAGTTGGGGAAAATGTTTTTACTTATTTAAATTATTTTATTTTGTTGTATTGTATTGCAAATTATTGTATTGTTTTTTTTAATTTATTATTTTTAATTTAATTTTTTTAATATATTTTATTTTAATTCATTTGATTTTACTTTATTATATTTTACTTTATTTAATTTTACTTATTTTAATTAAATTTTATTTATATTAATTTAATTATATTTTAGTTTATTTAATTTATTTTTTTTAAATTTATTTTATTTTATATTATTTTATTTAGTTTTATTTTATTTTAATTTATTTTGTTTTACATATTTCATTTTATTTTATTTTAATTTTTTTTTTCTTATTCTATTTTATTTTTTATACCCGATTGTATGTATGCAGTTTTGAGGTCTTTAAAATCGAGCTAGGAAGCTGAAACTTGCAAAGTTGCTTGGTTCTCATTTTGTACAAACAAAGTATGAAAATTGAAAAGATCCGCCCACAGCCACGCCCACAATTGGCGTGAATGTCAGACGACTTCAAATTTACATTTAATTTCAAAATGCCTTTTAACATCTGAAATCTTTGAAAACCTGATTTCTCGGGAAATTCATTCTATATTTAAAAAAAAGATATATGACAAATATTAAAGATATTACCATTTGCTAAACAAACATACCTGACATTCAGTATATGAAACAGATCAAAAAATTTTAATTTTGTTTTTAATGGGTAAAGAGGGTCGGGTATTTAGAAGTTCGTTACCGACGAACTCTTGCACTTACTTACTTGTTTTTTATTTTTTTTCTTATTCTATTTTATTTTATTTTATTTTTTTCTTATTCTATTTTATTTTATTTTATTTTTTTTTCTTATTCTATTTTATTTTATTTTTTTCTTATTCTATTTTATTTTATTTTATTTTATTTTATTTTATTATAATTTAAATATATTTTATTTTATCTTATTTATTTTTTGAGTGATGCAGGTTAAGTTAAATGCATTTGTCAGGGCTGCAGTTTGGGTTCTATCAATGTGCATTCTCCTTTTGGAGTTTGAAGTAATTTGGCGGACTGGCAGAGGGGGAGTTGTAAGGACTACTTCACGCAGCTTATATCTGAACACGGAAGTTGCGGCTAGTATGTATTTATCGACCTCGGTCTGTATATGACAACGCTACACTCTATGCAGTGCCATGAAGATGGCAAAGTTACCGAACGGGAATATGTATTTAAAAAGTGCTTAAGCTTTGCTACTGCTTTGCAAAAAAAAAGTCCATGTGTCAGAGTCAGAAAAGAATTCTGACTTTGACTCTAGGCTAGAAATGCGTGGCTCGGGCATGTACGTAAAACATATCCGCTCGAAATCGAAGAATTGATTCGTGAAAAGAGAAGAGCGCGTAGGAGATGGCAAGGCACGAGGGCCCCCCCAGACAAAACCCTATTGAACCGCCTCTCTAACAAACTGAAAGGAATGTTGCAAGATCTTAAAAATCGTGAGACCACTGAATACCTTGAAGGCTTGGCTGCGGATAGGACCTCAAACTACTCGCTGTGGAAAGCAGTTAAGTATATCAAGAAACCTATAATCCACTCGGCACCAATAAAAAAAGCTAACGGCGAATGGGCAAGAGAAGACAAAGAGAAATCGAATTTGTTTGCTGAACATTTAGAAGAAACATTCAAGCCTTTCGACGGTCCGCCGTTGGCTGACGTTCTAAACAACAACGGGGAACCTGGTAGCTTTAGAATGAAAAAAGTTTCGTTAGTTGAACTCCGACAGACAATTAGCAAACTTAAAAATAATAAGGCCCCGGGTTACGACCTGATCACTGGCGAAATATTAAAAGAGCTACCAAAAAAGGCATTAGTCAAGCTACTTTATATGATAAACGCTTCTCTTAGACTTCTATACGTTCCAAGACAATGGAAAGTTGCTGAAGTCATTATGGTTCCTAAACCGGGGAAATGCGCAAATGATAAAAAATCTTATAGGCCCATATCGCTTCTGCCGATAATATCGAAAGTATTTGAGAAACTTCTGCTGAAGCGATTACAACCAATAATTGCAGAAAGACGCTTGATCCCGGATCATCAATTCGGTTTCAGACCTAACCATTCCACAATAGATCAAGTCTACAGAATAACGCATGAAATTGAAAAAGCCTTAGAAGGGAAAAAAATATGTTCAAGTGCTTTCCTCGACGTATCGCAAGCCTTCGACAAAATATGGCACGAGGGCTTGAAATATAAGCTACGGCAAAATTTGCCGGAAGACATGTTTAAAATATTGGAAAATTATCTTGAAAGCAGACTCTTTCGTGTTAGGTGTAGTAGTGAATACTCGAGTTTCAAGCAAATTCGGGCTGGCGTACCCCAGGGAAGCGTCCTCGGTCCGACCCTGTTCCTGCTCTACACAAGAGACATACCTCTAGATGACGAGACAGTCGTGGCCACGTTTGCGGACGATACGGCCATCCTGGCAACAGGTGAATCAGTCGAGTCATCAACGAGAAACCTCCAACGAGCATTGGACAGAATTTGTGTCTGGACGAAGACTTGGCGAATCGCTCTTAACGAGAACAAGTCTACGCATGTGAATTTCACTTACAGAAGGGTTAACAATTTGCCTCTGTTCATAAATTCTGTACAAATACCTTATGCAAATGAAGCGAAGTATCTAGGGATGACACTGGACGCTAAACTAAGGTGGAAACCACACGTAAAGAAGAAGCGTGACGAGCTCGAGATTAGGCTCAGGGAAATGTATTGGCTTATCGGAAGATTTTCGAAATTAAGCACATATAACAAACTGCTCTTCTACAGGCAGGTGTTAAAGCCGTCCTGGACATACGGTATACAACTTTGGGGTTGTACCAAGTCGAGCAACATGTCCATGTTGCAGACTTTCCAAAACAAAACACTAAGAGCAATTGTGAATGCTCCATGGTATATTAGGAATAGCGATATTCACAGAGATTTAGGAATAGCTACCGTGGGCGAAGAAGTAACAAACTTCGCTCGAAAGCTTAATGCTCGCCTTCATGTTCATTGCAACAATGAAATGATCCGTACTCTAAACGAGACTCTTAACGATGTTAACAACGAGCGACGACTACAAAGAACAAGACCCTTCGATCTAGCGACGTAGGGTGAAGCCGCATGAATGAACGGCTTAGTAGGTGCATTCACTGGAAAGCAACCTATCCAATGCGATCAACACTATGGAAGCGTAAACTACTTGTTAAGTTAACTTAGTTGTAGTCAAGAAGTATTATGAGAGAGCGAAAATTTACTACTATGAAGTGCGTTCTGGCAGTTTTATAGTGTCTCTCATAAATGGGTGGTTTTTTAGCACGTGGAAATCGGGCATAACCAATATCGGCTACTTCGGTATTATGTACCTGCTATAGTGGGCGTATTGGTATCTTTAAAAGATTTTGGAGTTTTAGTCTCCGTCCATCCTAGTATTCAAAAAAAAAAAAAAAAAAAAAAAAAAATGTTTTAGAACCTACTGAAATAGACACACAAGGTCACTTCGCTTGTAAATAAAAACATTGCTTCACACACCGGAAATGTTCAATAATTTTAGCAGCTTAAAGTGCAATTCTATGTACCTAAAAACATTTCCTTTTCTCCGTCCGTGATCTCAAATAACCCACATCACATTAGAAAACAAAAAAGCACAGAGAACTTTTTTTAAAACGTACCTTTTACCTTGCTGGGTTTGACCCTTTTATTTGTTCCTGTCTAACTTCCTCAATATTTTTTTTATTGTAATTTAATAAGAAAACTTTTTATAACACACATAATGCATACCTTAACTGTCTATGTGATAGAATAGGGAATAAAGAAAATGCCTGCATGATATAAAAATAAAAGGACGACTTGCCGAACTCAAACTGACACAATAAGGGATCAATGGAAAAGATTCAATCCATGTGTATGTATTTGCCTTTTGTTGGGTTTCTTCCCAGAAATAGATAATGGGAACGGCCCACGGTCATGCATTTGCCCATCCTTTTCCACTCCAATAAAAGTGTAGAAAATTCTTTTTCTTTTCTTCGATTTTTACTTTGGATAAAAGATAAATAGTTGACTTATGGGAATTACCTAAACCTTCACAAGTTTTTTTTGTGTTTTTTGTTTTTTTGATACATGATGGGAAGAACCGAAAATTCTTTTTGTTGTAGTTGTTCTGTTAATCGAAAGACAAGGAATTCCGAAATCAATACTAGAATCGAGTGTAGGATGCTCCCATAAATTATGTATTTATTTCCAAGGAAATGTCTAGCAAGGATTTTCACATTTCAATGGTTTTATCATTTTGGGATTGTTTTAAGGTAAATTTTCAAATGTCGATTCAGCCCAAGGTAAAAATGTTGAGAAGAAAAAGAGCAAAATCAAAAGCTTGTTATCGAATTTTCCAATCACATGATATGGAGAAGGGGACTATTTTGTGATTATTTTTGGAATGAAAGAATAATGTAGAGATGGGTATTGGAAATTCATTTGACGGAAATTCAATATTTAAGACTTTTATGCCGTATTTAGTAGGTAATTCCAGTTTAAGATGAAGAATTAAAAAGGCTTGTTGGTATGGCTTTTTGATGTGATTGAGCAAGGAATTGGAATTGTGATGAAACATTCAATCAAGGAACTCCAAGACCACATACACAATCTCCAGAAATTAAAATGCAATTGAACAAAACGCTTTTAAAGCGTCTTGTCTATAATCCTTCGTAGTTCAAATCAAGCGTATTTATTTAGTTAAATTTTCTTTTGTGAAATCGTTTTTTTTGGCTTAAGATTATTAAAAAACTTTTAAAGACCCCGCTTTTTAAATTTCGAATTTTTGAACCGTCTGTCGACACCTGTTGTATTTTTTGAAAGGCGAGTTGTAGGCAGCTAAAATTGCCTATACTTTCAAAATGCGTTAAATTATTTAAAAATTATTATAAATTTTGATACTCGAAGGCAACAGGAGCAGAAATAAACCTTAAAATCATTTTGGTGCAAATTTTTGAAACTGCAGTTTTGACCTATTTGCGTAAAAAAAAAATCTCAAAAAATGATGCAAAAATGTTGTCGAAAGTCTTTGATTCTTGTTTTCCATTACTTGGGCAATTGAATCGAAAACTCCACTTTCTTATCTAAAATTATTCAATATTTGCGGGCAAATTGTAAAACTTTGTTTTATAGTCGGCATTTTCTAAAGTTCCGATACAAAACTAAAAAAAAAAACAGAATTTTCTCTTTAATAAAAAGCACTATTCCTTTTTTTCAGTTCTCCAGAAATTCCTTTCCTATCTTAACCTTTCCTTAATAAATCTTCTTTCTTCGAAAAGCCGATATTTGGATGCACATACATATAAAGCAACTACAGTAACTACAACTCACAAAGAAAAGACTTAAGTAAAATTCTGGTAACACAGTTTTAAAACGGCGGTTTTGACGTATTTTCGAAAAAAAAAACTGGCTAAAAATCATGAAAAATAGATTTCCCGACTATCTGCGATGCTATAAGGACAAACGAAAAAATATATTACGTGTTTGAAATTTTTGGGAAAACTTTAATAAGCTTTGAATAATCAGGAGATTTTTATATTCGGCTAGAAAGCTTTTTCAAAAATATTTTAATGACGATTTTCCAAAATATTCTATAAAGTTGACGGTAATACTAATGTAATGAAATTTGGATTAGATTTAAACCGTAGAAAAATGTTAAAGTTTTTTTTTTTTTTTAAATTGTAGTTTCTACTTATTATACTTATAATCAAAAACTCAGTTTTGGGCTAAAAGTTTTCGAAAACTTGCTTAGCTATTCAAATTTTCTAAACTTTACACTTTTTAAGCTCCACGCGTATAAATTAAAATTTGTTTTCGTTTTTCATTTGTTCATCAGTTGTCATATTTTAGCCCATTATTTAATTTTAAAGGTGCTTTAAAAAGATCTATAAAAGGAACAATAAATCAAGAATTTAGGTTACTCTGACCTCAAAACTACAAGCGATTTCGCATGGGACATTTCGTTTCACTCGTAGTTAAGACAAAAGTGTTATCCTTTCAAGTTCATACGCACATCGCAAACATTTCCAATATAACGATGAAAATAAAACCCAGATTTTTAAACTCACTAATGTCATGTAGTTTATTTAAACAACAAAAAAATATGAAACAGCGCGTAACTAAAAACAAAATGAAAAATGCGCGTGAATTTTTTACTAAAATACATAATAAATAGAGTGGCGCAACAGCTCGAGGTGAACCAGGGCCAACTTCTTAACAATGTATGCTGTGTGTGTTGATTTCTTCACATACAAGAGGACCGACATTTTTTGTCGAATCCGAACGGCACTTTGAGAAGTTTTTCAAGACAATTGATACTCTCGGAGGGCTTGTCAAACCTCGCGGAGGTGGGGGCCGTGAAAAAGAACAAGTCTTTTTTTCAGGTGACGATGGCAGGATTCGAACCCAGACCTCCGGCGTAGCAAGCACACACACTAACCACTACGCCACGGCACCCCACGTGAATTTTTAACTATTATTTTCTAAAATACGTTTCGAGAAACTTTCTGTTGAAGAAAATAATATTAAAAAAAATGCGCGAATTTTATATTATTTTTTTCTTAATTATGCTTCGAGAAACTTTCTGTTAAAGAAAATAATAGCATAAAATTCGCGCGAATTTTTTACTATTTTTGTCTTAAATATGTTTCTAGGAACTTTCGGTTGAAGAAAATAATATTCAATAGTCAATAATAGTAAAAATTCGGGCGAATTTTTTACTATTATTTTCTTAAATATGTTTTTAGAAACTTTCTGTTGAAGAAAATAATCTTATACTATTTTTTTCTTAAACATGTTTCGAGAAAATTTCTGTTGAAGAAAATAATAGTATAAAATTCGCGCGAGTTTTTTACTATTATTTTCTAAAATATGTTTTGAGAAACGTTCTGTTGAAGAAAATAATAGTAAAAAATTCGCGCGAATCTTTTACTATTTTTTTCTAAATATGTTTCGAGAAACTTTCTGTTGAAGAAAATAATATTCAATAGTCGATAATAGTAAAAATTCGGGCGAATTTTTTACTATTATTTTCTTAAATATGTTTTTAGAAACTTTCTGTTGAAGAAAATAATCTTATACTATTTTTTTCTTAAACATGTTTCGAGAAAATTTCTGTTGAAGAAAATAATAGTATAAAATTCGCTTGAGTTTTTTACTATTATTTTCTAAAATATGTTTTGAGAAACTTTCTGTTGAAGAAAATAATAGTAAAAAATTCGCGCGAATCTTATACTACTTTTTTCTTAAATATGTTTCGAGAAACTTTCTGTTGAAGAAAATAATAGTAAAAAATTCGCGCGAATCTTTTACTATTTTTTTCTAAAATATGTTTTGAGAAACTTTCTGTTGAAGAAAATAATAGTACAAAATTCGCGCGAATCTTATACTATTTTTTTCATAAATATGTTTCGAGAAACTTTCTATTGAAAAAAATAATAGTATAAAATTCGCGCGAATTATTTACTATTTACTATTTCTAAAATACGTTTCGAGAAACTTTCCGCGAATAATGATGTTAAACGTCTTAAATCGTGCCTCTGACCAAAGGAAAGTTTAGCGTACAAAAAGTACAGCATATCTTTATAAACAAAACATGTGGATGAAACGCAATTCCAAAAAGTTTTTATTTGGACTTATGACTCACTGTGAGACATAAAGCCAAAATAAAATTTTGGACTTGTATATGTCCCATTGCAATGGGACATAAGTCTTTTATGGACTTATGTAAGTCCATTATGGAGCTTTGTCCCTGCGCCTCGAGGATGAACCACTGCCTTCCTTCGACGGAATTTAAAAAAAATCAATGAACCAAAGATTTTCCAAAATTTCTAGGTAGAGTTTTACCTAACTAATATATAAGCCTTCCGGAGGCGTTTGAAAATATGTGACAACATAAATTAAAGCAAAATAATTGGCTCAGGTATAACCAATACCAGTACAAGTCATACCAGGACCGCTCATACCCGACTACTCGAACCAATCACAACCCATACCCAGGCAGCTCGGACCGAACACATTTCGCACCGCGACGTTTTAGAACCGGACAACTCGTAGCCTAGGCCACACCCCCACATCCCATATGAGTGAGACTTTTGGCATAGCACAGGTTCCGTTATAACTCTTTACCTGCCTCATCCAACCAGTGCTAAAATTTGGTGTCCTTTTTGTAATATATTGCACAAATCTATAAACGGGCCTGGGGCTTAGTTTTATCACCCAACCTAATAGTTTCAGAAACATATATCCTAATAAGACATAAAACTGGGAAAAATTAATTTTCCTTTTCAAAATGCAATGCTTTTAATGATTTTATTTATAATTTTCCTAAACCTAGTAGTCTTAACTAAGGGACAGACACCGGATATTGCACAAGTTAATTATAAAACTTTTGCGAACAACAAAACTGAAATTTGATCCGATAAAACTTAAAGAATAAATAGATACTAAAATAAAAAATTAATATACAGATAATACAGCATTCTTTGAACACAGAAAACTCTGAATTCTTTGATATGTAATTGGTATTGGTAGGTTCTTATTGCCTCGACATAAAAAATCCCAACATAAAAGGAAAAACTTTACCTGTTATTTAACCAAAACTGCATACAATCCACAATGCTTGCAAGCGGTTACTTGTCGTTGCCAAATGGACAGCAATCTAAGTTGCAGAAAAAGGATCTTATCTATCGACACTGTAAAAAGGAACAAAGAAATATGTAATCAAATATGAGAATAAGCAACTACAATAGTACCTTACTTTGTAATAGTTTTCGATTTTACCAAGGAGGAGCTGGATCAGAATTACGTTTATCGATTCATCGAAGAAATTTAACCAATCGATTTGGTTTTTACGACCGATTAAATAATTTGCCTAAAAGGCTGACTTCAATTACCGATTTTATTGCATTATTCCATAGTTTCAATTAGTTTATTGGTCGATTTAATTTCACTTTTCGACTCGATTTCGACGAACCTTTCAACTAAGCGTAATCAATTAGATCGATTCCATCTACTGCGTTGTTTTCTTTTCGTTTATCGATAAGACTGCGTTTGTTTGTTTTATTTCGAGTTCGACTTGCGACAAAAATTTTTTTACCACTTTCATACCGTTTAATTATGTATTCCGTTAATCTATTCGATCCTATTTTTCGACACATTAACTCATTAATACTCACTTGTGAATGAAAAACATTAAAACAATCACAGTCCCGTTAAAATGCAATTCAAACAAAATTGCAATAAAAAATCAGTATGTTTTTCGCGCACTCGATTTAACCCACGAACTTTATTTCTACTACAAAGGAGCACTGCTGAATAATGAAAGCTGAGCTTAGCCCACTGGAATATTCACAAGAACAAAGCATCGCAATCGAAAAAAAAAACAAACAAACAAAAAAACACTTTGGCTGGGCTCTCCACAAAAACTTGTTTTGGTGCACTGTCGGGCGGTGGCGGAGGGTGGTTAAGTGAGTAAATTAGAGAGTGACAAAATAAAACTAATCGACTAGTGTTAGTTTGTTGTCAACCTGGAGCCTGGAGACATAGAAAATGATAAACAAACTCTTGTGTGGAACTAGTAGGGTAGGGAGCGATCAACTCGAGAAATCAATTAGAGCTTAAGAGAAATCTCTTGATTTCTCTCAGCCTCAAAAGGAAAAACAGGAAGAGAGTTTTGATGAATTGAAGAAGCAAATAAAT
The DNA here is from genome assembly GCA_947623515.1 of Neoascia interrupta. Classification (NCBI taxonomy): domain Eukaryota; kingdom Metazoa; phylum Arthropoda; class Insecta; order Diptera; family Syrphidae; genus Neoascia; species Neoascia interrupta. The sequence goes on along the minus strand of OX392462.1, from coordinate 57,202,573 downwards.
GCGAAACATTTGCAAAGAATTGTAATTACAAAATCTATAAAATTTAAAATTTTGTTTGCTTTTTGAGCGTCTGTCAGTACATTAAATAGAGGGAAAATAAAAGCCGATGGACTTAATTCTCTTATTTCTCCACAAGTGGGGGAAAGTGGATAAAACATAAATTCAGGAGAAGAACTTAACTATTAGCAATGAGCGATCAAATAATTCAAATACAATTGATCTTAAATTGAAAATTTTGAGAAATCTCTAAAGAAAAGAAAGTCGTTTGGGGGAAGATAAGAAGAAGTTTGCAAAATTTTTTCGAAATGAAAAATGCTGGGAGAAGTTTTTTTTTCCATAAAATTGTTTGGTGTTCGATATAGTTAGACATATGAAATAATTTGGCGAAAGCTTTGACAAGCCGACTTTTGCTATTTAAGGAAAATTCTCGCTTTGGAGCAGCCGAGATTACTTACGATCAGACTTTTTAACCGTTCAGACGATCAGACGATCAGACTTTTCAACCGTTCGCGGTCTTTTAAAAACAAACTTTAAATTTCACGGTTGTAAACTCGAGAGCTTATTATAAAATAAGAGCTTGCGAATAATAAGAAAGAACATTTTGTAAAAAAAAAATTGATTATAAAAAACGGCCAAAAATAACAAAGACTGAATCGCTTAAAAAGTGATAACTTATCATAAAGATCGCCAAAATCCCTAAACGTAAAGGAATGAGAAAAAGCAAAGCAGGGGTTACATACCTATTCCACTGTAGCAACAATATATGAACCTTATAGGTATCTAGATAATGGCATATTTGGGCAAATATGACAATTCGCCCAAAGCGAATAAGTAAACAACCCAAATTGAATTTTTCGTGGTTCTACATTCCTTGATAATGGGCGATTTTGGCGATTTTGCTTTGGGCGATTTTTACCTAGCCGCAGGTTATAGGTTAGGCGGCTGTCACCGTTTAGCATGGACACACTTCATCAAAAGGAGGTCCATTCTAATACCAGTTGTTGGTAAGACCGGAATACCAACCCGGGGACCTATACGATGGCCTACTTATCTAAGCGAAAAGGTGGGCGCAACCGTAGTGTCGGTATAAGCTTGTGCCAAAGGGGGATTATTTATAGACTTACCCGGAAATGTATATTGAGGGTGAGAGTAACCTTTTTCGTGTGAAACTTTGCCAGTAAGGAATTATCTTTAAAAAAAGAAGCCCGCTGTTAGCCCGTAACGACTTGAACCCAATTATCTCCAAATTTGGTCGTAAGCCACTTGGCGAAAGTAACATAAGAAAAATTTTATCATTTGGTAAAGCGACAATGCCCAACTAGCCAAAGTGTCACAAGGCCAAATTTTATGCATCAAAATTTTAATATGTATGGGGGGTATGCTGCCCCCATATAATGCCCCTGGTTTCTTTCTTTTAACTCCCCTTTGGCCTAAAAGTCTATAATTTGACTCAAAACTACATTGGGCTTAAGTTGCCATACAAAACTGTCACAATGCCAAACGGTCGAATTTGGCCTTATGCGAGTGACTTAAGACCAAATTCAAAATATGTCGCTTACATACAACTGCTAACCAGACAACTGGTAGCATTTCGTCAAAATTGGCAGTGATAACAGACGGCGGCCGATGTCCAACATTATGTATTTGGTGAGCGTTCCCCTATCGACCATAGGATGTTTGGGACGCTCAAAGTTGAAGAAGAGATATGAGGCGCAGCAAATTAAAAATTTATTTGGTATAAATAGATTTTGAGTAAGATACGAATTCCTCTTCGTTAATTAGTTCTTCCTTGCTCAACATTGTGATTACGCGTATCCGCGGCTATCGTATAGGGGCGTCATAATGAATTCTCTCTTTACAATGAGTTATTACTGAAATTACTTACTTTCAGTACTCAGGAATTAAGATTCGAGTGGGTTGCACTGAGGGAAATGATCCAGGGAAATGATCCATCAATCATTCCAGTTACTCATTTATACCTCGAGCCCCAAGGTAACCCAGTTTTTAAGTTTCTCAAAATCTCAATTTTAAATCAAAAACGCTCCATAATCGTCCCAAATAATCCTTAAATAGTCTTGATGGTTAGCTTAATTTTTGTTAAGTCCATACAAACCCCATTAACTCGATTAAACTCACCATAAACCATGAGTGGGTGGCTCCAGCTCCAAACCCAATATAATGCATTTATTTTCCTCGTTTTCCAAACAAAATAAAAAATTCTATCCTAGAACACGGTATACGAATACGGACCCCTATAATTCTCTCCTTAGCTTCACTGATTAAGGTCTTAAAAAAAAAAACAAATTATTATGTTTACACATTTATTTTCGTATCCTTTCAGGCGAGAAGCCCGCTGCTATGCAACATGCCAACCGTAGCATAGTCGATGGTGAGGGTATAAGCAGCACCGGGGTGAGTAGCAGCAGTAGCAGTATAAGCATCACAGCCGGAGCCAGTACCAGCAAAGCCAATAGCCATCCACTACTCAATCCCATTTTTCGATTGAGTGCAACGCTTGAATTCTTATGCCACCAGAAAGGTTGGTTGGTTTGGCTTCTAACGACCATGGTGAACTTGATACGCAGCATCGATAGATGAAATTTTTTCAATGCCCCCAGATTGTTTTATGAACTATGGATTTGAACAATTGAAAAATAAATGAATCTAAATAATACTAATGATAACAGTTGAATTATAGGAAAGAGATATATAAGAAAATAAGAAATTTGATTTTTCTTTTGGTTTTTGTATTTTTCAACCAGATACACGTTTAAGACTTGAAAACAAATATTAGATTTTAAGAGCATTGGGAATTAGAGTAGTTATGCCTATGATGGTTTGGTAATGTTTTGAAATGGTGGCGCAAAAGTTATGACCCAGTTCTTTTTTAAATCATAAAAAATATTGTTATCTTTTTACGTGATACTGAATAATTTTTTTTTCTGAATTTAAAATCACTTTTTACTCATTGTTCGTAGTTTGGCGTGTTGTTGTGTAATTAATAATGATGGACAGGTTCCTGATTCCTGGAGTAGGTACTCTGACAAAACATTTTCAATACTTGGAAACCAAGTGTTAACTTATAAATCTCTAAACTTGTGAAAGCGTTTAAACGTGGCCTAAATTTTGATGAACACGAATAAAAAGAGGAAAGTAATAAAAATTTGGCAATGCCTAAAATATGAGAGCACATAAGTAAAGTTGACTTTTTTTGGGGACTGCTTATCGCTCACCGAAAATTCTTTCTCAACCCAGCTCAGATATAGATAATTCGTCAACGTGTTCTATGAGTTCTTCTTGTTTGGATATTTTCAGGTTTCAGGCCCTTTTTGCCGTCATAGAAAGCCCTCATAAAATTATTTTAATTGTTTTTTCCATGGCTTTTGGGGTCAACGCCTGATTTCACTAAAGATGATTCAAAGACCCTAAAGTTGCTATTTTTTTCTATTGTCTAATATATTGCCTCTTGAAGCTTTATGTCTGTAGCGTTAAGTCGATGTATATTGCCAACTTTTTTTTCTTTAATATTTGAATAATTAAAAACCAACTTCAATTGATGGCTCGAAAAACTAACAGAAAAGAAATTCCCAAAAACTATACCCTGTTCAAGAGCGTGTGATATGGTTCACCCTTACAACCGTTTTGGCGCCCGTTCTAGTTTTTCATATAATTGCTGGCCTAGTAATTCAATCTGTCTAAAAGCAGTATGAACAGGTGCCATGAGAGACCACCTTTGACAGAGTGGTCTTTAGTTTGGTACTGCAACTGCACCTCATTATTCACTGCACAAAGGAGTTCTCTAAAGTCCTCAGGACAGGACCATCAGAGATAGTAAGAGACATATTCGACTTACGGACAGAGTCCCGGAACCTGTTTTACCAACCCGAAAAAATAGAAAAGCGAAGAAAAAACTTGCCTTTTCTCTGGGAAATAATTTGACAAAATACGGTATTATTGGACATGGAAAACATATTATTTTTTTTATACTAATTTGTGATTTTATATTATTTACCCGCATACATATAAATTGCACTGCAAAATGCTCTATATACAATGCCATAAAACTGCGATCGAAGGAAGATGATTAAAAATTTATCATGAAGTGTCTCCACCGGACAATCATTCGCTTAGCTTGATGCTTAGAATCTTTAAAGAGCTCAAAAGAGAATGGCAACGACATTTCTTATGAGTGAATACAATTTCGTTGAAAAAATCTCAACAGAAAACATATTTGCAACATATCCGTCATACAGTTTCAGTTTCCTTGTTAAACTCACAAACTGTTATAAAGGCGTGCGAAAAGGGTTGAAACGTGAAAGTGATATAAGAGAGGTCAATAAAAAGGGGTGAATAAGACTAAGAGTGTCTCAACCGAACATAAAACTGTGATTACTGAGTGACGATTTAAAAAGAATACCGAAATTTCTTCATCGGACAAACATAGAATGAATTTGACAAAAAAACTCTTTTTTGTCATTTTATCCCTCAAAAGAGAGTGATGTTGACATTTCACAGGAGCGAGAAAACATTTTCATGGTAAAGATCCCAATAGAAAACGTATTTATGACAGACATGGATAGTTACGTGGACAGTTTCAATTTCTTTTTTTTGAGTCTCAAACTGTTATAAAGGTGAACGAAAAGGGTTAAAAGTGTCACAAAAGAGGTTTTTGAATAGAGTGGATAAGATTTCCATTTCTTTTTTTTTTAATTCCAAATTGTCATGATGGTCTACGAAGAGGGTTGAAAGTGTCACAAAAGAGGTTTTTGAAAAATGAAAATGAGAATTCAGTTAATTTTTTTTTTATTTTCCAAACTGTTATAAAGGTGTACAAAAAGGGTTAAACGTGGCATAAAAGAGTTTTGTTTTTTTTTTAACGGTGAATGAGATATATGAAATTTATCTTTAGTTAATTACTTGAGAAGATCCAAATGGTGATTAATCTCAGTATTTCCAGGAGATTAGTTGAACATTTATGTTAATCGCGAATAAGTGTTTGGTGGAGGAGGTATGGCATTACCTTTTAATTTAGTTTGCTAACCCTTTACTTTGCATTTTAAATACTTTCATTAATTGTTTCTGCTAATGGTTTGTGTAAATTGAGAATCCGAGTTGTTTGCTATTTTGGGTTTATCCTACTAGGCCCCTGATGTGTATCCTATATTGGCCAAAGTTGTACTGCCTAAATTTTGTTTAACAATCATCGAGTGATGTCATGGCTTAATATAAGTTTACATTTCCATGTTCAGGGCCATCGAGGAGGAGGGGCGTGGGGCAACGGGTGTACTAAATAGTTTCCTTAGGGTCATGTAAATAAGTATAATTTTTTTCAACAAACTTAAAAAAAGCTTAAACCTCCATAAGTATTGAAAATTAATGTTTGATTAAAAACCTGTTTTTCAGTGGTCTTTACCCTAGCCCATCACTGTACGGAGCATACAAGTATGCAAAAAAAGCTTTGAATAAGAACAAGAGGTCTGCTATGATACCCGCAATAATTGGTACACTGCATGTACACTCGTTTTCTGCAACTACAACTCAAATTGATTGCAAACACGTGATGACTTGCCTTCATGCGGTCATATAAGTTCATACAATAATGAGTGTTTGAGTATCTACCCACTGCCACCGCTTTTCAATCACAAAACACTGTAAACACCGCAAGTACACTCATTCGTTCAAATAACCCAAGAAACAATTGAATGCTTAGTGCCGTTATTGTTAAACTAATTATTATCTTGAAAAAAAAAAATTTGTTTATTGGTTTTATATATATTTTTGTGCTGTTATAGCCTAAATAGACTTCAAACATAAAAAAATAACATATAAAATAACCCAAGAAACAATTTGTTTCAATATGATAAGAAGACGAAATTTCTTTCCTCTCTCCCGACCGTGCGTAAATTTGTGGGATGTGAGCGCAATTCATTTGGGATGTTTGCGGTGGTTCTCATAGTTCTAATGAGTCGCAGTGTTAACTCGCACCGCTTTAGCTTGTGAACATGCGGTGGTACAGAAAACAATGACTCAAACTCATCAAACTCGGGTCGAAAACACAAGCATACTCATTTGCCTTTCTTAAAGAGAGCATGGTAAATACACTGATCGCTCTGTTTGGGTGAGCGTACTGCACGGACATCCTGGGCCTGTATATACTTCCAACGGCCCTGTTCATGCCCACCTGCCAAAACAAATAAGAAATAAAAAGCGGATAAAACATTTTTTGAAAATGAAATTTTTTGAAATATGTACACATTTTGTTACATTACATTAACTATTTCAAATTCATGCAACACGACATAGAGGGTAAAATGGTACTCCAGCCATAACACCCTTACAAAACAGCGACGGCTCCCCTATTTTGGTCATTACACCATAGCAAAAATAATGTCGATTGAACGACCCCTCACGTGTTTTTTTCGTCTTGGAAAAACACTTGGGGTATAAAATCTGTTTCGTTTTGTACCACACGTATACATACATATACATGTACGAACACGAGGCACGAAAAATTAACTAACCAGAAAAACAGGAGCAAAAAATAGGAAAAATTATTAGATGGAAAACCTTGCTCTTTTTTTGTTTTTTGTGTCTTTTTTAGTACCAAATATTTTTACTCTGGACGACCTTCTGCCAACCCTATGGAACCCAAGCGGGGATCGCGAAGAGTATATTACTGGATGAAGGCCCATACATATCCAAACACATGTTGGTTGCAAGGAATTTTACACTTCGCTATTTTACCCCGCTGCGCCATTTCACCCGACTTTACCCCAGTATCATTTTTCTTTAATATCTTCGGTCAGTGTATTTATAGTTCCCGCTTTTACGCTGAAAACATAACTGATGGTGAATTTTAATTCAAGTTAGAGACAAAAATTAAGTCGTTGGGTACCAGCCTTTACACTGATGGAAAATATCTGCTTATTTTAAGTTGGTACTGATTTAAAACTTAGCTTAATTTGAGCCAGGATAAAACGTCATGCGTCCCTGGACAAAAAATGCGAAAAGCGAAGACAAGGACATAAATATATGAAGCTCATTATTCGTGACATGAGAATATGGGAATGAGTTTACGCCAAACATTGTTGTTCTTCTAAGTAAGCACTTTTAAAATTTCTAGGAAACGACTCAATCTATAAAAATTGCTTTTCATTGGTATTCATTTCTTTTGCGCCAGGTTTTTAGTTTTGTTTTTTTGTTGCGAGACATTTATTTGGTTTAAAATTATAACTACTGACGACTGATGGAATAAGATTCTGGTAAAAAGTATTTTGACTCTTATTTAAACTTTAAATATTAAATGATAATAAACCCACACTTTCCGGCTAGAAAAACAACACATTCTTTACGTTATTAATACAGGTAGGTAAAAAACTTCCTCTCACGAGTGGCCACCAAAATGGATAAATTGTGTGCAACAATATTGAACCTTGGTACATGAACATTTCTGCCTACAGATTGTTTTTATTTACATTTTTTATTTTTTGTTGAATAGGAGAGATTTATTAACCGTGCTTTAATGTTGAACAATTAAAAAAAAGAAAGCTAAAAAACACAACTCTCAACAAGTTTCGCAATTCGTACGATCTGCAAGTTTTTATGTCTGCAGATATCATGTCGTGTTTGAGGACGTTTTAAATGTTTTTACTGGCAGAAATATATTTATGTGCTTTATTGTTTTATAATAAAAGGTTTAATTCGTTCACACTACTATCGTGAAAAAATAGCAACCATCTTCATTTCAAAGTGGATCCTTAAGCGTTTAGGCTTTTTGATTAATAATCCTTTTTTTACAAACCAATGTATACTAACATATTTTTAATTTAAACTTAAGGTGTATAGTTAAAAAAGAAGAAAAAAGTATTAAAAATTATTAAATTTTAATATAAAACTATATATAAAAATATTTATTTTTATATCGGCTTTTGTTACTATGTAAATTTAAATGCATATTATAATTCCTGTTTTTCTATTCGTGCGTACAGAGCTAAAAAAATCCTTGAATATCTTTTAATTCTTGTAATGTAGATAAGGATACATTTTGAAAATGTGAAACATTTTCCTAATTTTGTAAATACCTTTAAATTAAAATAAGGGAAAAATCAAATATTTTTTTTAATTTAATATACAGGACACATTTTTGAGAATTAGATCCTATAGTAAAATGGTGGAACTGCAAATTTATTTAAGCGCTATGCTACCAAAATGATTACCAAAAAAGTTCCACTTCCAAAAATGGTGAATTGGCAAGGATGTCGTCCTGTATATTGAATTGTAAAACACTTTAAGTACCTATAAAGAAAAAAAAAATTAAATTAAATTTGTGCGTTACTATGCCTGCAGAAATTTGTAAAATTACATAAAACTTTTATTTATTAACGAAAGAGTAAAAATAATGTTAATAATTTAAAAAGAAAATCTAATATAATTGTCATTTATTTACCAAAAATAAGGAAAACAGGAAAAGTTTATGTTTGATAAAACTCTAAGTAAAATAATTGTATGTATAAAAAAAAACTATCCTTGTTGAATAGATACATTTTTTTATGATAACAAGAATTCAAATAAAAAATAACAAAAACAAAAATATATATATACACATTAATATTGAAATGAAAATATTTAAATAAATTCTTTTTCTATTTTACCCCCTAAAAAATAAGAATTTACATTATAGGATTATACAAGACAAAACACAAAAATAAAAAAAAAATAGTTCAATTAAATATTTATGAGAATTACAGTGTAAAATAAATAATAAAAAAAAAATAAGAAACATGAAAGAAGTAACTTCCTAAGCCACAGATAGGAATAAATTGATTAAGTAAGAAGCGTCATAAACTGGATTTGATTGCGCAAAACGATAAACAAAGAAACGTTAAAAAATAAATGTAAATATTTTATTTAACAAAAAAAGCGGGAGTTTTATTTTTGCAATGGGCGGAAGATGGGGAAGAAGAAGCTGTTTAAAAATAAAGGTTTGTAGAATAAATAGATATTTTTGATCTTTAAGGAAAAAGGTAGCTAGTAGGGGGGAGCAATTGCGCTTATGCATAAGAGGCATATGTGAAAAAATGTATTTGAGTGTAAGAAAGAAAGTTTATGATGGATTTGGAGAGAACTGCATTGCAAGCCAACAGTTTTTCGTCCAATTTTCGGAGAATGTAAAGCTCCTGTAAAAGTGTTCTCCTATTATTTTAACTAGTCTAGTGTTAGGCTGAAACAAAGATATAAAACTTATCTTGAATAAAGATGAGCGGACCCCATGACAAAATAACTTTTGTCCATGTAAGCGTAAGGAGGGCTTATATTTCTAGGATTCGGCGTCTTGAAAATTAAAAATAACTAAAGTAAAAACTAAATGCAACTGAGAAAGCGTCAGGGGGCCATAAAGGATTCCAGAGAAGTGATCGTTACCTTGAGGTGAATGAACCTGTGTGATTCGCTTTTTGACAGCTTTTCATTGAGGTTTTTGTTTGGCAGACACAAGCCGTATGTGCGGCTGCACCTTTTGACCAATCTGAGAAAAAATCGCAGCATACTTTCATGGATGCTTCTGAAGCTAAGAATTTTCCCATCATTTCTACCTTCCGCCAATTTAGAATTTCAATTAATTTGAAATTTAGAATTCCATTAAGAATTCGAAAAAGGATGACTTTTTGATGCTGATAGATCCATCATGTTTAAAAAATACATTGAATTGCCATTTTTAAAAGACTTTAATCTTTTTCACTTTAGTTTTATAAAAAAAGCACCACTCTAATTCACCGCACACCTTTTGCCAACAAAAATACAAACTTTGGGTGAATAAGCCGTAGCCCAAAATTCAAGGAACAATTTCTGGCCGCTCATAGATAACGCTTCTTCTTTGCGAAATGCTTTCTTTCGAAATAAGTTTTACTGTGTCCATAAATACATCCCCAAGAATAGGTTGCTAGCAGCTAAATCAGCCTACGAGGGCCCTGAAGCGTAACGCTAAGGGATATAAAAAACAAATTTAATGTAAAACGGTAATATGATATGATAATTGAAAGTATTCTGAGCTCCAAAGCTTCAAAACTTGGCCCAGTCGGAAGTCCTGCTGAACTTTGAGATACCCGCCAAACGGTAATCTTGCAAGCTCGTTCAGCTCCTTAAAGAAGAATTGTCCTGAAATCGCTTTCTGCTGTCACTTGGACACCGGCAGAGGAGATTAGCCGTTTCATTTTCGATAAAGTCACAATGGCCTGGTACCCAAACAATGTGACATTATTCTGTCTGCTTACAGCCCTAAGTTCTGACCGGCAGAGTCCTGCTAGACGAGATTTTACTGTTGGTGTTGCCAGCGTCTGAATGGCAGCATGGCTGTCTACGTAAATAGGAGTATGTCCCTGTCATAGTTTCAATATGGACGATAATGGAATTTCGAAGATAGTGTAAGTGTTTAGCAGCCTTCTGCTTGTACCCAGCTTCTTAAACGCTTTGTTTCTTAAACGCTGTGAGGTTAAGGATCGTCTTTAGCCCCATGGTATAGCATTAGATCTAGGAGCACGAGATAAGTCATTCTTTGTGCCTTAGTTAAGGCTTCGAGAATTTTCTGTTTGGTTATTGCTGACCACCAGATGCAGCATCCATACGTGATTATGGTTCTTACTATACCAGTGTAGAGCAAGTTTGTAATTTGATGATGCACGTGTATAGAGCTGTATGTGCGCTATTTAGACACTTTCTTATATGCTGGGATTCCAGCTGAGCTTACTGTCTAGCAATGATGATTCCTATATACTCAGCACTTCTAGAAACTTGAAGAGCATAACTGTCCAGTGTGGCAGCTATACCTACATCCGGCAATCCACGTCCTGCATGTAAAGAGCTCAGTTTTTGACGGGTTTACGCCAAGGCCACATGATTGGATCCATCGGCTTAGTCCATTTAGTGCATGATGCGGAAGATCAACGAGTTGTATGTCAAAAGTGCTCGGCCTTTAAGCGCATTTTCAATTGCTTCAGTGGTTACATTGTTCAAGGTCAAGGAACGATGCAAGGGCGTATTTTTTTGAATTTTTTTTTCTTTTTAAAATTAAGAATTACTTTTCAAAATTGTGGTGGCGAGCTAACTAATTTAGGGACGGTGCATTGCAGTTCTCTATCACCACAACTTTTATAAGCTGCCCGAACTTCTAGCATCCCTTGGGCTCGCCCTCGGGTGTTTTGTGGGTTGCTTATGGGTCGGAGAAATTGGTCGCTTTTGCAAGAAATGTTGGACAAATGCTGGGGAAAGTGCTTTGATATTTAAAACTTTGAATGTTGAATATATAGGTCTAGTTATTTTAACAAGGTGATGTAGCGAGTTAGGTACCTTATCTAGATTGGATCGTGCTGTATTTCCCCTATCCAGAATCCCCATATCGAATGCGTGATTCTGCAAACGAGTAGTAAGCTTGCTTTCGTACCTCCATATGTGATTAACGCTAAAGATACACCATTACAAATATTGTTTAACACGAGGGGGTTGATGCTCTCACGCCACAGAAATGTTAGTCAATGGTATGTAACTTCAAGATATTTAATGACTTTGACTACCTCAACCGTGTTGCTCCTTCTTAGTGCTGGACAACGATGGCGATATCATCAGCATAGGCATATGAGCAATCGATTGCTCAAATGTTCTTAACAGTTTATTTGTGAAAAGAATAACTAAAATGCGACCCAATTTGGAACCTTGTGGTACATCGTATTCGCTCGCTTTTTGTCGACTTATTGTTTCAGATACCTTGACTTGGATTACTCCATCAGTCATATAGCTTTTGAGACAGCCTGTCAGCAATCTCTCAGTTCCAGTTTGTTGACACTTTTGACGAGTTTTTCGGGTGTCAAGGTGACAAAAGGTTGGCTTAAGTCTGTAAAAAATAAATCAAGTACGTGATGGTTTTTACTTAGCCCTGTATTAATCGCATCGGAAAATTCTCCCAGTCCAAGTTTAAGGCAAATACATTCGGAAGGTCCTTTCGAAGAAGTAACTGATGACGCTGACAAGTCAAACCTCGTTACCGTGCGCCTAGGACAAAACATTGTCGTATCAATCGAGGACCTTGTCGCTAACCCATTTGAGACAAACAAGTTCTTTAGTGTAAAAGGTAGCTTGTGGCGTATTCTGAGCCTGCTGACTCCAAACTACGACGCATGATATGGGAGAGTGTAAGGACCGTTAGAAAAAACTAAAATTTTGGATCATATATAACATCCTTGCAACAAAATATCATTCGACGACTTTTTCCATGAAAAATAACTGACCAAACGCACCCAGAGGTGCCTGATAAGTTATGCTTGAAGCTAAAAACACAAAGCCAAGTCTTTTCCACTTTGCATCAAGCTTATTAAGCAACATCTTCTGTCAAAGCCATAATACACGTTCTTAAACTTCATCTGTGAGGGAGTTATGGTCAAAATGTTTAAAATAAAAACTTTTTGCTAAAATTGCGTCTACATTTCGTTATTAATTTCGCTCACTTAAGCAGCCTTCAAGTAAGTCTTGAATTTGTAAAAGATGTACTTGCTTCCGGACGCCTTTTTACTTATTCAGAGTCAAGGAGCTAGTGCAAAAAAATCATGTTTTTCTTTTTGATTTATGGATTATATTAAGGGATTTGAACAAAAAATAATACTGCCTTATATCTGGTAAACATACCTACTTCATGTCTGGAGCACGATAGTGTACACACGACATACCTAACTCCTTCAAAGAGTGATTCAACTTTATTATGTCCACCAGAAGACAGTATTTCGTAGACGAATTTATGTATTCAAACTCGAGCAAATAGTTTACTCCTTAATCACTAGAGTAGCGGTGTTATAAAACCACGTTTTGTGTGTTCTTACTAATTAAGTATTTCGAAAGCTTTTGTTACCTAACAGATGGCAACATCGAAAGGTTCTCCCAGAAACCATGCAAAACCATGGTCACTGCCTCATCTGCATATCTGGCTTTTCATTTCAATTTAATGCTGTGCTCAAAGCAACTTAAAAATTTCTCCTGTTTTTGTGTAGAACCCAGTGTATCAACAAAAACGACACAAAAACCCAGTAGGAACCCCCTTTGGGGGTTTTTCGGGTGCATCGAGTGAACCAAAAAACCCGACTTCATGTCATGGTGTGGTGCTTGTGTTGATTCGTAAATTGTATACGTAGTGTGGTAGAACTTTGGAATTAACGAGTTCGGGGTATTGCAACGGCGGAAATAAAATGTACTGTAATGGCAACAGTTACTGAAAAGTTCTAGGTGGTAATTTGTGAACCAATTAGATGGGTAGAAGTTGTCCTTGTTTGGCTTTTTGCATTTAAATGGAATGAATATAAAACGGATGTATGAAGGGTACCTATTTCATGAAAGGAATTTCGCTTTGATAGAGAGAAGCTCTCACCCATTTATAATTATGGTTGCCGGAGTTGAATTTATACTGACAAATAATCTCCTTGTCAATGAGAAAACGAAAAAAAAAGTTACATGAGCAAATGTTACTTTAATCAAGCAGTTTTAGTTAAAAAATTTCACATTAGTAAAATAAAATGTTGAAAAAGGATAAGCTAGGTAGGTATATGCAATAATTAAGGACGATTTGCATAACAGAACAAACATGTATGTAGATACAAAGCTAGCATGGTGCGATTTAAATTTTCCATTCGAATTGTTGTTTAATTTATGACATCCAATTTCAAGTAACTCTTGTGAGCAAAAAAACAAAAAGTCAAGTCATGAAGAGGATCGCTCCCGCGACCATACCGGTAGAAAATTGCGCTGCATTTCATTCCACTTATAGGAATAAAGGCTTTGAATCTGCCCTGCGAGATGCCAAACAACTTGCTAAAAATAATAAAACTGACTGCGTTTTTAGTTGTTCGTACAAAAATGGAGAAAGGATCTCTTATCACTTCGTGTCCATCCGTCCGTCCGTCAAATCGCAATATGACTTACGAACGGTAAGTCGTAGAAAGCCCAAATTTTGCGTGCTCTTAAACGGCTGGGTAAAGTCAGAAAACCTAACGAAGGAAATTTTTTCTGAGCACAAATAACGGTTAATAATTACAGATTGAAGTTTGATTGGAAATAAGGATTAAATGTTTTTGAATACTTTTTTTTTAAGAAGTTTAGCAGGCAAGAACTAAAAAAACGAAACTTTTGTTAAGTAAATACTGAACTCTAACGAAAAAAAACATTTTTTTTTTAAATATTAAAAATGAAGAAGGTTTTTAAAAATGAAGAGCTGAAAATGAATAACGTTTTTCAAAGTGTTTGAAGCCCTAACTTTTGAACTGCTTTGTGTACAAAGCCAATATTGAACGCACATATAGTTAAAGTAATTCTAAGTAGGTAAACGAAGTTCCGAAGACATATTTTTCAGATCAGGTTAAATAAAGCATTAAATGAAGCATTTTCGAAAAAAATCGCAAAAATGCATGAAAAAACGTGTGTGTCTCTCTTATCTCTGGTGTAAGTAAGAGAAAGCATAAAAAAAACTGTCTAAAATATTAAAAATATTTTAATATTTTTATTAAAATATTTTATATATATATATATAAATAAAAAAAAATTTATTAATATTGTATATACTAATGTATTATATACTAAAATATTAAAGCGAATTTCAAAGCTTTAAAACCTTCTGACATTTAACTTAAAAGCATAAAGGCATTTTTAAAAGCAATTTTTTTAAACCTTGTTGTTTACTAACGGTAAAAGCAATATTATTCAGATTTGGTTTAAGAACAAAGCGTACAAAAAGGAGCGTTAAAATGCTTTTAAATTGCTGTATTTAACCTAAGTTCTTAAAAGCCTATTTTAAAAATGAAATAAAAAAGGAGCTCGTCTTATCGTTACGCAAATAACCGGTGGGCATACGATTTTTGAAAAACATGTAATGCTAGCGCAGATGGTTGTGCTATTAAAAACCAGTGAGTAAGTACTACAGTGTGAACGCAGAAGTTACGGTTCGTAAAACGTACCGTTGAATACCCCATTCTATCCCACATTGTAAAATGCTGATGCCATAGTTATTTTTCGACATTTTATAAGTAATGCAAACTTCGAAAAGGGGCGTAGTCCAACCGCCCCTAATTGAAAACTATTAATTATAAGATTTTTCCACATATATTTTCAAGTTACACTTAAGTGTACGTAAAAATGCAATTTTTTGGTTTAAATTCAGTATTTTTGAAAAATCGACCCCTAAAAGGAGGCGTGGCTAAAAACTTTATATGAACGAGATCTCAACTGAAGTCTCGTCTACCTAACCTGCTACTTTTTTTCATGCCTTCCTAAATTAGGCTCAAGGGCAGTCCAAATTAAGTTTTTCTGGAAAATTTTAGTTTTTTCTTCAAATTTCTGCCTCCAAATGTGGGCGGGGCCCAAAGTCTTGTATGAACTAAATGTGGAACTAAGCGTTTTCAACATAAAATATTAAATTTTTTTCAATTTCGAGCAAAAATACTGAGTAAACTGCATTTGAAAATTTACCCTTAAAATAGATGCCACGCCAACTAGAGGAGGTTTACCAATAAAATTTGTCTTTTTTGTGTCTAAGAGATGCTAAATGTCAAATTTCAGCCTTTTAGAACGTCTTACAGTTTTCAAAAATCTGGAGGTAGTTTGTTTAGACCGTCTTTGGGCGGATTTCATAAATTTTAGGCCTAAAAACATGTGACATACAGACGGACGGACGGACGGCCGGACGGACATGGCTCATTCGATTCAGAATTCGGTCTCGATCATATGCCCTTAAGGTCTTGGGAGTCTACCATTATTATTTCACCGTGTTACAAACTATGTGACAAACTTAATATACCTCCTATCCTATGGGATGGGGTATAAAAATATACTAAAAGTCACAACAACGTGTCTCCCCCTCTTGTTCCTAAACGGTGTATTTGAAATAAATAATGGGCATAGTACTCCAGTTAATTTGCGGCTTTGGTTGTAAAACTCCAGACAACACCAGCTTTGCTCTACTTTAAGTTTTTTAGGTCGCTGATCACGAATTTCGGGTTTTTTTCTCGAGAAATTGGGGCTTCACCCTTAATTCACCCAAAAATACCCCTAAATAGGGGTGTTTTTGCTATATTTGGGCTTTGAGTATTAGTTGGTGTCAAAAAACTATGGTTTTGTCTTTAATTTGAATATTAGGTAATACTTTATAACAAATTCAACATTCCGGTTAAATTAAGGTAATCAAAAGTACCCCTAAAAGGGGGAATTTTCTGCATTCGAACTTTTTGACTTAAATTATGCGGGAAAACTGTTTTTAACTTAAATTATGCGAAAGATCTGTTTTTCTGACTCTTACTTGAACATTTAAAAATAATTTTTTAAAAAAATTAATCCTTCGGTTAATAAGAGAGGGTGACCTACCCCCAAATATGAGTTTGGCCATTTTTAAAGCCAAAGGCATGGAATTTTCTCCATTATAGGTTTTTTGGTTGCTGATCACGAATTTTCAGTACTTTTTTATGAAAATTTAGAAAGGCACCCTTAAATTAATAAAATCAGCTAAAAAACGAGTGCTTTTGCTGTATTATCATGTTGAAGGTAGTGCACCCTCTTTTATTAACCGAAGAGTTAAATTTTTTTTACAAATTATTTTTAAATGTTCACCTAAGAGTCAGAAAAACAGATCTTACGCAAATTTAAGTCAAAAACTAAATACAGTAAATTAAGAAAAATTCCTATTTTAGGGGTACTTTTCACCCCCTTATATTAACCCGAATGTTGAAATTTTTATAAAATATTAGCGTAATATTCAAATTAAAGACAAAACCATAGTTTTTTGACACCAACTAATACTCAAAGCAGAAATATAGCAAAAACACCCCTATTTATGGGTATTTTAAGGGTTACGTCCCAATTTCTCGAGAAATAAAACCCGAAATTCGAGATCAGCGACCTAAAAACCTACATTAGAGCAAATCTGGTGGTGGCAAGAAATTCTACAACTCCGGCTCCTTTAGGGTCCGTCTGTCTGGTATGTCACACGTTTTTAGGCCTTTAATTTAAAGCCAGGAAGCTGAAATTCGGGGCATAATTTGATTTTATTTAAAGCAGTACAGGTGTGAAGTGTTTTTGAATTCTGTTCACAGACCCGCCCACAATCGGTTCAATTGTGCAACTACCTAGAGCTTTCAAAACCGTAGAAAGCGTCTCAAAAGCTGAAATTTGATGTTTAATATCTCTCGTTTATTGTAAGATACAAAAAATAAAAATTTAACCGCTTCATGTAGTGGGCGATTCAAAGGGTAATTTTTGAAATGTATTTTATTCAATATTTTTGTTCCAAATCGAAAAAAGTATTGCTTAGTATATTACGTAGGGAACACTTAGTTCTACTTCTTGTTTAAACAAGACTTTGCGCCGGCCTACATTTGGGGGTAAGATTGAAGAAAAACCTAGAATTTTCTAGAAGCACGTAATTTTGACTGTTTTAGGAAATAATAATAAAAATCAGTGGGTAAGGTAAACGAGACTTTACTCTAGGTTTGGTTTATACAAATTTTTAGCTAGTTTTTTAGTTTTTAGTTGTGTTTGAACCAAAAAATTGCATTTTTACATACATTTAAGCGTAACTTGGAAATATCTGTGTTTATATTGATGGTTTGTAATGAGGTACGTTTGGACTACACCCCTTTTCGAAGTTTTCCCAACTTTTAAAATGTCAAAAAATAACAATAACATCAGCATTTTACAATGCGAAATAGGATGGGGTATTCAACGGCCCGTTTTACAGACTGTAACTTCTGCGTACACACTTTAGCGTTTACTCACTGGTTTTAACTTGATTCAGCTACGCCTCCAAATATGGGCCTGGGCTAAAAAAAAACACAATTAATTCTTATCAATTAATTATGCATTAGAACTATGAGATAATGCGTTGAAAACGAATACAAATGCTTAAAAAACAGTTTTTTCCTAAAAACGCCCCTTAAAGTAGGCGGAGCTTCTTACATTTGTATGTAAGAAACTTAGGAAATGTTTATATCTTTACTATTTGTTGTACATTTTTTTTTCGATTTATAATGTAATTTCCGAGAAATCAGGTTTTTAAAGACTTAAAAGTGGGCATGGTCGATGGTGACAGTGTTTCAATTTTTGTCTTATTAAAGGCTTCGGGTAACTATTGCTTTTTTTTATAATCAACTCGCGATCAACG
Source organism: Neoascia interrupta (assembly GCA_947623515.1). Classification (NCBI taxonomy): domain Eukaryota; kingdom Metazoa; phylum Arthropoda; class Insecta; order Diptera; family Syrphidae; genus Neoascia; species Neoascia interrupta. The sequence goes on along the minus strand of OX392462.1, from coordinate 57,184,398 downwards.
GGTTATGATTGTGACTACTCTTAAGATGCGTAGAATATCGCGAGCGGAAAGAACTTGAGGATAGAAAAGATAGAAGAGAAAAGCAATTCTTCATATAATACGCAAATGCTGATGAGCCAGTTCGGAAAATGAAATCTCTGCACCAAAGCTTACCCCCGCAAGTGTTATGCCTTTACGGAGAAAATCAATAATATAACTAGCAGAGTATTTCATAAATTCATCTGGCATACATCAACTTGCTGTCCATTCTATTTCCGCATTGAATGAGAAAGAAGTGATCTGAGTGAAGTGATATTCGACCAACCCTAACCTAGATAGCAGACGCCGACCAGGAGGCCGCTCATTTTGAGACAGATCCTCCTGGATTTTTCATTTGTTGCTGGTTTTGGTCCTCCCCGTATATTTTCATACCCAACATATCTGGTGAGCATTCCCCAATCCGCCACCTGGGGAGCAGCAACCCCAGAAGCGAGGCTTTGCACCAACATTTTAGGTCCTGTGTTTTGCCTAACTTGACCAAGGGCAATTTTTAAATCAAATATAAATTTGATGTTCTCTGACATCAAATTTACATTTTATTTGTAAAAGTTTATCGCAGAACCTTATTTTAGTTTTACGAAACTTAAGAATCAAACTAAAAAACTAAAAATATATCCAGAAAAAATTTAAATAATTACATAGAATTTTACCCAAACTGCGCAATATAGATAAGCTTAGCCTTCAACAAAAGCGGACAGACCGCTCGGCGTGTGTCTTCATACTTGACGAAATAAGAAACCAATAACTGCTATATTCACTGATTATATGTCGGCCTCTACTCCTCCTGCTACCACATATACTGTGAAAAATATGTTTCAAGGTCGTTTATTAGATCTGGAATACGTATGTATAGGGATTTTATTTTGATTTTTTCCCGATTTGTCAGTTTCGTGCCACAAACACATATAAATTTTGTAAGTGTCCACATGTGGATTGTGCTTTTCATGCATTATTTCGATATGCATGACGATGCCAGGGCTACAAACAAAAAAAAACCATCAAATTGGAAAATTGTCACCCTGCGGGTTGTTACTTTGATTATATGGGTTATGCATGCAAATTGATTTTTCGTGTTCATCGGGTTAAATTGAAATTTTGCTGCTATTGAAGCTCTACGTGCTTTTCTGTTTTTTTTTTTTTTTTTTTTGTTCCCAAAAGTTATCTAGGAGTGTTGAATAAATTCAAATAAAGATGAAACTAAGGGTATCTGGGGGTGCCACTTTTTCCTACTTTAAAGTGAAACAAATGCTTGAAAAACAGATTAAAAGAATTAAAAAATTCCGCGTGTTTCCTTGCTTTCATTTGCTCATTTTTCAAAGCACAGCCTTACTTAAGGTGGCGCTACAGTCCGGGGTGGACAGCCCTAAGAGTGTTTTTAAGGCAACCGACTCTTGCACTAATAATGAAGCATTTAAGCTAAAAAATTCACTTCAAAACAAGTTACAAAAAAAATTAGCTAAACTCTACTAGCACTCCCAAAACTTCTTTTTTCCAAAACTATCGTTTTTTGTTAATTAACAAATTGTTAATTGACCAAAAACTTTGAATTAGACAAATGATAAATGCGTTAAGGACTCAGAAATCACTATTGGACTGATGCCTAGACGTGACTTCAAAATCACAGTGAAAAAGTTCCATATATACAGAATATCCTCCTGTCTCCTGCATTTTATATCAACGTGAGGAAATGGCGTAACCACAAAAATGTAGACCAAATTGAATAATAGCCTTTTATTTGCAGATTGTTGATAAAGTTACGTTCCACCCTCAGTTAAATTGGCCAGCCTGATTATATTAACGCCACTACATCGACAGGATTCGTTTTTTTTTTGTTTCAAAAAGGGGGAAAAATACCAACAAACAATAACAAAGCCAATATAAAGAACATAAGTCGTAGACAATGCAACCTAATTTTGTCAGTCAGCTTAAAAGATGAAATAAATATTTTGGTTTCGCATAACAACATCAACATATGCGAAACACACACACACACTCATATACAAACTTGAACAAAAGTTCGCTTTCAATTAAAAAAAAAAAACCAAAACAAATATTTTCTCAAGTGTTGGTGATGGTGGTGGCTGTTATGCTTGGTCGCACAAAAGTACCATTGAGGCCAATACAAAAGATGTACGAGAGGATATTTCCACTTAAGATGAAATTAGAAAATATCCTTCGTCCTTTGGGAAACGCAGGCAATGAATGCGGCATAATAAAACCGGCTGTCATGTTTTTTTTTATAATTTTTAAGAATTTTCTACGATTCAAGCTGAATTTATAAAAAAGAAACTGTTTACCCAAAATACTTGGCCCCTGTTGAGACAGGGTGTAATCCCTTTGGCAATCAGTTTATGTACATTGTGGGGTGGGGACGTTGGTGAATACATATTGTATGGAATTTCAAATTTGACTGTGGACAACAAAATCAAAATTGTCATGTGGGTGTAACATAAAAAGAGAAGCTAATAAACCGAAAAGCAGTGGTTATGTGGGATAGAAAATATTCGTATTGTAAAACTTCGTATAACGAGACAATCTTCTATGAATGGATTTCACCTAGACATTTTTTTTTAATAAAAAATTGCAAATCAAATAATGGCTACTTTCAATTTGAAAAGCAATCAGAGATGAAAAAAATATGTGTATGTACCTGTATTTGATGGTCGTTTCGAAGAACGTAAAATGGGTCAAAGCACTGCAGGAGTTCGTCTGTAACGCACTTGTTAATTTACTATATTCTATTAACCCTATAAAAGCAAATTTGTTACCCCGAATTAAGACATATCGAAAGCCCATTATTTTCTAGCGCCATGCCTCCAAAATAGGCGGGGAATAAGAACTGATTCCATAAATTCTAATTTTGTTAAAGAGAAATACCTAAAAAAGCGAAAATTAAAGGTGCATAAGTGACTTTTTCTAAATACGCCCCCTTAAAGTAGGCGTATCGCAGAGATATCAAGTTTTTAAGGATCAAACATGCGAAGAGTGAGCAGAATTGGGTGTTGCGTTGTTGTTTTTGACCAAGTGTGGTCGTAGCTGTGGGTGGATCGAAGCAATTTTTATAGTTTGTCTGGGCAACATAAGAACCAAGCCACGCGTCAAGTTTCACCAAGTTCTTTGGCTGAATTTTAAAATAAATAGAGTGGCGCAACAGCTCGAGGTGAACCAGGGCCAACTTCTCAACAATGTATGCTGGTGTGTTAATTTCTTTACATACAAGGGGACCTACAATTTTTTGCCGAATCCGAACGGCACATTGAGAAGTTTTTCAAGACAATTAATACTCTCGGAGGGCTTGTCAAACCCTCGCGGAGGTGGGGACCGTGAAAAGAACAAGTCTTTTTTTTCAGGTGACGATGGCAGGATTCGAACCCAGACCTTCGGCGTAGTAAGCACACACACTAACCACTACGCCACGGCACCCCACTGGCTGAATTTTGCAGACCTAAAAACAAGGACATTACAGACCTAAAAACATGAATATTACTACCAAGGTTGAAAAAAAACATGTTCCTTCCCTCTCCTATAAGATGATAGGATGCATACCAGCATCCGGCTGGTCAATTATGTTCGGCTTTCTATATTTTTTTTTTGGATACTAGGGTAAACGGAGATTTTGTAGTGGCTAAAACTACAAAATCTTTCAAAGATACCAATACGCCCACTATTGGACGTCTCAATCTCGAACAAGGATAATTTGAAGGATGAAAAATATAGATTTGACGCTTTTAAAAATGTTTCTGTGTCAAATTATTTTTATACCCCATCCAGGAGATGTATTGAATTTGTCACATAGTTTGTAACACGGTGAAATAATAATGGTAGACCCCCAAGATCTTAAGGGCACATGCTCGAGACCGAATTCTGAATCGAATAAGCAATGTCCGTCTGTCCGACCGTCCGACCGTCCGTCCGTCCGTCTGTATGTCACATGTTTTAAGGCCTTAAATTTTGAGCTAGGGTGCAGAAATTTCGTACGTAAGGTCCACGTCAAGCTGTGGCCTGTGCTAACAAAAAATAAAAATGCAGACGTTTTTAGTCACCCACTGTTTATAACTTTTTCAATGTTTTTTTTTTTTGTTTTCAACGATCAAGTCGTAACCAGGGGCCTTTTTATTTTTAAGTTTGCTTATTGTCTCTCGGAGTTCAACTAACGAAACTTTTTTCATTCTAAAGCTTTCAGGTTCCGCGTTGTTGTTTTGAACGTCAGCCAACGGCGGACCGTCGAAAGGCTCGAATGTTTCTCCTCAATGTTCAGCAAACAAATTCGCTTTCTCTTTGTCTTCTCTTGCCCATTCGCCGTTAGCTATTTTTATTGATGCCGAGTGGATTAAAGGTTTCTTGATAGACTTAACTGCTTTCCACAGCGAGTAGTTTGAGCTCCTATCAGCCGACAACCCTTCAGGTATTCGGTGGTCTCACGATTTTTAAAATCTTGCAACATTACTTTCAGTTTGTTAGAGAGGTGGCTCAAGAGGGTTTTGTCTGAGGGAGCCCTCGTGCCTTGCCATCTTCTACGCGCTCTTCTCTTTTCACGAATCAATTCTTCGATTTCGAGCGGATATGTTTTGCTTACATGCCCGTCGGTGCTAACTGCGTTCTTTTGGGACGACGTGTTGTTCCAAGCAGCGCTCTGAATTGCTTCAATGAATTCGTCAACTGCGGTTTCTAACTCGAAAGAAGTTCTCAATTGCACATTCAAGCCAACACCCTCCTTACTGTCCTTTCTGAAGGCGTCCCAGTTCATGTTTTTGCTAACTAATGTGGGAGCTCTCTCTATTTTCGCCAGTCTTCCACCCATCTTCCCACCTTCCACCCAGATCATAACACTCTTCAATTCGCGTAAGGTATTTGGGGTACCCTTTAGCGATGAAAAAGTCGACAAGGTCAGGCTTTTTATTCCTATCGGTTGGCCAATATGTTGGCTTACCCGTGGAGAAAAAGTCCACCCCACGTTTCATACTGTTTTCGTACAGTAATCTGCCTCTTGTTGCATTGCAAAGTGATCCCCAAAAAGTATGCTTCGCGTGAAAGTCACCCCCAATGTTAAAATTTGACCCAATGAAGTCATACATACGATCAAGATCATCTTCCACCAGTCTATATTCTGGCGGGAAATAACAAGAGGCAATGTTGTAATCTAAGAAGTCAATTTTTACAGAAACTGAGCTGATCTGCATAGAGTCTAGCTCAACTTCTGTGTTTTTGTAGTGCTTTTTGCAGTTCTTAATGTAGCGGGAGGATACTCCTCTCGAATTTTGCGAAGGGTGATGTGCGTGATAGTCATTGTAACCTTTAAGTTTGAGTCTAGACCCGTTTTTGAGGTGAGTTTCCGTAATCATGCAAATATCAATATTATTTTTCCATAGAAATACTTCTAGTTCGTCTATTTTATTCAGAAGGCCGTTTGCATTCCATGTTAGTATTTAAAATAACTGTTTCATATTCATGTGCTCTTGTAATTTTTTCGAGGCTTAAAGTCAGCTAGCTCAGTTTGTCAAATATAAGTTTGTCGATTTTAGTCTGCTCGTCAAGTTTTTTCAAGATTACAGCGAGGATCTGAGACACTGCATCTGTTGTGGGCGATCCTGCCTTGTTTTTGTTTGACGCAACCTGTGCGTATGATTTCGGTCCGACCAGTGGCGGTTTCTCCGCTGCACTTTAACTGGCACAGCTCTTTTGGGGAGCTTTTATGCCTTTTGTCGTCCCCTCCTTTGGCAATTTCGCACTTTTGATCGGCTTTGGCGTTTTTGGAGGCTTTGGCTTAGGAGTTTCAGCAGTTTTTGGACGTCCTAGGCTTGGATTCTGACCTCAAGTATTTTCCTTAAGATATTCTCGTCCTTTTTGCAGCTCTATTGCTACTTCGCATCCTGGAGCCTTTATGGAGGCTTTCTAATAGATAAATAAATAATTGATGTAAAAGAATGTAGCCTACAAGGAACTAAGCAGACCCATTCCTTAGTAATCCTATAAACCGGGAAGAAACTTGAAACGCCTTCTTGTCGTTAGGATAATAAATACTTAGAAAATCTATTTATTCATAGATTTAAAATCTATGTTATCAGAAAAATGTTTTTTTAAGCATTGGGTTTTTTCAATTTTGAATTTGAAACATTTTTGCATGAACATGAAAAATGAAACTTCATGCAACATGATATTATAACATCATGCAACATAAATGATATATAAAACAGTCTGCAACATGAAAAACAAAAAATTTAAAATTCATATATTATGCGACATGAAAAATGAAGAAACATCATGCAACATGAAAAATTAACCATTATGCAACATGAAACATCATGCAACATGAAAAATTAAAAATGAAACATCATGCAAAGTGAAACATGAAACATTATGCAACATGATAAATAAAACATCATGCAACATTAAAAATGAATCGTGAAACATCATGCAACATGATATATAAAACATCATGCAATATAAAAAATTAAAAAAACATCGAGCAACATGATTAATAAAACAATATTCTACATGAAAAATGAAACATCATGTAACATGATTATTAAAACAACATGCAACATGATAAATGAAAAATCATGCAACATGAAACATGAATCATCATGCAACATAATAAATAAAACATAATGTAACATAAAAAAGAAAACATCATGCAACATGCTAATTAAAACTACATGGAACATGATAAATGTAAAATGAAACATCATGCAGCATTACACATGAAACATAATGCAACATGATAAATAAAACATCATGCAACATGAAAAATGAAAAATAAGACATCATGCAACATGAAAAATGAAAAATAAAACATCATGCAACATGAAAAATGAAAAATGAATCATCATGCAACATGATAAATAAAACATCATGCAACATAAAAACAAAACATCATGCAACATGAAACACAATGCAACATGATAAATCATGCAACATCATGGCATCATGCAACATGAAAGATAAAAAATAGAAAATCATGCAACATGAAAAATGAAAAATCTAACATCATGCATCATGAAACATGAAATATCATGTAACGTGATAAATAAAACATCATGCAACATAAAAAAAATGAAAAAAAAATGTAACATGATAAATAAAACATCATGCAATATGAAAAATCAAAAATTCATTCATTGTGCAACATGAAAAATGAAAAAAACATCATGCAACATACAAAATTAACCATTATGCAACATTAAACATGAAACATCTTGCAACATGATAAAAAACATCATGCAACATCAAAAACAAAACATCATACAACATGAAAAATGAAAAATAAATAATCAAACATCATGCAACATGAAAAATCAAAACATCATGCAACGTGAAACATGAAACATCATGCAACATAAAAAATAAAACATCATGCAATATGAGAAGTAGAACATCATGCAACATGAAAATGAAAGATCATGCAACATGAAACATGAAAGATCATGCAACATGAAACATGAAACATCATGCAACATGATAAATAAAACATCAAGCAACACAAAAAGTTAAAAATAAAGGCAACTGGAAAAATTAATAGGGACCCAATTTTTTTATTATTATTATAATTTATTAAAAGTGTAATTAAATTACAATCTTAATATTAGGAGTCTAGCAACAAGCTACTAGGGCTATAATAAATACATTACCAATAAGAGTAGATAATCTTATTGGTAATGTATTTATCGAGTGTTTAATTTCTTATATGCTATTCTCTAATTTGACTAATGTTAGTACCTTGAAGAGCGTGTCTATGCTTATGTGTGATGGAGACTTTATAAAATCGAGAAAGTCTGTGTTGTTGGCCAGTTGTCTAACGTGGGTCTTATTTCTTCGCAGTTGAGGACAATGTGCTTGATTTTTAAACCGTCGTTTCTGTTGCAGAGGTGGCAAAGGAGTGGATTGGTTTTGTTTACTTTGTGGACATGCGTGATGTTTGTGATGAGAATTACGAAGGACCTCTTGTAGTTCTGATCATCACCTCTTGTCCCTGATCATCAGCCAGCTGTAAGCAAAAGGGCCTGATTGATCATCAGGCAAATCAGTAGGCAAAAGCACTCTTGTTGTTACTCTCTCTATTAGCAAAATTCTGTTCATTATCGGCCGAATCTTCAGTTTTCATTGTATTGAATAAGAAATTTAAATTTTTTTTTGCAAGTTAATCAGACTTGCAAGAAATCACCAGCAAACAACCTGCCTGACTGCAGCTTATGGCAGCCTGGCAGCCTGAGGAGGGAAAAGTTTATGTGAAATTTTCTCTTCTCTTTCTTCGAGCGCATTGATTATGATTATGAATGACGATTGACGTTGACGATCGTTCAAATGAAAGACAATGGATAAAATAAGTAAGAATTAGATATGGCAACGAAGAAATGGAAGAACGTGACAAAAAGGTGGAAGATGAAAGCGGAGCAATGATCTCTCGGTGATTTTGATTGAGAAGAGATCATTATGGCTGGTTTCGTAATTAATCGTCGCCTTGCATAAGCATCTGCTGCAAAATTATGGCGGCCTGAAATTTTGTTCTCGTCGCTGATCGTTATTGTTTTTGTTTGAATCCTCCTTTTTGCTTTGACTTTTTTATTCACTACGAAGCAGGAACACGATTTCAATTTATTGCTATCGGCAATTAATATTATTTTTATTTCGCATGTAAGACGATAAAGGCAGATAAAATGTGAAGTAATCGCTATTTTTTTAAAGTCTGTTGGATTAGAGCCATGCAATAGTTGGGTGGGTACACAACTGCACCATACATAGTTGCATCCAATTGTTACATGCAGCTAAATCGTATTATCTAGATAAAAAGTATCAATTCTTTTCCTTAATCACATTGAGCTTAACAAGCAATGGGAGTCTTATCATAAGGGATTAAGTTAAATCAATTTTCCATCAAAACCCTCGAGAGGACTTCCCTTGGTGCTCCCATTTTACTTCAATTTCAATGCTGCATTTATATGATTGAGTAAAAAAAAACACATACAACAAGAAAAAGTACCAACATCATCGCTCATTCTCTAAGGAAGAGTGTAACCAGTCTCGTACATCCTTGGCATCCATCGTTATAAGTGAATCAACGCTGGTAAATTGCATCCTGATGTAAGTAATTCAACAACAATAGCATCGACCGCTCCGCTCCGCCCACAAAACAGCAGACGGAACGTTGTAACATTGCAATCATTTGCTAAAAGATTATCGCTGCGCTGCTCGGTGGAGTATCTATTACACCCACGAATGCGGATACACAATCGATATCCTTCTTCAAAATGAGTACATATAGCCCTCGTGATGTATTATTTGTATGTATTTTGGATCGTTTTTTTTTTGTCCTTAAATTACAGTTTAAATGAAACACCCATTCTATCTTTATTGTGCAACGAGACTGTGATCAATTATTCAGTTATTGATGAGATTCTTTATAGAAGCTACATTGTGCAATCAGACATATAGAGGAATTGATTATATAAAATACATAAACGAATTGAAAACTCTAATTGGAAAAAGTTATAAAAATGTTCTTGAAAATACATGAGAATTATTGGCAACTTAATCTTGAGCTTGGAATTTGTACACAAATGCTTGGCATTTACATGTCACATTATGTCAAATGCAGAATGAAAAGAAGTAATGAAACAGAACAGTAATGAAAACGTAAAGTTGTGTTTGTTGTAGACACAACAGTGTCCTTTTATTAACGCAGTTGATATTGTTGTCGACATCTTCATCGCTAAAGGGTACTGCGAATACCTTCTACTTACAAGAGTCGAAGAATGCTTTGATCTTTACTCAGCCGACTGACTCAGCAGTTATCCTGAAGATGGGCGATAGTCCAGCGAAAAAAAAAAAAAATCCCTGATCAACCCACAAAAGCACGAACTGTGGCCTTCAGAAAGGACTGTAAGGTAAGTTTTGGCTTGAATACGCATTCATAGAAGATGCAGTTGTTAAATTTATCAAAGCAATTCAGAGCAAAGAACTAATTCCTATTCTTTTTTTGCGAGAAGCGTGCGAGTGGCAAGATTCCCTATAAAGTTCCAAGACCAGGAAAATGTCCAAAAGACAAAAAATCACATCGCTTCAGCCTCAGCCAATATCGAACATCGAAGGTCTTCAAGAAACGCCTGCTGAACCGATTGCGTTTTTGATTTTTGATTGCATCAAAGTTTTGGTGGGTGAATGGAAATTCACCCTCAGTAAATTCACTATTTTATAAAAAAAAATTTCGAAAAAAGTTGATATAATTGAATCACCGATATACACCAAAGAAACACAGTTTGCTGGGCTATGGTATCTTGTCTGGTGGAGGTTAAGTTATTGGAAATTTTTTTTAATGCTCATGGGTGCTAAGCTTTCAGCACATAACGGGGCATCGTATAGTCAATTACTCAACAACCCCATATTGCCATGAAACACAAGATACCTCCTATATTTCAAAATCCTACGTCGAGCCAAATAATGGGTATAGGCGTACGTCTACATTATGCGTACATTATGCATTTAGACGCATTTGTCAGATGCTCGCATCCCCATGCGAGAAGCTTCATCCGTTAATAGGTTTCATGGTACACACAACAACGGATGTGCAATGGCTGGATAAATTGCCAAGAGTCTTCCTTCTGCATTCGTAAAAGCAAAATTTTAGCTCTTTTGGTTGTCGTATACGGGTGCAACATTCTCGGGACTTGCGTCGTCCTTGGTCATTGAAAAATACATAACTCACAAACACTATATGTCATGACGGCACGGGCTATAGGCGAGAGTTATAAGTTTTCTGGGGAACGGAAAGACTTTGCCATGAATTATTTCGGCGTTAGTGTGTGCCATCATAGTTTCTCGGTAGTCAAATATTTTGTTTGTGCTTAACCGAGTAGAAGTAGAAAAGCAAATAATGATGGTGTCGTGATTTTGTAAAAGCATTCATTTATTATTCGGAACGGAGTATCTATACGGCGAGGAGGGCGACATAAAAGGGTATTGGTTTGGCCAGCAACATCTTTTAACACTAGCGTGGGAGGAAGCACTCAAGTCGCAATTCGTGGTGTCCACAAGAGGTTGCCCAGAGCAAAGCTTGTTTCGAAATGAAAAAAACCCCGAACAACATTAATGATTGCAACATATTTGCAACAATTTGGTGGTTATTTAGGGCCGGTTTTTCAGTGCTGAGGTAAGCGCAGCTTAAACCAAGATCTGTTAATCCCGTAATAAAACGAATCTGGAGTTGACTCAGCGAGCAGTTTTTCAATGCGGGGTTAACTCTGTCAACAAAGTTGTCAAGACTTCAAAATAATTTCGGCTCTCGGCATTATTGATTCTCACAAAGAAAAACACATGAAAAGAAGTTTAAATTATTCTCAGATGTCATTTTTTCCCCACAGAAAAATCATTCAAAGAAATTCATACTGTTCTCCAGAGTTGATCCGAGATAAACTCAACAAATTCGGTGAGTTAAGCCGAGATATTCCCAGATCGAAGTTCACTGAAAAACTCATTTCTGGAGTGAATCTCAGTTTAACTCGGAAACTCGGATGATCACGCACTGAAAAATAGGCCCTTAGAGGTCTTTCCTTGCCCTTACAACTGAATCTTAAAATTCTTTAAACATACCCAAAAAGAACTCACAATGAACTCGCAGTCATGCGGTTATGACTAATAAAACTTGAGTAGGAACACCAAAGCTACCTACCGCAAGTGTTATGCTCCTTTACTGGCGAAATAAATGGCACAAGCAGCAGATTGTTCAGTGTAGCTCGTCTAATATTTTAATTTGAATTGGAAAGGAAAAGGATAACTAAGCCTTACAATCGATCGAGGCCGGCCCTAGCCTGGGTACAGAACAGACGCCGATCTGGAAGCCGCTCATTTTGAGACAGGACACTTCTGGATTTTTTCTTTTGTTGCTGGTTTTGATCCGCATAGATTATTTGCATGACGGTACCCACCTTTTTTGGTGAGCGTTCCTGTATTGATCACCTTTGGACGCGCCTAATTGACCAGCAATCTTAAAAGGCATTAAATGGGTTTAATCGAGTGCTAAAAAATTAAAACAAGAAACTTGGCAAGCCAAATTAGGGGTCAAAAGACGAAATCACTATAATTTATCGATGATAGGACATTGAAGATTAAGACCTGTAAGACTTTTTTAGGTGGCAAGACGAGCAAAAGGCATCGTACTGGTCGTCATTGTGTGCGCGATGACAGTTCCGACCTTATCACAAACGGGCTTAAACAAAACATGTTGTTGTCGGCTTGGAACAACACTTTTCTTTCAAAGACAGAAGAAAGCATGTACGCACAACATATCAGCTCAAAATTGAAGAATTGATTCATGAAGAAAAGAGCGCGTAGAAGATGGCAAGGCACGAGGGCACCCCCGACAAAGCCCTCTTGAACCATCTCTCTAACGAGCTGAAAAAAATGCTGCAATATTGTAAAAATCGTGATAACTACCACTGAATGCCTTGAAGGCTTGTCGGACCATAGGAGCTCAAACAACTTATTGTGAAAAGCAGTTAAGTCCATCAAGAAACCTATAATCCACTCGACATCAATTAAGAAAGCTAACAGCGAAGCGGCAAAAAAAAGACAAAGAGAAAGCGAATTTGTTTGCCGAACATTAAGAAGTTTAATTCAAGCCGTTCGATGGTCTGCCATTGACTGACGTTCAAAGCAACAACGCGGAACCTGATAGCTTAAGAATGAAAAAGGTGTCCTTATGGCTCGGGTTACGACCTGATCACAGGCGAAATCCTATAAAAGAACAACCGAGAAAGGCTTCTGAGGCTGATGAAGTTGCTGAAGTCAATATGGTTCCAAAGCGGGGGAAAATTTCCGAATGGCAAAAAATTTTATAGGTCTATATCGATAGTGGTGCATATTGGAATCTTTTGAAGATTTTGAAGTTTTTAAGCCTCCGTCCACTCCAGTATTAAAAACACTCAAGAAAAAAACAAGGTCGCTTATGCCTTGTTTGCCTACGTTTAAATAAAATTCACGGTAATTTTCTAGCCAGTGTCTAAGTATGATTACGACAGACGAAGGGTAGCTAACGGATGACCTTGATTTCAAAGTAAATCACTAAGGGTTGGTTTTTCAGTGATGAGTTAAGCCCAGCTTGATGAGTTAAGCCCAGCCCCCAATGCGAGCTGGGGGCTTTTGCTGCCAGCAACCTTACCTTACCTAACCTAGCCTAGCTCTCATTTCACATAGAAAAACACAGGAAAAGAAGGTCGAGTCATTTTCAGATGTAATTTTTCACAGAAACTCGCAAAGCCAATGACATTTCACACAGAAAAAACCATTCAAGAGGGTTGATACTGTTCACCAGAGTTGATCCGGGATTAACTCACCAAATTTAACTCAAAGTTAAGCCGAGATTAATCCCGGATCAGTATATACTGTAAAATCAATTTCTGGGGCTAATCTCAGTTTAACTCGGAAACTCGGATGATCTCGCACTGAAAAACTGGCCCTAAGGGGTCTGATGATGAAGTTCTGGCAGACTTCGAAACATGGTTCTCTTCCCGGCAACTTTAGTCGAAAGACCGTAACTTAAGAACTTGTTTTCCTTCCGATAACTTTTTAATTTTCGATATTCGTTTCTGTTTTGATCTCTTGATCACTGGTGTCTCCCAACTTCACATTTTCAAAGCTTGTCGGCGGCACCGACATAAGCATTGAAGTCAATGCATGAGGGAACAGAGTCTATGTCTGCACAATCAAGAGGTGCTGATCGAATTCGTCCAGAAGAGATGCATATTAAGACTCGTGGTAATGATTTTACATTTAAAATTATCTGAAACAACTTTTGCCCAGGAGCATCTTTAACGGATACCTGCAAGGGTGAATGCCACTAAAATTAGTTTCACTGCTCTGAAGTCCAGGAAACCTGAAGATTACCAGGTGACTTAATCAATTTTTGTTGTAGTGTATTGGGTGAACTCAGAGCTTCGTGTCAAAGCACTCGAAACCAAATCGCCGAAAAATGAAAGGTGTCACATAACCCAATATTTTTGGGTCATTTGACACAATGACAGATCACCCAAAAAAAATGTCAAAACAATTAAAAAAAGATCTGGCCACTTTTGAAAAAATTGCCCTTATTTATTACCTACTAATAACTTTTGCTTTACACTTAACATAAGCCAACTTACAAATTTGGATATTTGTTAAAGGTTATGGGGTGTTTTTAAGTTATAAATTAAAGTTTTTTAAGTCTAATAAAATAAAAATCTCTGCCCAAGGTGTTTCTCGGACTCTGACGTGATGGTTAGTTCATCAGTGGGCTACATCACGCCTTGTACTAACACAATTTATGCTTCGATTTCGTCGAGATTTAATAAAATTTCGAACAAAAAACTGTGTGAAGCATATTACTCAACGAGTCTTCGTCTGAGAACAGTTGAACAGAAGACACTTTTGTTGAATAAGTCTTAAAATAAAAGGTCTACAATTAAATAGTTTCTTATGTGGACTACATTTCCATTTCCCATTGAATTCCCAGAATTTTGTGAAACAGAATTTTGAAAACAAGAATCTTAAGGCAGAATCATCATCATTTCCCGTGACCGCTTATACTTAAAAGGGTTGCGGGTCGAGGATGGGTAAAAAGTCCCGATCTTCCACCACCAACTCAAGAGACACAGACGCGATCCCCAGACGGGTCTCGAAGATGTTCCTTACCTGATCCCACCGCCTGTTACTTGGTCTACCAGGCGGGCGACGCGCTTTCATCTCGTCTAGCATTACCTTTTAAGGCAGAACTTTGTTAAAAAAAATGTAATCCCGGCACAATTTTGATCACAACCCACCATAGACGTAGACCCTTAAGACCTTTAAGAGATATATGTGAATGACACCGACAGGAGAATAGATTAAGCCACGTCCGGCCGACCTTTCGTCCATGTTTAAAAAAACAAAACATATAGGCGTACCGTAGAGTAGAGAATCGGAAATTTTTGGGTATGCTCAAGTTAAGTCCTTAAAGAGAAGTTGAATCCGTCCACATCCACAGGCATGCCCACAATAGGACTGCATGTGCGACTAAGATTTAAAAATACTTTTTTGACACTTTAGTTGTGTTATAATGGCGCGAGCATACTGATTTTTGTGGCATGTGACACTGCATTCTAGTTGTCTTTCAGGCAGCAGCAAAAAATTGGCCCTTACATTGACCACGCCCACTTTTTGAGGAGTTTAAGGTTAAAGTGACGGTATAAAATAATAATAAACTTACGAAAAATTTGACAAATTTTTGAAAAAATATTCCCAGCATTTTTAAAGCATTTTTTTGTCAAATAAAATTTGATATTAATATTTGCTAACCATTTTATATATTGTACATGCCTGCGCCCACTTTTGTATATTTTTACATCCCGCCCACTTTCTGAAGGCGTGGCAGTCTCTGTTTTAGGAAGGGAAGGGTATTTTGCAATCCGTCGGAGACGGACTGAAGTTTTTACAAATTTCAGTTTCTATTATCATTAATTGTACCTATTAAGAATTTGTCAGTTAATTTGTCATTTCCTTCCAAAAAAAGGTCGTGGCATCAACCCCTTTGCAATAACATCGTGTATTTGCTCATATTTTCAATCAAAAGTGGTACCCACGTGTTGATTCCATTGTTATATTAAAAATTGGATTTATGCTTAAAAACGACCCCTAAAGTGGGCGTGGTAAAAATTTATTCATTTGAATTGAAAGCTTACGCACATATCTGAACATTTTATTTTGCAATTTTTTAATGAAAATACATCGAATAAAAACCGTTTATTCGAATGCAAATTATATATGACCACGCCCACATGGGGGCGGTTTTGGTTTTTTTAGAGTCAATCACAATACACTCAAGCAAGGATCTTGCATACGAAATTTCAGCTTCAACAAATTAGATTTTTCATGCTAACAAGTAAAATGGGCGTGTCAATGGGTGGATTTCACAAAGTTTTTTGTACTGCTTCGGGATCTAGGAAAAACAGATATCATGTTTCAAGTTCCTGGCTCAACATTTAAGGCCTTTAAACTACCGACACATTGAACTTACAATTCGGTTCGTGCCCTTAAGGTTTTGGGGGCGTACAGTGATTATTTCTCTATGTTACAAGCTGTGAATCAAACTCAGTATACCTCCTATCCGAAGCGGATTAAAACCCTTCCACTACTTTCTTGTAAAAGGCATTGAAAGCTTTGATCGTATAGGAGCTTTAACTATAAGCTGCAAAGAGATTTCAAAAAAGCTTTTGGAAGGATTATTCAAAGTCTGTATGTGGGACCAAATATTGAGTTTTGGTCTGGATTACGATAGTGGTGTTCAATAATTTCAATAATAAACCTCATTCAATCCAAGTGAATAATTGTCGATTGTATGACCAAGTCTTCCGGCAATGCCAACATCCGTTTCGTGATCGCAATTAAACTCGCTTAAAAGTGCCCACTGCAACCAAATCGACACTAAATTATGAAACAAAGACGACATCTAAAAGACAGTATGATGACCATGCTGAGTGGCTATGCATAACAAAACCTGCCAGCCTTTTCCCTCAAGGAAAACTGCACTATCGAAGCCAACCTGATGGGCGTAAAACTTGTCTATTTTTGAATGCGCACATAAAGGTGGGTGTCGTACAAAACAAATTCATTTATTCCGCTGCCGTAATTGGGGTCAACAGGCTAATTTTAAAGGGTTGGATTCGTGGGCCTTATCGGCCTCTACATCGATACTTTATATCGCACGGTATGCGAGTTACAGTGTTGGCTGTCACGTATACAACTATTGGCTCAAGGATTTATTAGGCAACGCCTATGCGGAACTGCATTTAAATTTGTCGGCGCGAAAGGTATATTGCATGCACGGATAAACTAATACGAGGTCGTTTGGGTATGGCGGAGTAGGTAATTCCTTTATTTATTTTCGTGCCACGTGCTTATTGGATTTATGATTGATTGAGGCCATTGATTATGCATGTCCTATAGAAAGCCTCAATGATTACAAACAAGTCGCTATCTCTAAAAACGATTAGAGCGATGCAGTTTAGTAAGCAAGCAGAAGAGGAGTATTAAAGACTTTAACTGCAGACAGATGCACCACCTTTAAAGAGCTTGAGTTCACAAATAGCCATATCATACAGGTTTTGTTATTCAAATTTAGAAATGCCTCCTATAAACTCCCACCACAGTGCGTCGCAGGACACTGACAGACTTAATCTTGCATGCATAAGACAGGTGTCAAATCAAGCGATCAAACTCAACTTTACTGCCTGGGGGCTTTCCTCGAAGTTGAAGTGAACTGCGTTATAGCTTTGCAAGCACACACATTAACATGGACACAACAAACAATTTTCCTAAAGGGCCTTCCACTCATGCATATACTGTTAAAGTAAATATTAAATGTGTTTGCTTAAAATTAATTAGGACCGCAATTAAAGCAGCCAGTAGAATGGAAAATTTCGTGCAAAAAGCCAATTCTCAAAGTAAGGAACTTTTGGAGAGTAGGTTCCTCTAGGGCTCTTAGCCATACAAGACAACCCCATATAACATTTGTTCAGACGTGAGGTTTCGAATCCCATTCGTATGGATGCCTAACAAAAAGGGCCAAGACAAATAATGCGGCATCTTGAATGTTTTTACTTTGAAACAAAAGTTTCGAGGGAAAATAAACTAATCTCAAACATGTAATGTATGTGAAAGACGAAGGTTGCAATGTTTGAGACAAAAAAAGACTTTGTTTGCACTTGAAGTTGCCCCTAAAAGGCTTCAACCACGACATTTTGTAAAGCTTTAGAGGGTCTGGATATAGCGGTTAGAAACTTACACAACAACAATTTTCAGTACAAAAATTTATCATGGGAACATGTATAAGGAAAGCATTAAAAATTCTATAGTTTTCAGTTTTTATTGAATTTTAGAATAGTTATAGTGTGAGTTACGTCAAAGGATAACGTGTGTGCTTGATCTAATCTCTGTTTATACCAGAGGGCAACAAATGTTCGTTATTAGTTCTCTAGCGGAGTGTTTGGTGAAGGATGAGTGGACAGGGGTGGTCTGCTTTAATTTATTCTGTAAAAAGAAGGGTTTTCAAGTGTCCCAAGAGGATGAGGGTGTTGTTGCAGTAAATTGTAGCATGACCAATTAAGACTTCGGCATGACCAATTTGTCGAAGTTATCGCTGATTTCACAAGTGATTTCGAAACTCAAGTCGAAGTATTTTTCCAATCAGTGAGGCGAAGAAAAAACTTTTAGTGCAAATTAAAACAGCAGTTAAAAAATCGAATAATATAGTCCACTTGAAAACAACCGCATTTTACAGGTTAATGCTGACCAGGTGAAATGCTGGTCACTTTTGTTTCTGGGAAACTGTAAACTCAACTTGCAAGTCCTTTATAAAGTGTTGTTTTAAAGGGGCCTATAAATTTGCTACATATTACGCCTGCCCACATAGTCCAGGTAACGAAGACCAAAAAAGACCGAATAGGGGAAATAATTCGTTTAGAAGCGAATTGTGGCACAGTTGTACAAAAAAATGTCCTGAATGACATACCGAAAGTCTTGGTGGGTGGGGGTGGAGCTAACGGGTGGGCGTGGTCTTAAAGTTCCCTTTTTGCAGCTTTTGGCAAATATCTCGAAAACTATAGCTCGTAGCGAAAAAATGTCGACTACTAAATTAATCTACACAATATTCTCGACAAAAAAGATTATATACTTCGCTGGGATGAATACTTAAGTGGGAAACAGAGGACAGAGGTGGGAAATGTGACTTTTAATTAAAAAGCTAACCGAACGTATCGTATATAGGGGCGCGGGCCCTATGGCAAAGCCATACAAAATTAAATTTAATATTGAAAAGTGAAAAATTACAACAATTTACCAACAATTCTACAAACATTAATGTAATGGCTAGCGACTCTTATCGTGAAAAAATTAATACTGTTATATACCATACTGTTTATTTTTAAAATTATACATTGTAAAATTATACATTATACTTGTAGTCTTTGAAAAAATAAATCTTGAAATTGAAAAAAAAAAAAAAAAAAAAGATTGAGGCGGATATTCTTTTATACTTTTATCAACATCGCATTGTCTTCGACATTTGAAGAGTATTCAAGGTTTAACGTCATGTGTGCCTTCATTTTGTGGGGCATTGTTGCAAAAGACAAGACATACCCACACCCAGTCGAGCACCGACAAGTTATCCTGTATGGATATCCTGCCGGCGCATTTTTTGTTCAAGATATTCCATGAATGTGTGGTAAATGGGTCTAGGAGATGTGACCCACTTCAGAGCTATAAATATTTTTAGAATGAAACGGTGCAAGTGACGAGTAAAGCCATAAATAATGAAAAAACTTTGGTAACCGTTTTCTATGTATTAACTCACCACCAAAAAAATACAGCGCTACACTCGTTACAGTAATAGTCAGAAGATCGAGGCCACACTTTGTTTCGCACTTTCTACCTATAAACTAGAAATCACGATTGGGAATATTGTAACCGTAGAGCCACAATGCCCGCAGCGGTAGTACGCAGCAGCAGCGGCAGTATGAAGCGCGGACCTGTGCGGCGCGGCACAGGAAAATCTCGAACACAATGGTGAAGCGCGCTTCTGTCAAACAGATTCCCAGTTTGTAAGCAATGGCGAATTTTCACTCCCGAGCTTTCTTTTTATTATTTATTTTAAAACGGCAACACAAATTCCATAAAATTTGTTAATGTTTTACAATTTCAACGACATGGAGATACGTCCTTTCCTCCATTGTTTACATTCCTTGAAGCGAACTGTCAACCGTGCAGCATTGTCAACCATGTAGCGCTGCACAAGTTAAAAGTTGGCCAACTCTTACTGGCACTGCAGCTACGCGCTGCCGCTGCCGCTACACATTGTGTGCGCAGTACACTGAATACATGTGTTTTAGCTTTTGACAGCTCTTACTTCCGCTGCTACTGCCGCTGCAGCCACATCATTGTGTTCCTAAGGTAATACGTGATGTGTGCCGCAACCCGTTGTTCTTTATGGCAAGTAGGTATTGGTCACAGAATGGGTGGATCTGGACTCCGATAGCAAGGTTAGGTCCTATTGTTGTGGAAGGAGCTGAGAGGAATCAAAGAGGGTTATCTTGAGGGTTAGGTATGTGTGTTGCCAAATTTGGAAAAACTCTTTTCAGACAAAATAGAAATCGAAGTGGGTTGCCGTGGCGAAGTGGTTAGTGTATGCGCTTACTACGCCGCCGGAGGTATGCGTTCAAATTCTACAAAAACTTCTGTTGGCATCAATTTCAGAAAAAGCACAACAGGGGAAGCTAATACACTTTTGTGTTGGTTGGATCAAGCTGGTATACATCCAAATTAAGTAATGCGCGAGGATAAAGACTTTGTAGTCCTCCTCAGGATAAGCGCCACCATCTACACACATATTCTTTATGAATCCCAGCATCCAGGCGGTGGGATGCTGGGATTCATGGATCCTATTAAACTCTTTTATTTGCCCAAATGACCTTCCTTCTTAAAGTAGAAATCGCTAAGTTTCTTAGAGCCAAACCTGCTTTGAGCAAATAAATCTCACATATTTTAAATAATAGCCCGCATCATCACCTGAGGGAATTGAGCACGCTGAGAATTTACCGAGAGCGAGCCCTTGAGGATGACATGAGCAAACGGTAGCAAGCCCAAATCTGACCTGGCCGCCCTTCTTTTGACCCGAACGGCTTCGAAGCAGCACTCTCTTAGACGTTTCATAAATACCCGTGGGAAAACATTCACACGCCACATGTTCGGAATATATATGTACATCCTTTGGTCGCATTTGCAGGTGTAAAAATAAGAACCCTCTCCGGTAGCCCTTGCCCATAAGATTGTGCTTTCGATTGTACACCGATCAGTTGCCCGGCAAAGGTTAGCCGGCTACAGGGCATGTGTGAAGTAGTCCCAAGGATACCTAAACAGGTAAATCTGTTAACCTAGTATTGTAAAATACTGCTTTCTTCAAATCGCGTGAATAAAATGTTTGGGACTTGAGCTGCAGGTACAAAATACTTTAATAGCTAAGTATAGAGCCAGCCTTCAATCACTCACCTAATAAGGTTAGACCAGCAAAGATGATAGTATTAAACGCGTCGACAATCAATGGGAATCAATCCCAAATAGCATTATTTCGCCGATGCATCAAGACTTGGTTCTTGCAACAATGCACCACATGTTTGCAAACATGACTATAAACCTTAAGATTCTTCAGATTTGGAAGACGAAGCGACACAAAAAAAGTATGCAACAATATTCATTTCAATCTTTAAGTTTTTTCGAATAATAAAAGTCGAATTCATTTAATTTGCCCTTTTCTGCCCTCTGTATCTCCTTAAGTGTTTATCCCAACGCAAAAGTGTATTTTTTATCTTTTTAGTAGAGAATTTTGTGTAGATAATAATTTAGTAGTCGAAATTTTTTCGCTATGAGCTAACTATAGTTTTCGAGATATTAGCCAAAAGCTGAGAAAAGCGACCTTTAAAGCACCGCCCAACCGTTAGCTCCGCCCCCACCCACCTGTACTTCCGGTATGTCATTCAGGACACATTTCTCTACAACTGTGCCAAAAATCGTTTCTTCACGAATTATTTCCCCTATTTTTGCTTTGTTGCCTGGACTATTCAACGCCTGATTCAACGAGCTTGGTCAAATTTCCAACAGGATGAAGATACGATTACGACAGTGTATCTTCATATAGCGGGGGTAATCTTTCATTAATTTTGGCTTTAGTGCTTTAAGGATACACCCGGTTAAGTTTTTGTGGTAAAATTTTTTTAAAAATAACGTTGTTGAAAAATAGGGTACTCTGGGCTCTTTACAATCTCTGTTTATAATAAAAAAAACTAAGAGGGCGCAATAATTTCGTTAGAATTATTACAAAATGCGTTAAAACCGAAAATTATTTTGGAAAAATTTTTTTTTTTCGTTAAAACCCCTCCTAAAAGTGGGCGGGCTCAAATGTTTGTGTGGAGCAAACTTAGCAAATAATAATATCTTTAATATTTGTCATATAATTTTTTTTCCATTTAGAGTGAACTTTTCGAGAAAACGGGTTTTTAAAGAACAGATATTTTAAGTGGGCATGGTCAGTATTTGTCTTCTTAAAGGTTTTGAGCCAAAATTCTTAGAATTAAAAAAAAATAAATAAAAATTCTATACAAAAATTTGAGTTCCTTTGGTGTCTAACTTGACCAAAAGGCTTTTTGAAAGAAAATCTGAAATAGAGGTTGTCATTGAAGCCAGTAGTGGGCGTGGCCGTCGGCGGATCTAACAAATTTTCACACTTTGTCTGTATAAAATAAGAACCAAGATACACTCCAAATTTGAGCATCCTATTTCAAAGACGTATAAGCTTCACACATACTGACAGACGGACGGACCGACGGAAATGGCTCAATCGATTCACCTGTCGATCTCGATCATATCTCTTAAGGGTCTTAAGGCTCTAAGGTGATTATTTCACTGGGTTAGAAACTATGCATTAAAATTAATATACCCTGGGTCGGGTATAAAAATGTGAAGAAATGACTTCTTCAGGATTTCAGGATTTTAAATCGAACTCAAGAGAGATAACTGTTTACAAATAAAATGGTTGTGTAGAGGATTGGAGCATAAGATGCCTTAGATTCTACACATTTTGCAAAAATGTGTGCATTGAAAATGCTCACATGGTCGAGAATTGATCGGCATTAACGGCATGTGCGTGTGATGCCAGCTTTAATAATAACGGCCTAAATAACGGTTTAAATAATATAATCGACTGTATTTAAACAAAGCCTTTTTGTATTGTATTTTTTACTTACTCTCTACAAAATGAGCGTTATTTGGGGGAACATACCTGTAAAGAAATAAAAATATATTTAGATATGTATTTTTCAAAATTTTTATATATAATTAATTTTATATTAGACATAAACAACATAATACGTTTTTTTTATAGAGAAGCGAGCAGCTGAGTATGATTAGAATAAGCTGGTATATTTTCGAACACTTAAAATTTAAAGTCGGAAAAATATGCTTGAAAAGTTAAAAAAAAACCAGGGGTGAGGTGAAATATTAAAATATGAAATATTAAATTAAATATTATTAAATATTAAGCTCCAAAAATGGGCCCATCACAATCCATGGGGAACCAGTCGTATTAACATTTAAAAAAGGCAAAAAGCAAACCTTAACACTCTCCCTAATATAATTATGCCGAATAAATTATGCCTAATTTTATTCGGTATTTTAAATGAGGAATAATTCGGTATTTGTAATTTGTGTGGTTATTTCTGAAAGTACAATGAAAACAGCAAAATTGTCGTAATTCGGCTGAAAATTTAACCGACTAAAAATAAAACTTAAAAATTATTCTGATCAGAATTTAATACCGAATTCCTTGGGTTCATTTGAGTCCTCAACCTTGAGTTATTTTAAATTTAAGTATTAAAAAAATAATATGCTATAAGCATTCCTCTAGCTCCTTCCAACTTCCTCCAGAAATATTTAAGTTCATTGGACTTCATTTCCCGTTACAAATTAAGCATTTTAAGGCGAGGAACTCTAATGAACCCAACGAATTCTGGAGGAATTCTTTTTGGAGCTGAAGGAGTCTTAAAAGGTGAAGCAAATCATTTTTCAGTTCTACCGGGTGTAAGCAATCCGAAGGAATTTTGGTGCAAGTGGGCTGGAGCTGGAAGAATCCTTTTTAAAGGTGAAGCATATAATTTTTCGGTTCGTCCATGTAAGGAAGTCCAATGAACCCAAGGAATTCTGAAGGAAGTGAGTAGGAGCTGGTCGCCATCCTAAGCTCGTCGAAGTGCGAAGGTTCTTGACTCTGAGTCTCACACAATAATCATGCCAGTCTTTTTTTGGTCTCGAGATACTATGACACCGCGAGAATTCTTCTCTACCCACCCTACCTTGGTAGCCACCGCGCCAAGCACCCCTTTAAGCTTTGGTATTTTAAAATTATTATTAAGCACTCCAGATGTTTCCTGCTTATTGAAAGCAAGTAAATCTTTAATAAAAATATAAATAAATAGAGTGACGTAACAGCTCGAGGTGAACCGGGGCCAACTTCTCAACAATGTATGCTGGTGTGTTAATTTCTTTACATACAAGGGGACCTACAATTTTTTGGCGAATCCGAACGGCACTTTGAGAAGTTTTTCAAGACAATTGATACTCTCGGAGGGCTTGTCAGACCCTCGCGGAGGTGTGGGCCGTGAAAAAGAACAAGTCTTTTTTTTCAGGTGACAATGGCAGGATTCGAACCCAGACCTCCGGCGTAGTAAGCACACACACTAACCAATCTTTAATTAAAAAAATAAATCTTTAATTAAAAAAACATATATTCCTTGTTGTATTATTAGTTATTCATTAATCGAATAACGAATATAATAATTTATTCGCCATTCGTATAATTTTGCTCCGAATAAATGCAATTATTTATTATTCGCGAATAACAAAAGAAATAAATTATTCATTCGTCATTCGTTATTCGAATAAATTTTGCCCAACTCTTTTTAACAGCAAATATAAAAGCATAAAAAACAGTTTTTTCCGAAAAACGCCCCCTGAAAAGTGCGGAGCTCAATGCCTTTGTATGTATTAAACTTGCAATTTGGTACTTTAATGTTTGGTCAAGTTTTTTTTTGTTTTGGAATCAATTTTCCGCGAAATCATATTTTAAGAGATGTAACATGCCAAAAGTGGACATGGTCGATAGTGCCGATAGTGTGAGCGGTCCAATTTTTCTCTAATTGGGGGTTTTTGCCCATTATTAATCTGCACCAAAATTGGAGTTTGTATGCCGTGGCTAACTGGACCAAAGGACATTTTGAAATTAGATATAAATTTGAGGTTGTCCGACATCCAAGTTAATTGTGGACGTGGCTGTGGGCGGATCTTATCAATTTTCTTACTTTGGCTGTGCAAAAAGAGAACCAAGTTACCCACACTCCAAGCTTAAGCTTTCTAGTTCAATTTTAGAATTCTAGAACCTTCACACGTACATATGTATATACGGACATGGCTTAAACAATTCGCCTGTCGGTCTCGATCATATCTCTGCCTAAGCTGGATTAATCTAATGTCGAAATACAACGAAAATCCCACTTAAGTTCTGCCAAAAGATTGTGTTGTCCATAATAGACTGAAGCAAACCATTTGAAAGTCATGAGATTTCACTGTGAACGTCTCGAGTATCAGGTTGCCTTGAGAATTTGAAATAAAATTTGAAAATCATGTCTTATATTTGCAAAACCGGTTGTCCGATCAAAAAGTGTTTAAACTTAAGAGGTCAGCGTGCATTTTTTGGTATATTCCTTTCTTTCACGGATCTTTTTAAGCACGTTAAAAAATAAATAAGGAGGTTAATATGACAATTAGTGAACTTATGACAGGCAAAACTCATTTGAGATAAGTGTCGCCATCTGTTAGTAGCTGCAATCGTAACTTTCGATCTAAACACAAACATAATGTTAAACTTATGATTCCGCCGGCGCTAGAAACCACCGAAGAGCGGATTTAGGTTCTGTCTGAGTCTCTGTGTAGGCCTTATAATCTTGCTTCATCAAATCAGTGAGCTTCGGCTGGTTGAATTTTACTAAGTCTCCTTTGCTTGCTATTCGCAGAGCACTGAGTGCTTTTGCTATTCTCACTCTCAGTTCCAGCAATGCTAAGTTCCGTTAATTGTGGGCGGAGACTAAAACTTGTTTGTATTGACTAAGAAACATATTGGAAAGGGAATGTTTGCATTTCGAGCAAAGAAAGCTCACACAAGGCACAAGCAAGCAACCTGACTTAAGTTTATGTGCGCCTGGTACCTGTGGTTGCTTGTAGTAGTGTCGCATCGTTGTGTTGGTTGCCTTTTCTCTGTGGGATTTCTAGTTTGGGATTTATTAGTATGACGAAGCAGAAAAGCAAAACAAAAGGTGGGTAAACGAAAAGAATAGATCAGGTGGATTTTTCTCTTTTGTTCATGGTGAAAGCAAAGGACCTTGCGAAAATTGGTGGGCATTATGATCGCCTGGTACTATTGGACGACAGCTGATATTATTTGTTGTTTGGCTGTTTTGCACCTAAATTTCTTCGACCTACCAACAGATGGCGACACTGTGTTAGTTGTGAGCTATTCTTTGTATTCAATCTTTCCGAAGTTGTGAAAACTTCGGTTAGTTTTGACAGTTTCTTTTCAGTTTGACAATTTAAGATGAAAATTAAGAGTCAAATGGGAAAATTGAATGCATTTTCCTATGTAAGGTAGGCATGTAGCTACAAGGACCTGTACAACTCTCGGTAAGCTGTTTGCAGGGCGCTTTTGTGATAGACAAAATGTAGGTTAAAATCGCTTTGTTAAATCAATTTTATTGGCTGAATTTTATGGAAAGTTGGTTTTTTCGGATGCGCTACACATCGACCGCCCTCCAGGAAAAAAATTTTCAGTTGGCTTTTACCAAGTTTAAAGATAGGAATGATGGAAATTCTTTATGAAATTGGCCTAAAACGGAAAATTAAACGGGACGTGCCAGTGTGTCTTACGCCGCCGACTCGGTAGGAAAAAAACTTTTTCCTACATCGTTTGAAAAATAAGTCTCTAAAAACCAACTGTATAGAAACCGACTAAAGTATTGGCTTGCATGTAGTCGATAAGTATATTTATCTAGTGCCTTATACCTATTTCACATGTACGATTTTCGATACGTAGGAACGCATACTGATACCGTTCAATAACTACCACTCGAGTTTTAATGACTGCTAAATGACAAACTATAATCTATACTTAAATAAAGAGAAAGCATAGTCCTTAATTCATCAGCTTTGCTCGAGCCACTGCGGAGTGCCCATTTATGCATGCGAGGAATAAATCAGTTTTTGAAAATTCCGAATCGGAAACGAATTTCAAACTGCCGGCCGGCCGCCCCGGGCCCAAATGGAGAGCTGATTAATCTACATAGAAATTTTGCAATTTCCAGCTATCATATTCAAAAATAATTCCAATTCTATTTAATGTTGCTTAAAATGTCCGCAGTGCAACGATTGAAAGCTGCAATAACATGAGCACTGCCGGTGTTCGGCTATAATGACTACGAACGAGTTGAGGACCTATAAACAGAAATGCAACGGGGTTAATTTTCTGCTCAATCTCCGCATCCAGAGTGTATTTCCAGCAATCGTTATACCTAGTCCGATTTCAAAAGGACTTTGCTTTCCAAGTGCAAACAAAATGGCGTAAAATGCGTAAAGGATTCCAGGAATGTGCTTCAACAACTATTGTCAAATGAAATGGAATTATGCGAGCTATGTGTGTTTCCGATATCGGCTGTCGGTTCTATATCTCTGCAAGATAGGTAGGTACCAAATTACAAGCCGCGTAGGATTTAAATTTAATAAAGTCTTTGAAGTCTCTTATATGGAAAGACAGCGATGAAAATTGTGCGCGAAGTAATTTAATGAACGATTATGGGAAAAGCGATGTTCGTGTAAAATAAATTTTGCACCAATCAAGTCCCATAAATATAACATTGTCAGCAAGTGATTGTCAGTAAGTAAGGGTTTTAATGCTCGGAATTAATTGCTTTGTACTAGTCAATTTTTTCTTAATGAGATCCTTATTTGACGTTGCCTATATCCACACAACAGTAATGGTAGTGCTGCCTGTTATTACTTAAATTGTAAAGTTGACTTGTTATCCGGGATAAAGCGGCTGATTCCCTTTGTAGCAATATTTTCGACTGCTTGTGGCAGATTAAAATACCATAAGGGAATTCATGATTGCTAATATGCCTAATTGACTGGGCTTACCATAAAATTATATTCACGCTCTGTGTCCCAGAGACGCGCAAAATGGCAAGCGGATGAGCGACGCCAATGGATGCAGGCAGAGCCATATAATAGCCAACCATAGTACAGCGCGACGATTATGATGATGATGGCCACCCAATGAACGAGAAAAAGAAATAAATGTTTCACTGTGATTCTGGATAATAAAAAGTATACATCCTTCCTCCTTTGAAAATATAGTCTGATCGACAAGGAAGTGACCTAACGAGAAGGGATAATGTTCGATATTATCGGAAATATTATTATTCCTTCATACAAAATTCTGCAAGAAGTGAAGGCTTATCACACACATGACACTTTAAGTCACGCAACGGTTTGATTGCCTTTTTTAGTCCAGTGGGGCTTTATGGGAATGAGCAGACATGAACAACCGAGATGAAACTATTTTGGGACAACTTGGTAATTTTTGTTTTGCCACAGATTTTTTAGTTGCTCTTTGTTAGAAGTTATTTTTTTAGGGCGCCAACGTGAATCTCTTTCAATTCGTCGAAGTCGCTTAAAATAAGTAGAGCAACGGCACAATATTTCATCAATGTTTGAAGTTCACATCGAGAGAACAAGAAAAGTTGTTCATATATGAGCGCTGCCTGGTTGGATCGTGATTAAACTATTCATGCTTCGAAAAATTGCAAGTTTACAAATCAGCAACAGCTAGATCAGCTCCTTTTGGACGAAAAGACGTAAAAACGTTAAGACGTCCACATCTGGATGACCATGGAAATATTCGAAGAGGCAAAAACGAAATTTTGATTATTGTCACAATAGAATAAGGCTATCGTGCAGAGAAGTAAGGACAGACAAAACTTAATTATCCATCACTGGATTCCCAGGCCACATTGCGGTTTGGTGGCAACAAAGAGAGCTTAGGTCGAAAAATCGTTATCTTTATCATTGGACATGAACTATGCTGTGTAGTTAGTAGAAGACTCTTCAAGAACTTCACAAAAAGAAGTATTTCACAAACGAAGTATGGCTTAGCGCATTTCTACCACATTGCTGCAAAAAATTATTTTCCAGATTCTCTGGCAGGAGTTCTAATACACTGACCCCATTACGTAGACACTGGACAGGGATAATTAAAAAATTCTCACTGCAATTTTCGGCGGCCATTGCAAACCGAAGATATGACACCATCCCATCGGCCTCCACATTCAGACTTTGTCTATAGAGAGTAATGGGTCCTCTACTCTATACACATAATCATTGTCGAGGAAGAAAATCCTCGACAAACCTAGCCTATCCCTCCAAAGAAGATCCTGGTCTTCCTGACTGCCTCCGGAGTGAAATGGACATCTAGCATTACAACAAGGAAGGCATCAATAGGCTCCTCTTTAGGTTACTTACATGAGGCGGCCCTACAGTCCGGACGGAGCTGGGTTACCTCCTCTTTAGTTTACCTTAGCTTATATCGTAGGTATAACTGAACTTGAACTGGAACGGCAGCGTATGTCAAACTCATTAAACTCTGACCTTAACAGCATTGTATAATGGGGATCTCAAAATAGAGTAGAGTTTAATGCTTCTAAAACTCAATGCTGTCTTCTGTCATTGAAGCAAAACCGAAACACCCAGCCATTGTCCATGAATGGCACTTGCATCGACGAAACCGAAACGCTTTCCATTCTCGGTATGTGTGTCAATAACAACCTTAGTTGGAATGACCACATATTCGACGTCGCCAAGAACGCTGCGAAATGCCTAGGTTTCCTTAAAAGATGCAAGAAATATTTCACCCCTTCTGATTTGGCTATTTTATATAAGGCCTATATCCGCCCTAAAATGGAATATAACTCCCATGTCTGGGCTGGTGCTCCTAAAACAACACTGCACCTGCTCGATAGGATCCAGAAACGCGCGATAAAACTCATAGGTGACAGTAATATTGCAAAAACTATCGACTCACTCGAACATCGACGCAATGTCTCTTGCTTGTCACTGTTTTATCGTTTTTTTTACAAACAGTGTTCCAACGAAATAGCCATTTGCATTCCACCCCTCAAATTATTCAACCGTAATACTCGCCAACGATCGAATGCTCATCAGTTCACCCTCGAGCCGACTTTCGGGCGTACTGTCAAGTTTAGAGGTTCTTTCATAAGCCGTACAACGCGAATGTGGAATGTCCTACCACGACAACTCTTTCCTACGCAATACAACCCACAACTGTTCAAAACAAGAGTGCACCGGTACCTCTCATCCCTTTCCTCTTCTTCTAATCCTTTCCGCTCGTGAGATGCTAAACATTAAAAGGGTAGCTAATCCCTTGTTCGCGAGTACATTATAAAAAAAAAAAAAACCTTAGCTTATATAGGGTTGCTAGCAGCCGAAACCGTCAACTCGCATAGGCCATCAAGTGTCCTTGGCCTGGTAATAAACCCTCTAGGGCTAGAAATGTTAGTATATATATGATAATAAGTCAGCTGAGTTTCGATGATAACTTTTGGCCAGGCAGAGTCCCCGCTTAACTTCACCATATTCGCCACCGGTATTGTTGCAAGCTTCTCCTGCTAATCAAAGAAGGATTGACCTGGCAGTGAAAAACGTTGTCTGCTGTCATTTGGACTCTGGCAGAGCAGGGGTTTCACATCTTCTTCCGATTCGGTTTCAGGACAGCCCATGCAAAAGTAGTTGCTGTTAATGATTTCCAATTTTGCTGAGTACTTTAGCAACAGGTTGTCGCCTCTTATCTTGTATGTAAAGATATTAACACACCAGCTCTATTTATTTTATATTTATTTTCGCCTAAATTTATTTCGATATGGGGTCAGTGTGTGGTGCGTTGAACGTAAAATTCCCTTTATACACAATTATAGAATCTGTCACATAGATTGGACAACGACAAAACGAATGTAGAAGCTATAGTAAATAAATCCGACATCATTCTTGACAGATCATAACAAGTGGTAAAGTGCAACAGTGCGTATGTAAATACTTCAGTTCGTCTGTAACGGATTACAAAATACCCTACCCTACCAAAAAGGAAATTACCACGCCTACAAAAAAATATATATATAAAAATTTAACTGTTGAATGCCGTTGAAGCGTAAAACTCCGCCTTTTTAATTAAAAAAATCACTTTTTTCAACACCACGCTTACAAAAGTGGGCGGAGGCAAATACTAAGTATATACAAAAAAGTTAGAAAATGCTTTTACCTATCTAGAACTTTTAACATATAATTTTAAGTCAAATTTTATATAATATATTTTTTAAAAAACAGTCATTTTATTCTAAATTCCCTTAAAAAAGTGGACGCGGTCATAAAAAGGCCAAAGTTTTTCTGCTACCTCAAAGGCAATTACAAGGCAATGTTACATACTAAAAATGAGTGCGCTAGCACCATTGTAACATAACTAAAATTTAAAGAAAGTAGTTAACTATTAAAATAAGAGATGGTCGTAAATACAGGCCTACATATAGTGGGCGTCTCTGTAGACGGATTCAGCTAATTTTCAAACTTGATCTGAAGGACTGGATTCCATATAACTCACCAAATGTGGGGCAAAGGCGGCACTTTTCCCTAATCCGCCCCTGGCCCCGCTTAAGGTGTGGCTTCAAATCCTACAGTCCCCACCTCCGCGAGGGTCTGACGTCTGACAAATCCACCGAGACTACCTAACTACCTAACCTTGTACGTGAAGAATGAAACCCACATAGCATACGTGGTTAAGAAGTTGGCCCTGGTGCACTTCTAGCTGTTGCAACACTTTATTTGTTTATATATTTTTTATAATTAAAAAAGTGTACCAGTAATTCAAGAACATCCAGTTCTATTATACATGTTCTGCATTCAAAAATCTCATTTTGGCATAAAAGATTTAAAGTTTATTGAAAAAAACTTTGTTCTTTAATAGAAAACCCTTTCACGTGATATTGGCACCAAGCTCTCTTGTCGAAAACACCTGTTCTTGAAATAAATAGAGAAAAATTCTAAATATAAATAAATAGAGTGGCGCAACAGCTCGAAGTGAACAACCGCCAATTTCTTAACAATGTATGCTGTGTGTTAATTTTTGCACATACAAGGGGACCTACAATTTTTTGCCGATTCCGAACGGCCCTTAGAAGTTTTTCAAGACATATGATATTCTCGGAGGGCTTGTCAGACCCTCGCGGAGGTGGGGACCGTGAAAAGGAACAAATCTTTGTTTTTTTAGGTGACAAAGGCAGGATTTGAACCCAGACCTTTGCCGTAGTATAGTAAGCACACACACTAACCACCTTATAGTATAAATCATCAATTTAAGCAATTTTAGAAAATAAATGCGGGGGTTCCCCAGGGTTCTGTTTTGTTTCCGATTCTCTGTCCGTCTATAAGTCACATCTTTTTAGCCCTTAAATTTTGAGCTAGAGAATTGACTTTCTACGAGACCTTCTTTGCGTGCGAAGCAGTAGATACAAGTGCTGAACACTATCAAATCCACCCACAGACACGCTCACAATCGGTGTAAATGTGCAACTACCTCGAGTAGTCTTAAAACTGTAAGAGGCTGAAATGTGACTGTAAGCATCTATTGGTGATTGTAAGATATTAAATTGGAAAAAGTCAAATTTATTCAACACGAAACTTAACAGCATTGCGAGTTATGTATTATGTGAGTCGCTTGACAAAGTGAAGCTCTAAAACTCAATGTTGCCTTCTATCATCGAAGCAAAACCGTAACACTCAGCCCTTTATCCATGTATGGCACTTGTATTGCTGCAACCGAAAGGCCTTCCATCCTCGGTGGGTGTTTTATGGAATGACCACATATTTGAGACTGCCAAGAGCACCGCGTGATGCCTAGGTGTCCTTAAAAGGTGGGAGAAATATTTAACCCATTCTGATCTGGCTATTTTATACAAGGCATACATTTGCACTAGATTGGTCTTCAAGCCTACTACCTGCTAGAAAGGCTTAAAGAAGAGCTTAAAAACAAAAATAAAAATTGTTTTATCGTTTTATGTACGAACAGCGTCCCGGCGAAATAGCCAATTGTAGCGCAAAAGCAGATCAGTCTTTAGTTCTTAATGCAGCCACATCTATTCAAAACAAGAAAACCAAGTTACAAGTTGAATATTTATTTTTTATGCCGTGCAAATTGGAGGCTTAATGTGGGTATGATGCAATTCGTCACAAACGGACTGAAATTTTGGTCTGACGATGGGGAAGATCAAACTATAAAATGACGCATCAACAGTTTTAACGAGAACTTTTTGATGACTTCCCGACGGGTAAAATATTCAGCAGTTATAACATAACACCCTGCTGCACACACTGTTTAACTGCAACGCTTTCGTCATTTTGATGACTATTGCTGGTCGTGCCGACCACCACCGCCGCACCGCACCGCCTCGTTAATGTTCGCCCGGCGAATGTTAACATTTATTAGCATCACACATCAGTGGATTTTATCCGAACGACCCCAAGCAAATTACCAATAATTGTGATATTGCCAGCGCGCTGGGTGTTGAATTAGTAAAGCCGCGGTCGTTTCATTAAAGGAATTTCTCCGTGCAGTGTGCAGCCGACACCGACACTAACTTTTCTGATGGAAGAGTAATTTGGTGTGGCCATATCCTCTCGGTACGTTCGCCTAAAATAACTTTATTAGTCGAAACTGCAATGAATATCTTTTACTTTCCAATTTATATCGCATAGCGGTACATGGATGCGCGTTGCTTACAACAACAATCGATTTTAATTAGAGTTGAGCAGGTTAAAGTGTTTTTAATTATTCATCAAGAGCCTTAAATAAGTTCAAGAAATCGGATTTGGGCTGTTTAGGTTTTAAATTGCCGTAAAAACTTTAGAGAGATTTCAAGCCAATCAATTGGCAACAAGAACTAGCTTTAGGGTAGGCTTTCTCTAATGAACGTTGGCCTTGTAGATAGTTGAGATATTTTCCTTAATCAAGTGTTTTTCCTTAATTTCTAACACACACACCACGGAGCGTGATAGCCACCTCAAAAGGTTTCAAAAGTTTCATTAACCAACGCCTGAAGCATCCTTCGTATTCATTTCACAGCTGGGGTGGTTGACGGAAAAATGTCCTTGTTCTGAAATTCCACTTTTATTCAAAACCAACCGAATGACAACTATATCTACTAAGAAACTGAGGGAATCCGACCGTTGGGCCGCTCCTTATCAAACTCATTCAAATAATTCCAACTAGTTTCTCTAAGTACTATTTAAACACCCTCGTCAAAGTGTGAGTAGTTTTTCCTTTTTTTTTGTTCTCACTTAAAGGTAGATCTCGGCAAACCTCTTGGTTAACATTGGCCTAAATGTGCACCCTACGCAAACTTTCAAGTTTCTAGAAAACAGTGCGCGGATTCTCCATAACATTTACATGCGACGATTGCTTGAACACTTGTACATAGTTTCTAGAGCATAAACTTAACCTCGAAAGAGGATATCGTTCAGTTCCACCCACGACGACCGACGACGATGGTAGGGAAATTTATAAATAAACCATAGCAGCTGTAAGGAGATCCTTTTGTTCGTATACGTCAGGAGAAAAGGATACGCGTAGGTTTCCAAGTTAAAAGAAAAAGGGTTTCACCACAAGGAAAAACTGTCAATTTGGAAAATGGGACTATTGTCACTGCGAGTCCTGGCCTGTCATCTGTGCAGAACAAATGAGTGGCGACAAATGAAGATCTTGTGTGCTGATGGTGGGTGTCATGGTGTAGTGCGGTTGGTACTTGGGGCGTGCAATTGTCAGTCGCAGAACATGGAATTACGTGAATGTTTTCATGTTATCTTTCTTACATACAAAGGAGTTTTAATTAAATCACTTTTTTCTGGTATTGAGTATCGTGTATTGAGACCCTCCTTTTTAAGCATGAAGTATTAGATGTGTCTTCTTAGTTCGGTTGACTAAAACGTCTAAAAACGTCTTAGACTACACGACGCGTAGCCGCCCTTAATTCAGTTAATCGAGGTTGGGCTCGAGACAAAAAAATGTGTTGGTAGGGGGAGACTATTGCCCGTCGTTTAGCCGGAAGGGACACTTTTGTAAAAAGCATGTGAGTAAGTGCAAGAGTTTGTCTGTGACAAAATTCTATATACATGAACCTATATTCCATGTTACACCAAATCTTAAACTTTTTTGGCCCAAATTCATATATTATTTGTATGGGCAATGCCCCCAAAAATGGGCATGGGCTTAAAATTGAAATCAATTAATTGTAATTTCGTTAGAATCATGAGAAAATACGGTAAAAGCGAAAATTATTTCAGAAAAAACACTATTTCCTAAAAACGCGCCTTAAAAGTGGGCGGAGTTCAAAATTTTGTATGGAGCTTACGTATCAAATGGTAATATTTTTAATATTTGTCATACAATTTTTTTTTGATTTGCAATCAACATTCCGAGAAATCGGGTTTTTAAAGATCTAACATGTTAAAAGTGGGCATGGTCGATATTGTGAGCGGTGCAATTTTTGCCTTGTTAAAGGTCTTAGGCCAATATTGCTCAGTACCAAAATTTGAGTTCATGTGCCTTGTCTAACTTGACCAAAAGGCATTTTGAAAAAAATGTGAAATGGAGGTTGTCTCACATTGAAGCCAGCAGTGGGCGTGGCCGTTGACGGATTGAGCCAATATTCACATTTGTCTGTGCACAAAAAGAACCAAGCCGTGTACCAAGTTTCAGCTCTCTAGCTTGATTTTGAAGACCTAAAACCTTCACACATACAGACGGACGGACGGACACGGCTTAATCGATTTACCTTTCGGTCTCGATCATATCTCTAAAAGGTCTTAAGGGTCTACGGTGATTATTTCACTGTGTTACAAACTATGCATTAAATTTGGATTTACCTTTTTGTAAATCCAGAAATGGCTTCTTTTACTTTTATTTTTAATAAAGCTGCTTTGGCGAATAACTTTTGAAAAATTTATTTTTAAAGTCAAAATTTAAAAATAAGGATGATTTTTTGGAAATTAATTATTGAAAAATTATTTTACAAATTATCATGCAACAACTTTATTCAAGATTAAAATAAAAGAAGGATTTCTGGGTTTAGAATAAGGCAGCGGTTTCCATTTTGGTTTTTGGTCGCGGAATACTTATAATAGGAAATATAAATAGCGGAACACTTTTATTCGAATTTTTACTTCTAATTTGGACTCGCACAAGAATAAGGAAACACCGGACGCTGCTATCAGAGCAAAATACAATACCGAAGGAATTTTTGCCAAAAAAAACTGGCAGCTTGCATGGGAGATCAGTGCCTCTCACCAATAAGATTTTATCGAAAAAAATAAAATTTTCTTTAGTTAATAAATTTATCCTCGAACTATGCGAAAACTGACTGCTTGAGTAGGATTCTCTGATGCCATGGTCAAAATTTGCGGCTGAAAGCAGATACCAACCAACCTACTGATTTATATATGACTCCGAAAAACAACCACGCACCATTCCGCATTTTGGCTTTTTGTCCTACTCCGGCCGCATAAAGTTCCGTTTTAGAAGAAGGACCATTCCAATTAATTTAAAAAGGACTTAGAAAGGTACTCCAAAGATTCGGTTCCGTTCCGAGTGGGCTGCTGAATCAAATTTAATGTTGTTTTTTATGCGAAAGCAATAAATCTAACGTGACCACAAAGTGAAACTTTTTTAAATAAAGACAACACCCGAAACCCATAAAACCCATTGGTCCGGCACAATTCCACTTGTCGGCCATGAATTTGTGGCGCCCATTGTCATCGTTGTTTTATATATATGATTATATAACTGAAAAGTAGACCGTTGTAACTTCGCATCCTGATCACTTATGTGTACACGTTTTTATGGTTTAAAGTTAATATACCTCTTGGGATGGGACGCATAAATATTCTATTTAACGCGCCGTTATAATGCGAATGTTAATTCACAGTCCTTGTTCTTCCTGGATTAAGTGTAGGTGTTGTATAGGTATAGGTACCTACAACACGTATAATATTTGTGGGCGCATTGTCGCTAGCGATAAACATAACTCTTGTTGGCGTCACCGAGTTCGTGGGCTTCTTAGGGCTTCTTATTTATACGCACGTGCTTTGCTTTGCTTGTCTTGAGCGTTTTCCAAAATGCTTATGTTCAGCGGTACATTTTGTCGTCGACGGAAAAGATTTATGCTCATTAAAATAAATTGTTGTTTATGTCTTTTTATCTGGCTTTTGTTTAAGGATAACAGCACAAACGGCGGAGGACCATAGTATTAAAGGTTGCTCGGTACGAATCAAAAAAAAGTGTTCAGGACACTTTGGTGTGTGGTACAAACATAATTGTAAAATTAAAATTTATGATTCTAACTTTTTAACTATGCTTAAACAGGACATCTTATGCAATTGAAGTGGTTCTCATACGAAAAAATCTGTATAGGCATCCTTTCCTTACAGCATCTGCAAGGACACCATCCGGTGTGCATTTTTTTTATAAGAAAAGGTTGTGTCCTCCAACATTCCAAGGTGTAACCTTACTTACTAAACTAAGACTGTGAGCAATTAAATCCTCGGAAGGAAGACGATCAAATTCAATTAAATTCTCATTTCCTGTCTCATTTCTTTTCATTTAAGTTTTTCTTCCTTTTTGCATATTCACCTCGTACCTATACCTACTTTAAGTTGAAGCAATCCGTTTGAATGATGGCCCAAACGGAAGAAAACGAGGACAGTGCAGAGAAAAAAAAACGGAAAAAATATAATGAACCTTATTAAATGCCTTACTAATGCTCACTTAGACAGGATAACTCAAATGGAAACAGCTGTTCATTTAGCGCAAGATTAAGGTCAGTCCAGCAACAATGAGAAAAAAATGATTTAAGAGTTTCTCACTCGCCGGGTATTTATGCCCATCTGTAGGGATTATAATTAACTGAGACATGAGAATGGGCGAATTGCGAATCTCTCATAGTTACTAGGAATGGAAGGGAAAACTTATGGAGAAAGTAATATGCCAGCTTTCGCCATATCCTTTATGTACGGACAAGTTTGATTGATGACTAATGAATGTCGAAGGACAAAGTGGAAATTAATGAAACCGATATTGATGGACTGGCTCAAAGTGTTTTCGATAATCGTACAGAGGGGAAAAATAGAACAACCTCAACTCCATAAATGTGTCTGCATGGACAGATGTTTACTCTTTGGT
Organism: Neoascia interrupta; assembly: GCA_947623515.1. NCBI lineage: Eukaryota > Metazoa > Arthropoda > Insecta > Diptera > Syrphidae > Neoascia > Neoascia interrupta. The sequence continues at coordinate 57,146,423 of OX392462.1, read as the reverse complement.
GTTTATTAGACAATTTGGCAAATGCAACTGGTTAGAGAATATGGAGCGTCAAGACATCCATCATAGATGATAGGATTCTCCTTTCTAAAAGATAATTTTCTTTTGGTATACAGCAAACCTCACAACTTCAAACTTGTATCGATAACTTTTCGAGTTAAGTAAAAGCAAATTATATTTTTAAAAGATAAAATATACATCAGGCTGTTGCAGACGGACTGGCATTAGAAAAATAAGGAAAACTTGAGATTGAGTCGGAGACTTCGCAATCCACTGCCGATGAAATGGCGAGTTATCGCACCGGAAAAATCACAAAGTTATGAATCACGTCACCAGTAATTTAGACACCGAAAAGTGGGTTTGATCGTCGAACTAAAAAAAACGTATTCCGGACATGATTTGGCACTTTAGTAAGTAACCGAAAGGTCTGAATACAATGATTTAAAATAAGACATTTAGATGATGATGCCCATCGTAAGAGCCGATTAAGATCCGCGGAAGACTCTTCATGTTGTGCAATGTTGTGAAAAGTATTGGCAACTAAACTTAGAAGGTGTTTGGTTTTCAGATGACATAAATTCCGATGAGCCTGTCTCAAATTGAACGACTTCAATCCAGCCAATCCCGGTAATCAAGGGCACCTTTTAGAGCTGGGGGTGGCATGTGGGGTGTCACCATGCATGTGCTTGGTGGTTGAAGTATTCCGCTAGGCGCCCGAATGGATTTCACTCGAAAAAGTGACGAGCAGCCTGGTTATGGTGACTCTATTCATTACGTTTGCAGAGAAGTTAGCGCTAGGTACGCCAAAATAGGGCATAATAATAATAATTTCAATAAATATTGAAATTTTGGAAATCAACATGGTATTAACTCAAAATAGGCACATATGAAAGGTCGTCGCTTACGGGGGAAAACTCTAACTGGCTGAGGAAGCCAAGAAGTATCAGCTAGATGCATATGGCATCTCCTCAACTAAAGCGAGAGGTTTTTGGCTGATGACTGGAAGACCCTCTGATATGGGGTCCTACATTCCAGTGAATTTAAATCCATATACTTCCCCAAGAGACGTAGCACTTTGTTTAACACCACCAGCCATTATAGGTTCCGTTCTGACATTGTTGAAAGCTTCTTCAATATCAATAAAATATAAAGATTGGAATCCTTATTGTCAGATGATTTCTTAGTGTTCGCGTCAACGAGTATGTGAGCGTCGATCAGTCTCTCCAGGGTCTTTAATAAGAAGGAGCAAGCTCATTTTTTTTTTATAATTCACTCGTGTTCACTTGGCTACCCTTTTTATGTTTTTTTAACTTTTCACGAGAGGAAAGGATAAAAGAAAAAAGTTAAGTTTAACGAATTATGAGATTAAGCTCGAAAAATGCAAAAAGCTTTTAAAAAATTATTTTTCAAAATATTGTGGTAAGTACCTCTCTTCATGGTATCTTCAACCGCTGGTAATGAAAGGACAATGGACAAAAGTGGTCCGAATTCGCGCCACGAATAAGACCTGTGTGGGTAAATACGTTATCAAATACGCAGCAATTTTTACTATTACAGCAAAGAAAAAAACAATGTCAGGAAAAAGTTACAGCTAAATAAAAAGGACCTGTTTTTACCAAAAATATACTGGGGGGGGGGGGGGGGGGGGGGGGTAAATAATAAATTCGGGGGTGCCGTGGCGTAGTGGTTAGTGTGTGTGCTTAATATGCCGGAGGTCTGGGTTTGAATCCTGCCATCGTCACCTGAAAAAAGACTAGTTCAGCGAGGGTCTGACAAGCCCTCCGAGAGTATCATTTGTCTTGAAAAACTTCATAAAAGTGACTTTCGGGTTCGGCAAAAATTGTAGGTCCCCTTGTATGTAAAGAAATTAACGCACCAGCATACATTGTTGAGAAGTTGGCCCTGGTTCACCTCGAGCTGTTGCGCCACTCTATTTATTTTATTTTATTAATAAACTCTGCGCGACAAATTGATAGCAGCCTTTTTAAAAGAAAATTTTAAATAGAGGTTTTCCTATATTGAAGCCTGTAGTGGGCGTGGCCGTTGATGGATCTAACCAATTTTCACATTTTGTATGTACAAAATAAAAACCAAAATACACTCCAAGTTTCAGCATCACAGCTCAATCTTAAAGACCTAAAAACTTTACACATACGGACGGCAATAAAATAAATATACCCTGGCTCGGGTATTAGAAGGGTGCCGTAAGGCTTTTCCCGTACTTATTTCTTACGTACTTTTCGGTACTTATTTCAAATTTTTGCCTCTTACCGTTTCGAAAATAGACATTTAATTTTTACCAATTTTGGAATTTCTAATCCATAAAACTGCTGTTGGGATTTTTTTTTCAATTACAGTCAGGTTTTTTTTCATCTTAACAATCATCTACATTCCATTGACTTCTCTTCTCAAATTCTACGGACATGGATTTCTGAGAAAATGGTAAAACATGTTGTTTTTCTGTTTCGTTTGTTTAAATAGGTTTCGTTTATTTAAGGTTGAAAACGGCAATATTGAAACTTTTTAAATGTATTAATCTTGCATTGTAAACGCTTCATACTTTTGCCAAATTTAAATTAAATCGTCATTACCGTTAAGAGACTAGCAACCTTTAAAAAATCGTTTTCGAAAATATTTTACGTTTTTAAGTCAAATCTTCGAAGTTTTTGAGTACTCAAAGTTTGCTTTGGCTTTACATGAAATCTCGAGAGATGAACTATTCCCGCTGTTTTTCTCAAAGCTTTACTTTATACCGTTTAGGAGCAAGCGGAGGAGACAAACATTTTAACCTTTTTTATAATTCTTTAAATTTCAAGTCTATGAAACAAATATTTTGAATTTTTTTTTTCAGTTCCCTTTTTCCAATAGCGTAACTACCTGCGCTTGCATCGCATGTTTTTTTTTTTTAATTTTATGACCAACGATTTTTGCGAAAACGGTAAAACAATCTCTTTTATATTTCTTTTTTAAATACGCTCCGCGCGCCGTGCCCGATAACCACCACTGTACCGGAATGAGAGGATATGGTTGTATGTGTTTGTGAGGTGAGTCATGGTTTGTTTGTGGAAAAGCCAAGCCAAGGTTGGGGGAAACACTTCTGGTTTACCTAGCGAGTTTGGCGGACGGAAAAGAGAGTTGGAGGTTTTGAGAAAAGGTAAAGAGGTTTGTGAGGAAAGAATAATAGAAAATAGATTCAGCAGAAAGGACTAAACAGGAGTGATGGAAAGGAGAAGGAAAAAGCAACGGAGAGGAAAAGCTAAGCAGAGTTGCGTTTGTGTTTTTGTGAGGAAAGACAGATTCGACTAAGTTGACCCAAATAATTGCGTTATTCTACTTATCGGACCCAATTATTTTCAGCAACCCACAGTTTTGATGGTTAAGGTCTTAGAAGTGGAAGTGGTTTAGGTCTTATCTTTTTGGTAGAACACAATTTGTTAAGATAGGAAGTTGTGTCTCAAAAATAATTCATGATGTTTTAGGTGTCCCTGAAGGTAGTCATCTCGGACCTTTACTGTTTATAATTTTTATAAACAATTTACCGAAAATTCTCCGTTTTAGTTGCTGTCTCTTTTATGCGGATGATGTAAAGTTTTTTTTTGGTACAGTTTCGAATCTCAATGACATTGGTCTGTTCCAGAAAGATTTGGATGTATTTCCTTAATGTTGCCAATTGAATTATCTATTCTTCAATTTTGAAAAATGTGCTGCGGGATCGTTTACCAGATCTCGGAATGCTCTGGTCACCGCATATCGTCTAGGCTCTAGGGGACCAAGAACTAATCATTGTGACTGAATTAAAGGATCTGGGCGTCATCTTCCATGTAAAGCTCATATTTGATGCCGACAATAATATATTAATATCAAAAGCTGAATTCACTCTAGGATTTTTGAAAAGAAATTCGGACTCAAAGGATCCCACAATCCAATTCTGGAATGCACACTCTGGAATTAGACACTCAAAATGCTCTTCAGTAGCACTAATGGTTTTGCAATGTTTCGTTACCGTACCATTGGTGCGCAGCTTATTTACTTATAAAATTGGTCATAGAATAGGCTAGGAAAATACATCATACACAAAAATTTGATTTCTAGGGAATATTAATCCTTTTATGCAATTTTTCTATGAAAATTAATTAAAAAGCTTACCGAACGTATCATTGCTAAATTGTTGTACTTTTTCACTTTTCAATTTTTTGTATGGTCTAACTGGTCAAACAATATTGGGCATTCTTGGTCCAGCACTCCAAGTATTTTATCAGCTCACTGAAATGCCCACTTTTTAGGCAAAAGCTTAAAAGGTGTTCTCCTTGGAGTTTAAAACTCTTAAGGTATAAACCGACATCCATGGATAAGAAATGCACTCTTTTAACTCATTGATTTCATCATCATTTAATATTAACAAAGTTATTCGCGCAAATCAACACTTTCAAAGAATAAGGTAAGAGTGTATGTATAAAAATAAATAGAGTGGCGCAACAGCTCGAGGTGAACCAGGGCCAACTTCTCAACCATGTATGCTGCGTGTGCAATACTTTTTTTCACATACAAGGGGACCTACAATTTTTTGCCGAATCCGAACGGCACTTTGAGAAGTTTTTCAAGACAAATGTTACTCTCGGAGGGTTTGTCAGACCCTCGCGGAGGTGGGAGCCGTGAAAAAGAACAAGTCTTTTTTTCAGGTGGAAGAGGCAGGATTCGAACCCAGACCTCCGGCGTCAGAGGCACACACACTAACCACTGCGCCACGGCACCCACTGAGTGAATGTATCCCTTAAAGAAAACTTAAACTTAACTTAAACAAAAACCATGCCATGAAAGTATAAGGTGAACACCTTATTGACTGTCAAATAAGTGCTATAAGAGCCCGAAATAGAACCCTTTTTGCACCCAAATTTAAGTTCTATAAAGTGTCAAATTTTCCTTATAGTAGTTTATAAGGGTTTTGCTAGAGCTCTTTGCCTGATTAAAGAGCTTCCTGCTGTCACGTCGAAGCATTTTTTTTTTTTCAGCGTTGCACTATGGGTGTTAACACCCATTCTTGCGCCTTCTGATTCAGCCAGGAGAAGAGTTAAATTAATTGCCTCTGTGACTCGTTTAACCATCTGATCTTACATCTATGGCGCTGCGGCTTGGTTGGAGCAAGATTGTCATAGATGACTTTTTAGCTTAGTGCTGTAAGAGTCCCAATCTGCTCTTTTTAGATGCAGTTGCTGAATACAGACTTTCCGGGAGTCAATATCGAATAATATTGGTGGGCAATTTAAGGTTGCATAGCTATACATTGACGCAAGCCTGCTGCATTGCATAAGTTTAAGTGTTGCTTCTTTCTATCAACAGGAAGGAGGAGTGATCCAAATACAAGACAATATTTGAGCTTTCTCTAGCATACGCCGAGCACGTTGCGATATAGGAGTATCAAGATATAGACTGGGTGGTTATCTTTTGATGGGTTCAGTCATTTTACACTGGGGTACGGGTGAGTAGCATTATAGAAAATATGAGATTTCAGGATAGAGGAGCATTGAGAAGAATCACAACCAATATCAATGCCATTATAATGATTCAAATAAGGTGGTTTCGCCTATAATGGACATCACACTATGAGTTTACGTTAAAAACGGAGGATTTTTTCAACCTGACCTAATACGAGATGAAAGTAATAAAAACGGCAGCCATGACAACACAACTCTTCCCCTCCAATGAACCATGAAATTCATTTACTTTCCCAGAAAAAAAAACCTTATTTACTCAATGCAAGACTGGTTTAAGGAAGACAAGTTGATTTATTTGCAACCCACTAGACTTGTGCTGTATCACTTCAACTCCCACAACCCAATTATGTGCCTTTTTTTCCTTTCTATTTGCTGACTTGCCTTTTTGCCAAAATTTCTTTAAGCAAAAGTGCATTTCTCCCCAGCATCCATTCGTCATCATCCTTATAGTTTTTCGTTCCGGTCTTTTTGGGTTTTCTTTAACGCCATCTCTATAATACAACATTATATAATATAACTCTCGGCCAGATTGGAACGTTTTTCCGTTGCACACAGAGGGAGTCAGGCAGGCAGGACACATCATGGGATAAAAATGAACTCATGAATTATTTATGAAAAATTAAAATAAAGTTTTGAAAGTTTTTGATTTCCCTCCATTAAAGCTCTGCAGCAAGCAGCCATGAAATAAACTACCTTTATCCACCGTTCATAGAGATGCCATCCAGCAGCAGCGTCTCACCAACATCAGCCGGCTTGCACGGCGCGCGGCGTGTAGGATAGAGGAACACTACAATAAGACGACAAAGTATCTGTCATTTCAGAAGGCTTCGCCAAAGTTGCAGAATTATTTATGCATTATTATGCCGTCAGATATTTGAGAGAAGCGAAAATTTAGTTCCTTTCAACAGGGATGATGAAATAGGGTCACCATAGCAAATCTCGTGTCGTGGTACAATTACATGTTGGGTAAAAGTATGGGATTAGGATCAGGACAGATTAAGTATTTAAAGTTTCAACGACTCTTTACAGACTACAAGTTTGAATTCGAGCTTCTGTATCAGTTGATGACTTTATTTGTTTTCTGCGTGACATGTCAATGGGTGATTGTAATTGCACAACTCAGCTTGGATTTATTTAATGTTTCAATGGCTCCCAAATCCGAAACTCTGCAAAAATTAATAGATTTCGCGCTCGATAACCACGATCGATTTCAAAGCGTTTCACCAATTTTGAACCAAAAAGTCTCCATCGCCGCATCACATCTGATTGCTTAGCCCAATTAAAGCGCTTTCGTCATGACAACGTTGTCGTAAAAATAAAAATATGAACAACAAAACCCACAAGGATATAAAATCACAATGACTAACCTATATACACACAAACAACACACACAGCATGTTGTCTAATCAATTCCATCTATAATAAGAGTGAAAGAAATAATATCGCTGAATTGATGTTTTGCACAATAACGAGGTCGATAGCAGTTTTTGTGTTTATAAACTACAACGAAAAAAAATCCATACGCCAAGGACTCGAGTAAAGGATAATCGCGTGGAAGTTACGAGCTTCGCAGAATTTAACGTAATGCCTTTGTTGGCTTTATTTTAGTAAAACTACAAAGGAAACTTGTAGTCCTGGCCTCTATTTAGTTTGTCTGCTGGCAATTGATGGAATATTAATAGGAAAATAAATTAATAGTAAACGAAATTGTTGGGAGGGAAGCAAAAGCAATGATAGCACTTTGCTAAGCAAATATAAATATTGTGGCCTATTTTCGGCGAAGGCAATTACTACGGACGACAACGTGCTTCTTTTTGAGTCAGCACAATTGAATTGGATTTGTTTTTATGTGAAATGAATCATGCTGTATCTATATCCTATTCAACAAGCAAATATTGACAAGTAGCCACTAAAATTTGGCATAAAATAGAATTAAAAAATACGTCTACCTCTCTAAATAAAAATCCTGATAAAGAAATTAATTTGGGTGGGAGAATTTTTAGCACAACAGTATAGTTTGCCCCATAAATTTCTTAATTAAAATGCAGTCCATCGCACGGTTTCCGCACAGATTTCTAAAGATAAAATTTCCTTAAGATTTAATACACTTTGCTTGTGTTTTCATCCCTTTCAGAAAACACAATATAACTACATATATATACGACGCCCCAAATGGTACACGTCTCACTTTGTGGTTGAATTATTAAAATTCAGAGACCGGAAAATGTTTCATTTTCTTCCGAAAACAGGAAGGCGAAAAGTTTTTGCTTAGTTTTGCAATTTACCAAGGAAATTGGAAAATAATTCTTTCAAACAGTCAGTTTAATTGCTTTTGCGTTTCGAGATAACTGACGTTTCGGGTTCTTAAAATTTCTGGAAAATGAAAATATTTTGCATGAGTATGTGAAAAATATTGCGTTTTACTTCCATAAGCAACAACAAAATTGCAAAATGCATAAATATTTAACCATTTCAGGAGAAATAGGTTGGTATACAGACTATTGATTTATATATTAATCAATGTAAAAAAAGACCGCCAAGATGAAGTCATTCACAGAGCGGTCCGTCGAATTTTTTGAAGGCGAGCGCACAATTATTGGTAGGTTAGACCAAAAAAAATTAATAAAATCGGCCCACAGCCACGCCCATAATCGAATTCAATGTGAGATTACCTCTAATCTACATTTTATTTCAAAATGCATTGTGATCAAGTTAGACAAAGCGTTAAAGTTCAAATTTTGGTGCATAGCCTTTAATTAGAGAACTACTACGACGCATTTGGAACTTAGGCCTATAAGGAGCGGGCTATCCGGCTCTCTCTTAGAGCTAAACAAAGTATCTGGTCCTCCAGGTTAGGGGTCGTGCCGTCGGGGTGACTTCCCGGGGACGTAAAGAAACACCAGTAACGAAGCAGAAACAAGCCTCGGATTCGGACGGATTTACTGTCGACGACCAATGCAAACGATAAAAGGACAACGAGCTCCGGATCTGCACGTGGAATGTTAGGTCCCTTAATAGACCACGTGCAGCCGAGCAACCAGCGGAGGCCCTTAACGACTGCAAGGCAGACTTAACTGCCATCCAAGAAATGAGGTGGGATGGGCCGGTCAAAAGAAGGATGAAAAACTGCGACTTCTACTACGGCGATTGCTATCCACATCAAAGCCAGCGCCTATTCGGATGTGGTTTCGTTGTTGGAGGCAGACTTGGGCAAAAAATCTTGAGCTTCAACCCTGTAAGCGAGCGCCTCGCGACGATCCGCATCAAGGCTAAATTCGCCAACTTTAGCCTCATATGAGCGCATGCCCCCACAGAGGAGAAAGATGACAAGACCAAAGATATGTTCTACGAGCTGCTGGAAAAAACTTATGAGCAGTGCCCTAGCTAAGTGCCCTAGGCTATTTTAGTGCGAAGCCAGGAAGGGAGGGCGTCTTTGGTCGTACAGTCGGAAAGCATAGTCTGCACGACACGACCTCCGATAACGGATTCAGACTGATCGACTTTGCTACGGGGCGACAAGTTGTGGTAGCTAATACACAGTTCCCGCATCTCAAATGCCATCAGAGACGCCGTCACTGAAGTGCTGGGTTTCACACGGCCACCACAACGAAACCCCTGGTTTGACGATGAATGCCGGCAAGCACATGCAGCTAAACAGGAAGCATACAAAGCGGCGCTGCACAGAAGGACTAGAGCTGCTCGCGAGCTCTACGAGCAGAGAAGGAGAGAAGAACACCGGCTTCTCCGAAGGAAAAAGAGAGAGCACGAGAAGCGCGCAGTTGAAGAGATAGAGAGATGTTACAACAGGAATGAGGTAAGAAAGTTTTACCAAAGGATCAAAAGGTCCTAGCTGTGTCTAAGTTCAAGTGCAACAAAGCAGCCGGAGCAGACGGCCTAGCTGCCGAACTTTTTAAATCCGCTGGCGATGAGCTGGTTAGGAGCATGCACCAGCTCATCTGCAATATATGGTCGGAAGAAAGCATGCCCGACGAATGGAACCTTAGCATTGTTTGCCCGACCCTGAAAAAATGAGATTATCTGAGTTGTGCCAATTACAGAGGCATCAGTCTTCTTAACATCGCATACGAAATCTTTTCTGCTGTACTGTGTGAACGCCTGAAGCCGCTTGTCAGCAATCTGATAGGCACATATCAATGTGGCTTTAGGCCAGGAAAGTCCACCATAGATCAAATATTCACACTGCGGCAGATCTTTGAAAAAAACCCAGGAATTCCAAATAGATACACACCAACTCTTCATCGATTTCAAGGCCGCGTATGACAGCATCTATAGATACGAGCTATATAGCGCAATGTCTAGTTTTGGCATCCCTGCCAAACTCGTCAGTCTGTGCAGGATGACGATGGAAAATTCAGGCTGTTCCCTCAAGGCCGGCAAAGACCTCACCAAACCCTTTGATGTCAACAAAGAATTTAAACAGGCCAACGCGCTGTCATGTGATTTCTTTAGCATCATACTTAAGAGAATTGTGCAGAGCTCTCGCGCCAATACCAGAGGTACAATCGTTCAATGCGTGATGGCAGTGACGAATCAAGAACAATGCGTGATGTCAGTGAAGCCTTCGTGAGTATTGGGACGGAAGCGGCGAATATGGGTTTAGCAGTCAACGAGGGCAAAACCAAGTATATGCTGTCATCAAGAAAAGACTCCCAACACCGACGTCTTGCACAAAACATCACCATCGACAGCTATAACTTTAAGGTAGTTAGGGGCTTTTTCTACCTGGGTTCCGCTATCAATTCAGACAATGACACCAGCGCCGAAATCGAACGAAGGATAACTCTTGCCAATCGCTGTTTCTTTGGGCTAAGAAGGCAATTGCCCTCTCTCGAGCAACTAAAGTGTCCATGTATAAGACCCTCATCATCCCAGTCCTGCTTTACGGTGCCGAAGCGTGGACCCTGTCAAAGGCGGATGAAAACACTTTAGGCTGCTTCGAGAGGAAAATTCTTCGGACGATTTACGGTCCCGTCTGCATAGACCGAGAGTGGAGGAGGAGATATAACATCGAACTGTAAGGGCTGTACACTAAAACCGACCTAGCCAAAAGAGTCAAAACACAACGTCTACGATGGCTGGGTCATCTAGAGCGGATGGACACCAACGGCCCGGAAAATCTTCGAATCCACACCACAGGGACGGCGCGGTATAGGAGCACCGAGATTCAGGTGGCACACGCAAGTGGAAGTGGACCTCAGCCAACTTCGCGTGTGAAACTGGAGACGGCTAGCTAGAGACAGAGCTGGCTGGCGAAGCATGTTGGCTGAGGCCCAGGTCCACCCCGGACTGTAGCGCCACCTTAAGTAAGTATATCTCAAAAACCATATACAACCTTTCAGCCCCGCTGGGATCATGACGTTATCTCGAACGACAAAATGACAAAAATCTCGAAAATGTTTTTTTAAAATCTGAAATGCGAAAATCTCGATTGGTACCAGATCTCGAATAAACAAAAATATCGAAAGACGAAATTTCAAAAAAATCTCGAATGCAAAAATGTTTTTCAAAATTTTTTTAAAAGTTTTGGCCATCGTTGAAATTTGCTGCCAATTTTCAAAATTTTCTCAAACCTGTGTGCGTAACTGTACGTACATTAATTCGAGATTTTTGTAATTCAGGGTTTTTTTGTTCGAAATATCATTTTCCGAGATTTTTGCTCTCTGGATTATTGTTTTTGAGGTATCGTGATACACCCAGTTCTTTTGAACTTGAAAAAAATTGTCTATGTCTAATATTTGTTAAGAAACGGTATATATTACCGTTAAAGAGATAGTGATTAATTTTAAAGAACCTAAAAACAAACACGTGGTTTTTTTAGGTTTTTTCTTCATTATTTTTCTATTCAATTCAGCACAATTTTTTTAATACCGTAATATTTTTTTAATATCATGTACCTTGCGCTACCCCAATGGCTATTTTTCCTCAATACTCGGCGCACAGGTTTTCTGGTTGTCGGTTATATATGCGGGTTTTTCAATTTGCTCTCCCAAGTGTTTCAGAAAATTTTAAGTTTTCTGAGTTTTAAGTAACAGAAACGTCATTTTTGAAAGTTCTTGAAAATTTTAAGAAATGTCTTCTAACTTTTTATATGCAAACCAATTTTCATTAACTACATTTTGAAAAATAATTTTTTAAAAGTTTTTGAAGCTTTCGGGCTAAAATACAGAATCTTCTGAATATTCAAAAATTTATAAAGTCTTCCCGAAAATAACAAGTAATTCCTGATGTGAAGGTTTTTTTTATTAATATTTATTATTTTTTTATGATTGATTGTGATAATTTTTTTTATGATTTTTTCGAAAATACGCCAAAATTACAGTTTTAAAACTTAGCATTTGCTTAAGCTGCGGCTGCTTTACATGTTTGCCCAATGTCGCTTACCTGTCACAAACTGCCTTGAGAATTCGGGGTTGTTGAACTTATGTAGAATGTATGATCAAAGGTTTTTCTTTTTTTGTAAAAAATATGTATAGTTGCACAAAGCTAGAGACGAATTTTCTTCAAAATTAAAAATGAACACTGCAAAAAAACCGCACAATATGTAAGAGTGTATATGTGCGAGAGAGTGTATTATTTGTTTGTGTATAGCGAAAAAACGCATGCGAAAAAAAATCAGATGTAGAGAAATATTGGAAAGGATCTTTCAGTGCACATGCGCTTCACCGAACTGATTTGTTTTTCTGACACAACAAAAGACAAAACTTGATCTTGTGCTTGGCTTGTACTCTCTGAATCAGGTGCTTAAGAGCACCCTCAAACTTACTTAAGCACCTGATTCAGAGAGTACAAGCCAAGCACAACATCAAGTTTTGTCTTTTGTTGTGTCATAAAAAAAATCAATTCGGTGAAGCGCATGTGCACTGGAAGATCCTTTCCAATATTTCTCTACATCACATTTTTTTTCGCATGTGCTTTTTCGCTATGCACAAACAAATAATACAATCTCTCGCACATAAACACTCTCACATAAGAAATTTTGCAAGGTATTTTGCATTGGGTTAACCTTCTGCTTCTTCTGGGCGCCTGGTGCATAGAATTCAATTAGCCTATGCTTTTGTTATGAATTTTTGCTGGAACATGATCACTTTATTCCACGATCCTCGCATATGTATGCGTGTATAAGATGTGCCCACAAACCAACATAATAGCGAAAAAAAAATTAAACCTGGTTTTGTGGTTTAACACGTTAACAATATCACGTAAGCTAGACTGAAACAACAGAACTTCTTTGAGTTCGAAGGAGCGTAGAAGCCAGACTTACATAAAAAGTTTCTCACTTTGTTGGAAGAGGATGCACATGTATTGGTAGATCGTTTCGCCGAAAAAGAGATCATTTTTGTAACGCGCATGTGCATTGGAAGGTTGGAATAGTGGAAGTTAAATTGGAGTAGGTAAAAAATTTTCAAAAAATGCATCCAGCTGCCCATCTGCTTTTCATGGGCTCCTGGTATTGCAAAGAGACGAGAGTAGAAATGTCGATTCAAGTGCGAGCAAGAAAGTGAGATTGGAATTGATCACTTTTTGTCTCACGTGTGCTTGTTCATGGTGTAGATTAATGCTATTGAGTTGCAGGTAATGAATGATTTTGTAATGTCACCCGAAACTAGGAAGGAAAAACTATGAAATCACATCTTACAAACTGGGGACACTGTCGTCACAAATTCGATGATTTGTTGTTATGTATTTGCTTCGATAAAATTCGCTCAAGCACAAATACTAAAAAAAATTGGGTCATTGAATAAAGATCAGTACTTGATTTTCTTTGTTCATAAATTTTTTGACCAAGTTTAAGTGGTGTTCATAACAGAAATTGAAGCTTACTCCATAATTTAGAAGCCGCTCAAGGCTCAGTCTGGCCTGGACCAGCCCCGAGAATGAGAGAGTGTTGTGACAGATAAGGGTAAAAGAATAGAAAATTATGTAAACCCTGAAGTTCTCTACGCGATTCCCCTCTTAACTTCCATATCTTTCTCCCCCATCGATCTTAGATGACATACATAAAACAACAAAGGTAATAGGAAAATGTAGGAGTAGTGCATGAGAGAAAATATCAATTTGGCAAAGCGCGTGCGCACTGGAAGTTTGATTGATTCTTCATTCCATTTTCGTCTTTAACGCTGGGAATGGAAGCTCAGCAAAAAAAAAAAAAAAACACAAAGCAAATCGCTGCACTATTGCACTTCATGAGCGCCTGGTGCTGATCCAACACGATCGATGATAATTGGTCGCTGTTGTCATCCATCCACCAGAGAAGAGAGATCGATTCTTCTTTATTCCAATTTTGTCTTTTGCGTTGGAAATGTACGCTCAGAAAAAAAATTGGAACAGCAAATTTCCAGGGAAGAGATCAATTTGGCAAAGCGCATGCGCACTGGAAGTTTTATTGATATCCTCCATTTTCTCTTTCACACTGGAAACGTAAGCTCAGAAAAAAAAAAATTACAAAGTAAATCGCTGCCCTACTGCGCTTCATGGGCGCCTGGTGCTGATGGAACACGATCGATGATAGAGTTGAGTGAATCAGTCGCCATCGGAAAAGAGATCACATGCGCAATGGAAGTTTCATTCTTCCTTCCACTTTCATCTTTTACGCTGGAAATGAGCACTCAGCAAAAAAACACAAAGTTAATCGCTGCTCTACTGCACCTTATAGGCGCCTGGTGCTGATAGAGTTGAGTGAATCGATTTTCATTGGCAGTTGGCGCTCACCATAAAAGAGATCAAGCTGAGAAAGCGCATGCGCATTGGAAGTTTGATTCTTCATTCTACTTTCGTCTCTTACGCTGGAAATGTAGGCTCAGCAAAAATCAATTGGAAAAGCAAATCGCTGCCCTACTACGCTGGAAGTTTCATTGTTCAGTGAATCAAATTCCCATGGCGCTCTCCATTGAAGAGATCAAGTTGAGATAGCGCATGCGCACTGGAAATCTGATTCTTTATTCCTCTTTCGGCTGGAAGTTCCCCTTTTCTTTTACGCTGGAGATTAAAGCTTAGCAAATGGCAAAGCAAGTCGCTGTCCTTCTGCACTTCATGAGCGCCTGGTGCTGATCGAACGCGAACGATATTGGGTTGACAAATCCCCGTTGTCACCAGAGAATATCAATTTGCCAAAGAGCATACGCACTGGAAATTTGATTCTTCATTCTACTTTTGTCTTTTGTACTGGAAATGTGCGCTCAGCAAAAAAATTGGAAAAGCAAATCGCTGCCCTACTACGTTCTGGAAGGTTTATTGTGCAGTGAATCAATTTCCATTGGCACTCTCCATAGAAGAGATCAAGTTGGAAAAACGCATGCGCATTGGAAATTTTATTCTTCATTCCACTTTCGTCTTTTACGCTGGAAATGTACGCTCAGAAAAAAAAAATTGGAACGCGAATCGCTGCCCTACTGCGCTTCATGGGCGCCTGGTGCTGATCGGACGCGATCGATATCAAGTTGATGCACCAGAGAAAAATAAATTTGGCAAAGCGCATGACCATTGGAAATTTCATTGATCATTCTTGCAATATTGCCTTTCAAACTGGAAGCTTACGCTCAACAAAAAGAAAATGGCAAATCCAATTCCCTGCTGGGACCTTGTGCTGACGTCGATCAATGATTGAGTTGATTAAATCACCGTTGTCATCACCAGAATCATTGTCATCGATTTGACATTCTTTATTCCAACTTTGTCTTTTACATTGGAAATGTAGGTACGCTCAGCAAAAAACAAATCGGCAAAGACAATCGAACCCAATCGATGTTTGAGTTGAGTTATTCGATTTCCATTGACTGGCACTCTCTCAGCTCTTCAGAACTCTCTCAGCTTTCTTCTATCTCTTCCATAGATATGGAGAGTGCCGAACGCGAACTGGAAGTATGATTATTCTTTTATGTTTAGTCTTTTATGATTAGTCTTTTATGCTGGAAATGTACGCTCAGCAAAAAAAATCGGGAATGCAAATCGCTACCCTATTGCGCTTCATGGGCGCCTGGTGCTGGTGGAACACGAATCACGATCGATGATAGAGTTAAGTGATTTCGATCGCCGCGCCATTGGCTGGAACTAACCAAAGAAGAGATCAGTTTGACAAAGCGCGTGTGCAATGGAAGCTTCATTATTCATTCTAACTTCGTATTTTACTCTGGAAATGTAAGCTCAGCAAAAAAAAACTGGTAAAGCTTATGGCTGCCCTACTGCGCTTGATGGGCGCCTGGTGCTGGTTTAACACGATCGATGATAGTAAAAGGTCGCATGGGAAGAGATCAAGTTAGCAAAGCGCAGGAACACTGGAGGTTCAATTGATCATTTCAATATTTTGTTTTACACTGGAAATCAGCAAAAAAAAATTGGCAAAGCATATATCGCTATCGATATCCTGCTGCCAATAGAACTCGATCGATGATTGTGTTGAGTGAATCGATCGCGATTGGTGTTCGTCAGAGAAGAGATCAATTAGGTTCCGCGCATGCGCACTGGAAGTCTCATTTTGTATTCCATTATTGTCATTCACTCTGGAAGCGTCTGCTCAGTAAAAAAAATGTCAAAGCAAAACGCTGGCCTACTACGGTTCATGGGTGCCTGGTGCTGGTCGAACCCGAACGCAATCGATGATTGAGTAGTGGTGCCATTGGCACTCAGCAGAGAAGGAGATCAATTTAGCAAAACGCTTCCGCACTCTTTATTCCAATTTCCTCTTTTACGCTGGAAATGTACGATCAGCAAAAAAGTTGGAAAAGCAAATCGATGCCGTACTACGCTTCATGGACGCCTGGTGTTAACCTGTTGAGCGAATCGATCGCCATTGCGCTGCTCTATATGTGTAAGCTCAATGGACGTGAATTTGTAAGGCGAAAAGCGCCTTTGAGTTTGTTAAAAAAACTATAACCTTCTTTATTTTTTAAGCTTTATATTTTTTAAAATTTAAATGCTTTGTGGCCTTTTCTTGCTTTTTATTTACCTGGAAACACTCTAGGGTCTAAAATTGCATTTTTTCCTAATTTGTAAAACTGTAATTAAAAATTTGTAATTCCAGCAGATATTTTAAAGTTGTTTGTACTTTTTCATAATAAATAGTTAAATATAAAGTTCATAAAATAAGTAAATAAGAAGTATAAAAAAACCATATCTACAAATAAATAGGTTACTTTATTTTTTACATTTTAATTGTGGTAAAAGATAAAAAAAATTTATATACATAATCATTAGCTCAATCGCGCATTGTGTGATGATTCCAGATTTAGGGTACAGGAACTCAGTCAAATCGTGGTTGCAATGAAATTAACAAGTTTTCATTATATTGATGGAAATGTTATGCCTCATATGAGGGGAGACTTATGTTGTGGCCAAAGTTCCGGCAAGGAAACCCGTGTTCATCTGTAACACAGAAATAAAAAATTAATTGAGTATGTGTTGCAGGGTTTTCAAATAATATTTTAACATTTCTTTTGAATACCTATGTTACCATAGGTAACATGGAATATGTTACCCATGTTAAAAAAAAAACTTTCGAATTTACCCTTTACCATGAAAGGCTATGAGCAATCTTGTAATTGCCAAAGATATTCTGACCGGTTCATCAACCATGGATTAAAATTTTTCCCATTTTCAAGTTGTTGCTTTCTTCTTAGATAACAATAGTCTCCAAGAAGCTGAATTTCCCACGAGCTCGCGTCATTCATAGTGGGCCACTCGTTCTGAATAATTGCCGACATATCTCTGTTCTCCCTTGTAAATGGCCCGACGTCGACACCGTTCGATCGCAGATACTCCTGGCTGTGTTCTTTGTTCTGGAAGTAGAAGTAACCATTTATTTTTTTGGCATACCAGACGGCTTCGGGTATCCTTTCCCTTGCAGAAAAGACCCTTCCTCGACTGTGATCCCAGTGATAACTCGAACCCTGGGCTGCCAAGTACATTGTCGTATTAACATTCCAAATGCATACTGCCTTCGCGAAGAACACATTCTTCGCACAGGCCGGCATATGCTCTATAATACTTTTACTCTGGGCCCTTTTCAAGGCATCGATATTTATATAGTTCTGCGCATCGGTAAGTTTTTTAAGGTAATCACCAATGCTAAGAACAGCCTTGTCATTGAGCTGATTATGTACTTCAAGGTTGTGAAAGAGAACTGCCAAGCCTGTGACTATTTGGCTGATGTATTTGTTGCTATAAATTATGTCAGCCAGCTTAACAGAGGGTACCAAAGGGTAAGTTTCGTTTACAACACGTCGCAACACATCATGACCCACTTGAGAATTAAAGTTATTCAAGTCACTAGCTAATTTTTGCATAGTCTCATCGTAGTCCGATAGCACACCCGCCTTGAGCGTCGCTGTAGCAAGCTTTATTATTTTAGAGTTTACCTGAATAGTCAAGAGTACCGCCATGTGTTTACTAGCTTCGGGGGCGGCTTTTTGAAACACCACATCCGTCTCAGCTATTTGAACTAAGCGAATCATTGTGCGGACGTCACTGTGGCCGTTGACTTTCATTTCATTCCACAAAATAGTAAGCACAAAAAGAGTCATGTTGATTCGTTTTGAAGCCCTTGCAAAGTCCAAAAGAATCTCTGCATTACGTTGAGATTTCGCGTAGACGTCACGCATCACACGCATACTTGTCGCCTCAGACAAGCTGATAAGAGAGTTTTCAGCTTCAGCAAAACGACGGCCGCGAATATTCTCTGTAATTTCTGCCAGAAGCTGATTTTCGGCTTTTTCCTTTGCTTTCTTTTTCACTGACGTCTGAAGCACTTGCAACTGTGTGTTAAGGGCATGGTAGAAAGTTTTCAACGTTTCAACCGCTGCATCTACCTTACCATTGGCTGTGGAACTATTTCGAACCTGAGCTTGCAGCTGATAATTGATATTTTCGAATTGACCCTCGAGTTTGGAGAGGCGCGCTTGAAAATCTTGAGTGTGATTATCCAAGGAGAGATCTAGCCTAAAAGCAATTATCTCGGTTTGAGCCTTGATAAGTTCATTTTGAATCAACACGATTTGCGACTCGCTTGAGTTAAAGGCTTTTTCACTTGAAGTTGTGTCGGTAGCCGCGAAAACGATGCTTCTTTTCAGAAAAAAGATGCCTAGAAGCACGCGACAGAGCGAGTGTAATGACATTCTAATGCCGACACTAGGGTAAGACTGGCTTGTTGATAATTTCGTAAAAGTAATATTATTTAATTATGTATTTTTTTTTAATCTATCGATGTGCGCTTATCATCTCGGGAATTTCTTATAGTGGTGATAAAGAGTATTCTCACTTCACAAAAAGTCGGAAAGACCTTCATCGGGATTTACGAGAGTTTACAATAGGCTGAAACGAATCGTGGAGTCACATTTTTTTCCTGATGTAGTCAATGACGAAATACGTTGTACTTAATTAAGCGGTTAAATCGCAAGTTTTTTTTGTAGGTAGTTAGGTCAACTTACCACAATAAAAGGGCGTGAAATCCCACTTCTTCTCGCAAAAATAAATAAATCGAGTGAACCTTGATGTGAACCAGGGCCAACTTCTCAACAATGTATGCTGTGTGTGTAAATCTCTTCACATACAAGGGGACCTACAATTTTGTGCCGAATCCGAACGGAACTTTGAGAAGTTTTTCAAGATAATTAATACTCTCGGAGGGCTCGTCAGACCGTCGCGGAGGTGGGGACCGTGCAAAAGAATATGTATTTTTTCCAGGTGACCATGGCAGAATTCGAATCCAGACCTCCAGCGTATACACATTAACCACTACGCCACTGCACCCCCTAAATTAAGATGCTGTACCTGTGTCAATTGTTTGTATTTTAGTATTTGTCATAATTTTTATACCCGACCGAGGGTATATTAATTTTAATGCATAGTTTGTAACACAATGAAATAACCACCGTAGACCGCTAAGACCTTTTAGAGATATGATCGAGACCTTCAGGTGAGTCGATTAAGCCATGTCCGCCCGTCTGTCCGTATGCGTGAAGTTTTTAGGTGTTTAAAATTGAGCTAGGACGCTCAAACTTGGAGTATATCTTGGTTCTTATCTTGTACAGACAAAGTGTGAAAATTAGTTAAATCCGCCGACGGCCACGCCCACTACTGGCTTCAATGTAAGACAACCTCTATTTCAAATTTTCTTTCCTCTATTTCAAATTTTTTCAAAACGCCTTTTGGTCAAGTTAGACAAGGCGTAGGAGCTCAAATTTTGGTATAGAGCAAAAATGGCCCAAAACCTTTGAGAGGGTGAAAATTGGACCGCTCACCTCACAATATCGACCATGCCCACTTTTGCCATGTTAGATCTTTAAAAGCCTGGTTTCTCGGAAAGTTTACTCCAAATTGAAAAAAAATTATATAACAAATATATAAGATATTACTATTTGCTAAGTTTGCTCCATACAAAGTCTTAAGCTCCGCCCACTTTTAAGGGGCGTTTTTAGGGAAAAACGTGCTTTTCTTACAATTATTTTCGGGTTCAGCGCATTTTGTCATGATTCTAACGAAATTACAACTAATTGATTTCAATTTTTAGCCCAGACCCACTTTTCGGGGCGTGGCCTATACAAATAATATATGAATTTGGGGCAAAAAAAAATTAAGATTTGGTGTTACACCGTATATAGGGTCGGGTATATAGAAGTTTGTCACAGACGAACTCTTGCACTTATTGACTTGTTTTTTTTCGATTTGAATGAATTTTTCGAGAAATCAGGCTTTTAGAGATGTGATGTTAAAAACATGTTAAAACTGGGCATGGTTGATAGTGCGGTCAATTTTTTGTCCAGTGAAAGTGTTATGGCCTCTTTTGCTCTGCACCAAAATTTCAATCCCTACGCCTTGTGAAACTTGGCCAAAAGGCATTTTGAG
Organism: Neoascia interrupta; assembly: GCA_947623515.1. Lineage (NCBI taxonomy): Eukaryota > Metazoa > Arthropoda > Insecta > Diptera > Syrphidae > Neoascia > Neoascia interrupta. Next base: position 57,126,078 of record OX392462.1, on the reverse strand, counting down.
GCATTTAAAGTATGCATTAAAATTATTATACCCTGGGTCGGATATAAAAACATTTTGGGCTGGAATTTTCACCATAGTTGTAAACAGTGTACTTAAAACTTAAAAAAACTAAAAAAATCCCTAAAAAATAAACTGGCAGTTATAAAATAGTATTTTATGATTGCAGATGCAATTCTTCTTGAGCGTCACAAAAAAAGACTGGCCAAATATGTAGGAAGGCTTATATTTTTTTTTCTTATTTATCCTGAAAAATCTAGTACCATGAAGTATAAAGAACAGTTCTTTATTTTTGCGGTCCAGGCAAAAATTTAATAAGGGCCTCGTATTTTTTATGAAGACACCCTTTTTGCGACTTTTGAAAAGATGAGTAAAGGTATAAAGATCACCTAAGCCCGAAGGGACTAACTAAGAACTAAAGAAATTGTGGAAACTAAAATGTACCATTGAAAACTCAAGATGTATGTTGACAAATTCATTGAAGCTACTCAAAGCGCTGCGTGGAATAAAACTTATTGTCGCTGCTCCTGTGGCGTGGACGCAAAGATTTTCCGGCCCATCCGGGGCCATTTGAGTCTCCAAAATATGCAAAAAAACATAACATTTTACTCCGGCTGAGATTTGAACCTAGGTCACCAGTCTGATAGCTGACTCCACTAGGGGCTAGCCTAAATCGTTAAAATTAAACAGTGCGAAACCGTGATAGTAAGTAACAAAGTTTCAAAAAACGTTTAAAAGAAAGTGTTTCTATATTTGCACATTTGTACACAAAAACGTGTGTGTGTGTGTGTGTCCCTTATCTCCGAAGTTTTTTCAAGAAATCTATGGAAAAATCAAATGTGTCAGAGGTTATACAAAATTTTATGAAAACTTATAGTGAATTTTAAAGATTAAAAAACTTCTAAAATTTAGCTCAATAACATAAAAGCATTTCAAAAAAAAAAAAATTAAAAACTTCTATTATCTTAACTAGAAAAAGCGATATTTTTCAAGTATGGTAGCAAAAACAGTTGCCCTTCAATTTAAAAGGCAACGACAGCGCAAGTGGTGGCGTTGTTGAAAAAAAAAGTCCAATGGGAATTGAAAAAAAAAAATCAAAGTAAATATGCTTACAATAGACTCTCGCTAGCGTGAACACCGGCTAATGTGAACACCGAATAATGCAACAGCTTTTTTTTTGCTTGATGAACACATCATGAACACTCACAAATATGAACAACAGTTTTCGCATCAGGCTATCAGTAAACTATTTGAGCAAGCAGTATTTAAACTTGAAATTTCTAATTTTTGGAACAATACTTGTCTTGTGCAGTTTTCAGTTTCGGTTTTTCAATGATAAGCTAAGCCCAGCTTAAGCCAAGATACGACTTCTTTGTCTTCTATTTGCGACGTTAACAAAGAGGGTGAAACAAATTTAAAAACTGCAAATAACACATTTTCGAGACCAGGGAAAAGAAAAACACTGCCCATACATTAAATGTTATCTTCATGCCGTGCTCATAGCCCATCATTTTAAATTCGCCTTTTGTTTAAAATGTATAAATTGAATTTTTGTATCCTGTTGTGTAATAGCAAAAAGCATTTATTTTTAAATTGTGAAAAGTGAGACGTTTTAAAATGAAAATCCACAGTGAGCTTATCTTAATCTTTTATTGAAATTTGGCCAATGAAAACGTGAACTCCTCTGGTTTTTAATTGTTCACGTTATCGAGAGCCTACTGTAGTTGTTTTACGGATTTTTAATTTAAAAAATTATAAAAAAGGTCAAAAGAGTGTATGTCTCCTCCTCTGTCTCCCAAACAGGATAAAGAACCTATAATTTTTAAATTTAATAAAAATCGGGCATCCATCTTCTGAAATTTTATATTAAACCACAGCAAACTGCGAATATTTGACTCAAAAGCGTAAAAACATTTTCTAAAACGAAATTTTTAAAGTATTCTATTCGCTGAACGGTTATGACGATCTTGATTAAATTTGGCTGAAGTATGTAATGTTCAAAAGGCAAGCTAGCTGCATTAAAAACTTTTCAAGGTTGCCGTTTCCGACTTCAACTTTTTATGTCCATTAAAACAAACGAATTAAAAAACAGCTTGTTTTACCGTTTCTAAGAAATCCATGTCCACAGAACTTAAGAAAAGTGACAAATGCTAGCGCAGGAGGCTAGCGAAATTGAAAAATAAGGTCTGACGGTCATTGAAAAAAATCGAAATTCCTGTTTTATGCTTTTTAAATTTGGTAAAAAAAGCCAAGAACACGTATGATTTTCCCTCTCTCTCCATTTTCGAAACGGTAACAAGCACCTTTTTTTTAAAATAAAAGACACAGTCCATCTTTTTACAATAATGAAAAACTCACTATTTGCATCTCAGTTCCATTGTGCGGAAAAAGCTTTTCAAAATTAAAATTAATGAAAAACAAGTGACTAAGTGCAAGAGTTTGTTTGTAACAAACTTCTGTAAGCCCGATCCTTTATGCCAAACCAAACTTTATGTAAAGCTAAATCTTGAAGTTTTTTGGCCCAAATTCATATTTTATATGTATAGGCCACCCTAAAAGTAGGCCTGGGCTAAAAATTAAAATCAATTAGTTGATTGTAATTTCGTTAGAATAATGAAAAAAATGCGTTAAAAGTGAAAATTATTTCGGAAAGAACTGCTTTTTTTCCAAAAACGCCCCCTAAAAGTGGGCACAGCTAAAAACTTTGTATGAAACGAACTTGGCAAATAGTAATAGCTATCTTTAATATTTGTCATAAAATTTTTTTCGTTTTGAAGTGAATCGGGTTTTTAAAGATCTAACATGTTAAAAGTGGGCGTGGTCGATATTGTGGGCGGTCCAATTTTTGCCCTCTTAAATCTTTTGAGCAATTATTGCTTTGTACCAAAATTTGAGTTCCTACGCCTTGTCTAACTTGAGCAAGAGGCATTTTGAAAGCAAATGTAAAACAGAAGTTGTCTTACATTGAAGCCAGTAGAGGGCGTGGCCGTTGGCGGATTAAGCCAATTTTCACAATTTGTCTGTGCAACAGGAGAACCAAGTTACTCTCCAAGTTTGATCGTCCTTACTCAATTTTAAATGCCTTAAAACTTCACACATTAGGACAGATGGACGTTGATTCACCTGTTGGTCTCGATCATATCTCTAAAAGGTCTTAGGAATCTAAGGTGATTCTTTCACTGTGTTACAAGCTATGCATTAAAATTAATATTTCCTGGGCCGGGCAAAATTATCTAAGGTCATCAATGCGCCAAAATAGGTTGACTTATTTGGCTGTACTTTCAATCGAAAAGGAGCACACAAAAAACATAGATTTCGATGATATAATCGAAACGTTTTGTGCAATAAAAGTGTGAATGCACCTTTATATAAAAAGCTTGTTTGTGTTTTTTTGGTTTTGGTTTTGTGGCCCGGGTGCCACTGCCTCTTAGTCCGACACTGAGACTGTAAAATATACCCAATAATATTTTTCATTATTACATAGAATATTACACAAACTGCGCAATATAGATGAGCTTAGCGTTTCGCAAGAGCCAACGGACCGCTCGGCGTATATCTTGACGGTATTTTTTTTACATTTTTTAAATTTCAAATTTAATTTCCAAATTTCAAAATAACTATTTCGACTTTTTTTCAATAAATCCAAACAATTTGGGTCTTTTCTTCGCTCTGAACTTCTAGCTTCTTGATTCTTGAAGTTCGAACTTTTCAAACTTCAAGTGTATCAAGCCACGCAGTACCTACTTTATCCAGGACACCAAGCCGCTTCACTTCACAGTCATCTTCTGCGGAAAACTGTCACTCTTCTTCTACATTACATTTTTCTTTTGATTGCCCCCTGCAAACATTGCACTGAGGCTAAATGCTGGCTTCCGCTGACGGCCTGCATAATTAAAAAGTTATTTTGTGTTTCTGAATAACGCTGCCAGTATCTACACTGCGCCAATACAAAAATACAGGAATATCAGCATAAGTGTTTGGCAAAAGCCCGCCCTCAACAACTCATTAACAAGGGAATGAAATCACTTTCAATTGAATAATATAATATAGCGCAGCTATAAGTAGTACCTCTGCATAAATTCGGACAAATCATGTTGTGAGAATGAAGGGTCCGGTCCACTTTAAAAGTATTCCATAAATCCAACTAAGTCATCGTGACAACTGCTCCCTCAAAGTCGATACCGGAAAGTACTATCACATGCATCTATATGAAAATGTGCAAAGAAAGAGTTATAAAATAATTTTAACATTACCTTAATTAAAGTTGATGAAAAAGCACAGAAATTTGAACTCCAAACCATAGCTCGTCACATAAGACTGTATTAAGTCAGCTCGATAAAAAAACTTGTTTAGCACAATCGCTTTTTAGCAAAATGTCTTTAAAGGCTAGATCTAGAGAGTATCTATAAGCACAAGAGATTCTCAAATCAGAATCAACTGAAATCTCTTAATGTGTATGGGCGAGTTTAGAGCATCAAAACTGCCTGCAGCTTTGTTCAAAAATTCTTCAGAGACGGAGTATTTTTCCAGGTTAAGTCTCACTCACATGCAAAATATTAGATTTGCTTCAGTTATTTCCTAACATCTTATGATAGGGGACCGACTGTCTTTGATCTCCTGGCTACGATTGCCTTCCTACACAAGTTTACTTAGCTACTTCTTCCCAGATAAAAAAGGGTCTATAGACCAATTCTGCTAATAAAGCTCTTGCGTCGTCAATTCCTATCCACCTTCATTGGATCGTATTTATATGAGCAAGCATATAATAGGTCTGTTATCCCCTTCAAATAACTACCAAAACAAATTGCTTTTCTTGGTTCGCTTCACTTTCACATTGGCTTATAAAATGTCTGTTGAACTTTGATACACGTTTTCAAGTTGGTTGTGCAATATCCCTGCCCTCAAGACCAGTACCGCATCGTTTGCAATTCAAAAGAATCATTAACTTACGAATTCCCAGTGAGAGTGCGAGAGATCCCTCAAAAACCCTTAACGAGTGTCAAAAAGGACAAATTAGTCCTTGTCACAGAACGGAGGGGGGCAGAGCCACCACCACAAAATGGTTCAGGAAAATCTAGATTCATGTTTCAAGCATTGCTGAATGCTGACAGAGTGTAGTGTGTAGGTGCGCCTATATATCTTGAGGTATATCTTTATGTAATCGTGTCCTCATCAACATCTTCGTTGTCAAGGATAAAACTATCTTCATTATTCGTAGGGAAAACTACTTTCAAGGACTCTGCTTTCGTCTCAAGGAATACAGCATATAGCCGCAGATACCATATAGATGTAGGTACCTACCATCTCAAGGAACAACAAAAGGAAATGAAAATTCATGAAAACTTTTCGAGAGGAAACTCGGAATATTATTCACAGGTTTTTCGTTTTTCGTTTTTTTTTTTCATTTGCTCACAAGTTGCTCTCCGTCTGTATTGGTGTGTGTTCTGTATTCCTTCTGCGAGCAGTGTGATCCTTTTTTTACCTTGTCGGATGGCATAGTATTCGCAACTTTGTGCTGGTTTAACTTTTGAGCTGGAATCCTGCTGAAATAATTTGAATTAAATTTCGTTCCTTAACAACAACAAAAAAAAAACTCATCCAAAATTGGCTCTTTATGCGAATTCTTATACGTGGGAGACTGGTAAAAACAGTTGTTTTATGTTTTTTTTATTCTCTTTTGTTTTCAACTGTGGCGGTATAGTAATAGAGCATAACATTTAAAATACCACTTTCGATAGCAAAGGTTAAGTGGGTTAAGATTTAGGTTTTAAAAACTTAAAGTTAAGCGAATTTGTCGAAAAAAGTTTGAGCTCCAAAGTGAACATAAGAAGGACTAAGTTAGTAGTTGCACAAAATGAGTAAAAAAAGGGTGGACTTGGAAAATTAGACTGACTTTTTGTGGAAATCCATGGGTTACCAAATCGGAAAGAAAATGCGCTTGTTTCTTATGGCATCTTAAACAGCATCAATCAGCAATGTTGGTGACTTAGGTGTGTAAAAAATAAGAAAAAAAAATGGATTCTTACCTTGGGTGAGTGAAGCGTCAGAATTAAGCGAGGGCAAAAAAACTTAAGTTGAGAACGCTTCAATATTAAAAGCATCCGCTCCAATTTTGCTGACGGTTTCTTATATTAGCCGTAAGCTCCTAGAAAATGCTGTCAAAAAAATTATGTTTTGGATTTTTGAAACATACAATAAAAATTTTCTGTTTAAGTATGAAATTGAAAAAAAAAATTAATGTGTAAACGGAATTTCATCCATCCTGAGTTAGATAAGTGTCAAAATCAATAATTAAGTTTCGACTGTGAAATCGGCAATAAGTCGATCCATACTTAGTATAGGCACTACACCGCAAAAAAAAATCACATTTTCGAGTGACAAAAGTCGTTCAACATTTTACCAATATGACTTCCAGAATTTCACCGCGATGTTGAAAATTAAAATGTTAAATTGATAAGATAGTTGCTGTTTCCAGTTTAAATAAATAAGTTGATTTAAACTACTTAAAACGGTGATTGCTGATTGACGACGGAAAAAAGTGAAACGACGTACTTCAAAGTTGTTTTTGCCACTTGCAACAAAGTGAAACGACACGTTCTTCAAATTTGTTGCAAAGTGGAAAAAATACTTTTCTACACAGTATATTAAAAAAGGCTGAATCCGCCAACGGCCACGCCCACTACTGGCTGTAATCTAAGATAACCTTTATTTCACTTTTTTTTTAAAAATGCCTTTTCATGCCTACTTTTAACATGTTTAAAAAACCCCTTAACCCGATTTCTCGGAAAGTTCACTTCAAGTAGGAAAAAAATTTATGACAAATATTGAAGATATTACTCTTTGCTATAAGTTTGTTGCATACAAAGTTTTGAGTTCCGACTAGTTTTAGGGGGCGTTTTTTAGAAAAAACTGTTTTCTTCTGCAATAATTTTCGAACGCATTTTTTCATGATTCTCACGAATTTACAATTGATTGATTTTAATTTTTAACCCACGCCCATATTTGGGGGCGGAAAATGTAATATGGAAACTGTAAAACATTGTGTTTGTTATTTCGTTTGTTTAAATGGGCCTAAAAAAAGTATGGAAACGGCAATTTTGAAACAATTAAGCTTTCCAATAAAAAATTCGCGCGAATTTTATACTATTGTTTTCTAAAATACGTTTCGAGAAACTTTCTGTTAAAGAAAATAATAGGACATGAAAAATTCGCGCGAATTTTATGCTATTATTTTCTAAAATACGTTTCGAGAAATTTTCTGTTGTAGAAATAAATACGTTTCGGGAAACTTTCTGTTGAAGAAAATAATACATAGTATAAAATTCGGGCGAGTTTTACTTATTATTTTCTTCAACAGAAAATTTCTCGAAAGGTATTTTAGCAAATAATAGTAGGTTAACGTTTCAAAAAACTTTGGGTTGAAGAAAAAAATAGCATAAAATTCGCGCGAATTTCTTACTATTATTTTCTTAAACAGAAAGTTTCTCGAAAGGTATTTTAGAAAATAATAGTATGTAAACGTTTCGACAAACTTTCTGTTGAAGAAAATATTAGGACATAAAAAATTCGCGCGAACTTTATGCTATTATTTTCTAAAATACGTTTCGAGAAACTTTCTGTTGAAGAAAATAACACATAGTATAAAATTCGCGCGAGTTTTAAACTATTATTTTCTTCAACAGAAAGTTTTTCAAAAAGTTTTTCAGAAAATAATAGTAGGTAAACGTTTCAAAAAACTTTCGGTTGAAGAAAATAATCGTATAAAATTTTTATTTCGCGCGAATTTTGCAATTTCCTAAGATACATTTCTTAGGAGAAACCGGATTTAAACCATGTTAGGAACTTGATGTTGAAAGGTTTGGCAACTCTGTTTTCATATAGCATTTTCTTAAGACAAACAGATAGTTATATTCATAGACCGGTTGAACTTGTTTTTAAAGAATGATGTTAAATGTCTTAAATTGTGCCACTTATCAAAGGAGATTTTCGCGTACGAAAAGTACAGCATATCTCCATAAACAAAACATGTGGATTTTGGAACGCTATTCGAAAAAGTTTTTGTTTGGACTTATGTCCCACCCTTGTACATGAAAACTTATACAAGGTTTCCTAGGTTTCCATATACAAGGGTCGCACTAAGGTGAGACATAAAGCCAAAATAAAATGTTGGACTTATGTCTTTTGGACCTATGTCCCTGCGCCGCGATCCACTGGTTAAAATAATGGCGACCTAAATAACGCCGAGTTCCTGAATTCGGCCTTCAAAAATTCATGATTCGTGCGAATGGAAAAGAAAAGAGAGAATTACGCGCAAATTTCGCAACTACTATTTTGCAACGTTCGGTTTGGAACAAAAATAGTGAATAAATTCTATTTGAATGATTAGTCTTCAAACTGATTCCACGTCCACTAGAAGTGGTCTGCCGACCTTTTTTATGTCTGACATTCATTATAAGGCGATGCTAAATACCCAACACATGTTTCTTGGCCCATCATCTGATATCGCAACAGATAATTTTGCTTCTTTATTGCATACATATTGGCGAATTTCAAGGCCTTTCAAAAAGAGGAAAAGTCAGAGTTCGATATACCCTTACTTTATAGTGAGTTACTGAAAATTTGAGAAAAAAATACAGAATTTAAATGGTGTAAAAAGAAAACAAAACAATTTCGTGGAGCTATGTACTTTAGTTTTCTACGATTGCATTTTCTACATAGCATTTTTTTGTGAGTATAGATCTACTCACAAAAAATGCTGCGCAAGTGTGTACACTCACCGCAAACTGCGCAATCTGTGTGCTTACCATACTTTCTACAATGATGTCAGATGCGTATGATTCGCTTTGAAACTCCTTAACCACATATTCATGAATTTTCCCAGACATATTCAAAAACTGGAAATCGACATGACGAATACATGACTAAAGGAGCCACTAGGTAACATTATGATGGGTACTTTCGGAGGGTTTGTCACCGCGGTGGTCGTATACGCCAAAAACACTTCTATTACCCCGCTCAAGACTCAAACCATAAGGGACCTTGTGCACAGTAGCCGGACGCGTAAGCACTACTGGCATTTCGGACTTTCTAGACCTTGATTATAGTTTTCGGTATAGCGACCCCAACCTTTTTTCGCTATCCATGGGAACGGCGGTTTTGAGCATTACAGATGAAGTTTGGCGTAGGAGCCTGTTCATGTGCCTTCGTGAAACCCCCATGATGGGCGTGTTTAATTTATCTAGATCTCAGCTTCCACGTTTTGCTCGAACAGTTTACTTGGGTGCTTTAACCTGGGCTTTCACTAATCTAGGCGTTTCAAGAAGCTTGTCCTAAGAATGATACCAGTTTTTGTACACCATTTGGTAAACGTCTGTTTTATGTAGTTGAATAATGACGTCTTATATCCCTTAAGTCCACTTGCCTTTTAAGTGTAATGTTTTTGAGTTTGTTTTAAGCTAGATACTCGGAGCTATTAATGGGCGCTAAGCCCGTTTCATTATTTTTCTGAAATTCGAGAATTGAGAAGATCTGGCTTGAAATGTGCCACTTTGTTTTTGGATTTCTAGTCAATAATGGTCCAGGCTTCATTTGATATTCCTATTTGTTGCTGTACTGCACGGCGTAGAGGAAAATACTCCTCAAACGGTAACTGACAAATTGCGACTATGAGGTTATTTAAGAATGCAAAATAACCTCGAAATTCATTCGACACAGCCGTTAGTAGTTGTGACAATTTTCAGCTTAATATTAAACTAAAGTCTTCCTGCTCTATGGAGTCCTGCCAACTTAGCCTTGCCAGCAGTATCAAAACACCAAGGGAAAAATTTGTTCATTTCTATAGGCAAAAAATTCCAGATTTTAATGCTTTTGCATAGTCAACATGTACAGCCAACCTTGCAAAAGTGACATACATGTGACAAGCGACAAGCATTTCCGTACCAACATTCGCACATGGGATAGTCAAAAAAAATCCCTTGGTAAGCTTCTTAATCGCATACCGCCTGACGAACACACATTTCTGACATTCTCTTTTGGCTTTAACCTGCTTAAGTATCTCGAAGTTAAAAGCACCACCATTAGAACCGATATACGATAAAACGCCTGGATTTTAGGCCTAACGCGAATTATTGTCACTTGCTTCTTTTGGCCCGAAGAGCTATACACACACAACATATGTTTGCAAACACAATCACCCTCTTAGAAAATACATTTATGGGCGCTATTTTATCGTTGCGGAGCACCTTCGAATCCCATTAAAAAACACTTTAATGTCCTGATATTGTAATGTATCGCTGGGAGGCATCTAACTCAGACGATGGGAGGCGGCCGTGTGCGTTGTTTTCAAATCAAACCGCCTTCCCCCCCCCCCCCCCTCGCACACACATAATTACAAATCAAGTTACCGGATGTAATTTTGCAGGGGCTGTAACTGTAATAATGCGATATGTGAGCGCGCCGTTAAAAATGTGAATTAAATTGTTACTGCGACCCGAAGTGAAGGCCTTTTGCTTAGTTGAATTACAGGACTCATTTAGAAGCGACGCTAGATGTGAATCTCGGGATACGACATGTTTAAAATGATTTGCGAGGCGGTTGCGGGCATGTGAGCAATTTTAATTCGATTTTAATAGATTTTCACATCGACTTTTAGGGATTGGTTTAGTCATTTGGGATGCCGTTAATGGGCCTGACTTGTGGCACACCATCCATAATGGTGATTATTGGTCTCTAAATGCCTTTTTTTACTCACAACTTTGATAAAGCTACAAAACCACTGCGCAGCACATGACTTCAAATGTTTACAAATGATTTTGCAGCCGAAATTACATGGCAACATGTTAAGCCTAAGCTCGTAAGCACCACGCTAAGGCTGCAATAAGTTTACTACCCTGCCTTTGTGTACCATAAAAACCGTGTTTGATCAAATTTGAAGGTTATTTCCATTTTCCCGACATTAAAGGAAAGATAACCGTAAAAAGACAGGAACACGACTGTGGTCTTATTTGCCAAATGAAGCTAAAGGAAATTTCAAACAAAAATAACAGGAAATGGAAGAAAAACAATATCCGACCCCGGAGGAGGAGATATATACAGAGATCAGGATTAGCAACTTGATGAATGATGTTGACAGAGTGGTAATAGAAGTCTTTTTGGTGCCATCTCAATGCCGTCATCGGGAATTGAAATTTATATGAAATTTATATTTATATACTACGTGCAGGGAAAAGGTAGAACAACTACCAGGATGGAAAAAATAACAACGCAGACGGGTAGATGCTACATATTTCTCCTTTTGATAAGTGGTTTGATTTATGAAAAAAAAATGGTTCAAATAGAGTCTGCTTACATATTTTTGGATTCTTTATATTTTTGCGCGTGTATAAACGAATGTGACCTTTGCGTCCTTGACAGAAAAAAACCTTACATTTCAACCTCTCCGTTTGTCCAAGGAAAGGAGAACCTCTCAAGTCATCGTTTCGGTGACCGGCCGTCCACAGCCTTTGGAATTTCTGAACGCACAGTTCGTAGAAAGTAAGACTTGGAATCGCCTCCAAAGTCGCGATAAGAAGCGATCAAGATTGTTGAAGGAACTGCGAAACCTGAGACGCTCGAAGAAAAATTTCTCACCACGCTGTGGTTGGGATGTTTGCAAATGACCCTTCAGCTAGTTTTTTCGCCGTGGAGTGACGACTGACGAATGTCTCGATAAGATGGCAAAAAGCGACAAATCTTCTTTCATTATCAGCTACGACATCACTTCAATCCAGCAATTGTTGTTCTACGGGAGGGATTTCCTTTGAAAGATTGGCTTTGCAAGCGGAAGGCATGTACAGGCGTATTGAACGCAGCTGGACAAAAAACTCCTCTAACCATCGGAACGACCCACAGGATGAATGTTGGAATAACCGAACGCCAGGTTTGGAGACCAAGCAATCAAAAATGTCGCCCATACCGTTTCGGTTGGGCAACTTAATTGCCAAACTCATAAGGCGAATAAGCTCGACGATTACTCTCCTCGCCTGTTTATTTTCGGTGAAGAAACCGGTCGAAATTTCCTTATCGACACTGGCACATACGTCTCCATTATTCCACCAGCAAAGCGTTGTGGACAGCTGCGAATCCTTACGCAGCTTGCGGATATGAAATCAACACGTATGGACAAGAACCACTCGCCCCATCGCTCGGTCTCAGAAGAGGTTTGCCCTGGCATTTCACCATCGCTGACGTTCAAGTTGCAGAAGTTAGAGCAGATTTCCTGAGCTTCTACGCAACCTGTCGGTTGACCAGCGAGGGCTAAAACTCATTAATATGTCGACCGACCTATCGCAGACTGGAAAAATGCACATATCTAGTGCGTCGCAGGTAAAAGTGATCACAATTCGTCTCTTTTAAGAGGTTTTAAGGACATCCTCGATGGTCAGCAAATAAAAGTTCAGCAGTTAGGCATTGAATTCTCACAAGTGGTCCACCGGTGGCTGGCAGACCTCAACATCAGCGCCAAAAGCATAGTTCCAGGAGCTTATGGCACGAGGTATTTGCAGACCGCATTCAAAGCAGCTTGGCTTCGCCTTTGAATGGTATACAGAAAAAAGGCGACTCTTGTGACCATGCAAGAACTTCAGGCGTCTGAATGCGGTGACTGTTCCTGGCAATACCCAGTTCCTCATATTAAGGAGTTCCCTAATAGTTGTTAGAGGACAGAAATGTCAAAAGTAAAAACCGTGTGCGGTTCACCAGCAGGGTAGGATCCTGCAACCCTCACTCGTCGCGAGTAATATTCTACCAATTGAGCTACAGTGAACACGATTGATTTTTAATCCATATTCGACCACCTCACTAGTTTTTGCCTTACGTATGCTATATTCGTTGCTGTTCTTTGTTGGTCTGCATAAATAATGCACATAAGCCAACAACATGTAAGGTTTAGTGTGTTAAGCACAATCGACTAAAAAAAGGCGTTACTATCATCAGATTTCAGTGGATCCAAGCGACATCCCTAAGATGGCGATTTACTACCCCTTTTGGACTTTACGAGTTCGTTTTTATGACTTACGGGCTTCGAAACGCAGTGCAAACCGTTCATTGGTTGATGAATGAGGTCCTGCGAGGCCTCAATTGTGCCATGGCTTACATTGATGACATTCAATGTGTTGGCCTCAAAGACATTGTCCGAACATGAACGTCACCTGAGAATCATTGTTCAACTACTGCAGAAAAACGAACTTGTTATTAACTTGTCCAAATATGTGCCGGGCAAGAGTAAAGTTCAATTCATTGGTCATCTTGTTCTTCTTGATATTATCAAGCCATTTCACACTAAAGTGGCCGTTTTGCAGGACTTTCGAAAACTCAAAAATCCTGCCAAAAATTAACGAGAATTTTTGGCGATGATAAGTTCTTATAGGAGATTTTTCCCTAAAGCTGTTTTCATTCAAATTTAAAATCTTTTGCAAGTTCTTATCGAAGGTATAATTTGAAAAACGATAAACGTTAAATTGTATGGACTGCTAACGTGGAAGCTGCTTTCGAAGAATACAAAGCAGCACTTTGCTAAGCCTTCATCTCATTGAATCCGTTACGTCGAACTACACAACTGACAACCCAGTGAAATACACACGTTCTTATGGGAAGCGACGTACGTCACGAAGTTCCTCTATGCGCCGCTTCCCATTAGAACATGTATATTTAACTTAGTTGGAGGTGTGTACTTCAACCTGACGGATGCAACGGATTCATTGGGCTGAAGGCTTAACGCTACGCTACTAGCTCATCCGATAAGGGATGCTGTCATATCAATTGCCGCAGACGCACGTTGGGTGTTTGTCGTCGTTTGCTGCAGCACTGCCATTGGGGCAGCAAACGACGAACGTAGAGACCAGACCCTTATGTTTTTTTTTTTCGAATAAACACACCAACGCTCAGAATATTTTGAATTTTGATCGCGAGTTATTAGCTGTTTAGGAAGCTGTACGATACTTTCGCATTTTGTTAAAAGGAAGCACGTTTGCGATATACACCGGCAAAAACCATTGGTTTATGCATTCCAGCAAAAAGCAGATTATATGCTTCACCCCCGGCAAGCTTGTCAGTGGACTTCATCAGTCAATTTTCAACTGAGCCAAGTTGAGCCAACTTGGCTCAGTTGAAAATTCAACTAAGCCATGTTGCTGGAAAAAAAATATAGTGCGCAAGATTCTCTCAAGTATCAAGACTGCCGGTGAAACTTCGCTGGTTTGAAGCTCGTCAGAAAAGCAGACTCGTCAGACAACCTCGTCTGGGACGTATCAGGTACGAACGTAAGACTTTTCGTTACTAAAAGTTTTCGACAGACCGTTTTAGCTGAAATTAATGCTTTGTTACATTTGAGCGTTCGGGCGACAACGAAGATAATCCAACAAAGGTTCAGCTGGAAACATCCTTCACGACTGCAAGAAATTTGTGCGATTCAGCAAGATTCAGCGTTACAACACGACACCGTTGCAAGGTTTTGATGAACCCAGCGAGCGCCTTGAACATCCGCACATTGGCTTGGTTGGCCCGTTAACCATTATTCACAGGGCAACACGCTAGCCGGAGGCAGTTCCTATCAGCGATATCAGCACAGAAAGCTTTGCAAAGGCACTCATAGCATACACCGCATGGCACGTTTTGGTGTTCCACTTCGAATTACTTCAGAAAGAGGCTGACAGTTGTTCTGGCAAATTAACAACAAACTTGGGCTCGCCACCTGCATACAAGCTACTAACACCCGCAGGCGAATGGTTATTATGATAGAATGGCGGCATCGTTCCTTTAAGCGGCTTTTATGACGAAGATTCTAGCAATTTTGTTAGGGGAGCTTACGTTTATAATGCGGGGCTGGATTTGCAACACCAGCTGAAATGTTGTAATGTAAGACCCGGTTAATACCCGCAAGGGTGCTTCGTTTGGGTGAGGTGACGGGTTTGACGATCCCGCGGACCCCAATTTGTTTGTCGAGGACAAATCCAAACCCCGAAAGCAACCCTTTCCATCCTTTCCACGTATCCCTCTAGTGTACTCTAACCTACAGGAGAAGTAGTAAAAATCCACAAATCGTGATGAATGGACAACCTAAGGGATGTTTCTACTCCAGGTGGTACTGGCGATAGCCAAAAACTACCCGCAGTCTTTTCGACTAAGGTCGGGACACGGATTCTGGAGGCCCCAACATACATTTTTGATATACCCTGCAGGTCGGAAACCTGAGCATGAGTGAGGCTGCTACCTAGTACACTGCTACTGACGCGACGACTCGGAATACCCCTCGGGCTCTGAGGTGCGCTTAACTAAGGGTCAGCGGAAGAGAAAAATGAAGCGGCAGATCGATAAGTCACGCAAAGAAGCTTCACGGGCTGAAGGCGCTGCTAGTCCGGTCGGCTCTTTGGCGATTCTCATGAAGCGAGATAGATCGGTGGAAGTCTCACCAGCCGAAGCAAATCAGTCCTCTACATCGGACATCACCTCTTCATCTGCTGAACCGAAAAGCAAAAAAAACCTAAGCTCATTATGAGTAACATAGCCCGTCAGGGCCATATGTGTATGCTTGCGCCCGGTGTTCAAGTGAAGCCGCTGCTTCTCCCTTTGATGGGTGCAGTACTGGCGGACAGAAACCGGACGTCGCGAGCACTCCCACGGGCATGAATCTAGGATGCGCACCAACTGTTAGTGCTGCCTGTGGATGGATGGCGATTTGACCACTGCAGCGTTAGTGGACAGAACTGTGTCGACGCGGATGGTCCTGATTGTCAGTGACTGGAACACCATATTTTGAACACACGACAGCTAAGGTGGGAAATAAGAAGCGTTCTTATCGGAATGCTGCTGTCCCCTCTTTAGCAGTTCGAATTTGGAAAATAGGTAATGACAAAAGTTTGAGTGCTGCGGAGTGCGAACACTGCAAAATTCGATTGTTGGAATTTGCGTAGGCAACTAATGCTGGCATTCAGGTGGAAAGCTGTGGTTTGAAGGACGGAACCTTTTGAATGAAGACCTCATCACAGCAAACCTCTGAATGGCTACGCAGTATAGTGCTGGAAATCCCGCCCCTTGGGACCTCAACTTTTGAGGTCTACAAGCCACCCAAGATAATGCGTGCCGTCTTCTGGAACCCTGGGAAACTGGGGAAAACGGCGGATGTGCTGAAGCGTTTGCGAGCCCAGAATCCTGGCCTCAACACAAAAGTCTGTATTGTCCCTTCGCATAGACCGAGCACAAATCGTCTAAATGAAGATGGTAGTTGTTTAATCGTGGGCATAGATATGGCTTCTCCTGATGTCATCGAATCTAGGTACAACATGCGTCCCTATCTGCATTTTGGTAGGATTCACTTCCGTTTCAATGCCGAAAACCACTTATAGTGTACGGAACCCTGAGTCTACATATTGTTTACTCAGATCAACCTACAGCACTGCAAGGCCTCTACCGCACTTCTGAGTAGCAGGCTTGCGGCAAGTAGTACAAAATCATGCATAACATCCATACAGGAAGCATGGGTGTGGAAAGGTAACATCTGTGGTCTTGGTGGATTGACTGCTTCACGCGACATTCTTTACCATAAGAAGTCCAAAAGACTAACTGCATCGAAGTCCTTAGAGGCGGCTACGATCGAAAGGTTTTGTGCCCAAGATCTGGCTGCTGCCTCTATTCCCTGCCATGCTTAAAGCAAATGGGAAACCTTTGTTGTTGCCTCGGCCTATTTCCCCTATAACTCTTTCACTCCTCCTCCACCAAAGGCAGTTGTTGAGCTGGTAGATTATTGTGAATCCATGGGGTTAGGTCTAGTGCTCAGAATACTTTCTGGGGCAGCAGCAAAAGTAACGCAAGAGGAGATCTTTGGAATCAGTCTTTTGGAATTCATCTTATCGTTTGACATTACCATCAATAATTCAGGTCATCGACCTAAATTTTTTACCGCCAGAAGACAGCAGACAATTGACCTTACCCTATCCAATAAGTTTTCAAGGACTATCACAAAATGGAGGGTATCGCCAGATAGCACCCTGTCAGATCACAGATACATCGAATTTCAAATCAATTGCGAAGTTCTATACCTTCGCAAGAGAGGAGAAATCCGAGAAGAACGAATTGGTCACAGTTTAGGGAGAAACTTGGCCACTCTGTTCAAGTTCCACTTAAACTGAGTTCACGACAAGGGGTAGAGATGTCTGCTCAAACTCTGAACAGCGTCCTTACCCGTTGTTTTGAACTCGCGTGCCCAGTTACGAAGAACACCGTAGCAAATCGGTACCTTGGCCGAGCGGCACAATATTCGCAAAGAGACCAGGAAGCTCCTGAATCGGTCCTTAAAAACCAACTTAGTAGAAGACTGGAATCTATATCGATCAAAACATTCGCAAGTTCAAAAATGACTCTTATAAAAAATTTTGTGAGGAGATCGAATCTCTAAGTGAAACTAGTAGGCTTGTGAAAGTTCTTAACAGGAATAGACCAAGCAAACTTGCTTCACTTCTCAATCCTGATGGTACCTAGCCCGAGACCAAGGCGGAGACCTTCAGTCTTCTCCTAGAGACTCACTTACCGGGAAATCAGATCAACACATGCTCTTCAGTGGTACCGGCAACGGGTACATTGCATCTAAAGTGGTGACTGATAACGCTGTCAAATATGCTATTGCATCTTTTGATAGCTTTAAGTCACCTGGTCCAGATGGAATCTACCCAGTTATGCTGAAGCAAGGTTTAGATCAGCTGTTGCCCACGTTGAAAGGAATTTTCACTGCGAGCCTTCCCTTTGCTTTCAATTCCTACCCTTTGGCGTAGGTTAGAGTCGTTTTTAAGTCAATCTGACTTACCAGGTTTTGATAGCCTAGCCAAAAGTTTCAGACCCATAGGTCTGTCTTCCTCCCTGCTGAAAAGACTGGTAGCGCTGCGCATGCGCAAGGTTGCTCTTCGATTGCATCCTCTTTCTGAGATGCAACACGCTTATCAGCGCGGAAAATCCTGCGAAAGTGCGCTTCAAAACCTTGTTGGTAGGATTGAATGAGCTCTTGACCAGAGGGAGTACGTGCTGGGCGTTTTCGTCGATATTGAGGGTGCTTTTGATAACGCGACGTATGATAGCATGTGCAACTCAGCCAGACAACATGGTGCAGTTGAAAAATTAGTTAAATGGATTAGGGCCATGCTTATGCACACGACGCTAATGACCGAAGCAGATTGCGGCAAGTGCGTCATAACTGGGGTAAACAAGGGCTGCCCGCAAGGTGGTGTTCTGTCTCCCATTTTATGGT
The DNA here is from genome assembly GCA_947623515.1 of Neoascia interrupta. NCBI lineage: Eukaryota > Metazoa > Arthropoda > Insecta > Diptera > Syrphidae > Neoascia > Neoascia interrupta. The sequence continues at coordinate 57,107,810 of OX392462.1, read as the reverse complement.
GCAAGGTTGACGACTCTCTACTATAGCCTCTCAACATTCTTGGAACTTACGCACAAGCCTACGCGGATGATGTCGCCGTTCTTTCTGTCGGCTCAAACCTTGGGACTGTGTGCTCTCAGGCACAGAGATCCCCGGACTTGATCGATGATTGGTGCACTAGGAATGGACTTTCAGTGAACCCTCTTAAAACTACGGTTGCTCTCTTTACGAGAAGGAGGAAGGTCACTGATGGTATGACTAAACTAGTGCTTGGTGTCACTATCCCGATATCAGATGAAGTCAAATATTTGGGAGTAATTGATAGAAAATTTCTATGGTCAAAGCATTTTGTATCTTTCTGGCAGTGCAGAGGCGCTATTGGGGAAAGGGTCGCCGAAAAGGGTCCTCTGGATTTATACGACCATAGTTAGACCACTCCTCTCATACGCATCGGTTGTTTGGTGGAACAAACTTTCGCGGAAACGTTTTACTGCCGCTTTTGCCCAACTCCAAAGAACGGCTTGTCTTGGCTGCAAAGGGGCCTTCCCTAGCACGCCTGGCTCTGCTCTAGATGCTTTGATGAACCTCCTAAAAGAGGACTAGCGGGAGACGATAAGAAATAAATTCCAAACTGTTACAAAGGTGCAATGGGATTTATGAGTGGATTTATTTTAATCGCTTGCCGAGAGGATTTAAATTTGTATAGTGAATCGCGTGATTTGCAGAGGATTTAATAAAGATTTATATTAATCGCAGATTAATGCCCGGTGGAGACATGATATTAAGTGTCTATAGGTATATACTTACAATAACAAAAGTATGTCCGTTGTAAGTACTTAAAGCGTAGGATTTTTGGGTTCGATTCTTGACTTTAATATGATGTACTGCCAAGAAACTAATAAGTTTTTATGACCAACCTTCACAAGGCACTGACAAGGTATTACGCTGTTTTCTTTGGATTCGACAACAGGTTGAAGGTCGTCATGTGTGTGCACAATGCAACCTACACAGCATGCCTGCCTTTTTCGACACACTGATGATGATTGAATGAAAATTAAAGGTGAAACACGTCATGTAGAACTTTGGGAAGTTATTTTAATTTAACTCATATTAGGTACGAGCTAAACAGTTCCTTCCCGCACAAAAACGACAGTTATTAATCGCACAGAAATTTGTATGTGATTTAGTTGGGCAAACGTTCATTTATCTCGTGCCGAAATTTCAGTATGAAATTCCGTGCGTTCGCTTTGGAAAATCCGACATTGAGAGAAATGTGGCGTTTAATCATACAGGCGCTGCTCGGCAGAATTCCATTCGGCACATGAATACGCTTTTGCTTCTTGAAATGACATCAATTTGTTTTGCGCGAATGATGAGCAGCATGAATGTTGCAAATATATCAAAACTTCCTTGTTCTGAGAAACTTATTTGCTGCGTCGAGCAGTTCTTGTAATTGACAATTATCAAGAATGTTCTGCATTTCGTTACTAGAATTCATAGTGTGCGTTATGGCATATTTCTGTTGAAACTAAAGTAGAATTAAAACGAAATTTCCAAGGAAAATCGTGTTATCAAAATTTAACACAACATTCCATTATCCATTCTAGTTGCCAACTGCACGAGGCGATGAAAAAAAATTCGATACATAAAGACCATATGGCACAGCAAACAAATCGCCAACATAATCGAAATTCCCCCACACCCTCAAGGACGACTTAATTTGTATTTAAGTTGCAAAACAATAAAACTCAAATAAAGTAAAAAAAAAATTTTCCGTCTTAGACTTCTTTCGAAAAAGCTTTCTTTCCGGGTCCCTTAATGCTACGACAATGTGCAGAACGTCTTCGTTTCCAAATTGTGCGTTTCCATGGGAGAACTTCAGTTGGCGACATGTTTTGTTACAACAATTTCCCACTGAGAAACAGAAAAGAAACAATAAGGCCCATAAACATGAGGCAGCAATTATCTTAAGTGGCCCTTTTTGCACTCAACACACACCAAAACAATTCACCTAGTGTAGCACCTTGTGTGCCTTAAGAAAGCTCCATCGGGACTCATAGCATTACTATACTACACTGCGACATCCACTGGCAAGGCTCGTTTTGTTTTCATTTTGTCATCACCTCTTTGTTGGGGCTGTGAGGATAATTAAGTTCTCGATTTCATTACCGTCGGAACAGGTACTACAGAAAGGACTACCTGCAAACAACGACTTTCGACAGAGTGCTCCTGTGTGGTTTGGTACTGTGGTGGCAGCTTCACCAACAACTAACTACACTCTGGGTAGGCAAAAGTTGCATGAAACCGAATCGCAGAAAAATAACAACAGCGCATCAACAAAAGGAAACCAAATAAAAACGGAAAACTGTGGGGCATCCTCAAAACTTAGACGATAGACCCACCTCTGTTGCGGAGGGATAGTAATTAGAGCACCTGTCAGTTCGTTTCATGGGTCTGGAAGTCGTAGAGGAGTTTTTGCACAAAATTTGCACAAAAATACAATTTCAAGTGAAAAGTAAGTTAAAAAGTAAATTTATTGCTATCACACTTGTTGTATATGAATATTTTTAAATTTTAATTGCTAAGGGTTTGAGTTTTATTGCAGCGGTAGTTAAAGCCTTCAAATGCAATAGAGTGAAGATGAATATCAAAATTAAGATTCACTGACAAAATTTTACAAAAAGCATTTTCGAAAAAGGACAACCCCCTCTTGTCTCTGCACCTCTTTAATCCCTTGAGGCGATCGCAGATAATGCTTAAAACGTAAGCATACGGCGCGCCGTTTTTAGATTAAGGCTGCTTCTCTGGATTTACTGGGCATCGCCATTCTGCAGATTAATTTCCACAATTGAAAGAATATTGAAAAATTACCTTAAAAAGTCTTGACAATAAGTGTTTCCATCAGTCTATCATCATTTCTCTTAAGCACTCTAGGGAGAACGATCTCTGGAAACAGTTACGCTAGGACGTTCCATTGAGTATTACCTTCACCGCAAGGAGTAGGTTAACATTATGGTTGTTTTCCTCGATATAGAAAGCCCCTTCAATAATTTCATTTTATCTGCGGTCTCAGTAAGTAATCAACTCTTAACGAGTGGTGAGAATAACAAATTCAAACCTAGGTGTGGTGTGACCACTGCCAAAAGGTCTGTCAGCAGGGAACCCTGCAAGGTGGTGTCCTATACCCACTCCTTTGTAACCTAGCCGGCGCGGTGTGAACGAACTGCTTGTTATGCTGAAAGAAGAAGTCTGTAGAGTGATCGCTTATGCGGATGACATCGCCATAGCCGTTTCAACTCGTTTCCCATCGATGCTAACTCGATGGGCTGATAGTTGTGAACTCATCCTTTTAACCAGGAAATACAAAATTCCTCACACGAACCCCTCAATCAAGGGTACTAGCTTAATCTCTTTTAGATGAAGCTAAATATCTGGGTCTTATCTTAGACAAAAAGCTTAGCCAGAAATCTAATAGGCAGGAGGGGGTTCGAAAAGCTATGGCAGCACTTTTTTCACGCAAGAAAGCCATTTAAGCAAGTAGGGACTTCAACCCGGAACCACCCACGAATATCCCTCTGCCGTTAGACCGATACTGACGTTTATAAGGGCTGTTTGGCTTTGGATAAAGCGGTAAGTTGAGAAAAGCTGAGTAAAGAACAAGTATCAGCTTCCTTATGTTAAGCGTAACACTTCGCACCACTGCCTCAACAGCACTGGAGAGGTCATCCTATTCCATTTGATTCGCCCTAAGACAGCTTCAACAGTCAAATAGCTATACAATCACGGCTACTCGCCTGAAAGCATCCTCTTAGCTGACCGATAGTGAGAGAGTTCACTCCGCTATTTTGAACGTATTCAGGTTTCCTTCTAGAAACATAGACTACACCATACCTCAGCTACTGTTTGACAGAACCATATCCTTCCAGACAACCATCCCCCCATCAACCAGGAAGGGTAGGTTCTCTTGGGATAACGGTACTTCTTTAGAATGTGAATTGATTCAACTCAACACCGATGGATCAAAGACCAATGATGGGGTGGGGAAGGTGGGGATCTGTTCTCAGAAAGAGATAATCTTATTCTCTATTCTATTTTCGACTTCCGGATTTTTATACCCGACCCAGGGTGTATCAAGTTTGATGTATAATTTGTAACGCAGTGAAATAATCACCGTAGACCCCTAAGACCTTTTAGAGATATGAAGGGGATCGACAGGAGAATCGATTAAGCCATGTCCGTCCGTCCGTCCGTCCGTCCGTCCGTATGTAAATAACTTTTAGGCCTTAAATTTTAAGGTAGAGAGCCGAAATTTGATAGGTTGGCTGGAAGTCCAGTCCTTCAGATCAAGTTTGAAAATCAACTGAATCCGCCCACAGATACGCCCACTACAGGCCTGTATGTGCGACCATCTGCAATTGAAAAAAATACTTTTTCCAAATTTTAGCTTTGTTATAATGGCGCTAGCGCATTAATTTTTGGTATGTGACATTACCTTGTAATTGTTTTTGAAGTAGCCAAAATTTTTTAGCCTTTTCATTGACCACGCCCAATTTGAAATTTGACAAAAAATTGTATGACAAAAGTTGTAGATATTAGCATTTTCTAATTTTTATGTATATATTTCACAGATGTACAAGATAATTATAGAATAAAAACCGTGTCATTAGCTGAACTTCGTCAAACGATAAATAATCTTAAGAACAACGAAGCACATGGCTACGACTTAATAACTAGCGAAATTCTAAAGGAGCTACCGAAAAAAGCTTTAGTCAAGCTACTCTTTATCATTAACGCCTCCATGAGAATTTTATACGTTCCAAGGCAATGGAAAGTGGCCGAGGTCATAATTGTTCCGAAACCAGGAAAATGTCCTAACCGACAAAAAGTCATACAGACCTATTTCGTAACTACCGATAATATCTAAGGTATTCGAGAAACTGTTGCTTAAAAGGTTGCAACCAATCGAATCTTTCGCGTAAGGTACGAAAATGAGTACTCGGAATTCAAAGAGATAAATGCCGGTGTCCCGCAAGGAAGCGTTCTCGGCCCAATATTATTTTTGCTTTATACAACAGATATACCCCACGATGAGGGAACAATTTTAGCTACGTTCGCAGACGACACTGCTATACTCGCTATTGATACGACAATTGAATTTATCAACAAAAAAACTTAAGCGCGCTTTAGACAAAAAATGCGACTGGACGAAGAGCTGGCGAGTCGTCCTTAACGAAACTAAGTCAACGCATGTTAACTTTACTTATAAAAAGATAAACGACAAACCTTTATTCATTAACTCCGTACAAATCCCATACTCAAATGAAGCGAAATATCTAGGAATGACTCTAGACACAAAACTTAAATGGAAGCCGCACGTTAAAAAGAAACGCGACGAGCTCGAAATCAGGTTGAGAGAAATGAATTGGCGTATCGGAAGATTTTCAAAACTAAACGTTTATAACAAACTGCTTTTGTATTAGCAAGTGCTAAAACCATCTTGAACGTACGGTATACAACTCTGGGGTTGTACTAAACCAAGCAATATATCTATTTTAGAAACTTTTCAAAAAAAGGCACTCAGAGCAATCGTTAATGCTCCATGGTACATAAGAAATAGCGATCTACACCGAGATCTTGGAATCGCAACCGTGACTAATGAGGTAACAAACTTTGCTCGCAAACTTAGTACTCGACTTCGCGGACATTGCAACAATGAAATTATCCGAACTTTGTATCAGACAAATCTTACGCGCCGACTACAACGAATGAGACCGTTGGATCTAGCAGCATAAGATGAAACCGCATAAATTGACGGTATTGTAGGTGCCTTCGTTGGAAGGCAGCCTGCCCCACTCGACTACTACAGAAGCTTGAACTACTTGTTAAGGAAACTTAGTCGTAGTCTGACGGAAAATGGGAGGTTTTTTAGTGAGTAAGAATCTCACACTACTATGAGCACGCGGCCGGTCCTCGTAGTGCCTATAAAGGTTTTTCCTACCAACGCAAAAATAAAAAAAAAGATGGCTGGGGGTATAGTAACAGTCTAGGTCTTAGTAGATAGTAGCAAAGCAAGATCTTAAAGGGCTTAAGAGCTTGATCGCTTTTAACAGATTGCACATGAGTGCTACAATCGGTGTCATTACAGGTCACTGTCTGCTAGGTAAGCAGGCTTGGTGTCTATTCCAACGACTTCTGCAAGAGCTGCATGGATGAGAAGGAGGAAGAGACCACTCTCCACCTTTTCTGTATATGCCCCGCTCTCTCTAAGAACCGAAATCTTTAACTTACCCAAAACGTCTCTCGCGCTTCATTAAGAGTGCTCAAAATAGTTCAACGACTTGGAGGGATTTCCAGATCGACGTGGTATCACAATGGACCTAAGTGTGTTGGTTTCTTTGGACCGGACTGCCATTTCAAGTTGTCTAAATTGACATGGACTGGACATCCTAGCTCAAAGGGACAAATAAGTAAATAATAAAGTAAAATTTAATACAAGTTTCATTGCAATATTCTCCCAACGCCCGCCAGGTTGCAATTATTTAGTCCAAACGATGCCAACCCCACCGCATTCAATTTGATACTGTTGTGAATGAATGTGCCCGCTTCTAAGGCTTGCTTCTTTTTTATTGGTTTTCGGGCCATAACTGAAATTCCCGGAATTTTCAACTGCGTTTTATATTTGAAATTTCTCTCAATAGAGCTTCATTATAAGCAATTTTTCATTTTTTCCCTTTCCCTCTATATCCCTTGTGTTTGTCAAAAGACCTTGTCTATTAGATTATTTCCTTTTTGCGAGTTCTCCAATTTCGCTCGTCTCTATTTGCCATGAGCCCGTTTACCTTCCCTTTACGACTATAACATTATGCCTCTTCAGAGTTTGGTTTAAACACAATTTCACATTATCGCCGCCCCATACCCGTTATCCGGTCATTTTGAAGGCGTCGTCGTTGGTCGCAGCAACACGTTATCGATCACACTGAAAGACCCCGACTCACCCCGACCACCCCGCACTCCAGTTTAGTGCTGTGCTGGTGCTAAGCCAAAATTTGATACACTCTTCAAGGACACACGTTGAAGTCATGTCCATGTTTATGGGGTAATTTTCCTCATAGATTGTCACGAAACCAATTTGTCAAATTTTGATTGAGGACAACATAGGGTGGTGGCGGTGCGCTCGCCGTTTTTCACAGTAATGCTCCCGTTGTTTGCGGATTGCGGCTGTGGGTATTAAATCAGTTTCGCTGCCTTTATGCCGGCATGTTTCTGGATTTTATTACATTACAAGGCTGCGACAGAGAGAGAGAGTGTCTTGCGTAGCATGAAATCATTTTGAGGACTTTTGTAACAGATTTTACGAGAAAGCCACTAAATCATGCTCACCATCAGCATCACTCCACTGTACCCCGTCCAGGAGCGTCGATTTCACAAAGCAACCCTTTCATCACAAAGCGGATATGGGTATACCGCCAAAACCAAGGACGGGTAATGCTTCAATTTAGGAGCCTGAACGAAAGGTTCTTTTACGAGCGTTTAATTTCATTGGTGTGGGCTGACGGATATTTTGATTGAAGGGTACTTGTAGTGTGAAATAAAAAGCCAAGGCCCCGTGCGGGCATAACTTTTCATTTCATGCCTGCAAGACTGTGTCGTTTGGTAAACTTGGCAAGTGAATCACTTCGGGTTGGAAATGTGTACATAAAGGGGTTGGTTTTATTTCTCTAAGTAACTCGAGTTTAGTTAAGGGTTTTGTTATGGTTTTTTTTTTTTTTTGCTAAAAGGTCACAGCTTCGACTATAAACTTTTTCTTTTCCCCCGCGTTTCAATTATATAACAAATTAAATTTGGAAATATCAATTAAACGAAAGAGTCCTAAAACAGTTCCGCAGTAAACAATTAAATATAGACTAAGTTTATAGCTAACAATTTGCTCAATTTTCAGCTGGCATACTTAATAAAAAAAATCTTCTCAAGAGCAAATGCTATATGAGCTGTAAAGGGTTATCGGCTTCAATGATAAGAAATTTTTTTTAGCCTGTAAAGTTTAGCGATAGTCAAAAATGGCTTGGTATGTATGTATAGTATTTTTTTTAGAGGCTGAATTTGATATTTCAATTTCATTTTTAGCGGTATTGCTCCGTTATCCGTACGTCCGTCCGTCCGCATCCTTAGCTTTTGAACGGTAAGTCGTAGAAAGATGAAATTCGGTATACCTACTTATAAAGCTCGTGAAAAAAATGAGAACGCACACAAGGACAATTTTTTTATATTGATGGTAAGAAAGACAAAAAGTAAGACAGAAGCAATAAAACTGAAACATGCACTAAAAAAACAATTGGATCTTCATAATAAATAAGGAAAAACTCTTAATATTCAAAAGTTTTTGAAAAACAGGGAATGGCAATAGATACCCATTTCAAAAAAATCTGTGCGCTGAGTATTGGAAAAAACTAACTAACTTGGCGCTAATTGATAGCGCAAAGTATATTAGAATTAAAGAAAAATATGACGGTATTCAACAAAAGGTTCCGAATAGACGTTTTTTGGATTTGCAATAAAAAAATGCAGAAAAAATGTAGAAAATGAGAGTCGAAGGCTTAACCAAAGAAGAAGTGAACGCAGAAAGCCTCATGACCAAATAATATACAAAACACTTAACGGCATGCCATGAACCATTGGCGGAATTATTCAAACTCGTAACCTAAACTCAATACCTGAACATATGGCGGAAGGAACAACTTATCTGATTATCAAAAAAGGAGACATAATCCAAGCGGAAAACTACATGCCAATAACTTGTCTCTCGGTCCTCTACAAACTTCCCACTGCACTTATTAGCAACAAAATATTTGAACATTGCTCCGACAACAACATCTTAAAAGAAGAACAAAAGGTTTGTGTCAGAAATGCACTTGGTTGTTAACACCAATTAACCATAGATGCTATTATTTTAAAACAGGCGCAGACAAGGAAAAGAAACCTTCAGATGGGGTATATAGGCTATAGGAAGGCCTTCGATTCCATACCCCATGAATGGCTCTAGCAAATACTTAGAATCTATAAAATATGTCCAAAGATTGTGAATGTTCTAAGCTCACTTATGCAAAATTGGAAGGTTAACCTGCGACAGGGAAAGGATGAAATAGCTTCTGTCAGGATACTAAGGAGGATATTTCAGGGTGATTCTCTTTCGCCACTATGGTTCTGCCTTGCGCTCAAACCACTATCAACGATGTCGAAAGATTCAAACCTTGGATATAAGCTAAGCCCATCAGCAGACCACCGAATCTGTTATTTATGGATGACCTAAAGCTCTATACAGAGAGTCGCTATAAACTTCAATCTCTTAATGGTATAACCAAAATATTTAGCGAAGACATAAATAATGCACGAATCGACCACACAGGTCTAAAAGTGGAGTTTTCAAAGAAATAAAGGAAAAAACTGACAAGAATATTAAACACCAAACCTACCGCAAGAAACCAGATGAAAGGCATTAACTCCTGGGCAATACCCTCAATAACTGACTTAAATGAAATGGATAGAATGACAAGGAGATATGCTCACTAAATTTAGATGCCTCCACCCGAATTCGTCAGTTCACCGCCTATACCTTCCGAGGAAAGAAGGAGGAAGAGGCCATCTAAACATACAAAATGTGTAAGAGGATGGTAGCAAAAATGAAATATAAGCTCCTTTACTCTTCTGAAGAATTAATCTCCAAAGTCCGGGTACTAGATGAAAACTACACACCCCTAGACCTGAAGAACGCGAACGTGGAAGACCCACCTATATTAGCTTCAACGGATATAGAAAAGTACTTAAATATGAGACTGTTCCCCAAAGTACCCCAAAGCCTTGCGTAAAGAGCACATCGACAAAACTAGCTCCCTTGAATGCATTTTCCCGAAAACGGAAGGATTCGCAATCGCAATTCAAGACAAGGTAATAAAAACCAGGAACTACGAAAAGCATTGCCTAGGCGCGGATGTTGTCGACAGATGTAGAAAGTGTTGCAAAACATGTGGAACTATCGAACATAATTAGCTTACTTGGGAAGGCTCAACCAACTTGCGAAAATTGTGCACCAGGAATAAGCATTGAAACATTGACTGGTAGAGAACGTGAAACCTTTCTATAAATACAAACCATCGGAAGTGCTAGAGTCAAGGAACCATCTTCTGTACTGGGATCGCTCAATGCTCACAGATCGATCAGTTGACTATATTTGTCAGTCGTCTAAATTTTCGTATAAACAAAACATCCAAAAAAGCTGTGATTATAGACACTGCAGTGTCATTGACGAGTAATATCCAAAGGACTGAAGCAGAAAAGGCAACAAAATACGAAAACCTAGCCATCGAAATGAGAGCAGTGTCGCAGTTGGAAGACGTCAAAATTTACCCTATTGTTATTATTGCAGAAGCTACAGGGACGTTGAAGAAATTGAATCTGTTCGTCACCTGCTCTGCGAATGCCCAGCCCTTAACAGCATCAGGCGTAGTATCCTCGGCAGTTACTTCTTCAACGAGCTCGAAAATCTAAATAATATAGATCTAAAGGACCTCCTAAGATTTGTATACAAATCCGGATGGGTCCAAGAGGGCGGAAATCTGAGCTTCTAACAGCGGTTTATTTTTTTTTTCGTTCCAGGTATTACGAAGGTTCCCAATGGACACAATGGACCCAACTGCTGGTCTAAGTGAAGCCGTGACTATTGTCAAAAGGGCATCCATCAACCTAACCTACCCTATTGTTATATACACTGATGAACGATGTCCAACCGCATGAAAAAAAAAAATCTGGAGCAGATTGGCATCAATACGAAAATTGCAACAACGGGACAGAAAGCAGTCACCATACAGCCTTGCCACATAGTAAGAAAATTCCTAAATAATAAAAAAAAGAAAACACCAGAAAGGTCATAAATGTTTTGTGAGAAAGGGTGAAATCTCTCCTCATTAACGTCCGAGCCGAATCTTTTGATCGGTAAAATTTTTCCAACTCATTCAGGGCTGAGAAAGTGCAAGAACTTAAACATAATAATAAAAATAATAATAATGAAATTAATGAAAAAATATCTGTTTTAAGAATTTTAAACCCGAATATCGGGCAAACAGTCTTCACATCTCCCCTTTATTCCTTTATTTCTTCACATCTCCCCACTGCAATGGCAGCATTTAATAACTCGTATACACATTTCTTTTAAACTTCTTAAAATTTCACTCGAAATATTCTATAAATATTATAAAAGCGAAACGAATGACTTATCGAGATGCGCTTGAAAAAATGGCATAAAGTCCGAAATCGTCATTAAAAGAAAAGCCAAACAAAGATGCAAGTATACCTAACAGCATTTTATAAGTAAACTAAGCAATAACGAGAAGCCTTCAAAAAAAGCCGAAGGACCGCTCCGTGTATGACTTCATGCTTGACTGTCTTTTTTATATTATCGCCTCTGGTCTGGCAATATTTTGTATATGTATATGTATTTAGTGGGACCATGACGTATGACTTGTCAGCAGTGAGCTGCAGCTGACCAATGTATTCAGTTTTACGTAGTCAAAGTTGCAAACATTTTTTTTTATTTAATTAGTAAATTGGGATTTTCTATGCTTCAAGGGTTCATTGTTCTATGTATTTCTTTCTTCTGGAAAAGTGACCCGTTAATACCTCTACGGCCAAATTATGGGCAAAAATACTTAACACCGCGAAAATTGGACTACTCACACCATCGACAATACTCAGCTTTACCACGGTTTATCTTCGAAAACAAAATATTCCGAAAATTCGCTCTAAATCGATAAAATTATGTGACAAATATTAAAGATAAAAACCTTGGGTAAGTTCGTTCCACAAAAAGGTTTGAGCTCCGCCCACCTTTAGGGGGAGTTTAGAAAAAACCTTTCTATGGCTTAAATTCCCACTCTTGAGGCATTTCCTCATGGCTCTAAAGAAATTGGATTGATTAGTAGATCCCTTTCATGTCAATGTGCATAAGAACATCTCTAAAGGGCACAAAATGCATGGTTAAGGGGTGAGAGGTTAAATAATAAAAATAGCTACGGGGAAAGTATACTTCAGGCCGAGCTATTCCAGGCTTCGTCATATCTTGAAGTCCCGTATCAAGGGTATACTGCCGTCTGTATAAGCAAACAGCTATATAAATGCTCTCAGCTCGCAAATTTACCTGCAGACCATTTATGCACTTTTCCACACCCTACAGAAAAGCAGCAAACTAAACTATGCAGGGTAAGGACAAACTACACAGGGTCATAAGCATGGTGGCAGAAATGAAAAAGCCGACAAAGTAGCCGGGCTTAGAAACCCCTTCAAAGGAGCTCAAAGGATGTTTATTAACTATCATCTGCAATGAATGTAAACGTAGGCAAACGCATCTCACATAGAAAGTATTTTCCAAGTACAAAACAGACCAAACGGCATACGGCCTTCATACAGCCTCCATAAAGCCCTTCTATAGGATAACTTCATTCAAGAAAGCATTTAACAAAACTGTAAAATGTTTGAACCAAAACAAGCAGAGTCAGTCTTTGTACCAGCGACTTTTACTACTTGAGTTTTTTTTGGATTGAAAGCGACGTTAAAAGCAGTTAACGCTACTAAATTCTTAAGCCTAAGTCGATTGAAAAATGCCTCATGCCCAGAATGGACTGTTTGATAGATTCCTCTTTTATACACTCCAAGAATGACGCACAATCTAGCATAAAAGCATCTATTGAGACAAGAGACACCCTTAATAAAAACTGACAAAAGCCAAGTTAAAATTGCACTCTTTCGTTATTCGTTACCTAGGTATACCTACTTTTGAATATAAAAATTAATTTCAGTAATGGATTTCCTTCCGCCCTTCAACGCACAGGGAATGTAATTGTCCAAATGCGCAATAAAAGGGGTAAAACTGAGTGCCAGGGAGAGCAATAATAGGACCTCTATCCTTCCAACAGAAGTGATTTGCTGGCAGCTTTTATGGCGTATTCTGTGTACCAAAGGCTATGACTATGTTCTGAGTCTGCTGGAGCATACTCAGGCGAGACAACTGTCTAGTCAATGTGTCTAGACGAATCTAGTGAGTTATGGCCATAAGACGAAATTATAATTTACGAAACGTTTATAGAATTAAATGAGTTCCAGGAGGTATGAGGAGTCGTCATTGGAATATTTTTGCGTTGTTCCTGTTCAGTGATTGAATTTTTAGATGGATTGTGATTCACGAAAGTTGTCTGGGGGAAAGAGGGCCAATAACAGTCAACAACACAGGAAAAATAAAACAAAAAATGCCTACATGCATCCACTGTCAAGGGGTACACGTTTACCTTGACCCAGGTTTCAGTTTCAGAAATCCAGATATGTACTATACCAAGAGCTCTTCTCCCACGGAGAAATAAAACTTGAGAAGGATATTATCCGGAAGGATAGTACCCGGCAATAGCCGGGCTGTATACCAACCTCCTCAAGGTACCCATAATAAAAAGCACCTGCGGATGCTGAAAGGAAATGCTGTAATGTGAGAAACTACCCTATTGGCTCTGCTAACATTTCGACGGCTTCGCTTTTGAACTCAATTCATTGATCCGATCCATATGCCCCCGCACCTTGGGCATCGATTTGCTCTCCCACAGCATCAGGGATATGAACTTGTATTCATGTCCTTCTGGTTCTTATCTCAATGAGATATCAATGAGGTTTTCTTTGTGTTATTTTATTCGTTTTTGAATCAATCCAGATCCATATAACTAGTATCCTTTTTTACGCCATTGAATTCTATTTGCTTTCGTTTTTCTTTGCCACAAAAAGTCCGTTGTGAGCTCGGCACTTTACCCTCCGCTGTATACTGTTGCAGAGGATGGGTTTTCTTGAAAATTGGGTCAGACTTCTGCGGAACGTTTTCGTGTATTAAGAAAAGAAATTAAAAAACAAAAAAAAACGAAAACTCAATGCAATTAGCAATTAAAGAAAAGAGGATAATGAAAATTCAATTTGAGGAAAGGTCCAAACGACATTGCACGGACATTAAGGGTTTGTTTTAATCGTACAATATAATCTGTGGAAGTTGGTCTTCATCGTTTGAATTAAAGTTAACTAATCTGATTGTGGGAGATTTTATGTAGCTTTGTGTCATCAAATGCAATTTCTTTGCCTTTTTTATGAGTTAAGCTTAGCGGCGACCGAGTTGCCGCTTGTAATTTTTTCGTCCTTAATAAATTGGTAGAATCTTAAGGAAGACTTGATAATTTTTTGTCGAAATTGAGCTGTAAAAGCCGGGGACGTGCTTTCGAACAAAAAGTTTATGTGGCTCACAGGACCTGGATCTGTCTTAGACGAACCTTTTTGAGAAACACAGATGGGAATATAGAACAAAAACTAATAAACAAGCAAGAAAAAAAAAAATATTTTGACTTCCGGAAGAGTTTAAACTAAAGGGACGAATAAAAATTGTGGAGTTGAGTAGATGTGTTAACGTATTTCTCCTTAAATAAAACTGATAAGCCTTGGAAGTCTGTTTTTAAGTCGGATAAAATAAAATGATAATAAGCTCAGAATGGAACAATATTGTATTGAGTGACGTGTCATTATAAAAGGACACAAAACAAGCAAACAATAAAATTTCATTGTTCAAATGTTTGCGATTCTGACTGACTTCATTTGAAAATAGGTACGAAAAAATCTAACTGGCATGTCTTATGATTGATGCCAGGCTGAATAAAAAAAGGCCACATCGATGCTGGTTTGTAATTATGCTGATAAGCGAGAGTTGTTAAGGCTGGTAAGCCAGACAAATATCGGCCCAACCGATTTTTAAAGCAATACACAAAAGGCAAAATACACGAGAAATTTTAAAAGAAATTAGTGAGCGGGCTACAATCCGCCTTGGCGAGTCGTTGGAAACCCCATCCCAATTGACTCCTGTCAAACTACGAATCACCACATGTGAATTTTTTTTTATACTCAAAAAATGCGTTGCTCAACCCTCTTACCTCGTCCAAGATAGTGCTCGAACTCAAGTATTCGCTGCACTTAGTCGGAAGGCTAAATGCAGTGAATCTTGTTTGGGTTCCAGGTCACACTGGTATCCAGGAAAATGAGATCTCTGATGAGCTTGACAGACTAGGCTCAGAAGAGGTTATCTCAGGACCCGAAGTTGCTTTAGGCCTGCCTTTATCTGTTGTCACGTCTGCCATTGATACTTGGGTTTCTCGTGAGCACAAGGCTCGTTGGCGTGACTGCGATGGGTGCAAACAGACTAAACGACTCCGGGCGTAGTCGTATATCTGCGAGGGGTCACCGTCGTTTTTTCTATCTCTCAGGAGAATCGATTGCAGACTTCTTGTAGGCGTCCTTAAGGGCAACCAAACTTTCGCCAAGCACTTGAATGTGCTAGGCTTGAGCGAAACTACCATCTGTCCTGCCTGTGGAGAGGACGACGATACAGCGGAACATTTCCTATGTAGTTGTCCTGCCTTTGCTCGCATCAGGTGGCGGATGAGTGCCTCTTCATCACTGAAGCTCCTCCTCGTTTTTCTTCGAACGACGGGTAAACTAAATACATTAGAGTAAGGTGTCCGCGTGGTAGTACAATGGACCAGTAGTTGTGTCTGAGTGCTCCATCGGATGGTAGCAACCTCCGACAAATGAAAAAAAAATACTCAAAAAACAATTTTTTGAGACGTAAACATTTTTTTATTTTAAGGCAAACTTAAGTCAACTGATAACATTTTTCAGTTGACATTTTGACAATCTCCTGCATTTAAAAAAGCAGGGCTTCAAACCCTTTTAAATATAGAAGCGTCACTGCAAGTAAAGGAATACGCCCCCGCAGCGTTTCTTGATATAGAAGGGCCTTTAACAATGTAACCACCGAAGCTATTGAAAATGCGCTGAAATATACTGGAGCCATCAAAATGGTTTGTGACTTTATAGTCGCAATGCTTAAAAACCGAATAATATCATCTAAACTAGGTGACAGTATAAAAAGGATGTCTACCACAAAGGGAAGCCCGCAAGGTGGAGTGCTTTCACTTCTCATATGACTTCTTGTACTGAACATATATCTAATGAAGCTCACCGGTGAAACCCATGGCTTATGCTGACGATCTTGTGCTCATATTACGTGGCAAATTCTTCCTAATAAAATAAAAAAAAATAAATAGAGTGGCGCAACAGCTCGAGGTGAACCAGGGCCAACTTCTCAACAATGTATGCTGGTGTGTTAATTTCTTTTACATACAAAGGGACCTACAATTTTTTGCCGAATCCGAACGGCACTTTGAGAAGTTTTTCAAGACAAATGATACTCTCGGAGGGCTTGTCAGACCCTCGCGGAGGTGGGGACCGTGAAAAAGAACAAGTCTTTTTTTTTCAGGTGACGATGGCAGGATTCGAACCCAGGCCTCCGGCGTAGTAAGCACACACACTATCCACTACGCCACGGCACCCCACATTCTTCCTATTCTTCCTAATACTTGTTGTTTTAATGCAAGATGCATGCTAAACGGACTCAGCCGATGGACCGGATCATGCGGCCTTAGCATCAATCCATCAAAAATTAAGCTTATCCTTTTTACAAACAAGTGGTCAATCCCGGATGTAGAGCTACCAACACTCGAAGGCTCGCCTCTTTAATTATGTATCTAAGAGCACCAGAGTAAAAAAAAAGCATAAACAGCCCCCTGCAACCGAATTAGCGGGAAAAAATTTGTCATTCCCCTAGTATAGCAAACTGGCTCTACACAGCTATAGTATGAACCAAACTCAGGTATGGATGCTGTATCTGGTGGCTCAGCTATCACCAAACAGAAAAATTTCAAAGCCTTAGCTAAGGTCCAAAGAATGGCTTGTCCCGTCACTACAGGTGCTCTGAGATCTACGCCTACCATGGGGTTAGAGACAATCCTTAACAGTTCGCCTATAGATCTCTTTATAAAAGAAAGCGCAGCAAAAAGCGCTTTATAAGAGCCCTCTTTAAGACTTCAAGCTTATGGTATACTTATAAGAACTGGTGAGTATAGTTCTTACTATGGCTGTGTAAAGCCAGTTTGATATTTTAGGGGAAGGCCCCCATATTTTCCCGCATATTCGGTTGCACGTATATAGGGCTGTGTACGCTTTTTTAACTCTTTCTTCTGTGTTTGGATTCCAGCTAAGCTTACTGTCTAAGATGATAACCAGATGTTTGGCACTTTTAGATAGCTGAAGAACTGATCCTTCGAGTGTTGGCAGCTCTACAACCGGTATCGACCTCCTTTTCGTGAAGAGGACGAACGCTGTTTTTGACGGGTTGACGCTAAAACCACATGACAAGGTCCATCGGCTAAGTTTATTCAGCGCATCTTGCAATAGATCAACAAGTGTTGGCAGGAATTTGTTGTAATTGCCTTTGAAGTAGCCAAAAAATTTTAGACTTTTCATTGACCAAGCCCACTTTTTAAGGGATTTTAGCTTAAAATGACTGTTTTTCAACAAACATATATGAAATTTGATAAAAAATTGTGTGACAAAAGTTGTAGATATTAGCATTTCCTAACTTTTTTGTACACATTGTATTTGCCTCCGCCCACTTTTGCGGGCGTGGCGTTAAAAAAAGTGATTTCTTTAGTTGAAAAGGCGGAGTTTTAGGCCGAAATGTATGCAACCACCTAGTATAAAGGATTCGACAATTATATTTTTATATCCCGCCCACTTTTTGGAGGCGTGGCAGTTTTGTTTTTGGTATGGTCGGGTTTTTAGCAATCCGTTGTAGATGGACTGAAGGTTTGGCATACGCACTGTTGCACTCTCCCACTTGTTTAGTTATCGGTTTTAAAAGCAAGTTTTAAATTTGTTTTTTGAACCGTTTCAGAATATTTTAAGTTACAAACGCCATTTTTGAAATATCTTCAAAATTTTAAAATTCACTTCATACGTTTTACCAACCGGATTTTATTACAACTGGTAGGTACCACCGCTAAGATAAAGGAATAAGTATATTAAAAAATAGTTTTTGAAATGTTTTTGAAGTTTTCGAGCTAAATCTCGGAATCTGCTTAATATTCGAAAATTTCTATAGTTTTCCCCAAAGTTACAAATAATTTTTCATTTGGCCGATACTATATCGGAGATATCGTCTTTTGCCAATTCCGGCTTTTAAAATAAAGTGATGAAACAGTTATGACTTTAAACACGTTGAACATGGGAAGGTATTTATTTTCCTATGCTTACTTCTCAAAAACTGTTTAATATTTTGGAAAAGTTCGATTTTATTATGAAAATCCAATATTTTGTTTGTGCATGCTTCTAAATTGCGTTTTGATTTTTATACCCGACCGAGGGTATAATGATTTTAATGCATAGTTTGTAACACAGTGAAATAATCACCGTAGACACCTAAGACCTTTTAGAAATATGATCGATACCGACAGGTAAGTCGATTAACCCATGTCCGTCCGTCCATCCGTTTGTCCGTCTGTCCGTATGTATGCACTTTTGAGGTCTTTTAAATTGAGCTAGTAAACTGAAACTTGCAGCGTTGCTTGGTTCTCATTTTGTACAGAAATTTTATTTACAGAAAATTTTTACAGAAAATATGTTAAAATGCCTTTTGGTCTAGATAGACAAAACATATGAGCTCAAATTTTGGTGGAGAGCAATATCAAACAGAAGCCTTTAATTAGATAAAAATTGGAACGCCCACTCTATTGACCATGCCCACTTTTAACATCTGATATCTTTGAAAACCTGATTTATCGGGAAATTTATTCTAAATTGAAAAAAAAAAATCTATGACAAATATTAAAGATATTACCATTTGCTCAGTTTGTTGCATACAAAGCATTGAGCTCCGCCCACTTTTGGGGGGCGTTTTTGGGAAAAAACTGTTTTTTAAGTATTAATATTCGCTTTTAACGCATTTTCTCGTGATTCCAACGAAATTAGAGTTAATTGATTTTAATTTTCAGCCTACGCCCTTTTTTAGGGGCGTGGCCAATACAAATAATTGACATTCAGTATATGAAACAGACCAAAAAATTTTAAATTTGGTGTTAATGGATAAAGAGGGTCAGGTATTAAGAAGTTCGTTACAACTCTTGCACTTACTTACTTGTTTCCATGAACTTTATATGTGTACCAAATTTCACCTTTCTACGACTAACCGTTCAAAAGTTACAGGTGCGGACGAACGGACGGAGAACGGAGTGATACCATAAGATGTCCGTTTTCCATTTTTGAAAAAAAGTTGTGACCTTAAACACGTTGCAAACAGGCACATATTTTCGATTCCTTATTTCTCAAAAACCTTTAAATACTTTGCAAAAATTCGAAATCATTAGTAAAACTCAATTTTTGTTTAGTATACGTTATGATTTTCTTCTTTTTGGCTGTCAAACTTTTAAAGATAAGTGCTTAAACACTTTTTGCCTTTATAAATATCAAAATTCAAACTTTTATTAAAACGTTATGTGTGTGGGTATATAAAAAAATTGCCAATGTATGCGTTCTTTTACGGATTTTATAAGTGTACTAATTTTCATATTTCTACGACTCACCGTTTAGAAGTTACAGGGGCGAACGGACGGACGGACAACAAAGTGAGAACCTTAAGAGTTCCTTTTTCCATTTGTGGAGCGACCGCTAAAAATGAGCTGATCACACTTCAACAACAATGGTTCGAGCTCAAATAATTGTGGCTAGACAACCGGTTGAGATGCTCGAAAGCTTCCAACTATCGATAGCATTGTATCTACTGCTGGAGGAACCGAATGCGATGTTGACAACCGAGTTGGCAAAGCCAAGTCGGAGCCAGAGTTTGGTTTGCTGTCCAAAGTATGGAGAAGCAACGTTATTATTATCACTTCTTTGGTACTAAATTGCGGCTGTTCCGCTCGAAAATCGGATGCAATACGTGGAAAATCACAACTATCATAAGAAAGCTGTAGACGTTTATTAAAGGGTGCCCTCGGAATGTGTTAAGAATTTTTTGAACCAAGCTTTATCTGGAATATTGTCAGCCGCCTATAGACACACAATCACTTAACGACAAAGATGACAGTAAATTGGATAAACCAAACATTATGCAACAGCAAAAGTTACATTGTAAGGCACGCAGTGGAATGCACCATTTACCAAAGGTGGCAGAAAATCCGGCCGATCCAAAAACAGGAATGCAATAGAAGGAATGGGGCACAGGCACGGCGCCCGTGGCGGTTGGTGGTCTTTTGCCACTTAAGTGGAAAAAGGTATTAATATTTAATTAAAAAGCTAACCGAACGTATCGTTGCTTACATTGGGAAGCGGCCTCTATGGCAAAGCCACACAAAATATCAGTATTAATATTTAACTGACAGCACCAACAATATTGCATTTTTTGCGTCCGAAAAACGCTTTTCAATATTACAGTGCATAAAAGATCACAATTTTAAAATAATTTTCCGTGCTTTATTTTATATAACTAGGAGAATTGCAAATTTATTTAGAAATCGTTTGTTTTTAAGATGTAGGCCCAATACTCTTTTTAAGCGCGCTCACCCTATATAGTTAGTACGAACGACACATTCCTCCTCGCACTTCAAGAGACACAATGGGTCCTACCTGCAAGAAAAATATAAAAAAAGACATTTTAAGATAGTTACGCATCTTTTTTTTTTTATTTTTTATTCCTAACTAGGAGAAAAATGTATCCCAAATATAAGAGGCAATAATGATGCGTAGATGCATTGTATTAGAAAATCATGTTTCAATTTTAATTTGATTATTAATAATAAACACACTTTACACTTCATTTCTGTCTGTCGAATGCTAAGAACTTAGATGTTATACTCTTAAGGTTGAAAATATTTTTTCCATATCGTAAGACTAATATCCCCTAGGGCGGTTGGGTATAAAAACCACCTAACTACATTAATTCATTTAAGTGTATACTCATATGTGAAATAATACAAAGTAATTTTTCGTTTTCATCGCCTACCTCAGGCTCCATTTTCTGCATATACCGCAATACCGGAACCAAACTACGCACCTCAGAGGTATACTTTAAATGCCGCCTATAAATCTGCATATTCTGTAGGAAAAAAAAAAACTGTAAAATTTTCCGTTTACTCATACTAAATGTATGCATGAACGTGAGATTACCATCCACCATCCCACCCACTTTTGTCAGCAAATATTCAAATTAATAAAAAAGGATTGTGGTGGTCGTTTTTTTTTTTTTTTTGTTGGTGGTCATGTCCTCGCTACAAACCTAGTGCATAAAAAAAAAACGACGAGGCAGATAATTTTTTTTATCCCACCTCTTTCAGCGCTAACATTTTTTACTAGAAATTATTTCAATCTATATGAGAATGACAGTTTAAAAAACGACAGAAAAAAAGTAGAAGAAATAAAACTAAATTGGATATTGCTCCTCTGTTGCACTCTGTCTGACAAGGCATGATTTTGTCGTTCTTTTGCGTTGCACATAAATTAATTTTAAATATTCATTGGAGAGATAAATTTAATTCATATTCCAATAGAAAACAGAGCTCTATGGGATGAAGCTAACTATTCTGATTTGAAAAATCCACTCTATTCCACGTAAGCCCAGCGAAAAGAATTGTTTATTTAATTTTGTAGATTTCGGGAAAAATATTTTTTTAAATATTGACGGTAGATTTAATTTAAATATGTATAAGCAATTTATTTTTCGTCCCTTGGCTTGTTATAAAAGTTTTATTTAAGGTTATTAACAATCAAGAACTGCAATCGCTTTTTGTCGGCTAGGATAGGACTTCTGTTAATAAAATCCTATACCTTTCGCGACTGGTCCTCGATTGCGCACCACACCAGCTGGTAACGCTCACCAGAAGTAATGGGAACCAGAATGAAATATATTCAGGATAAACAAAAACCAGCAAGAAATAAAAAAAATCCAGATGCGTCTTTCTCGAAATAAGCGAATTCTTGGTCGTCGTCTGCGATCTAGGTTATAGGGTCAACCGAACATCGATCAACATTTTGTCTTCTTTCCCTTTTTTCTCTTAATCATTTGCTCTTTTTTTTAATTCAAAATTCAATGCAAACACACACGCTCCTTAAAAAAAGAAAGGATTTCCAAAAGCTTCTATTTGAGTTGCACGTTCTTGACCCAAGCTGCACCTTTCTCCCCCGAAATATTCGAAGAAAATATTTTAATGGCACAAAGCGACGAAAATGCGGGAAAACTAAACATAAAAGACACATTTCCTCTGCTCGCACATAAAAAAAAAACAACCCGTCTTTTTATCCTTGTCGCAGGAAATACTTGACAAAAAAAAATGCACTCGCTCCATCACAGAAAATGCATAGTTATAAGATTACACATTGCCATGTAACGTATTCTTTGTTAGGAAGCATTTGACGAAAAAAAAGTACAGATCTCGTTGGTGGTCTATTGTCATGGGAAATAAAAAGGGTTCACAATTTAACAAGACTTGTCCTAAAAGAATATTCACATGGAAATCTGTGAGCACTAGATGGGTAAAGTGTTGAAATTTAGTCTACCGAATGAGATCCTTTAGCGAGGACTGCTTTTTTTCTTTGCTCCACTCTTTTATGTTGTCCTTCACAGTGCTTTGTTTTGCAACGAAATGCAAAGCGAATGCAGACAAATAAAACGCTAAAAGGAATAGGTAACGAAAAGCATCCTGTCAGAAGCTTAGTACTGAAATTTAAATGGGTACCTATTTACTAATTTTTCCACTTGGATTGTGAATAAATTAGAGGAGCTGTTAAATAATTGTTCATGTCAAAAATTAAAAGCATCATTTTTTCCATCCGCAGTTGTTGTGAATTTGTAAAGAAGAGCCTTAGAGACGGGAAAGGATAAAAACTATGAATTCATTAGGCATTCATTGCTAAGAGATGATGTATGTTCTTTGTATTATAAAATTGTACAATTCGTAGCCATTGTAAAAGAAAAGGTACGTTTTGTCTTCAGTGCCCAGACATTTTTCTTAATTAATAATGAGCTTTTCTTTAAATTCTTTCCAAAAACAGGGTGCTGGCGGATAAGAGTTTAAAAGAGAGAACAGGTATTGCATTCTATTTTAAACTCCATAACATTATATTGATTTTCCGTATTCCCGGTGACCCTTGGATTTATTCGAAAAAATGGTATACAAGGTATACAAAACGATAACGTCGTTTCTGAGAAAAAAAACCCAAAAGTAGGAGTAGTTTACCATCCGAACAACTGCAAAAACAAGAGGAGAATCCGTGATTAAAGTCAACCCATAATATTGCTCCTAACATAACTGCTCTGCTAAGCAGAAAAGCAAGAAGAAGCAAATCAAGCTCGCTATGAGATTCACTTGCCCTCAATGGGAATCAAGCTGAACTTATTTCAAAATTGAAAGTTGTCCAAATGAAACAAAATTGGTATCAATTGGTATAAAAAGGTAAAACCTCTAGCAATAACGTTTTCAAAGACAATTTTTTTTTAAATTGTTAACGGTTCAGCAGCATCACAAACATGGGCTTTGTTAAAGCAAAACAAAATGTGTAAATTGTGCGAATTCGTCAGTGCGTGCTGATAGGTTACAAACAAGTTTAGCCCACAAAATTTATGTTGCTTATTTTTTGTCACATATTACAATTTTGTAAAGCCATTTTGTGTGAACTTTACTTGTTGTTGTCTTAATTTTGTTTTAAGCACTTTTGGCTCAATCCATCAACGGCCACGCCCACTACTGGCTTCAATGTAAGACAACGTCTATTTAACAATTTATTTCAAAATGCCTTTTGGTCAAGTTAGACAAGGCTCAACTCAAATTTTGGTACTGAGTAATATTGGCCCAATACCTTTAAGAAGGCAAAAATTGGACCGCTAACATTATAGACCATGGTCACTTTTAAAATGTTAGATCTTTAAAAACCCGATTCCTCGAAGAGTTCACTCCAAATCGAAAAAAAAAATTCTATGACAAATATTAATGATATTACTATTTGCTAAGTTTGCTCCATTAAAAGTTTTGAGCTCCGCCCATTTTTAAGGGGCGTTTTTAGGAAAAAACCATTTTTGTCTGAAATAATTTTCGCTTTTACCAAATTTTCTTATGATTCTTCTTATTATTCTCCTGAGATTAGGCTCAGGGAAATGTATTGGCTTATCGGAAGATTTTCGAAATTAAGCACATATAACAAACTGCTCTTGTACAGGCAGGTGTTAAAGCCGTCCTGGACATACGGTATACAACTTTGGGGTTGTACCAAGCCGAGCAACATGTCCATGTTGCAGACTTTCCAAAACAAAACACTAAGAGCAATTGTGAATGCTCCATGGTATATTAGGAATAGCGATATTCACAGAGATTTAGGAATAGCTACCGTGGGCGAAGAAGTAACAAACTTCGCTCGAAAGCTTAATGCTCGCCTTCATGTTCATTGCAACAATGAAATGACCCGTCTCTAAACGAGACTCTTAACGATGTTAACAACGAGCGACGACTACAAAGAACAAGACCCTTCGATCTAGCGACGTAGGGTGAAGCCGCATTAATGAACGGCTTAGTAGGTGCATTCACTGGAAAGCAACCTATCCAATGCGATCAACACTATGGAAGCGTAAACTACTTGTTAAGTTAACTTAGTTGTAGTCAAGAAGTATTATGAGAGAGCGAAAATTTACTACTATGAAGTGCGTTCTGGCAGTTTCATAGTGTCTCTCATAAATGGGTGGTTTTTTAGCACGTGGAAATCGGGCATAACCAATATCGGCTACTTCGGTATTATGTACCTGCTATAGTGGGCGTATTGGTATCTTTGAAAGATTTTGGAGTTTTAGTCTCCGTCCATCCTAGTATTCAAAAAAAAAAAAAAAAAAAAAAGTCTCCGTCCATCCTAGTATTCAAAAAAAAAAAAAAAAAAAAAAAAAAAAAAAAAAAAATGATTCTTCTTATGATTACGAAACTACAATTAATTGGTTTTTTATTTTTAGCCCACTTTTGAGGGCGTGGCAAAAAAACTTTAAGATTTGGTGTTCCACGGTAGGGTCGGGTATATAGAAGATTGTCACCGACAAACTCTTGCGCTTACTCACTTGTTCTATGCTAAAATTGATTTTTGGTTAACTATAGGAGTTGGAAATGCCACGCTCGTTTTAAAAAATATACTAAAAAATCCTAAAAAAATAGATTATTACTTTTAAGTTTAGGATATCCTTTTAGTTTAGGATTTTTAGTTTAGGATAAAATAAATGATTCAGGACTGGTAACGGGAAACGATGGAAAACCAAAAAATATATGAATGGGAAAAACAATAGAATTCCCCGGCTGTGCTTCGCGCAATGCTCCATCTTCTTTTCGTTAACATCTTTGAGAAGCTTAAACAGCTAATCACAACTGGCTTGTGACAACAAGGAACATGCAAGCAACCTGAATGGCCACGATACCATCCTTGGTAACTCGGACTAAGTTGTCCCATACCTCGACTTTAATGTCAAATTTAAGACCAAATTCCAATGCAGAAATGCCTGGGAGTCAGATGAGCTCGTAAATGCATCTGCAATAGAAATCTACACACACGGATTTAAAACAGCACTTGGAGCAGGATCAGGAGTCTTTTCCAGTACTCTTGATGTATGTATCTTCAAGCGCCTGCCGGATCACTGTAGTGTTTTTCAAGCAGAAATTACAGCTGTTCGTGAAGCCGCGGCCCGGTTTTGAATTATCTCAATAGACTGCAGCGCTATTGTTTTCTATATAGACAGCCATTTAGAATTAGATGTGAGTACTGTTGTTAACCTTTTATCTTATAATATAGGGGGCTTAAAAAATAAGCTTCTTTTTCCGTCCTTTTTCGATTTTATAAATAGCTTTGATTATTTTTTCCTTTTTGAAACGCATGTAATGCAAGACAAATGCAAAGATTTTGATAAATATTTTCCGGGTTTTAAGCTGCACTGGACCCCAGCAACCAAAGTGCACACTCACGGGCGAGCAATAGGGGGGTGCCTTTTTGGGTATAAAGCCGATTTCAAAAATTGAAGTTTCAATTC
Source organism: Neoascia interrupta (assembly GCA_947623515.1). Lineage (NCBI taxonomy): Eukaryota > Metazoa > Arthropoda > Insecta > Diptera > Syrphidae > Neoascia > Neoascia interrupta. Next base: position 57,081,832 of record OX392462.1, on the reverse strand, counting down.
AGTTGAAAACCACACAGGTTTAAAAATAACAATTTCATATAAATTCTATCATATCTTCCCAATTTACTTGAATTGCAACAACTGGGATCATGATTTTTATAACTTAGAGCACTTTCTTAATTCCTTCGATGCAAATAATTTAATGCTTATTGGCGACTTCAATGCGCGAATCTCAGACCGGCAGATAGTAAGTGATACGATGTTTCTTGGTGATCATGTTAGACTAGTTCGAAACTCCAAAGATAAAATGATTAACGGAAACGGGAAAAGGCTTTTGGAGCTATTTCAAAATTTTGATATTTTTGTTGTTAACGGTTCAACAAACGGAGACCTTTTAGGAGAATTAACGTTTGTTGGAGGTCCAGGGGCATCAGTTGCGGATTACTGTGGTGTAAGGGGCGAATGGTGTGAAAAAGTACACGATTTTAAAGTAGGTACACAAATATTCTCCGACCATATGCCCATATCCGTAGCCGCTGTGATAGGGAATGCTAAGCATGAAACAGAAATAAATCTTCTGCCAAGACTCTTTTGGAGGGAACAAGAAAGAGAAAGCTATAGGGTAAGACTTAGTCTTTTAACAGAGCAATTCGACCAAAGCCAAGTTAGCACAAGTTACTCTATTGACACTTGCATCGAAGCGATTAAAAACTCGGCCTCTTTCACTGAAAGAGGATTCGTGGCACGTGCGAAGCAAAAGTGGTTTGGTAGAGACTGTGTTAAAGCTAGAGCTAAGTCCTTCAAACTTCTTAAACTAGCAAGAACCTTAAATAGGGACTTCTTTCGAAAAGCTTATATCCAGGCTAATACGCAATACAAAGAACTCTGCAAATTAAAGAAAAGCGAATACTATTCGGCATTAGCAAATAATCTTAACTGCGTTAAAGATTCATCCGAGTTCTGGAAGCTAGTTAGGGAACTGAATGGCGATAAATTTAAGATAGGCAAAAATTTAGACGCTAACATTCTGGCCGATTATTTTGAAACTCTTTTAAACCCAGTAACAATATCAGAACCAGTACAGTTTGCCGAAAATCTAGTAGTTGTAGAGTCTTTAGAGCAGGACATCACCACCGAAGAGATACTTGGCATTTTAAACAAGGCCAAAAATCATAAGGCTCATAAGAATTTTTCAAAAATGCACCCCAAACATTCATAAGTCATCTAGCTAAAGTTACTAAATACTACACACAGCCGATATACCACAATGCTTTAAGGATTCAATAATTTTTCCTATACACAAAAAAGGAAATACAAATAATGTCGAAAACTACAGGGGTATATCGTTTATTAACATCATTGCCAAGATTTTCACAGGCGTAATTCTGAAAAGGCTAGAAGTGTGGGTAGGGGAAAACCAGTTACTAAATGAGTTTCAAGCAGGTTTCCGTGCGGGCTACTCAACGAACGATCACCTTTTCGCATTACAAAATATTGTTGATTTCTACCTCGAAAACGGAAAAAAACTGTTTGCAATGTTTGTTGATTTGAAAGCGGCTTTTGACAGCATCGACCGAGACTCATTGTTCTACAAATTAAATGGTCTAGGGCTATCTTCAAAAATCTTGAACGTGCTTAAAAATCTTTATAAAAATACTTTATCGGCAGTATGGGACGGTGAGAAATTGTCTGACTGGTTTAGAACTCTGACTGGAGTGCGCCAGGGATGTTTGTTGTCGCCCCTACTGTTCGCGCTTTTTATAAATGATATCGTTGATGCCTTGCCAAACGGAATCAGAATTGCAGGGGTGACTATCAAATGTCTTCTATATGCCGACGATTTGGTTCTTCTTGCTGAATCCTCTGAAAGCCTTCAACTTATGTTAAACAAATTAAATATATATTGCAAACGGTGGAACTTGTTGATCAATACATCAAAGTCGAAGGTTATGGTTTTTAGAACAGGAAGAGGCAGGTATTGCAGAAATGAGAGATGGTTTCTAAATGGAGAAAACATTGAAGTGGTTGAGGAATATAATTACCTGGGGATGTTGCTGACACCACAACTAAATAGAACCAAACATTTCCAAAATAAATTTAAGCGATCAATGTCAGCAATTAACTCAACATGGATCAGATTGTTCAGAAACAGAAACGTTGCACATAGCGTCAAATTTAAAGTTTTTGAAGCCGCCTTAAGATCAATCATGTCATATGGCTCGCAAGTATGGGGGTATCAAGAGCACGATGAGGTTGAGAAACTGCAACGTGTCTTTTTCAAAAAAACTTTCAGGCTACCAAATTCGACCCCCAATTACATGCTCCTCTTGGAAACGGGTCTTCCGCCTATATACTTATTCACTCTGAAAATGCACTTCGAGTACGTCATCAGAATACTCTCATACGGCGAAAATCGCCTTCCCAAACTGCTTGCCAGGCACAGTATAGAAAAAAATGTAAGCTGGTTTAAGAAATGGGAAGACATATTTACGTTAATTGGTTGCAAGATTCAAACTTTAGACTGGCGAATTGAGTTTCTAAGTGAAAGTCTGTCAACCGTTCTTAGATTGCTGGACGAGAAAATAAGATCAGACCTAATAGAGGAAGCTAGAGGCTCGTCACGTAGATCTATGTACCCGAAACTGGAACATAATCTGTGTGACCTGAACTATTTTTCTGATGGCCGGAGCTGGTATGAAATCTCGCAAATTTTTAGAATAAGGGGTGAGCTCCTTGAGCTGAACTATAGGCCATATTTAAGGGACCGAAATACTATATGCTCATTATGCAACATGCAAGAACAGGAAACCTCTTATCACTTCCTTTCTGTGTGTCCGATTCTACAGGAATTAAGATACGTGTACTTCCAAAAGACAAAATTAAGCGAAGAAGACTCTATAAATGTTTTAAATGGAAAAAATTGGAAGCTTCTTGCCAAATACTGCATTGAAGCTCAAAAATATAGAAAGGATTACATTGAATATTAGCGGATTATACCCAAAAAGCTTATAGCTACACTACGTTTTACCGAATAAAACTCCACATTTGTCGAAGCAAATAAATCTTTAATCATTGTAAGAATAATTAAAAATAATTGTCCTATTGTTAAAATGTTTTTTTTTTTTTTTTTTTTTTTTAACTACAATCTCTACTCACCAAAGTAAATTTCCATTGTATACTTTAAGTTTTGTAAACATTAAAATATCAATCACTATTGAATATATTATAATAAAAGAACATTAGAAAGTTGGCATCTGGCAGACGGTTATAAACCAAGGCCACATTTAATTTATTAATATTTAAAATATGTATATTTGTATATTTGAACTAAATAAATTACTTACTTACTTACTTACTTATAGACAGCCAAGCTGCAATAAAAGCCTTGCAATTGCCAACGATACGATCCCTGTTGGTAAAGCAACGAGATTGCTGTCGGGTGTGACGCATTCCTGCGCTGGGTTCCAGGCCCCAGGAATATTCCAGGCAACTGCAAAGCCAACGAAGTAGCTTGAGAAGGTCCTGATACCAATACGACTAATATCACGGAACCGGCAGCACCCATAAACTCGATAAAGCTTCACCTAGACATCGAATCTATCACAATGGCAAACAGGTGGAATAGCATCAACAGATTTGTCTCTTCCAAACAACTCTGGCCAGTGCTTGATCGTAGGGAAAGAAAGAGACCCATCTTCTTTAATACGCTGAATTCTCAGAAATATAATTGGGGCACTCACAGGACACTGTCTGATGAGCGACATATGCCAGAAGACTTGGTGCTCCCTTTAACGATTTCCGCAGAAGTTGCAGAGATGAGGAAGAAACCATGGTTCATCTTCTGTGTCCCGCCCCATCGACCCTGAGAAGGAAAATGTTTGGTTTTGCCAATATCTAATCGGAGCCTTGAACTCGACTCGCTCCTGATATTTGGTTAGCAAATTGAAGGTTGTTGAATCCGCGACCTGCTTGGGGTTCGTTCTGAACTGCAATCTTTCGTGCTACAACAACATAAACCTTGTCATCGGTCGAATCTATGGTTGCTTGAGAGAGCTTTGGCGTGCTGCTAGTTACACTCCATCTGAAACTCGGCAAAAGCTTGTCCGAAGTCTCATTATGCCTGTAGTGACCTATTCTGAGGTTGTGTATCCTAACCCTGATTCGCTCTCTCTACGTAAGCTTCAGGTTGCATTCAATGATGCAGTTCGATACATCCACGGGCTTCGTAGGTATGATAGGATATCTTTACATGCTAATAGCTTTCTAGAACGCACTCTAATTCAACACATTAATGCAAGAAATTGCATTTTTCTGCACAAGGTCATAGTTTCCAAAACACCTCGATAACTATATGATAAACAAGTCTTCTCGCAATCAGAACGAACGAGAAACATCAATGTTCCCATCGCCAAATATCTTGCCTCATCCCGCTTATTTTTCACCCATGCAGTTAAGCTTTGGAACTCATTACCTCCGCATAGCACAGTTATAAACAGAACTACCATCTTCAAGTCAGCAATTTACCATTATAGCAGATTTATTACAACTTATTCTTCTCGTATAACTATTTATGCTCTCTAAAAACTTCTCTTTTCTATCTCTATTTAATCTACTTTTCTCTTTTCTTTATTTCTTGGTAGTTTTAAGATTTAGTTTTGTAATTTTATATTAACCTCTCTATTAAGAACATTCCATGTAATACATTCCTTGCCTATGTACTAAAAAAGACTTTGTCTTAATGTACGCCCGTTTTGTTGAATAATAAATTGAATAGTAACTGTATCCCAGGGTCTTCCCTTACAGGACTGAACCGTTGTGGTATTATACTTCTTCGGTTGCCCTCGCCACTCCACCCCTATAGTATCACCAACACATACCCCTACTTTGACATTCGTCCATCCCCATTCTTACCTGGGTCTACCATAGAACGGGTTTATACCGAAGACGGTTATCTTTCAGAACTCGCCCCCCCGGTAAGGGCTCACAACGAATTCGGTTACCCTTGCACCATCTCATCCTCCAGGATATCCTAAACCATATCAATCCCCCACCCCTACTATCCTCGAGGCAAATTTCCATCTGGAGTCCAACAGTCATGATACCACCCTTTCTCCAGAAAGTTACTCACTGGTCCTCTCATATCTTACTGACAGAGGTTCACACCGAAACGGTTACCTCCAGCTTTCACTACACTCTTGGGGCGAAACCCCACCCAATTAACCATTGATGTGCCTAGACGTTGCCTAGTAGAACCCTCTCACCCAAACGGGTAGTTATCATTTAGGTCCTCGGGCTGCTTTCTCCGGCCTAACAAAATTGTATCACAATGGACCTCCTTGGTCTAAGTGTGTCCCTGTTTAGCGGGGACAGCCAGAATAGGAATAGGGCATACCGCGGTCCCTTATAGCGGCGGACCGAAGCTATTACATACGCACTGTTGCACTCACTAGTATACTCACTAGTATGCTGAGTCCGTGACAGACTCATTGCGAAGAAAAACTAGCATGGGTTCCTGGGCACGCAGGCATTGGAGGTAATAAAAAAGCGGATGAAGAAGCCAAATCAGACCTTACCGAACCAATATATCCGTCTAACTTGATATCTGGTCTGGTGTGTAATGTCTGGTCAGAAATTACACAAGGCTGAGAATAAGACACACCAACACAACCCATAAGCACCTTATCACCAAAGAATCTCCAGCTCTTTGCGATTTTTTTGACGAAATAATAAATTTAATATAACGCAATAAGTGTCACACAATTGCAAGGTTTTTTTTTTAAATTTTCTGCTTTTTTTCATCCCTATATTTAGAAAATCTATCGCAGCTTGCGAACAATTTATACACATTGTTCGCAATTTGTATACATTGTTCGCAACATCTTAAGGCTTATTGCCCTCAGATTTTGTCGAGTGGGTTACGGTCGGAAACCCTTTTCAAATCCGCACGAGACGTATTCGTATATCAATTTAGAATTTTGTTCAACCGTTTCAAGAACAACACAAAGCGTAAAACGCTGGCCAGTTGCGCTTTAGAAGACCGAATTCCACTTATGTCCGCTGTTTAGGATTTTTAGCAACGATGATGCCCAGGCCAACGTGAACAACACGATTCATTCAACTTTCAGTAAGAATATTTTACCAATAAGCTGCCGCTCTATCTTGGTCATTACTGACCACGTTTCAGCCGCCCCGGCAGATCTGATCGACTGTAAGGGAACATTCAGCTAACGCTCACCTTTTTTTTTGCCTTAGAGTCCTATTGGGAATTGAGCAACTCCGGGGGATATTCATTGTTCTATTCATCATAAAATTATAATCTTTGCCATTCCTTTCGCTGGGGGGCACATAATAGGCCCGACTTTTAAGTTTAAGATATGTTTTCGTGTTTCAGCCTCTCGCAAAAACTCCTTCCATACTATGTTTTTTTTGCTCCTTTAGGGTTCTTCAAGTCTGGGTGTTATGAACTACACAGGTCCTTTTCATCATAGAAGCCGCCATCAAATTCTATAAAAAAAAGCTAAAGCAAAAAGTCAAACTTGCATCGCACTCTCTGAAAAGTGCACTAGTTCCGGTAGAAAATTTTTAGTTTCACAATACGACGGGCCAGTTGTCAAGACTTACCCCCATCTTGAACTAAGGTTTATTGATCCCGAAACAAAAGAACTTACTAACTGCTTAGCTCAGGAAAAAATTTTACAGAACAGTTAAGCCATCAATAAAGTTATTGAACTTATAAGTATCTATCTTATAAGTCTATTATCTTCGACTCTCGAAATCAGCTACTTCTCAACTATCATTTCGCGTTTAAAAACGGGAAAAAGGTCGTGTTCCAGCTTGATCCGAGATTGACTGAAAGACTTATTTCTGAAGTTAGCATCGGTTCAAATCCGAAACTTAAATGATGAGCAAAAAGATGTTTAAAACATTTTAAAAAACCAATTCTTTAGCTAAGATATTTTCCCAAATTAAAAAAGAAGCAGAAAAGACAAATGTAGGTTGTTAAGTCACTGCACTCATGCCATTAAGTTTTGTTCGCAGTTTAACGACAAGACTCACAAACACGAAGAACGATTCATGCAGCATATGTGCTGTATGCATCAGGAGCACCCTTTTTCTTGTTGTCTCATATTTCGTTTAACCACACCGCATATCCTGGTCGACATTAAAAATTGAATACCTCTTAAAACTTTAACCAAACGAAACTTTTTAATCTGGCAAACAGTTGCTGGGTGGTAATCTACCATCCCCTTCATTTACGCTGACGCTTTTATGACTGCATGGGATCCCTGGTGCCGCATCGACTAAATAAAAATATGACTTCCAGCGCCTAGAAGTGCCATGATAGCCAACCCTTGACAGATAGCAAAATTGATGCAGCAGTTGCCTTCTTTCTGACACGGGGGGTTGTGTTTGTTTATTGTCACCCCTGTATTAAAATTGCAGCAAAGATATTTTTTTTTAACACGCTACCAAAACGACAGGCAAGTAATTGGTATTCTACCCTTGCATGTTAATGTTGTTGTTTTTTTATGTTTAATGGATTACGCACAGATTTACAAGTGTAAACAAGAGTAACCAATTTACAGTGGGCTGCGCCAAATACCCTCTCGGTCCTTGTTTTTTCGTTAAATAAACATGCTCGTCATTAAGACTGAAAATTTAAGTGAAGTGAAACACGACAGCTGGCTTTATTGCACCGCAACATGATGTGTGTGATGTTTTATAATTTAAATTTAAATATTCAATCTAAATAAAGCCTCAGGCAGTGACAAACTGGTGCAGCCAGCGGTCAAACACAGCGAAATGCATGCACAAAAATTCTCGTGACCAAATCTGTGTGCGGGATTCCAAAAATCCAGCAACCCTACTGTGAACTAAATGGCGAGAAAAAAAAATCACAAAACACAAAAAAAAAACGCCCTTCTGTGGCAAAGTTTAAATGGAGAGCCAATTTTCGAAACCACCTTGCACGCAATCAAATTAGGAACACCACCACAAGATAAAGGGGGCGCTGTGCTGTGCGCCATACGGACTTGATAAGGACGTTTTGAGTGCAGAATGTTTCAAGCAATTAAAATATATCACGTGCAGTTCACTTGAAATTACATCGTGTCAGCGACGTAAGTAGAGGCGAAAGTGATTTTTGTGTGTGGGGGGGGGGGGGGTTTCCTAACAAGTGTCTTAAAAGGATTCATATACGATGTGTGACTGAAGGGCGACGATAAAAAGGAATTGGTTTTTCGTGCGAGATCAAGCTGCAGTACACGAATCAAAATAAAAGGGGGCAATGATGGCAACAAGGTCGAGCAATTGAAAACGTTCAAGGATGCTTATAGTCACCGAGAATTAAAGACATCGTTGCTCTTGAAAGGAAAGGACCATGGATTGCACTCCCCCACAATATTGTGATTACCACTGAGTCAGCTGGAATCATCCTCTCCACCTAAAGGTCGGTAAAAGAAATCGTTTAAAATATTTCGCCTCCCACACTTATTAAGAAAGAAGAAAATCTTTCATCCGCTTTTGAGTTCACGGAGCCCAATGCGGGATTCCCCATGTATTTTCTTGGCGTTTTATTAAATTGATATAGTAAACCCTCCCCCGTTGCAAGTTTCTGCCCGACCCAGGACTATGTGGACGTTAATTTCATGGTGAAAAAAAAAATACACAACGCCCCCACGCGGTCGGTCTGTTGTACAAGTCTTGTGGAATTTACTTCAACAATTTCCTCCCAAAAAAAAACTTAAGCAACATTTTGCTTTAAACTTTTCAACCCCGCACTCGTTGTATACACTCTTTACAGGCAAAATAACGCCCAGTCGCCGGTTCACTCTTGTTTGGGTTTTACTCCTTGAGAGAAAATAATTTGAAGTGAAAATCCTTAACACAATAAATCTAAAAATCTCAGATTACCACCTTGGGCCGCGAAGGAGCATGAAGCGGATCACAGCGGATTCGCAAATTTCATCCAAAAAACCACACGACCATCATGTTAAAAGAAAATAATGTCAGAAAAACAAGATGGAAGCATACCTATGGGGGTGTCTGGAGTATTGGGTCAGAGGCACCTAAGAGGTTGTTTTTGCGATAATTAAAATTATTAAACATGAGACTTTCCACCCCTGATGTGATCGTGTATGCAAAAAAACAAGGCCTTGTAACAAGTACTTCAACACGTTGGTAATAAATTCCCCGAACAACAGATAAGGAGGTGAGAAACCCATTGAAGCTGGATAAACGTGTGTAGGTCAGTTTACTAGTTGCGACGACTTGAATCAGGTGCGGCTATAATTGTAATTTTTACAGAACATTGTGAGGATAAATATGCATTTCAAGACTCAAAAAAGGTGTTTCGAAGGCTGCGAATTCAATGGCCGCCAATAAGAAAACATGTTTTGAGCGGGAACTTTACGAAATTAATCGGTTTACAACAGCTTAAGCCGTTAAAAACTAAGAAAAAAAAAATATTTAACAACAATGTTTTAGAGTTTAGGGAAAATTTGAGGTCCGCTTAAACGTTCGAGTTTTGTCAACTGTACGAGCGCAGTGAACATGAGACTGCGAGTAACCCCCACTGAGCTGTAGCCACGATAATCACCGAAGCAAAACAGTCGTCGAAAACCCAAACTTGAATTTCGCAGCTGTCAATTCGTTTGAAAAAACTCTCGAAAAATACGACTGCTGCAGAATGGAGACGATTTGTCACGAAATTCTTGAACAATAAAAAACATTTTTATAAAAACTAGATTAGATGTGTTTTTTTTTACAAGTTCAAAAACAGAAATATCAAATTTCAGTTTATTTTTTATAAGGAATTTGGAAAAACTTCCGTATTATAAGGAATCTGGAAAAACTTCCGAGCAAGACTAACTGGGAGGCTTTCAACGAACTCTTTACTTTCTTTAAATATTTACACACCCTTAGTCTAAGCGTAGTCCATCGATTGGGTTAAAAAAAACTAAGAGAGAAGAACTTCTAACCAGATAAACCAGTCTTCTTAAAATGAATTCCTCACCATGACCATTTGAAATGTGTCAAATGGTCATGGTGAGGCCTGACAAAAATTAAGATTGAATCATGTGACCTGTTCAACGTGAAGGACCAACACTTAAACCAACACTTGCTAAGCTACAGAAAAGAAATAAGAGTATTAAAAGTGAAGAACTTATGGAAAGAGGACCTCTTATAATATCACTTCGTTTCCCATCCGTCCAATCACGTTATAACTTCTGAACGGTAAGTCGAAGAAAGACAAAATTTGTTGTGCTTTTAAACTGTGGATATAGTCAGAGAATCCAAAGAGGACAATTTTTTAAAGGAAAAAAAAAGGTTTATTACAGTTTGAACTTCATAGAACAATCGAAATAAATGACTTTTAGTAATTTTTAGGAGGTGTTATTAAGTTTGATTCATAACTAGTTTGTAACATAGAAAAATAATAATCATGGTGGATCCGCAGACCTTAAAGGCACATAATGGTGACCGATTTGTTAGCCGAATGCGACATGTCCGTCCGTACGTCCGTCTGCCTGTTGGTAGTTCTAAGATTACATTTTGAGGAAGGAACTTATAACCTCAACCTGAGCTTCTTGGATTCCGAAGCAGCTGACACGCCCACTTTACTTATTAGCATGAAAAATCAAAATCGTCGTAAGACGCTGAAATTTAGTAGATATGCAGTGTCCTTTCGGAAGTCTTTTGTGATTGGCTTTAAAAAAAAAACAAGTGAGTAAGGGTAAGAGTTCGTCTGTAACGAGCTTCTAAATACCCGACCCTCTTTACCCGTTAGTACCAAATTTGAATTTTTTTTGGTCTTTTTCATGTACTGAATGTCAATTATTTGTATTGGCCATGCCCCCAAAAAAGGGCGTAGGCTAAAAATTTAAATAAATTAACTCTAATTTCGTTGGAATCATGAGAAAATGCGTTAAAAGCGAATAATAATACTTAAAAAAACAGTTTTTTTCCCAAAAACGCCCCTAAAAGTAGGCGGAGCGAATGTATTGAATGGAACACTCTTAGCAAATGGTAATATCTTTAATATTTGTCATATAATTTTTTTTCGATTTCTAATGAATTTTTCGAGAAATCAAGTTTTCAAAGATTTAAGATGTTAAAAGTGGCCATGGTCAATAGAGTGGGCGGTCCAATTTTTGTCTAATTAAAGGCTTCTAGCCGATATTACTCTCCACCTAGACTTGAGTTCATGCGTTTTGTCTATTATGACCAAAAGGCATTTTGAAATTAAATGTAAATTTGAGGTTGTCTGACATTCACGTCAATTGTGGGCGTGGCTGTGGGCGGATCTACTCAATTTTTATACTTTGTCTGTACAAAATGTGGTCCTTAAAATTCCTAGCTCAATTTTAAGGACCACAAAACTGCATACTTTACGGACAGACGGACAGACGGATATGGCTTAATCGACTCACCTGTGTCGGTCTCGATCATGTCTCTAAAGGGTCTTAGGGGTCTAACTGTGATTATTTCACTGTGTAACAAACTATGCATTAAAATTAATATATACCCTCGGTCGGGTATAAAAACGAAAAACGGCTTATTTTGGGCGTGGTCGCGTTTATTTTCCCGTTTTTCAAATCTTATTTGAGTTTATGTCTGCTTGTTGTCGAGAAATTCTTGCTTTACATGCTACACATACAAATAATTTACTGGGAAAATTTTAACCACGCCCAATTTTAGGGGCGTACTTAAATAAAAACCTAATTTTTGAATAAAAATGCACAATAAATTATGCAAAGCTCAGCTGCACAATATATTTGAACAAAACCTACAACGTTTTTGAAAGGGGGTTGATGCCACGCCCATTTTTTAGCTGAAGGGTTTGACATTTGTTGATTTGGACCTTGACAGGGGCAATTGGGATGAGGTATCCAACACGCACTAGTTTTTGAGAAGTTTAGCAGGCAAGCACTGGAAAAACGAAAAGAAGGTCAAGTATACCTATCACAAGCTTAAAATCTAGTTTTATTTTTAAGTATTAACTTTTTTTTTGAGAAATAAAGAGTTGAAAATGGATAACAAAATGATTTGTCAAAGCATTTAAAGCCATAACTTTTGAACTGCTTGGTTCACAAAGCCGATATTTAACACGCGTATAAAAAAGCTCAGAGTGAACCAAGTGCTAAGCCCATATTTTCCTAAAAAAGTTTTAATCCCGCTGTTTTGACACGTTTTCGTAAAAAAATGCAAAAATTCATGAAAAAAGGTCTTCTAGTATCTTAATGGTAAAAGCGATCTTTCTCAGATTTTGTAAAGCGCAAAGCATAAAACAAGAACGCAAACTGCGTTAAAAACTTTCAAAATTGTCGTTTCTAACTAAAGTTTTCCTAAGCTTATTAAAAAAAAGAAGTAAAAATAAAGAGCTTGTCTTAAAGTTTACGCAAAAACAGGTGCCCATAGAATTTGAAAAAAGCATCCAATGCTAGCGCAGATAATAATTGTGCTATTGGAAAAACGACTGGAATATGTTGCGCTGCAATAGCAAGCTAACTGTATTAAAAACGTTTCGAAGTTGCCGTTTCCAACCTCAAGCCCATTTGAACAAACGAAATAAAAAAAGTGGGAAAGTGCAACAGTCCATATGTAAAAACTTCAGTCTGTCTGTGACCGGTTGCAAAATAGCCTACCCTACCAAAAAAGAAGCTGCCACACCTCGTAAAAGTGGGCGGGATATAAAAATATAACTGTTGAATGCTTTATACTAGGTGGTTGTATACATTTCGGCCTAAAACTCCGCCTTTTTAACTAAAAAAATCACTTTTTTTTAACGCCACGCCCACAAAAGTGGGCGGAGGCACATACAATATATACATAAAAGTTAGAAAATCCTTATTTTCAACAACTCGTGTCACATAATTTTTAGTCAAATTTGATATATATTTATTGAAAAACAGTCATTTTAAGCTAAAGTCCCTTAAAAAAGTGGCCGTGGTCAATGAAAAGACCAAACTTTTTTTGCTACCTCAAAGAAAATTACAAGGCAATGTTACATACCAAAAATGAGTGCGCTAGCACCATTGTAACAAAGCTAAAATTTGAAAAAAGTATTTTTCAAAATTAGAGATGGTCGCACGTTCAGGTCTTTGGGTGGGCGTGTCTGTGGGCGGATTCAGCTAATTTTCAAACTTGATCTGGGAGATCTGGAAAGCCAATAACTTTTAGCTTTCTAGTTTAAAATTGAAGGACTAAAAGTTGCTTACATACGGACGGATGGACGGACGGACGGACATGGCCTAATCAATTCCTCTGTCGGTCCCATTCATATCTCTAAAAGGTCTATTATTTCACTGTGTTACAAAATATGCATTAAAATTGATTTACCCATTGTCGGGAATAAACATCATGTTTAAAATCGTTTTCTGAGAAATCCATGTCCACAGAATTTAAGAAGAGTGGCAAATGAAAAAAAGTGTAAAATTGAAAAAAAGCCTAACGGTAGTTAAAAAAAAATTGCATATTCCTTAATTGGAGTATTTTTATAACCTTTTTCATTGCACTTAGTGAAATAAAAATCTCAGGACCGTCTTAAGGACCAATTGTTACTCTCATTTTTACAGTAGCGAAGAGGAGAATATTTGCTCACAGCAACATTTCAAATGTCCCTTCATGTCATTTATCGATTTAAAAAAAAAATACCTAAGACAAAAATACTTAGGAAAATGCAAGGTTTAGGTTGATTTTGAATGTCTCGTCTTTGTTGTTAGATTTGGTTAAAATTCAATTGCCTTGACCGAATGTACTTATTTTACAACCAAAATGCGACGGCAGCCTTGAATATTTTTCCAATGGCTTTCCTCTCAAAGCAAGACCTTTTCATTAAGTCGAAACAAGTCTCCTTTTTTGATGTTAATCAGAAAGAACATTGTTCAGTTAACAACAGTCCAGGAGAGATACAATTTAACATTCAAAGTTCAAATGAATGCCAGCCCCCTGGCAAACCCACACATAACTATATCCAACAACCACTAATTGAACGTATTCCCTAACAACAAACTCGTCCTCGTGAAACCTCGTGAACTTTTAAAGCGGAAGCAAACAATCAAGCTCCCCAGTTGAGTTCAGTGGCACAAAAGAAAACTAAAAACATTTGAGAAGTTTTCCAGGATGACATTTGAACCTTTATTGTTATACCGAAGGATGCTTAGCTTAGGTCTCTCTACTTCCCTTACTCCTCCGTCACAATAGTGTGCAAAAGCGCAGACATTGTTTGGCAAAGAAACCTGAGCAACGACGAGAGATAGGTAGCTTCTCCCCGTAGTTAAATGCCCAAATTGCTTCGATGGATCGAGCACAAGCAGCCAAGCCATCATCGTGTCCTTCTCGATTCTAAAGGAAGGCACATGTACTGTGAAAGTTTGGTCTTTTCATTTATGCCAACAATGTGAGAGTGTCATCTTCTGAATGCGAACGAGCATAAAAGGTTGTCGTATACCGAATACACTCATGTACGTAAGCCTTTGGCTGGGACGACAGGATTAGAGTGGAATTGCTTTTACCTCTAGACCATCGGTTTCGTAAGGAAATTTCATATGAGAAGACACTTCTTAACTTATTGAACCGATGAGTTTTCGTTGTACCCTCCAATATGATGCTGCCGTCACTATAATACTTTACTATATCAACAAAAACCTATTTGAAAAATTATATAAAAAATATTTGAAACCAAGGCGTTTCTATTTGCGAAAATAGATTTTAGAACATTTTACCTTTAAAGAACGAAGCTGGGCAGAAGAAATGAGAGATAATTTCTTAGTTCCTTTGATTTCTTATGTTCGAATATTTTTAAATATTTCAAAAGATTTTGGATAATTTTTTTTATAGTTTGTTAGTGGAAAAAATATTGGTTTCCAGAATCACTTTCAGACAAGTGGACAGACATTATGGCTCCTTAAAGACTGAGCGAAAATATTCCGAATTAATTTAAAGGCCAAATTCTATTCAAGCCAGGGCATTCGAAGCTAGACCAATTTGTCAAAATGTTTCTTAAATGCTTGCACAAGATTCAATATTGTAAAAGACGCACGTGTCTGAGCAAATATTTGACTGAATTTCAACCCAACAGAGTAATTAAACTTCCACAAAAAAGAACACATTTCTTGGTGTGTACAAAAAAAAAATCACTTCGATTAGCAAATTGAAAATGGAAATAGCCACATCCACGCATCATGTTTATTCACGTCACATCCTTTGAATACGGAAATACCATAACCTTTAAGAAAATCATATTGTGCGGTCAAACGAAAGGAAACAAGGACACGATTTGTTCTCATGTTTACACATGAGGATTGGTTAACTTGAAAGGGATAGAGCACGCACGATACCCTTCAATAGGAGTCTTAATAGGTGGGTGGCTTTCTAGCGGTGTGATGTTGTTCACGCAATACAAATCCAATCGATGACACTATACAATGTAAACAGATTGATAAGGGATTTTGATTTGACTGCCGCCCTTTTGGTCACTTAGTTTGAGGCTGATGTTTGGGATAAACTTGGGCTTGAGACAAAACTAAAATATTGCCCACAGGCAGTTAGCCAAGTAGGCTTAGTATAATTTCGCCTTTAGATGTTATATATCCAAATGGTTGAGACCACCCCATCTTGAGTATAGACTCGCGTATAGGCAATTCGTGTCAATTTTTGGACCTACGAAATTGAAGCATACTGGTGAGGACATTTTTTCATAAAGAGAACAACTTGCTCATTGATTTCTATGTCAATCACTTAGGGCCGGTTTTTCTGTGCAAAATCATCCGAGTTTCCGAGTTACACTTAGATGAACCCCAGAAATTAGTTTTTCAGTGGACTAAAGTCTGAGGTTAGTCTCCGCTTAACTCGCTAAATTTGGATCAACTCTGGAGAACAGTATGAACTTCTTTCAATGTTTTTAGCGGTCCGTCCAAAAATGGAAAAAAGAACCTCTTATGGTATCGCTACGTTGTCCGTCCGTCTGTCCGTTCGTCCGTCCAATCGCTTTATAACTTCTGAACGGTAAGTCGTAGAAAGACAAAATTTGGTGTGCGTATAAACTGCGGAAATAGTCAGAGAATCCAAAGAGGGCACTTTTGTTTTAAACACAAATAACGGTTTATTTACAATTTGAAATTTCATGTAAAAATTGACTTAATGTTCAGTGTTTTTTTTTAAAGAAGTTGTAGTTGTAGTAGGCAAGAACTAGAAAAATTAAACTAAGGTTAAAGAATATACTAAGCTTTAATTAAAAAATAAAACTTTTCGAAAATATCAAAACGTTTTTGAGAAATGCAGAGTCGAAAATGCATGACGTTTTTCAAAGTGTTGGAGGCCATAACTTTTGAACGGCTTATCGCTCAAAATCAATATGGAACACACGTTTAAAGCAACTCAAAGTTAACTAAGTGCTCAGGTCATACTTTTAAAAAACAGTTTGAGTACTGCAGTTTTGACGCATTTTCGAATAAAAATGTATGTCCCCCCCCCCTTATCACCGGTGCTGTTTGGTGGAATTCTATGAAAAAAATCACACGTATCAGAAATAATACAAAATTTTAAGGAAAGTTATAGGGGATTTTGAAATTTCGAAATCTTTTGAGATTTAACTAAAAAACATAAAAGCATTTTCAAAAACAATTTTTTTAAGTCTTCTAGTAGCTTAATGGTACAAGCGATCTTTTTCAGATTCGGTTAAAGTACAAAGCTTACAAAAAGAAGGAAGGCTGCGTTAAAATTTTTTTAAATTGCTGTTTTTAACCAAAGTTTTTAGAAGCCTTTTTAAAAAAAAAAAAACGAAATAAAATAGGAGCTTGTTTTACCGTTTGGGCATAAACCGGTGGCCATAGAATTAGAAAAAAATATCTAAGGCTAGTGCTGGTGGTTGTGCTATTGGAAAAAAGTCTAACGGGAGCTGGAAAAAACTTCAAAATATTTGTTTTATGGATTTGAAATTTAAAAAATTATAAAAAAGGTCAAAAGAACGCATGTCTCCCCCTCTATCTCCCAAACGGTATAAAGTATAATTTTTAAATTAACAACGGGCATAGTCCATCTTCTTAAGTTTTATACAAAGCTATAGCAGAGCTCGAATATTCAAAAACTTCGAAGATTTAACTGAAAAACGTGAAAACATTTTCGAAAACAATTTTTAAAAGATTTATACTAACTTAACGGTTATGACCACCTTGTTTAAATTTGACTGAAGTATGTAATGTTTAAAAGGCAAGCGAACTGCATCAAACGTTTCAAAATTGCCGTTTTCGACCCTAAAGTCTTAAGCCCATTCAAACAAACGAAAAAAAAACAGCATATTTTTACCGCTTTCTCAGAAATCCATGTCTACAGAATTTGAGAAAAGTGGCAAATGCTAGCACAGGTGGTTATAAAATTGATCGAAAAGTCTAACGGTAATTAAAAATAATCGAAATTGCTGTTTAATGGCTTTTATATTATAAAAATCCTAAAAAAGACCAAGAAATAGTATGTCCTTCCCTCTATTTTCGAAACGGTAAAGCTTTTTGTCAGCCTATTTTTAGAGTAACGAAACCCAATGTAAAATCACCGAATATAAGAACAGTAGACAGCACTACGAAAAAAGTATATTACAGACTGTAAAATTGTAATGCGATAAGGACTCTGGCCAAAAGGAAGAAAAAAGTTAAATGGTCCTAAACTGGCAGCTGGGTGGCACGCTGGCAAGGCTCGGCTTTGCTCGCCGTATTGATCGGGGATCTTGCTGCCTTTTGATTCGCACACAAATAAAAAATAATCGTGCAGGAAATTAAACTATGTTTAGTTTGATTAAGAAACTATGTCCATATCCTATTCTGCTTAACTCACATCTTGCGCACCGTATAATGGCAGCTTAGGTGTTCGTGGCCACCTGTGGGATTTATCACCCTCCCTAACTTAGTAAGGGAGGGTGATAAATCTAGCTAAGTAACCTCGCCCATTGGCAACGGCTCTCCTACTACTTCTATCCCAAACATTTTTTTTTTAGTAGTCCCTAATTTGATTACCTGACTCACATTAACCTGCTCACACTGGACTCAACTTTAGTTTAAATCGCGTTACACCATTAAAGATTGCAGTTCCTGCATCTTAATTTCCGCAAGATCAACAAAGCAAAATTTCATAGCAAAATCCATTTTTTATTCTACATCAAAATTAACTTTAAGATTCAAAAGTAATTCTCATTCAAAATTAAATTCAATATGAAAACTAATCCCTAAACTTCCTCAGTGTTATGATGCGCATCCTAACTTCTTTGGATCACACTTTATTTAATTTATCTTAATACTAAAGAAAAGTTACGAATAGGTATAGATATTCTAAAGAAAATATGTTAAAAATAAAATGTAGATGCGGCACTTAATCGTTTCTTATGTAACATTATTTAGTGTAGTAATTTAATTAGGCTTTGATTAAATAATCGTTTCTCATAAATAATTTCTATGATCGCACCCGTCTTTAGTGAAATTAAATTTACGGAGATATAGCCAAGCAAATTTCAAAAATGTAAAATGTATAGTTGAAGCAAATCTTAGGACGTAAGTGTAGTTTATGTTATCTACTGATCGAAGTGTTCTGGATCAGACTCAAAGCAAAAAGGGAATTCGAGTCGATCGATAGCGAGCAAATAATCACGATCGTGATTATTATTATTATTATTATAATTTATTAACATATAATTAAAAATTACAATGTTAACAATGAAGAGAAAGAGCGCAAGCTACCAGGGCTTCCGGCTCTGAGAAAACTTAATACTAACTTAGATATAATATCGTGTAATGTAAAATTTACAATGCAAAAAAATATATAGAGAAAAATTAGATAACAATGTTATTTCTTGTGACAAAAGAATGAATTACATGTATATTTTCGTGGCTGGGGTATTCCAGGGCTTTATAATTAGATGTTGAGCTTTGGTGAGTAGTTCTGGCTGGGCAGTTGAGTAGGTTTAAGAGATGGTGAATGTCGATGCCATTTCCACATGTTTGGCATGTGGGCGGATTTTCCTTGCGAAGGAGGTATTAGTTTCGTGATTAGTTTCTTATCAGTGCGAAGAGGTTGCTGATGGCAATCACTCTGGCTTCATTTGGTTCAATAGAAATAAAAAAAAAACTTGTACATACGTTTGTGCACCAGTCCAATTACTTATGGTATGCCGCGGTGATGAACTAGGTGGAGGAATCTGCAAAAGCTGGTCGGGATGATGTGTCGGTTGGGCGGGTGTAGGCAGTGACGGTGTTGTGTGGAGCTCTACATATGACGTCAGGGCGTCGCCTGAATATGAGTTTCTTAATCTCCAGGTAGAGTTTTGGGACACCAAGTGCTAGCAGGTGTCTTCGTACAAAGGCCTGTACACAGCAATAGCTTATAGTTTTGTGGATGGCGAGTGTCTTCCTATGTTTCGCCACTGTCCAGAGGATTCCAGTAACAAGTGGGGGGGGGGGGAAGATCTATCGAGATTGATCGATGATTGATGACAAACAAAAATCTATTTGAGATTGGAGAATTTTGATTTATGGGCTAATTGATAAGGGGAACTTGGTCAATACCTGTTCCTCCGGCGTAAATATGAGAATTAAACCAAAGCGCTCATATGGTGTTCGTTTTTTTGGCTTCGCGTCGGTGTTGTTTTTGAAGGCGCTATGGGGCTTCGCTGTGCACACAACGCGAACTTCTTTTCCTTTGTTTTTTTATGTGAAGTTAGAATTGGGAGAAACAATAATTCCGAGAGTCAAAGATTTTGAAAACGCTGTCGAAAACATCCGCCTGTGCACCCAGCCAGCCCAAAGAGACATTATGGGAAACTGTGAGGTTGATAAACTCGCTAAAAACGCTACCAGACTGACAGACGATAAAGTCTACTGTAACATAGAGACTCCCCTAGCTACCTCCAAATTACAGCTCAACAATCAAACAATGGAGGACAGGCACCACATGCCAAAACTTAAAACAAATCTGGCTCCATCTGGATCCAAAACAATCAGTTAGCTCGATCTCCTTAAAGAGATCCAAAATTAGTACTGCAGGGGGAATTATTACTGGACTCTGTTTATTAGGTCTTCACGTAAAAAGACTAGGTTGTTTCTCAAACGACTTCTGTAAAAGCTGTCGAGACGAGGAAAAGGAGGAAAGTGTATACAATTCCTCAAAACTTTGGAAAAAAAAAAATATTTAAGAAATAAATCAACAAGTGAGTAAGTGCAAGAGTTCGTCTGTGACAAACTTCTATACATACCCGACCCTATATGTATATCGTGTAACACAAAATCTTAAAATTTTTTGGCCCGAATTGATATGTTGTTTGTATAGGCCACGCCCCCAAAAGTGGTTCTGAGCTAAAAATTAAAATCAATTAATTGTAATTTCGTTAGAATCACGACAAAATGCGTTGAAAGCGAAAATCGTTTTTTCATAAAAACGCCCTCTGAAAGTGGGCGGACCTCAAAACTTTGTACGAAACAAACTTAGCAAATAGTAATACCTTCAATATTTGTCATATTTATTTAATTGATTTGGAAAGAAAGTTCACTACTTTCCCAGAAATCGGGTTTTTGAAGATCTAACATGTTAAAAGTGAGCATGGTCGATATCGTAGGCGGTCCAATTTTAGCCTTGTTTAAGGTTTTGGGCCATTTTTGCTCGATACCAAAATTTGAGTTCCTTTGACTTGTTCAACTTGAACAAAAGGAAATTTGAAAGAAAATTTGAAATAGAGATTTTCTTACATTGAAGCTAGTTGTGGGCGTGGCTGCTGGCAGATTTAACCAATTTTCACACTTTGTCTGTACAAAATATGAACCAAGATACACACCAAGTTTGAGCGTCCTAGCTCAATTTTGAAGACCTAAAAACTTTACACATACGGACAGACGGACAAACGGACGGACATGGCTAAATCGACAGAGAGAAATGGCTAATCTTAGGGGAGTACGGTAATTATTTCACTGTGTTACAAACTATTCATTGCAATGAATATATTCCCTCGGTCTAGTATGTCCACTGAACAAAGTAGTACTGCATAAAAAAGTATTTTTTTTATTTTGCCTTTTTTGAAATTCCAGAGTGGCTCAACTTAGCTTAGAGGAGGTGCAATTTTTCTGCATTGCTGCCTGATCAACAAAATTGCTTGATAAGGGAGGTCGCGTCAGTTGAACAAAATGGTTCTACATACAAATGTACTTTTTGATTATTTTTTTTTAAATTGGCATTTTTTTCAAAATTCTAGAGATGGTTCAATTTAGGTTAGTGGAATAGCAATTATTCTGCATTTCTGCCTACTTAAAATAATTCTTAAATAAGAGAGACTTGGTCGTTTGAAGAAAATAGTACTACATACAAAAGTTCTTTTTTTTTTAATTTGCTTTTTTGCAAAGTTCTAAGGGTGCCTCAATTCAGGTTAGAGTAGTTGCAATAATTTGTTTTTAAGCACAAATAATGGTTTGAAGTTTCATGGAAAAAAGAATTCAATATTTTTGAATACTTTTTTAAGAAGTAAAGCAGAAAAGAACAAGAAAACCAAAAGGTAAGCTAAGTAACTAGATATTAAACTTGAAAAAAAATGTGCAAATTTAAAAAAAAAAATAGTAAAATGTTTTTGAGAAAGGAAGAATTGAAGGTGGATGACGTTTTTCCAAGTGTATGAGCCATAACGTTCGAAACGCTTTGTGTAGAAGGCCAATATTGAACACACGAATAAAGAAACTAAAAGTTATCAAAGTGTTTTGACGCATTTTGGACAAAAAATGGGATAAAAAACTGGGTAAAAAAATTTTATATTGCCGTTTCTAACCTAAGGTTATCGAAGCCTATTTAAAAAATGGATTAAAAAAGGAGCATGTTTCACCGTTTACGCAAAAACCTGAGACCATAGAATTTAATAAACATTCAGTGCTAACGCAGTTAGTTGCGCTATTGGAAAAAGTCTAACGACAACTGAAAAAAATTCAAAATAGAAATTAGAAAAGGGATCAAAAAAGGTATGTCTTCTCCTCTAGATCCCTAAGGGTATAAGGAATAGCTTTGAAATAAATAACGGGCATAGTCCGTCTTCTGAGATTTAATACAAAGCTACAGCAAACTGCAAATATTCAAAAAATTTGAAGAATTGACTCAAAAACGTAAAAACATTTTCGAAAACATTTGAACAAATGAAATAAAAACAGAATGTTTTACCATTTTCTGAGAAATCCATCTACGTAGAATTCAAGAAGAGTGGCAAATGTTAGGGGGCAGGTGGTTTCAAAATTGAAAAAACATCTAACGTTAAAATTGTTGCTGTTTTATGTATTTTAAATTTTAGGATTGGCAAAAAAGCCAAGAAAACATTTGTTCTTCCCCTTTACTTTTCAAACTGTTAATTTTTTTTTTAACATATAAAAGAATTATTTTATGAGAAATCAATATTATTTATTTTTATTTTATCCTAGCTGACCCAGCAGTTTTCGTACCGCCATAAAATACATTTTTTAATGTTTTTGAGGTGCTCATCCAGTTCGAACAAAAAGGATGCTAATGCTCATTAAATCAATGCCAGTTTTTCGCATTTGACTTTTTCTGAAACAATTCATCTCAAGGACCCTAAGGACCTTCTTCCTATGACCTTTTTTCAGAACATAAGACGTAACAAGACATTCCTTGCGGGCATCCTGTTCGAAGTTCTTACCAAGTGCCACTCTTAATCAGTTAGACTGCTCTGAAGCCGGTCTGCTGCCTGCTTTCAAGAACCTTAACTTGCTAACCACGTGCATTAAAAATTGCAATTCACCGAAGTTTAATGAAGCAGCTCGACTTACACAAAATACCAAAAGACTGAATTAAAGATAAGACTAAGAGATCAGTTGTAGTGTTTTCAAAAAACGAAGTCCAAGAGGTTTTGTTTTGCAATCACCAAAGTAACTCGTAATTTTACTCAAAATCAATGGTGACAGGGAAGGCTTCTACTGGCTTTTTTACCCACCTCACGAAAAGAAATTTATTGATACTACAACCTCTGTTGGCACATTTTAATTGTACCTAACATAGCTATAACCATTCTCAAATTTTAATTTATTTCAAAAGTACTTTGCCCTTCAGTTATAATCCCTGCTTAACAGAAAAACAACCCCAGTCGCATGTCAACTGGACACGACTCTCATAACACTGCTGACTTCCTGACGATTTCCAGGAAAACCTCCACAGGAAACACCAAGACCAACCCGAATTCGATTAGAATTTTTTCCGCTCCAATACCCAAAATTTGTCTCGCATGAGTGTACCCATATTGATTTTTACCCAATAGCCTGAAAACCTGTTCACTGCCAGGACACGGGATACCCCATCTCAAATAGCGAACCACAAGGAGGCGAAACTTTCATTCCGATACACCCATTTCTCCGAGACACTGTCTTTCGTTAAGGCGAAGAAACGTGAATAACAAAAAAAAACTACAAGGTATTAGAAGGATTAGAGCGAGTGTGTGTAAATTATCCCAAGTGGAAGTTGACGTCAATGGAAAAGTGTATAGAGTTCACCTATGGTTCGTTGACATCTTCTGGTTATTGTCGAACATGGATTTAGGTCAGATTAAGTTAATAGAGAGCCCTTAGTGGACATTGATGAGGTTCTTTATTGCCTTGTTCTGTTTTGTGTTGTCTTTAATACCGCATGTAGTCCATAGGTATACAAAAACAAAAAACTAGATAGTATCAAGTGGTTTTTGGTCGTTTACTAAGTGCTTTGTAGGCGAATGGATGTTGGCAGGTTTTTGTTCCTGCTATACAGGGCTATTAGTAACGCAGTTATGTTCATAGCGTGTGTAGGTACTTATATGCGTTGCCATAGTTTTGCGATTTACGAGGAACCCGCCCTTAGTGCGTTGAAAATTGTGTACACTAATGAGAAAACCAACAAACCGATTTCAGATTTAAGATTAGAATCGCAGAGCAACAGCATCATTTGAGGTTTTAATCGGGTTTTCCGAAAAGCCATAATTCTAACGTTTTCCATATAGCTGTAAAATGTGTCCTTAACGGCACGATATAGGGAATGAGGAACAGAATTTTTGGTGGCAAGGATTTCTACGAATTTCGTGAAGCTTAAAGCGATTACTGACGAAAGATCGATTGAAGCCAACGACTTAGCCAGAAATAATTTCACAGTAATAAATACCTTAAAGTTGCGTTCAATCCGAAAGTAATTTTCACAAGAAATGTCACTTACCTGAAAAGAGAAAACGAAAACCAAATTAGTTAAACATTATTTTTCAATAAAGAATGGATAATAAAACTCAACAGATGTGAAAAGCTTATTATTTATTGTTCAGTTTAAATTAGTCAGGTAATAACCAAATTATATAAAGTAAACTGCATACTTAAAACGTATACTTAAATATAACTGTGTATAATTTTACCTAACTATTACTCCTCCTTGTGCACTTGGAGGCCGGGCGGTGAATGAATCGAAAGACGCCTAAAGTCTTTTTTATAACCACCCAAAAACTGTTCCACCCAAATCAAACTGTGTGAAACTAGTGTCAGCTTCAAAGAATATGATAGTAAATATTATTATTTAATCGTATTTTTATATAACATTTAAAATTGCTTCGTATGTCTTTGCCATAGGGGCCGCTCCCCAAAATAGGCAACGATACGTGCAGTTTGCTTTTTAATCAACTAAAAAATAATTTTATAAAAAAAGGAATTTACCTAGTTATTTTAAAAATGTTCAATTTTCTCAAAAACTAGAAGACAATTATTCGTTTTTTTTGTGTTAAATTCAGAAATGATCAATAGCCAATTTTGTTGTCTATTTCTCAAATTTAAAAATTCGTTTTCATTTTTTTAAGTAATTTTTATTATTATTATAACTTAATTGATACATAAGCTAATTACATGTATCCAGGGCTTTTGTTAATCAAAATTTTAGTTTGCTACCAAATTTTTTAAAAACTATTACCAAAAATTACATAATTTGAACTCAGGATTGAAGAAAAGGTTTCTCCCTATGAAAACCAGTAGTTTTTTTCAATTTTATTATTTTTTAAGTATTTTTTTAAGTATTTTTTTTAGTTATATTTTTTTTATGAAAACCGCCCTTCTTCCTAAGCCGGGGAAAAAAGATTAACTGTAAAAACTAGAGGGAAGTTGTATCTCATTCGCAACCTAAATTATTTTAGGTTGAATGAATTTTGATATTTGTTAAAATTGATCTTATTTAGAGTTTTAAAACTGGTAATTTTTTTTAAATTAATTACAAAAATAAATTTTCATATTTTTTGCTACCTGGTAGAATTTCCCGCTGAGCACGGAACTAAGTCGAGTAGGTATACGTACAATTTTTCTATCAACTTATTTAATAGAAAAAGAAAGATGCGAACAGATTTCGGTACACTTCGTAAAATTATGCTTCAGTACAAAGGACCGCTAAAAATGTGGAACTAGAAAAATAACTAAAATTTTTACAACTAAAAATGAAATGAACTCATGTAGTTGTGGCGGACAAATCTCTCTGCGCCTCCAACGAACACTAGAGGAACAATATTCAGATGTCACTTCCTTCACTTTTGTATTTTCGTTCGTTACTTTTCGCTGTCATCGGTCTGACTGGGCCTAATCATTTTTCATTTCATTCTTTTGTATTTTAACTTATATCTATTTTTGTGCTAATAAACAATAAAAAGTGTTCTCTTAAAAACTATCTTTCTATGGGACATAATAGTGACTCCATGTAGTTAGTGTAAGTGTCGCCATCTGTTGGTAGCTGCAACCGTTTTTTTATAATCGCTTTACACACAAAACCACACAAGGAAGCCTGAAGCCGAACATAATAGTTAAAGAAAAGGAAGAGCAAGATATCAGTCCCAGTGTGTCTTTCAGATTTTTTCGAATTTGCTTTGCTCTCATGTCTTTGAGATGAGAGATGAGAGGCGAAGAAATTGTTATCGTTCTCTTCATCTGGAAAAATACCGTGATTATGGGAGGAGTCATCAATTTTGTTGCTTTTGTTTTGAATAAAAAACCTGCTGGGCTGTTTTCTCTTCAACAAAAAAAAAAACAGCAGGCTCGTCAAGAATTACTATCAAGCAAGTTTGTTTGAGAAATTGGTTGAAGAAATCGGAGAAGTGCTCAGTTGGCCTCCCTCAGCGGTCAGCGAGACAGCGATCAGTCTCACTCTCCTTTAGCAAAATTACGCAAAAAATAATAATTATTTATGGGCAGAGGATTTGTTTGTTTTGCAATAATAAAAACACATAACAAATATATATAAGCCAGCAGCAGCTGCTTATGTTCGCCTGAAGTCTCTCTGCGCTCTAGCAAAATGAATTATAAAAATACCAATCAATGAAGAATGTAGGGAGGTGGCAACGAAAAAAATAAAGCGATTTTGGCTGAGTGAAAACAAGATTAAGCTGACAAATCAGCACCTCTTGATTTTTTAGAATTGTTCTCCATTCTCTTTTTTTATTACGTGGATTACCTATGTGCGGAGTCTTGAGTTTTGATTGTTTTGAAAAAGAGAAACCTGTTGGGTAGGCCGTGGAGGGTGTTGATACACATTTTTTTTTTCATGAAAACTTATAAAGTTTAAAGTCACTCATAAAGATTAACTCAAATTCAAACTGACACCAGCTTATGATCGCCTGGTACTTCTCGGTGCCTTGCTCTTGGGGCAAGTGTGTGCGTCTCTCATTTTTTTCTTCTGTCTACTAGCCCTAAAACACTCTGGCTCCAGCAAATATCAAATGATGAGAAGGATGTGGAGAAGTGACAGCGATTATGGCACAGAAGAAATGACTTGTTTAGCACCCGTGGTAGTTGCATACCTGCTGCGAAATTATGATGGCTTTTTTTCGATCGAAGAAGCTGTTCTTTTTTGTTTGTTGCGTGAAAAAAGTTGCTACATTTCAGATGTGTTCGTTTTCAAGCAAATGAAATGACGCTGATTGTTTTGGTAGTCAAAAGAGCTCCGGGAAGTAGTCCTTAAAAATGAAAATGAAATAACTCCCCAAAATTTGTATCGAGGTCCTCGAAATTGGGAACTTATTGCATGGGCTTTTGGGGGCTGAAATAAGCCTTCAAATAAGATTTCAAATTTGAAGATTATATCATTATGAAAAAGATTTCCAAACACTTCTGTGAAAGAAGTCCTTAAAATTTTTTTTTCAGGATTCAAGCAACACAGTGAGATTTATTTATGGGCAACCCCCCATTTTTTGCATGCACACGATGTTTCCGCCCACTTCTGTGGGCGTAGTTTAAGAAAAGAGATTTTATTTTAGTTAAAATACGGAGTTTTCAGTTTAAAATGTATGTCCAAAAGACACTTAAGAATTAGATTTTATATAGTCTAGTCCCGCCTACTTTTAGAAGGCGTGGTAATTTTTTTTTTTTTTGAAAGACCATTTTGAACTCCGTTACCGGTGGATTAAATTTTTTTTCTACGCACTTACTGCATTACTCACTTGCTTTTTATTTTTTCACCACCTGCATTACCTATTAACAAAATAGTATAAATATTTTATGATCCTGGATCATTTTTGTAACTTCCTATCTAAAGGTATTAAAAGAAATTCTTTTCAATGTTGATTGCATCTTTTTTTTCTTCCGATGTTTTTTCAGTTTTCTGAAAAAAATTTACATTTCTTGGTTCGTTGACTTTTTGGTGGCACTGTTAAAAGTTAAAATCTGTATGGAATTTACTGTTCATGAAGGGTATGCATGCAACTAAAGGAAGTATTTAAGACTTTTAATAATATGAAAACACAAAAATTTATTTCTGCATGTTTTATCATATTTTTTTATTCTTATTTTCAACTAAACCTTCGATAAAGTATCGACTTCTGTGTTGTTTTTAAGAAGCACAAGAGAATTTCCAATGTTTTTATTGCAAATTATAATCGAAAAAACTAACTGATAAAAAAACACAATTCAACACTAGATTCCGAATCGCAGAATTTTTTTAAATTCACAAGGTTGATAGCTACAAGCTTTACTACCTTTAATTTAAAAAAATTAACCAAAATATCTTCGAAAGTACAAAAATGTTTGCAACCAAAAATGATAATAGTATCCAGGGTACACCGACGGCTGGTAGCCGGTGCCGGGTATATGTGTAACGAGCCTTAGGGTAAACAACACATGCGAACGCAAAACCACGCGAATCGGAAACCACTTGAACTTGAAGCTGAAAATATGCTGGCTGTGAAAGGCACTTTACACCTATTCTTCTTTCAACAATTTGCAAATGAAAATTAAGCCTCTTCGCACAAAAATTCAGCTTTCCACAATTCTGGTAGTGCAATAAAATTCTACTTATTTTCCTTTTCATGAAAACTTTTCATTCTTTAAAGTAAAGTAAGGTTAAAGAGAGAAACAAAGAAAAATACAACTGAATTTTGAAAAGAAGAATTTTTGAATCAGTATTTTGTTAAAAGAATTTTGATCCATCTGGGATTTTTACCCAAAATAAACGAAGCATTAGACACAAGACGCATTGGAAAGTTTTGCGTGACTAGAAAGAAAAAATGACCAACAAGTCTTCTCGGACCCTCAAAATTGGAGTGCCAATTCCAAAACAATGTAAGCAGGAATGTTTAAATGTCCTTATTCTATGGTTTCAGTTTTTCTTTGATTGAAATGCGTGTATCACTATATACCCACTTCTAAGTCTATACTAGAGAGAGAGAGAAACAAATTTCAAAACGCCGTCAATTAGGGTATGTAGTTCAAATTAACATCAAGGCAGCGTAGCTGAAGGCAAATAAATTCATTAAGAGACAATTATGTCGTTTATCATCTAATTACCTGCACCAATTAGAATACTAACTAAATCGCACTGGAATGTACGTACAATTAACCTTTTGACGTGACCCAAAACATGAATCATTTTGCTGTTCAGAAGGTGCTTGTGTGTGTAAACCATTAGGGAAGCTTGGAAGGCAAGAGGATTGATATTTGAAATTCATACGCAAATTGAAAAGCTCAAGGATGGTTGTCATTCCTAAATGGCCCTCTAAGCTCAGACTTTACCTAATTACATCGCCAATTGAAAAGATTATAAGCGTAGTCCTGTTAAAGTAGGCCTTTTTGAGAGAAAATAAGTAAAATAGTTCCTATTGCAAAATTTTAATTTTAATTCAAAAAAAAATTTAAGACAGAACACACAAATGTAGATGCGAATTAAAGAAAATACTGCAACGAGAGTGATTACCAGGCACTTTTCGATTATTTTCATTTCCAAGGAGGACTTCTTTATCTACTTTCAATAGGAAATTGTTACACGTTTCTACATTCACTGTTTCTGAATGCTGGCAGACTTATTTAACATCTTCAACAGCTGAGACAAAGTGTGATAAAAAAAAGAGAAAATCCTTGGGAACAGGCCATGTCGTCGAATGTCAGCAAAAGCTGCCGCGAACGATGACAAATTCTTAGGAATTTCAATGCAATTTGTGTTCTGTTCATTGGTAAATCTAGCTCGAGGTGCAAAATATTGATTTGAATTTTAAGCAAATGGAATGATAATTAAAGTTGCATGATAAAACCGAGAAATTGAGAAAACCTTTCTGTGGTTTTCTAATCAACCCTAGATTCCTGATTTAATCAATTTTTAAAAGCACAAATGCATACCTTGAAAGTCGAACGTAAATAATATCAACGTGGGTACAGGAAGGGAACTTTCAAGGTTCTTGTCGCTCCTTATACGCCTAAACTCAATTAAATGAATATGCGGTTATTCGATATATTCTACTGAATATTTCATACATTTTTGATACTTTTTACCGAGAATCGCTAATTGATTTTTACCGAGTTTGCCTTGACCCTAACTATGCGATATAAATTCTATTTTAAAAATTTCCATTGAAAGAAAAAATCAAATGCCTAAAACAAAAACACAATAAGTCGACAGGCAGTCGCGGAAACAATATTTTAATTATGTCGCTGAAAAGCGAAAAGTGCAAACTGCTGTAATTTCAATTAAACGAAAACATTTCCGAGTGACACCTTTTTTCTATTATTTCTATACGTTATCCATCGAAAGCCTTGAGATAGATTTATGTGGGAGTTCACACATTGATTGAAGGGTAAAAGATTATTGAAAAATATTGAATTTGAATTTCCCATTTTGTCCTCCAACCCCAAGGTATTTTTGCTATATTGGATCGCGCGTCGTTTCCAATTAGCTAGAATTTATTATTCGTAAGAATAGAAATTAAAAAAGCCAATCAATACTTGTCTTAGTTTTCTCAATAGGTAAAATGCAAGGTGACGTGAAATAACGCCGAACGAAATAAAGCCAAAAATGAAAAATTTGGCCTTAATTCGTTTTGAAAATTGAAATAACGCCAAATTTCCGATTTGGCTTTATTTCGCTTTAGATAACGAAATAAGACCAATTTGGCTTTATTTTGTTTTCCACTTAAATAGCAAAATATTATGCAACCCCCCTGCCTGTTTTTTCTTTAACTGTCTTCACTTTTCGTTGTAAGGGCGTATATAAAAAATTTGGTCTTCTTTCTATTTTTCTTTTGGCTTTATTTCGCTTTGGCTTACGAAATAATACCAAATTGGCGTTATTTCGTTTTTGAAAACGAAATAAGACCAAATTTGAGATTTGGTGTTATTTCGTTTGGCGTTATTTCACGTCACCGAAATGCAAAACCGATGATGATGAAGTCTATAAAGCAACTTCAAAAGGGAGAGTCGAATTGGGGGATGCGTATAAAAGTGTCCAATATACCGTGTCCAAGGATGTTGTCATTCCCAAAAAGATCAGCGCACTCTGGTTTCCAAATGACTATTTTCGTTTCAAAAATCAGATGTAGATTTCAAAAGCATAAAGATATCGGCACTATTTTTGTGTCCTCTTATTTTAAGAATTTTTAAGAAAATGGCTGAACAGGGTGTTTCGAAATAATTGGCTGCAGTGAGATTTGCTTAGAAAAGAGAATTAACAAAAAAAGACATCGAAGTAAACCTTTAAAAACAATCCTTAAACTTGTGAAATTTGTGGAAAAAACAGTCGACGAGTACTTGAATATGTGCTAAAAATAAATTGGTGGTAGCAACAGTGAATGCCTAAAGTAAAAGAATCTATTTTTTAAAATGTTTTTTTACAAGTAAGAAATTAGAGTGAAGTTGAAATGTTAGCGGACGGAAATGTCGAAAGAAAAAAACCGTGTTCGGTTGACCGGCACGGTACCATCCTGCAACCCTTACTAGTCGCGAGTAATGCTCTACCAGTCGAGCTACAGTGAACACGATTGCTTCTTTGTCCAGATTGGAACACCTCACTAGTTTTTGCCTTACTTCATATTTTATTTTTCATTTATCTCTTTTATCATCTTTTATTAGTGGGGTGCCGTGGCGTAGTGGTTAGTGTGTGTGCTTACTACGCCGGAGTTCTGGGTTCGAATCCTGCCATCGTCACCTGTTGTTCTTTTTCACGGTCCCCACCTCCGCGAGGGTCTGACAAGCCCTCCGAGAGTATCATTTGTCTTGAAAAACTTCTCAAAAAGCCGTTCGGATTCGGAAAAAAATTGTAGGCCCCCTTGTATGTAAAGAAATTAACACACCAGCATACATGGTTGAGAAGTTGGCCCCTCTTTTATTTTTTCCTTTTTTTGACATTTCCGTCCGCTAATATTTCAACTCCACTCACTAAACGTAAGAACAGAGAAGCTTGTACGGCTTAGTTGTCATCGTAATTGTTATAATTACTTAACCAGACATATTGGCAAAAAAAAGATGATTGGTTGGACCTGGAACCGAGCCTAGGACCTTCCAATCTTCGGTCTTAGGTGCTACCATCTGCACCACAGCCCACTTCCATTTCACGTGTCCAAATAGCCCCCATGTTCTCCCTGCATAAATAATGCACATAAACCAACAACATAAAACAGTATTTTTTTAATTTTTATTTTTTGAAAGATCAGTATACGAGTATCCTATAAGCTGTTTGAGTAATACATTTTATATGAAACAGTGTGGGAAAAAAGTGAACAGACGAACAATTTTTTAAAATAAAATAACAGTAAGTAACCAAGGCGTATCTTTGTAAAAAAATTGCTTTAATTTTTTGAAAGCTTTTTTTGAATTATTTGATAAAAGGGGCGTTTTACTTAAATGGAAAATAACCATTCCATTTAAGTACAAATCAATATGTATTAGCACAGAATTATCTAAGTTTTCGACTTAAATGTACACAAAAGTGTAATTTTTTTGGTTCAATTTCGATGATTTTGTAAAATCGATCCTGAAAAGCGGCGTGACGAAAAACTTTGAATGAAAAAATCTAGAAGAAAATCTGGTGTACCACACGTGCTACATCAGCCTTTAACGACGACTCACAGTTTTGAAGGCACCAGGAAATAGTTGCACTTTATGTTCCGTTTGTGGGCGTGTCTCAAGACAGATTTAAAAAATTTAAGCTTTTGCATAGCTTCGGGTGACAAAGAACTTACGAACCGAATTTTGAAGACAATAAGCATTAATTGAAAAAGGGGCGTGGAAAAGGAGATTGATTTTTCAACTATCTTAGAAACAAAAAACCAATTATTTACTGATATTAGAAGTTTATTACTTGCTTCCATTGTTTATAAATAAAAAAATAAGGAAAATAATAAATGAGAATATTTGCACTTTTTTGTCAAAGACCAAAATGACAAAACTGGGATCACGACTTTTTTTAATCAAATTACAATTTCTCCAAAGAGTGCAAATAGTTGAAGCAACAATTTTGCGGGCTTAATAAATAACTAATAACTAGTGCCAGCTATACTGGTCGATTTGCGGCTTGAACTTGGAACACTTTTTTGTAGCTCAACTTAAAGAAATAGAAAACTGCGACAAAATTTGTTTTTCTTTCTTTTTTATTACATTTCAATTGTAATGCAATCCCTATACCCGAGGCTAATAGACTATGCCCCAAAGAATTTAATATTTTTATTAGGTAAAAAGAAAATTAAGAAATTAGTTTTTTTGCTAGACGTTTCTCTAGAAAAAAAATATGCAGAAATTTTTTTTATTTTCTGTTTTTGAAGCTCCTTTTATATCTCTATAAGAAATAAGAAACAAAACAATAAAAAAAACATCGAATTTAGCATTTTTGCCACGAGTGTTGCCTTTTGGGGCCACAGTGGGCAGCTTTAAGCTTCCTCTTATAAAAATCAACTATGCTTGATGGTATTCTACCGGTAAGAAGGTTGGCCTGATGGTATTCTACCGCTCCAGCAAGGGGTTAGCATACTGATTCACTGCCTCTACGTTGTCTTGAAAAGTTCTTTGGTCTTCGGCTACACATCTAAGACCTGGACCTTCAAAACTTCCACCAGATCAGCCTGTCCCACTTCTTGTAAAAGGGGCTTTATACCAAAAGCTGGCAACCCTCAAAGACTTTCACCAGATCAGCCTGTCCTGTTTCTTGTTAAAGTCCTTGAAAAGACTGTTTGATGCCCACATCAGAACCAACATGAACAAGTCTTTTTACTTCCATCCCAACATGGCTACGGCAAGATGAAATTGGTAGAGACGGCTCTGAACTCGTGTGTTAGTATCCTTGAGCGATACTTTGACAATGAGTATTTCACTCTAATAGTTTTTTGATATTGAAGAAGCTTTCAACAATGTCAGGACGGAAGCTTTAGCGATTGGACTCTGAAAGTTGGTGACTGACAAATGCCTAAATGCAGGCTCATCCAAGCTGAACTGGGGTGTTGTCTAACCAGAAGGCTGGTGTTCAGAGGCACCCCAAAGGGTGGAGTATTATCGGCACTACTATGGCTCCTAGTACTTAACGAATTACTACGCTGACGGGACGTTTCAATAACAGTATTAGTTAAGTTCCACCCCACAATAAGAGACGTTTTCAATTTGCTCTAAGCAAACTAGCGAAGTGGATAGTGTCGGCTTCGAATTGAATCCCCTAAAGACTAGTTCTGTTCACAAGAATTTACCTAGAATATACAATTTATAACTCCACCAGAACTCAAAAACGTTGATCTAACACTTCTAGATTACGTGAGCTTTTCCACTGAACTTGTCGTGGATGTTGGTTGGTTATCTCCCGACGGAGTACTACCTGTAATGCTACAAAGGACAGCAAAGCTTAACAATACCTTTGCTGGTCTCAATCTTTCGAAGCTGTCTAGTACTAAACCACGTTCCTGACTCTACGGAGATGCTCTAGGGGCTAGGGTATCTGTGTCTATACCAGAGGTAGGCAAACGCGGTCATAATTATGCGAAGGACTTCAGGCCGATTAGTGTAAACCCTTTTTTTTAAGCCCTAGCATGCCATAGACATCCACTTCTAAGCTTTCTAGAAGAATCATCGGTATCCAAATCAGGACATGTCCTGTCACAGAGAAAACCTTGGACCAATAATAAATGGCTTGGTTCCGTTCCTTACTGACTACACCACACCCAAATTAAACTACAAGAAAGGCTTCCACGTTGAGTTTCCTTCCAGGTCTGAAGAGGTACAAAGTAGCAAAGAACTTCGACATGGCCATATGACACGGATCTAAGATGAACTGTGGTGTGGGGGCCGGTGCCTACGGAATCACCGCAAATATCAATATCATATCACTTTCCGGAGGGGCCTACACTCAACTTCAGCATGACACAAGGCACAAAGAAAACATTGCTATCTTTATAGACAGTAAAGCTGCCATCAAAGTTATTGATTCAGGCACCATGTCCTCTAAACTTGCCCATCTGTGCGAATGTTTCAGGGCACAATTCTGTGGGTTACAGGACATAGTAAAGGGACGTAAAAGGAAAAGAACGGGCATATGAGCTGGTCAGGGCTCAGGTCTACAACAAGGGTCCACATTACGCTATGAACAGTTAAGGAACAAATACACTCATATTTAGTGGAAAAGGAGAACTCCCAATGGAAGGGCCTGACTAATTGCGCCATATAGGGGGAGTCATAGCAACCTTCTTATATATAATTAAAATAGAATAAAACACCTACTCAACAGAACCAGCCCTGACATCGCCAGAATCACAACGGTAATAACGGGGCATTGACCAATTGATGACCATGCGGCCAAACTGGGTATCTCATATACAACACCCACTGCCGAAGTTGTAGAAATGTGATTGAGTAAGAATCTCTCTCCCACTTCCTCAGCAAATTGCCGGAGCTGGCAAAAGCCAGCCTGCGTACTCTGAACCAACCTTCTTTGGTTGACCTTAGTGATATTTCGAGTAAAGTGATACAAGCGCTTATCCAGTTTCTCAACTACACTAGTTGGATTGTAGGTCGCCGACTTCTCATAACAAGCTCAACAAACATCATAAACAAGGTAACACGAGTCGTGGAAAGGACGCGGGTGGAAAGAAGGTACTGGTACACTTTGGTTTTGAACTGATTAGGACAACAATTACGAGGAAAAACTGCGAGTGGAAGCCTGTTCCACATCCGTGATGTTGTGCTAAACAAGAATTGCATTGTAGTGCTTTCTACTTGGGTTCATTCTTGAACCGCCACCTCTACCTACCTACCAGACACAACTACTTGTCTATTGCACTACCACGCTGACACCCAACCCAATTAGATATGGGCTAATGCCAAATACGGTTGTCGCGCCTCTCCACCCCTCACATGAACACTTTATCGTCGTGAACAGTCAAAGCCGCGAAGCTTTTTTTAGTCTCCTGGAAACGTGGCAAATTGCAGATACAAGGCGACGATATTTCCCCCTCCAGGTTCTACACCGCTTCGGTTACCCCTACCTTTCCGGTTCCTCGAATTTTAATCTGTATTGCCTGAGGTAAGACCGACGTATGGTACACTCCTTCTGATTCATACTAACTCCTCTACTTACAGTAGTCACCGGCAAACACCGAAAGTACTTCACTGGCCCCCATTATTCTGCTGTCAGTCTTTCATACCGAAACGGTTACCCTGTCATCAATACTCTTTTCGGGTAAATCTCTATACCAATCCACCTTTCGAACGGACTTTTACCGAGAGGTTGCCTGGACCTTTTCACATAAACTGAGAAGTCATCATTTGGGTCCCCGGGCTGGAATTGCGGTCCAACCAAAAAGTGGTATCACAATGGACCTTCTGACCATAGAAGGTGCGCCCCTGGGAGCGGGGACAGCCATCTTACCTGACCTTAGTTTAAAGTTGCGAAAACATTTGAGTTATTTTATTTGATTTGAATTACTTTTCTTAAAGTCATCAAGCACGACACAAAGCGACAGAGGGAATTATAGAATTCGCCGTATTGGCAAGTTTTACATAATAATACTTAAGTTCGCAGTAACGATGGTGGTTTGCCTTAACTATATTGTCGCCGTATCAAGTTTGACGTGTTACGACAAATAACGTTACGAATAAAGTTCCTTGCGACAAGGGTTTGCGGAGGAACTTCCACTTGCGAAGACAAGACAAATTCTGTCCATCACTAAGTTTGGACGAACTGCGCTCCCTTGGCGGTGCCATAAAATACGTTGAGCTCGGTATATAAGAGCCCCAAGGAAAGATTGTCGTTCGAGTTCAATTTGGTTACTACAAGCAGTTGGGCCACGATCACCTACCAAGACAGCCAAACCGTTGTTTTAGCCTCATACTTCTCCATGCAAAAGCACAAAAAGCTCGTATGTTTTCACGTTCGTATGTTCGTGATGTTTTCACGAAACTAAACAACATTTATAAACTTTGGAAAAAATTTACTGAAGGAGGAGTTATCTGTCCTGTCCAGACTGTCGAAGCACTGTCACTTCCCACTTGAGTCCAAGGATATAAATAAATTGGAAAAGCTCAAAACTTGCTCTTCCGTACATGTAGTAATAAAATCTACCCCGGAAGTACAACGAAACAGAGGACGACTTACCCAGCTCTCTTTGACAAGCCATGAAGAGAATTCGTCCCAAAAAGAACACTTTATACAGAGGACGACAGCAGTTGAAATAACCCCAGAATCGGCGGAAGATCTGCGCAGCACAATGCGAGTGCACAATGGGAGGCAGTCAGTTAAGGGGTGGCCTAACTAAAAGCTAATATTTATTGCGGCCCAGATCAGACCCGAATTTGAACGCCACATAAAAAAGGAGCAGAAAGAATAATTCCGTTTGATTTAAACATTAGAATCGATAGTCTTGTCCAGCTTCAAAATGACAAGAAAGTCTCAGTTCGCACTCTGTTTAACAGGCCAGAGTTATTTATAATTAAAAGGAGCAACTGAGCTCCAATCAGGCTCTACACAGTTAACTTTGACCTCGAAGTCACTTCAAGAACTTGTAGCAAGTACCTGATGGGCCAAAATGCCATGACATACGTCAATTCATTATTTAGGACGTTGCATAATCTGTCTCCAGTATGTCTTATTCCCTGCCCCATTTCATCTATCTTCGTTAAAATATTTGCTAAAAGCTAAAAGCTCGAAATTTCGTGCTCAGCTGACATATCCTCCTGAGCCTTGAGGCAGTAAGAAAATTGCTTACAAAACACAAACTTCCTTCATACGAGTGCATGAAACCCATGAAACCCCCGCCCGTGCACACGACTGTAATGGTGTCTAGGTGTAGCATCGATAATTAGCGCAATCTACTTGAAATTAAATTGAAAATTCAATCACCCACATTTTACTTGTGTGCTACTCGAGGATAATCCACTCCTTGTATACCAACTTATACGTCTCCATTATGTAAGTTTACTGAGGGGTTGAGCGTGCTGATGCGGTTACACCATAGTAGAATATGAAGAAGACCGAGCACAATCAAGAAACTCCATAGAATAGAGTGATCTAATAATGGCACACAACACGTAATACCCAAGCCCGAAAGCCCCGCATAATGAGGAAGTTTGCCAAGTGTATTCTTCCTCTTGAGTATTCGAGAGAATTTTCGACGGGGGAAGCAGTGAGAGGTGAATAGGTCTGTTTAGGAATTACTCCTACTATTACGGTAACTATGGGCAATCTTATGTATAAGGTACTCATACTCCACATGAGCCTTCTTAAGGGTCGATATCCTGCCACTGTAGAGCTGGGATTGCCTTCTAAGTGATTGAAAAAATAAATGTGATTACTTCTTTATCAATGATGTTTGAGCAGAGGTGCTGAAATGAGGTTAATTTTGGAATTTTTTTTTTTTTTTTGTTTGTTGTTGTTGTTTTTTTTTTTGTCGAGGATGTTTTGGCCGCAATGACACGGTGTTTCCTTTGTCAGGTCTGATTTTGGTGCACAATTGTTTAATCAATACTCTATTGATGAATTGACAGATTCAATTATTTTCGAGAGACAGCCAGAGCATTAATTCAAAGTGCTGTGGTGATACGTGCCCTTAAAATTGTGCTGCTCAGTAGCAAAGTAGCCTTACAGCTTCTCCATCTAACCATGATGCAATGCAACGACGAGTCATTTTTTGCTATCGGACCAAAGACAATGCCCCTTAAAACTCATTTTCTAGAAAAAATATATATTTGTGCCAAGGACATTTTTATACGAAATGAATTAAATTATACTTTCGCAAGAAACCAGCAGAAACACAGACCGTTTATTGTATTCGAAGCAGCTCCAACGGTTTACGTAATTTGCACGAGAAAACGCAACACCAGCGTTTCACCATAGCGCACCAAAGCGAAGACTGGAAAAATTCTGGATTTTATGTAAAATAAAAAAACAATCTTGATGGATGTTCATCTGGATGACATATCCCCCCAGGAGCAATAAGGGATCTCATTTTCTCAAAAAAGAAAATGAAGAAGAACAAAAAAAAAAGCAGAATATTTTTTCTTGCCAAGTTGACAATATCCCAGGGTATCTGTGTCCTTGTAGAGATATATGTCATTTCCATATACGCACATATACTATATATATATATGCATGCTCTGCCCATCCCTCCCCCGTTGGTGACACAACCATTTACTTTAGGCAAACGGTTACTGTTGCTCTTGAAATATGCCTTCGTTACAAATTGTAACAAAATGCTTTACGTAATTTTTGTCGGCGCCGAAACGAGTGGGTGGAAAATTTGGCTTTGATGACGTAAAGGTGTCTGTCTGCCTGATTATAAAATACCAAGTGACTGACTGTATAATGCTCAGGCCAGATACGAGAATGTCGTGCCGAGTTTTAGATTTTCTGGATGCAACAGTTATTTGCTTGAGCCAACATTGATTTCAATTAAATTTTTTTGAAAATACCATGCATTGCGAGTTTTTTTTTTAGCCCCAAATAGAGAAATTTAACGAAAAGGGTTAGAGTGACTGCCAAACCAGGCTTTACGGAGCGGTCTTGCCATTTATTTTTTCCACAAAGGTCTGCAACGCAAGAACGATGATAAATATTATTAATTAACACATAGGTCTGTATAGACCTATTTTTGCTATTTGGGCCTTTTTTGGAAACACGGATGTCACCTTACACAAATACGTAAGCGGTGTTAGTTTGAGGGCATATTGTTCTCAAGATTTCAGCTCGTATAAGACTCTACAAGTGCCTTATAAGAGTTGTGTCCAAGAGTCTCAAGTTATAAGAGTCTTATAAGAGCCTTACAAGCGTTAAATATCTTATCTATAAGAGTTATCAAACTCTAATAAGGAAACTATAACTCTTATAATAAGAGCTGTTGTATTCTCCTTGCTGTGAAAAGGAGGGGAAGATATAATGCTGCAAGAACGATTTTTGTCTATTTTCATACGAACATATATAGACGAAAATAGAACGAAATACTTTAAAAACGTGAAAATGTATTTGAACGATACCATTTTATATACCATTCTGGCATCTCTCATTATTAACTTTTTGAAAGTACAGTTCGAGATG
Source organism: Neoascia interrupta (assembly GCA_947623515.1). NCBI lineage: Eukaryota > Metazoa > Arthropoda > Insecta > Diptera > Syrphidae > Neoascia > Neoascia interrupta. Next base: position 57,042,130 of record OX392462.1, on the reverse strand, counting down.
TTTTTTTCATTACCATTCATATAATAATATGTACTATAATAAATAAAGGCAAAAAAGCCATTTAAAACATTGAACACATCACGCCTACAAATGGAAAAATTACTCAAAGACTTTGCGATCCATAAGAGTTAATAAAATATTATTAAAAGTTGATAAAAATTTCCAAAATCTTTTATCTATCGTTTGATACTATTCAAAGACCTCACACAACATTTTTTTACCATGCCATTAACAATAAGTTGGCTGGTTCTTCCATAAATAATGAAATTTTTTGGAAAAAATATTATGTGTATCAACCAGAATTATTAGCATGCATATCTATTGAGTCTGTTTTGAGGTGAATGGTATTTGGTTACCCTATAAGGAAGGAACTAGGTTGTCTTATAAAGACTTTGTTATCAGAGTAAATCTCTTCTTACGAGGAGTTGCACTCTCATAACAAGATTAAAGCTCTTAAAACACTCTTTTTACAAAACTTAAACTCTACAAGAGTTGAGGTCTTATAGCAAGAGTCTTTTAAGAGCTTAATATACTCTTGTTGTAAGAGTTAAGCACTACAAGAGGTACACTCCTTTACGAAGAGTGCTACAAAACCTTTATTGGATCTTTTAACAAGAGGTTATGCTCAAGAATATCAAGAGCGCTACAAGAGTCTTACAAGAGCTATTTTTAGGTAGACTTTTTTAGAGAGCAACTCTTAAGTGTATGTTGGTTGGGTACGGACGTGCTTGTCTCTGACATGCAAAACAAAAGAGGTAACACTTTTATGTGCAAAATGTCTGCACAGACCTGGTCTATCCTCCTAGGGTTAAAAGTGTAAGGTACATTTAACTTTTAGAAAAAAAACATTGCGTTAAATTTAAAAAATATTTTTCGAATAGCGATTTGGAGTATGAAAGTAGCATGGACAAAAGCACAATGGACAAAAATTACGCAACTGACTTAAAAATTTCTGAAAGCGTTTAAAAATAAATAAATAAAGTGGCGCAACAGCTCGAGGTGAACCTGGGCCAACTTCTCAACAATGTATGCTGGTGTGTTAATTTATTTACATACAAGGGGTCCTACAATTTTTTGCCGAATCCGACCGGCACTTTGAGAAGTTTTTCAAGACAAATGGTACTCTCGGAGGGGTTGTAAGACCTTCGCGGAGGTGGGGACCGTGAAAAAGAAAAAGTCTTTTTTTTCAGGTGACAATGGCAGGATTCGAACCCAGACCTCCGGCGTAGTAAGCACACACACTAACCACTACGCCACGACACCCCACGTTGAAAGCGTTTAAAAAAGCAAATTAAGAAACTCGCTATTAGTGCTGCTTACTAAAAAAAAACCTGTGCAAAGAAAAGTAGGAAGAAATATCAATTGCTAGCGCTAAGTACTTGAAAATCCAAAATCATATCTGACACTGATTTCCACTGACACGCCCACTTTACTTATTAGGATGAAAATTCAAAATTGTCGTAGGAAGCTGAAATTTGGTACGCGTTATCGTCGCTTAAGTGTATTGTGATTGACGTTTCAAAAAAAGGCTAAAACGGCCCCCTTTTGGGCGTGGACATATTGCATTTGAATTTTTAATTCGATATATTTTCTTTGAATCCAAAAAACTTGCGCTATAAAATATTCAGATATGTGTGAAAACTATCAACTGAAATGAATAAATTTTTGCCACGCCCACTTTTGGGGGCGTTTTTAAGTATAAACCAAACTTTAAATGTGAAAATGCAAACAACGCGTGTATACCACTTCTGGTAAAAAATATAAACAAAAGAACGATGTAATTGAAAAGGAGTGGATGTCAAGCCCCTTTTTAAGGGAGAAGATTTTTGACAGAGAAATTCTAAATACAGTTGAAGTTAATAGAAACTGAAATTTAACAACCAAGATTTATGACACAATTTGGAGCTTGAAAGTGGTCAATTGGGATGGGGTATCCAATGATTCGCTTAAGCGGATCGTAACCCTCCCACTAGTTTGATCAAAGTTCAGCTGTCATTTCGCTGTGCTCAGCCATTAGCTCAGAATGCTCGGTCAAATTATTCGGAGCACATTGAGCGCGCTCTGATCATCCTCTGAGCGAAAAAAAGAAATACAAATCTCAAGCTCTGATTACTCTGAACAGAAAAAGAAACACAAGTTTTTGTTTGAGAGTTCGAGCTCTGCTCTGAACGAAAAAAGAAAAACGCCCTATGATACTTCATTTTTTTCCTCATTTTCAATGCATTTAAAGGAGCACGACAAATTTAACATACAAATTTTCAGTGAGAGTGATTGTGTTACCAACAGACGTAAAAATGAATAATTTTTGTGAAGACGTAAAAAAAATTTAAGATAATAACTTAACGTAATAAAAAATTAAGAAAAAAATGAGTGCGAGCTCTCATTTTTTTTGATAGTTCTTCATATTTTTCGTTTTCTGTTGTTGTTAGCTAAAACGTTTGCTTTGAATTTATTGATGCATAGAGTAAATTAAAAGTGGATTGAAAAGTAAACAGCAAAATAAGCAATAATGGGTTTGCAAGAACTACAAGTGGTGGCTCTTGCCAATAAAAATGTGGTCAATGCAGCTGCTTTCATAAAATTGGAAGAGGAAAAACAGAAGAAACCGAAAAAAAAGTATTCCTCCAAGTGGCTTCTGCAAAGGGAGCATGAAGATAAATTCTTTGATTTGCCTTTTAAATTTCAAAGAATTTCCTTTAGGATTCTAAGTTTTATAACAGGTTTCAGTCATAAACTTCTTAAGTAGATACAATGCGAAGACACCAAACTTTACAAGAATATACTAAGAATGACTCCAGTCCAGTTAGGGAAAATATTGGAGAAGGTACGCCCTTTAATTTCTATGTCGGATACGACTTTCAGAAATTGTATTGGACCAGAGGAAAAGCTGCAATTGACACTGCGATACCTAGAAACAGGTACTTCAGCTTTTAACTTCTGTATTTGACTAAATGTCTACATCGATCGGTTTGTTCTTAAGGTGAAACTCAGTATTCTCTCCAGCTACGTTTTCGCATACAATCTTTACAATTTTAAAGGAAAGCATTCCTGCTCTTCATTTAGATTTAAATGAAGAGTTCCTGAGATTTTCAGAATATCAAAGGGACTGGTTGAAATTTCCGAAGACTTTTATCAAATCTGGGGATTTCCAAATTGTATTGGAGCAATAGACGGGAAGAAAACGATTTAACCCACGGTTAAAATGGGTACACGGATTAAACGTACGCGATTGATGAAGAAAAAGTGCATATAACACCAGCGGCCTTTTAACCTTTAACACAAAGTCCATCACCGTACACATTCATATCGGACGATGCTTTTGCTCTAACAGATTATATGATGAAACCGTATTCCCACCTTAAATGAACAGCAGATCAAAGGTGTTTCAATTATATCTTGTAGCTTGTGTATAAATATAATTGTAATTGTATATCTATTATAGCTTGTGTTTGCTTGCACAATTTCTTGAGAAACGACAACCTTAAAACAAAGTCATCTAACGACATAGTTCCGAATGAAGAAATTGATCATATAATTAATGAAAACTTTTTGGATATTGCACCTAGTCATAGAAAACCAAAAAAGAGTGCTGAAAAAATAAGGCAAATTTGAAAATTATTGTAAAACCTTGTATAGTAACATAATTATTCGCTGGTTTATTTTTGGAAATGTAAAAAAAACATTTAAAAGCCGGTTCGTTTTATATGCTCAGCTTGAAGATCCATTATTATGTTAAAAATTTGTTTTTTTCCAGTAACCTGCAGATCAGGTGGCAGCTTGTCGAGCTCAGCTGCCAGACATTACACAAAAAGTGCATTAAAAGCCGGTCTCTGTGACATATTCTGTGTAAGGCTTTAAATGCATTTATCAGAGTGGATGCCATGTCAGAACTATTACTGTGTCTCTCTGCATTTTTGGCTTTCTCTTCACGTGACTAAAAGACCTTTCGAACTGCGGTGCCTGTGTGCCTGCGTAGCCTTTGGCCAAAATCTGAGCTTTCGTTGCATTCTGGAACCATCTCAATGTTGTCCTCAAATGATCCCAGTACACTTTGTTTGTCCCAGCTTGGTTTGAGTGCATCGGTCTTGTTTTTTTTCTGGTTGTGTTTCCAAAAGTGATCCTATTTCGGTAGAGTTTCCTGAATGCTTCTCCATTTGTAGAACCTATTATTAATCAAAAAATTTTAATGCACATAATAGTAATAATTGATTTCCGCACTTTCAAACTTGTTTTATTAAAGTTGTTAACGGATGGAGTCGGCACAATAGTGGACAACAAAAACTCATGCCGGAACCAAAACTTCCAACTGTTTTTAATATTTTCGGTCACATCAACACCGGCATCACTTTTTTGAGCTCCCATAAGCTTTTGGTTCTCGTTTGCAAAATAGGATTTTAAGTTGTTCCATTTTCTGGTTACTTCATCTACAAGAAAACATTAAAATAAGCTTAAACACAATTGGTTTCGATGAAAAAATCTACCACTCGGTTAAAGGTTCACTCGGTTTAAATTCATCGTTTAACTCAGTAACTAGTTGAAGCCAAAAATTTTGTTTTTTAAATTTATTTTTATAAGCCATGTGCCGAAAATTCAACACGAATTCAGCTTGGTGAACTTTTTCAATAAGAAAATAAACACATTTTTCTTCCCACGCAAATTTTACAATATTTTTGCCTTAACGGTCTTGACAAATTGACTTTTATTTCCTTGACAAATTGATTTTTGTTTACATTTCACATGCCACTTAAGTCAGTTGTCCCTTTCCCTCAATATCTATTTCTCTTCTTTATCTACCGATGACTTTTCCTCATTTTAAATCAGGAAAAAAATGAAGTATCATACCAGCATTACTCTTAGGGCTTGAAGACAACTACCAAAAGCTAAAAAAGCTAAATTCTAGTTTAGTTATTGGCTTTTAAAGGGTCCGCCATCTAAGGTTTTTTTTTCAACTAGTGCTTATTTCGTGAATGGTAACACTTAGCTCATGTCTGATTTGACAGATAATTAGTTTTATCCTTCCGCCGAACGAATATGGTTGTGTATACGCTTGAGCAACGCTAAGAAATATGCGTTTTCGCTGCGCTAAGAGGGCCTGCGATCGACTTAGAGAAGATGCCGATTTTGCCAAAAAAATTATCTTTTCAGATGAAGCTGTTTTTGATCATGGCGGGTATGTACACAAGCAAAATTGTCGCATTTGGGGCACAGAAAACTCGCACGCATACATTGAAAAGCCGATACACCCAAAACGAGTCACTGTTTGCGGCGGATTTTGAATCCAGAGGCTATTCTTCTTCAAAAATTAGCAAGGAGTGGCCGTTACAGTCAATGGCGACCGCTATCGGGCCATGTTGAACGAATTTTTGTTAATTTTTGTTAAATTATAAAGAAGCCCTTATTAAATAATGTTCAAGTTGAAAGATATTATGTATTATATCAAATCTCTTTAATGTAAAATGTGCGGTAACAAACCATTGTAAAAGTTATAACGAAATAAAAATCTATCTATCTATCTTGTTCACAAAAATTGAAGAGGCGGGTATTGGCATTTGGTTTTTACAGGACGGCGCTACGTTCCACACAGCCGAAGTTACATTCAATGTTCTGCGCGCTGTTTTTGAAGATCGCATTATCAGCCCCAGAGCTGATGTCTTATGCCCACCTCGGAGCCGCGATTTGACACCGTTGGACTATTTTTTGTTGTGTGCAGTAAAAGATAAGTGTTACGCCGATAAGCCAGAGACAATTGATGCTTTAAGGACAATATTCGTGAAGCCATTGGTGAGCTACAGCCGCACACACAATCGATAATGTGTTTATAGCATTTTCAAAAAAAAAAAAAACGTTATTTGGCGGACCCTTTAATAAACTCCGGACCGCTCCACTATTTTCTTTATAAGTATTAAACTGTGTTTTTCAAAGCCCTAAACATTTTTGCGCAGATCAATAGCAGACCGATAGGGACCAATAACTACAGAAATAAAACACCATAACTAAAGCATGTAAATGAAAATTTAAAATTTTAAATGTCTCATTAAAAACGTCGCAGAAAATTCATACCAGGCTTTATTGTAACTCCTACCACTTACACAGCTTCTCTGCCTTGTATCTAAATATGCTTGGAATCGAGAAAATTTCCTTTTGAAATCGCTTTTCCATTCTCAGAACTCGAAAATTTGCGTTCGCAGAAATTAAATGGCATAAAAATAATTTAAGAGAGCTTCAAATATGTTTTTGAAATATTCATGAGCTTTTCAACACACACAATGTAATTAAATTTAGCTCCGTGGTGTTAATTTGTTTCCCATTCCTTTAAGGAAAAAAAAGACACAATTCAGCCGCAAAAACGTTGAGTTACGTGTAGGGAATTTTCCCAAAAAAATCAGGTATTTTTAGCCATTCAACAGTTTTTCTGAGAATCCTTGAATCAGTGATAAGACATAAACGATGCCATTAAAGCCCAGTTCTGATTTAAATAATGGAATTTCTTCAAGTTTTATTTTGGGACAGTGGCATTGTACATTTTTTTTTTTTAATTTTTTATTGATTTCTTTTATTTCTGTGAAGAAAATAGAAGAACCCACCGGTGACATTCTAAATATGTTCCGACATTGAAATAAATTTCAATTTTTCCGCAAATAGCTTATACCTAAGCTGTGTGTTGGCGGTTTATTCAGCATTATTTTTCAGGTTCAAGGTTCACGCAAGGATAATTTTCTAGGAAAAGGTTAATTATTTTCTGCCTTTAGAATGAGTTTTTAACGCCAACCAAGAGCGAAAAATCCGAACTACTGGTTATTATCATTTTCCTATTCCTTCAACAAGGATGAAATCATTCCTGGAAAGCTCAATTCCTCCAAAGTTCGAAGATTATGCGGAGCTGCATCGTTCCACTTTTAAAAGCCACTTTCTTACTGGCCTCAATGCACGACCGTACCCATCTAGAGAGTCTGTAGGCAGCTCAGCAGGTTGGTCTCTTCTGAAGCAGTTGAGTATTACCTTCTATGAAAGTGTCCAAGACGGGTTAAAAATTAAACTCCAATTTAATTTCATGACTTAAATGTCTTTAGTCGTTTTTTACTCTAAATAAATCTCAAATGCCGACTAATTTACTAACAACAGACCCTAAAGCATTAGAAAATCCCTTAATTACATTCGAGGGGAAAGTTTTAAACTCAACTTAAAAAAAATAATTCAAATAGTCAACGCTTCGCACTGTTAGTTCACGAGAAAGGTGTGCTGCAAAACTGCGAAACCCAGCGACCAGCCACGGAATAAAAGGCCAAATGTTCCTGAAACTTCTATTTACCGCCGCGCCACTCAAACCATCAGCAGTGAAAAGGAAATTTAAACTAGATACACACAGGTCTACCTTCCATGCTCAGGGTCGGTTGTGTGTGGTGATTTGCCAACTGTGTTCCATTTCGAATACACCTTCAAGCGTGAGCGGTAATATGATCATCCACTGGCTGCTGATGCTCGTCCAAACGAATGGAGTCATTGTGAAGTTTAACACGAGACTATACCTATATACGAAGACCACGGTGTGTAGGTATATGTGGTGCGATTCAAATGAGCTCTAACGAAAAAGGATTAGTCGGTGCGGTTACACCATTTGTGCCGGGAGTATTTAGAGCGTGTGCTAATACCTCGCAATGAAAGAAGGACATTTGACAAAGGTTTTCTGGTGCGAAAAGACAAAGGACTTCTGTAATAGGATTTCTCTAGCTCTTGGCAAACATTGCGGGTTTGAGCACAACTTTTATAAATCTAGGGCTTTAATTAAGGAGGAAGTTGATTAATTTAAGAGCATGTTTACGTTCGTGGGTAGGGTAGGGTTTTGGCAATCATTTGGCACATCCTGTTGTTCAAGGCAGCTTCCGACCTGCCTTTTGATAAACTGCTTCTTAACTTACAAAAGTTCTTAAGAGCCGTGTAGGGATTTAACACCATGAATTATTTTTAAATGGGTCAATTTAAACCGAATTGTCAGACAATTTGTTATCGAAAAAACGTCTAAGATGCGGTCACCAAAGGGATAATGACTGTTCTTCACCACAATGCATAGTTGCGATAGCGATACACTGTTTTATTTACCCTTTGCCTTCAAGTGCAAAGATCCTAAAAAATAAATTTCACAATGCAGTTTGTTTGTCGTAGTCTTTAGGTTAAAAAAAAAACCAATCCTTCGACTTGAATGGGCTATAACTCTTCTTTAAACATGATTTTCAAATGCACAATCATATACGAAAGTCACTTTTGGGCAAAAGGAAAAAAGGAAGAACAACCCTTCAGAGGGTCCAGAAGAACGGAATACAAATAATGAGAAAACTCTCACGAATTGTGTAAATTGGCAAACGTCCAAAAGGATTTCCGTTTTTCATTGCGCTCGACTCAAATCCTTGTAATCTCAAATAGGAAGGATTCACATGGATTTTTCTTTGCTTCATCCTGGTTTTCATTTAGAGTTTTTGCAAAATTCCGGTGCGCTCTAGTGGAAACGATTTTCGCTTTATTTGTCCTTTCTAGGTGTTAGACGTGACATTCTTGTAAGATGAGGGCTGAAGAAGGGGCTAGGGTATTGCAAAAAAATCTGTTAGGAGCAAGTTATATGTATAGATAAAATATCTGAGTCTTATTAAAGCTGTAATCAGGTTTCCATAAGTTAGTTTACATGCAGTTATATAGAGTCAGCTAGAATTTGGGGAGTGTCTAGGTAATTGTTCACTTTCGTCCGCTACCATTTAAATTCTTAGCAAAGCGAAATAAATTATGGCAGCGCATTTGCGCATCAACCTTATACAACACCCAGTTATTTATTGTTATTGTCACTTTTTTAATCCCACAATTAAGCTACTTTATTAGTCGATATAGAGGTGTGCACACGATATTTTTCTAATCACCCACACATTACTTCAATAGATTATACCCAAATGACGTTCCGGCGGGCATTTATGACAGGAAATCATGGCGGAACAGAAGCATATAACGATTATAGAAGCTAATGGACTTCAATGATAAAAAATCAGGAAATTATTCAGTCTGGACTTTATTTGTGTATTTTTGTTTAATAGAATAAAGCCACAAAACACTCCTCCTGGCCTCAAAGCTGAAATGCTTTATGGTATGGTTCTATGAGCTTTATTGTTGTTGATGATATGTGCGTGTATGTTTGCATATGTACCAAAATAGAGTACTTACAAGCGAGATCTCAAAAACATCGCAGCAGTGAATTACGTTTATTGCATAATTGGGGGACATAAAAAAATTCACTTTATTGCGACAAATTAAGTGCAAAGCGGATGTCGGTAATAAATTTCTACTAATTGTAGGCGGGCAGTTGTAATTTTTTTTTTTATTGAAAAGGAAAGCATTTCTGCCATGTTTCATTAGAAAATATTTTGTCAAATTTAAAAAAAAAATCTTTTGTTGAAACAAAAAATGTTTTCGTTAGTTTGGAATTAAATAAGAAAAGAATTAAACTGAAAACAATAATAAAATAAAAATATTCACTGCCAATTTTTTTATAAATCATGAATTCCCGCGTCAGGGATTGAACGTAGTTTATTTTTCTACACTGAAACAGTGAAGACAATTTCATTAAAGCGCACGGTCGTTGTTGCTATAAATGTGTCAAGAAGTTGCTTCTCGCAGAAAAAAACAAAAATGTAAAATCAACAAAACCAATAATGATTCAACAGGTTTTCCCAATGCTTTTACTTCATTAAGCATTCGTATAATTTTAAAATTATTTCTGTGTCAGGAAAATCAATATTAGATCATTTTAAAATGACACTGTTTTTGTAGTTGAATCAATTTCGATGTTTTCATATTGAAATAATATGACAAAAACAGTAAAATTAATACTCTATCACCATGATTTAATGTTAAGTCTCGATGACAAAGTTAAAGTACTATGATCATCAAATTAAATCACCTCAATCATAATTTTGAATGGCCATGAAAATCATGTTAAATCATTGCAATCATCTTGTTGAATAACGATGGTCATCATATTAAATAACCATGATCAATATGTTGAATCGCAATGATAATCGTTTTGAAACAACAACATGATCCTCATTTTAAGTCACAACGATGAGCATGATAAATCGCCATGGTCATCATGTAGAATCACCATGATCAGCATGTTTAATCATTACTATAGTCATGCTGAATCACGATGATCATCATATCGAACTACCATGATCATAATATTGAACCAAGATGCTGATCGTGTTGAATTACAATGATAATTATGTTCAAGCGTCATGATAGTCATTTTGAATTAACATGATACTCATTTTAATTCAACTCGATGTTCATGTTAAAGCACCATAAACAGTATATTGAATTACCATGATCAGCAAATCATGTTGAATCACGGTGATCACCTTGTCGAGTTGCCATGATGATGAGCCAAGATAGCGGCCTCGTTTATGTTTCATAAACATATAGTGTTAAATCTCCATGATCATCATAAACATTGTTATCATGTTAAGTCACCACGATCATCGTGTTAAATCGATGTGATCACCATGTTAAATCATTGCTATCAGCATGTCGAATCATGAAGTTCCTCATTTTGAATAAATATGGTTCATATAAATAATCGCACTATGATCATCAAGTTATATCACCACGATCACCATAGAATTACGATGATCGTCATGGCTAAAAATAATGAATATCTTAGGAATTGAAAATCAGTGATCGATACTTATTTTCGCTGCAAAACTTGAAGCTTGTTTCGCATCCAATCAAAAAAATTAGATGCTTCCATTGAACAGAATCCATTGAACGAAAATCTTTCATTAAAGCAATAGTACCCAAAAAAACAGACTCAAGTAGCTTTTTTCTTATTGATCCTATATTTGTTGAATTGAAAATAATTTTTTGCCGTTTTTATCATCTCTTAAGGATCTTAAATCCCTTAAAACTTAAAAGAGCTCTTGTACAAAACTTAATTCACCTTGTATTTTTGCAAAATCAAGAAAAGATTGTATGAATCAACGCAAACATTTTGCACAAACCTGCTTTCTTAAATCAGCTTCTTATACTTCTTAATAAGCTTTTCGATGAAGAATGTATGCCTTCGCTTTTTCTTAAGACCAATATTTGCGCGATTTACAAAAAGGTAAATGCAGATCTCCCTGAAAACTACAGAGGAATCTTGATCCTCTGTGGCTGGATTGAAAATAATAATGTGCTCAGCATTTTCCAGGCCGGCTTTCGTTTGGGGCTCTCGACAATTGATCAAATCTATGTACTGACCTCTGTAGCAAAAAAGTCTGTTGATGAGAAAAAAAAAATTTACGCGTTTTTGTCGATTTTAAAGCGGCGTTTGACTCCATCAACAGCAACTTTCTGCTGTACACACTTTCATTGCTTAGACTGTCTTCAAAGTTCCTTAGAATCTATAAAAGGCTCCTTTCAAATACATCCGCAGCTGTGTGGAATAGAAGTTGCATGTCTGACTTTTTTAGCACTTCAACAGGCGTTCCCCAAGGCTGTGACCTCAGCCCAATCATGTTTGCTCTGTTTATTGATGATATCTGGAAAGACATGCCGGGAGGAGTAAAGTTCGTGGACATGCTATTAAAAGTCCTCCTGAAGCATTGCTATTAAAAGTCCTCCTGCTGACGATCTCGTCATTCAAGCTGACAATCCTATTTCAGTTCAGATGCAGATAAATCAACTAAAACGCTTTTGTGAATTGTGGGGCCTTATAATCAATGTCACCAAATCAAAAATACTGATTTTCGAAAAGCGCAGTAGTAGAAGAATCACTCGCGAGCACTGGCTACTAGGTGATGAGCCTATTGAAGTTGTGAGTGATTTCAAGTATTCTGGCTTTCTGATATCCCACAACCTGGACGTCCGACCACATATCAAGGAGAAATGTACCGTTGCTAAGACGGCAATCAATCTCCTGTGGAAAAAGTTTTTCAGTAACAGCTATGTGGACTCCTCTGGAAAATTTAGGATGTTTGAGGCAACCATAACCACCTGCCTCTGTTATGCTTATCAGGTTTTCGGATATTAGCAGTTTGGGGATATTGAAATGGTCCAGCGCTTGTTTTTCAAACGGATTTTCGAACTCCCCACAACAACCCCAAACTTTGCAGTACATGTCGAAGCAGGACTCCCTCAAATCTACATTAGGAATCTTAAAGCTAATGCGGAATACATTTTTAAAGTGTTGAGTAGGCCTGTGACCAACCTTCAAAGGAGAGTGATGTCGTACGCACTGCAACGTAGGCTATCACCCTTTAAGGAATGGTTCGACCTTGCTGCAACACATGTGGTGTAACACTCGAATTCGCCAATATTCCGACGGCTCACCTGCGGAACAACCTATATGATTGTATTGCGAAGGTGGATGAAAACTTTTTCATGCAGTGCCAACGTAGAGCTCTCACGTCGTCATCTAGGTTGCTATACAGAGAGCTTTCGCACTCTCTGGGTCCGGCCAATTATTTCAACAATATCCTGTCAGCTAACCAAATAAGTTTAATTTTCAAGCTAAGAACTGAGATCTTAAGCTTAAACTACATACCACACAGACCAGATCTTCAAACAACTTGCTGTCTATGCAATATGAATGCAATCGAGAATGTCTTCCACTTTCTCGCTGTGTGTCCTATTTTGGTTGAAATTCGCCGCTTATATTTTAGAAAGAACCGCACCTCTCACTCGAAGAGGCGAAGCTTATTTTGAACGGAACTCAGGGCTGGAAAACTCTTCTCCGGTATTGCAATCAAGCTTTGCGATTCCGTAACAGTTTTCTAGATTAATCTAGATTTTTTTTTTTGTTTTTCTCCTGTTTTATTCACCGTGTCCTCCAAATCTGCTTTCTTCCCATACCTTATTGTTATTAAACTTTGGATGTTCCTACACTTTTGCACTTTTTATCGTAATAAATTTATTTAAGATTTTGTTTTATTCTGATCATTTAAAAAAAAAAGAAAAAAATATTTTTGGAGTTGTCTGTGAATGAAAAAAAAGACCGTCAAGTATGACGACGTACGCAGAGCTAAATTCTGTTGTTTACTTTCCTCGTAGTTGATTTTAATGTTCTTGTATTGGGTGATTTTTTAGTTTTGTCATTTAAAAAAGGCATACAACTTTTTCTTTAATTTTCTTTTACATTTTGTTTTTAAAAATGCACTGTTATGAGCTTTTGGTTTTTTTTTCAAGGCTCTTGTGTTGATTTACGTTTATGTGGTTGTGCCTTTGTCAAATTTGGTTGATGTAAAATGGGTGGCCCAGAAGTTACGATACGTCAGACAACTAAAGTGTTTTCAAGCACATCTAGAAAACCATAAACATTTCAAAAATGCTTCAGTTTTTTTTTCAATTTTAAAAGATTGACTGCGTTCGGATTTTTGCCTTTTATTGTTTCGAAAATAGAGGGAAATAGATATATTTGCTTGTTCCTTTTTACCACTTTTAAAATTTAAAATCCATAAAACAGCAATTTAGATTTTTTTTTCAATTACCGTTAGGTTTTTTTTTTTTCAATTTTATATTCAGCTGCATTCCGTTGGACATTTTTCTTAAATTCTGCGGAGATGGATTTCTGAGGTAAGATACATTGTTTTCTATTTCGTTTGTTGAAATAGACACAAAAAACTTAAGCTTGGAAACGGAAGCGTAGGTATGAAGTAAAGTATGAAGCGTTTAGAACGCAAGTTTTCTGCATTTAAGGAGTTTGAATATTGCAAACTTTTTAAATGCAGAAAACTTGCGTTGTAAACGCTTCATACTTTAGCCAAATTTAAATTAGATCGTAATTTACGTTATCAGACTAGCCACTTTTAAAAATAGTTTTCGAAAATGTTTTAAAGTTTTTGAATATTTAAATAAGTTTAATAAGTTATTTTAAGCTTAAGGTAAAATCTCAGAAGTTGGACTATGCCCGTATTTATTTCGAAGTTATACTGTATACTGTTTAGGAGCTAGAAGGGAAGACATACCTTCTTTTGACCTTTTTTATATAATAACAACTATTTTGATTTTTTTTTAGTTCCCGTTAGATTTTTTTCCAATAGCGCAACTACCTGTGCTAGCACTAGATGTTTTTTTTTTTTAATTCTACGGTCAACGGTTTATTTTTTGAAAATGGCAAGGTAGGTAGGTAGGTAGGAAAGTGGCTTTTTACATGCACTTAGGCCAAAAAGTAGGCCCATTGTACCGCCACGTGGGTATATTACCAAGGGAGTAGGTTGGCGTGAATTCTATGCCAGCCAGCCAGTCTTTTCGATGAATTTTTGTAGCTTTTTGACCGGTGTTTTACTAAGGTCGCTTAGGTAGTCGTGGAAGTAGGAGCCTAGTATGGATTTCCTGTACGACCCGAGTGCCGGGCAGCAACAGAGAAGGTGTTGTACACTTTCTTCCTCTTCCTCATCTAGGCAGCTTCTACAGAAGTCATTTGAGAATAGAACTAGTCTTTTTGCGTGAAGACCTATTAGGCAGTGTCCTGTGATAATTCCCACTACAGTGCTAATTTTGGGTCTCTATAAGGAGATCAAGCTATATGATCTTTTTGGATCGAGGCAAGGCCAGATTTGCTTGGAGGTTAAACAAGTGGTGCCTGTCCTCCAACTGGCGTTAGTTTCTTGTATGCTGTGATTTTTGAGCTGTAATTTGAAGGTAGCTAGAGGAATACCTATATTACAGGAGATTTCATCTTCAGGCAGTCTAGTGGCGTACTTAGCGAGTTTATCAGCCACACAGTTTCCCATGATGTCTCTATGACCCTGCACCCAGCACAGGCAGATGTGAATAATAATAACTGATTTAGAGTTTATAGAGATCGATGTCAGGGATTTGATAGCAGCCTGGCTATCCGTAAAGGTACAGATATCACGTTCCACTTTAGCCAGGACAGGGCTTCACTAATTGCCATTATTTCTGCTTGGAAGACGCTGCATTGGTTGGGTAGGCGAAGGGATTTATTTAAGTTAAGGCACTCAGAGAAAACGCCACTTCCTACACCGTCTTCCGTCTTAGATCCGTCTGTGTAAAAGTGTATGGCGCTACCAAAAGGTATATTACCGCCGTACCACAGGTCTCTGTTCGGAATCCGGGTTTCGAAGTTTTTCTCTGGGAAATATGAAGGCGAAGTGTAATCCAGGTTCGTGGAGGTGAGATGCTGTTCGTTTAGAATATTGGAATGTCCGTAAACGTAATCACGCCATTGGGAGCATGCTTTAAGTCGAATTTCGCAGTTGGTAGCTGTTAGCTTACCAAAAAAGTCTAAGGGGGTAAGGTTCAATAGGATTTCGAGCGCATCCGTAGGAGTGGTTCTCAGGGCACCACTAATACAGATACATAATTGCCTTTGTAACTTTCTTAAAACATTGAGATGTGTGCCGACGTTGAGTATGGGCCACCATACTGCTACGCCGTATAGAAGGATTAGTCTAATCACAGCTGTGAAGAGCCAATGCGTCATGTGAGGTTGTAGTCCCCATTTGTGCCCAATGGCTTTTTTGCTCATATAAAGGGCCGTGATGGCTTTCCTTGCTCTTTCGACTGTATTGAGCTTCCAGCTTAGTCTATTGTCCAAAATAAGGCCAAGATACTTTGCCTTATTTGAAAACGATAGGCTGGTGCTATTCAAGGTGGGAGGAGCAATTGAAAATGGCAAAACAAGCTCCTTTTTTATTTCATTTTTTAAAAAAGGCTTTGAAAAACTAAGGTTAGGAACGGCAATTTGAAAACGTTTTAACGCAGCTTGCTTTCCTTTTTTACGCTTTGTACTTGATCTTAATCTGAAAGATCGCTTTTACCGTTAAGATACTAGAACACAATAGGAACACACGCGTTTTTTCGTGAATTTTTGCGATTTTTTTCGAAAATGTGTAAAAACGGCAGTGTTAAAACTTTTTCCAAAATATATGACTAAAGCATTTTGTTTATTTTGTGCAATAATAACTTTGTGCACTAAGCGGTTCAAAAGTTATGGCCTCAAACACTTTAAAAAACGTTACCCATTTCCAACTCTTTATTTCTCAAAAATTTTTCAATATTTAAAAAAAATAATAATTTTTGCAATTTAGTTTAGTATTTTAACTTAAGTTTTGCTTTTGTTGTTCATGACAGCTTATCTTCTTGAAAGAAGAATTGAAAAACATTAAATCCATTTCCCCTGAAATTTCAAACTGTGATTAAACCGTTAACTAACTATTTCTGCTAAAAAAAAATTCCCTCGTTGGGTTCTCTGACTATTTCCGCAGTTTACAAGCACACCAAATTTTGTCTTTCTACGACTTACCGTTCAGAAGTTACAAAGCGAACAGACGGACGGACAACGGTAGTGATGTCATAAGCGGTCCATGGAAAAAGGGACGGATATTTGGTATGAATTTTCATGAAAAGCCCTATTTGGTTATGTATGGGGGGTAGGGGGGAGTAGGTGCAAGTTTGGGTATATAAAACCTTTTCTATGTCAAATTTTCGAGTTTAAAAAATCTCTAAAAAATATTGTGTTTTTTTCGAGTTTTTATTCGACATTTTTTTTTTTTTTGTGGAGCGTGTCATAATTTTTCTATTCAAAACTCAGAATCTAAGAACTTTCCGTTTTAAGTGTTTTCCTTATTTCAGCATAGTGGTTTGTAGATGAATTAGGCCACATGCTGCTTGTGTATATTTTTCTATATCTAGTGCCAAAAAGTCTGTTCTCTACCACCGTTAAAAATTTTCTTCTAATATTTATGTTTATGTTTATAGCATGTACTCGTACGACGACGTGGCCTTATGGCATTATGAAATAGTTTTCTCCTGTTATCTCGTGTGTTTTTAGTAAATGAATTAAGAAGTTAATTTAAGTTGGAAATGATTTTATCTGAATAGTTTTAAGTTTCTAAAAAACTTAAAGCAAAAAATGGATAGAAATAAGTGAGAAAGTGCTAGGGTTCCGTAAAGCATTAACATTTATCACGTGATATTTTATCACAGGGTATCTAGGCACTTGCACAGCATTTGCACTACGCTACTCATTTGGTATATGGAAAAATGCCCCTTAAACCACAAGGGACTAAGTAGGTACATATATTAGCTTAATTTAGTTACTTACTGAAACACCTACGAAATGTTGTTTTTTCAACAGCCGCATCCAACAATTTTTTCAGACATTCATCATCTTCGAAACATGATCCACTGCTAATTTTCCCCCGAGTTAAATTATTTTGATTAAGCTCCTTCTTTGAACCCCCAACATACATACGTTTTCCTATTATTTACATATTCCCTTTTATTAGATCAACTTTTCATAACACCTCCAGGGAAATTCTATTCATCTGCCAAAATATCGATAGCACTTCGCTTATCTTTGTATCTTCTACGCGAAGATTGTGGTTTCCGTGAGCACTTGCAACCCCACCAAGTCTGACACATTAGATTGCGAGAATAACACCTCAGAGTATTAGAAGCCACCAATAGATTGGAATCGCCCCCCCTCCCATCAGTATACATCAGTTCGAAAGCAATAAATATCGAATGATGATTTTCATCCCCAAAAACATAAATCCATTGGAATATACATCCTGCAGCACACACATCCTGACAGCGCACAAAGATATTTCAATCAACAACGCGGTATCGTAGCTGACAGACTAATGAATTTTCGGACTCAAGTTGCTGCTTGCTTTTGCTTGGTTTCTCCATGGACCTCGATTCGCTCTTGTATTAATTCCTAAAGCATTCTGTATATTAGGATACATCAATTGTTATTGTTCGATGCTAGTTGTTTCAGAACTAACGACGATTCAGTCATATCCCATCGACATCGACGTACATTCGAGTGAAGCAGCAGTCCACTTGGACGAGGTCGTACCGATGAGTTATTACATTTCACGTCGGCAATCCCCAGCCTGACTGTACCTATATGGGCTCCGCATCAAGAGCGAGATGCTCGTAAATTAATTTAACATTGGTGGGGAATATGTTTGAACGGTCGCGGTCCTTGTAGATGACGATGCGATGTATATACAAATTGAATTTGTATGCCTCGCCATCATTGGATTGAGGTTGATAAGAACTCGTAAAAATGAAGGTAGACATGTGACAGCTTCGTCTAGTTACAAGATTGATTAGGGAAAATTGTAAATACGTGCGAGATACCTATCATACTTGGTTCCAGAACCACGAACACCCAGGTTAAGCCGAAGTTCATTCCTAAACCACACTGGCACGATAATATGCAATCCCTGGTTTAATTAACGTGCCGATGCAGTGTACACGCAAGGCATTGTTAAGCCTAAGAAGAGCACTACTGAGAGAGCGCCTCAGTAGAAGCACGTAAAGGCACTTTCACGTCATATACCAACCAGTATGGCGCAACTACGGTTTTAGAGTGGACGCAGCAATTAAATACATGTCATGGCATCTAAATAATCCGTCCATTAGTAATTTTCGACCGTCCAATGGAGTAAAGGATGAGCTTTGGGCATTACCAATGCGGTCAACGTGTATTTGAATGTAGTTGCTTATCCTCAAGCTGTATTCGTGTGAGCACAAAGCTAAGAAGACTTAAGATATAATCTTGTCCGTAGGGATTTCACTGAGCACGTAGATTGTAGTCGCCCACTAGGACGATAGGATATAGGTTAACACCCAAATACATTGTGGGTAAGCAGAGGATTTCCAATTATATCACTGTAGAGAAATATTTATTTAAAAATTAATCAAACCAAATAAAATTGTGCCTCTTTGGTGATGTAAATTAATTTTAACATCTATTGACGGATCATCGTTGTGTTACATGATTTTGTGTGGCTTTTTGGTAACATGTTTTTGCAGGATAATTTGTTTCACTGAAAGAACCAATAACAATATCACCCTTAAAAAAGTTTTTGAATTCCAATTTGAATTATAAATTTTTGAATTCGGGTGACGGGACTCAATCGACCGATTTGTTGTTGAACCCGAAACAAGGGAAGTAGTTATGATTTTTATGATTTTTTTTAAGATTTTTCTTTTTTAGGGAAACACGTAATTGTTTCCTCATGCACACAGGGTTTTTACCATTTGTCTACAATATAATATCCATTTGTCTTTAATTGCCTGAGTAATCTAACTCTACGTCTGTCGTTCGTGTTGCAAACCTTGAATGTTGAAAAAAAAAACTAGCTAGGAATGTAGTTGACCAGCTCAAAATGTTAATATTTTTTATGTGTCATTCCTAGTCAACTACAAAGAATGACGAGGAATGTCCAGAACATATAAGGTGAAAACGGGTTAGGTGGTTGAATAGACCGGTGGAGAAGATCCTGTCATTGAATCAAAAATTATTTTTTCTTTAAACACTTCACTAGTAATACAACTCGACTCTGGTCAAGGAGTATAAGAAAAAATACTGGGAAGCATGAAGACATATGCGGAGCGGTCCGTCGGCTTTTCTTGAGGGTTATGTTTATCTTTATTGCGCCATCTGTGTAAACATCTATTTGTTTATTTAAATTATTTCTGGATATATTTTAAAGTCTAGTACAATCTACTGTTCTTATAATGGGTGATTCTTTAGTTTCATTACTCTAAAGAAAGGCTGCCAAAATACAGGCTGACATACAAAAAAAACTGTCACATATAAGTTAATTGTTTTATTTTTCCAATCTGTTGTGTTGGTTGACGTTGATGTAAACATATATTTCTTGAGCCTCCTAGGACTCGTACATGCTACTACGTTGGTTATATAACATAAATATAACAACCAGTCGCATGAAAGTCCTTAGCGCAACTCTTTGCTAAGCCTTAGAAGTAAACCTTAAACTAAGGTCCACGTAACAAGCGGCTTATACTATATTACAGGTGATTAACAATTTTTAACCTCTTAAGTTAGGCAATGAGGATTTTTCGTAAAAAAGGCGGTATCCGTGATCTACTCGAGTCCAACTATAAAAGAGAACTAGAACGATTAAGCAGCAGCCTTTGCTCTGCCTAAAGCTTTTCTAGCATGCTTGTTAAAGCAAAAACAATTTCAAACAAAATACCTAGGTTTTTGGTCTCATTTTTTAGTGGCACACGCTTGCCCTCTTGGTGTAAGCAGAGTGTTTTACTTTCCTTAACTTCTAGTCTATGACCTCTACCATAAGCGTTTCGGAAGCACGTGAGCCATCATTTGCCGATGTTTATATCTAGACCCCATGATTTTAGGTATGTAATAATCACCGGAACAGAATTTCGAATTTTGTTCAAGGCAGTGTGAGGTCTTTTGTCGCTTGCTAAGATGGAGGTATCGTCTGCAAAGAAGATTGCGCCCGGCTCACCTGCAATCGAATCACGTAAGGGAAAATCATGTAAGTAAACATTAAACAGTTTCGGTCCCAGAATTGATCCCTGGGGAATGCCAGAGAGTCCAGGGAATTCGTTAGAGCACTCAGAACCTATGCGCGGAAACGCCTGCCTGTCTCTAAGACAACTAATCATCAAACGCATAAAAGGTATTGGAAAATTAAGTAAGCTGAGCTTGAATATCAGCCCCACATGCTAAATCGAATCAAATGCCACTTTTAAGTCGACATCTAACATGGCAGTACACTTTTTTTCAAATTGATTGTTCGGTATAACATTGATTTCTTCACAGACATTGTCTATTGTTTCTGATAATACCTTCTCGAAAATTTTGCCTACATTAGATAAAAGTGAAATAGGACGAAAGTCTTTGATATCACGAGATCTCTTTTTCTTTGCGATGGGCATAATAATTGACCTTTTCCAGGCGATGGGAAAGTAGCCCTAATTAATGAAGTGATTAAATATACATACATGCAAGGGCAACATTCACAGAATAAGGACATTTTCTAAGAATAAAGTTGGAGATTTTATTTAAAAATAAATAAATAGAGTGGCGCAACAGCTCCGTGAAAAAGAACAAGTCTTTTTTTTCAGGTGACGATGGCAGGATTCGAACCCAGACCTCCGGTGTAGTAAGCACACACACTAACCACTACGCCACGGCACCCCAGATGTAGATTTTATTTGGTCCCTGGGATCTTTTGTTGTTGATCTTCTGGTGTTGTGAATGGAGGACCCCGATTAAGCGCACTGTGTGACGTGGAAAATAATACGAGGCAACCGCTTGCGTGCTGAGCTTTGAAGTCATTAACAACTCGGAGAACTTCACTAGTCAAATTCCGGTCAAAGTCAGGAATTTTTTCGGCTCATGTATCTGCGAAAATGGCTTTAAATGCATTCAACTTGACTTCGGTGTCTGCTATTTCTTGGCCATCACTATTCAGGATGTCATTAGCGACATTGGTTCCAAAATATCTCATTCCTGTTACTTTATCGATTTCCTTAAAAGCCTGTTGAGAAGGTTGAGGTTAACTAAGGCGTGGCCTCTTTACAGTTCGAGTCAAAAACCATGAGTTTTTTTTTTCGGTTAGATAAAATTAGATTATATAATTCTCTATTAACTTCATAATTTGTTTGTGCAATTTCATATAGTAAAGAATTCGAGCTTGGCAATTTGTCGTCTGCCGGAAAAAACAAATTTTATACAATTGATGTATATAAATAGAAATAATAATAATTATATAATCACTAGTAACTAATATAATAAGTAAAGGAAAATAGAAAAAATAAATATATATAAATTTTGAAATAGTCCAATTTGCGCTGAGATGAGTTAATATAAAACTAACGAATGGAAAGAGCGAATATCTAGAGATATTCTTAGATTCTTACTATTTTAATGATTTGCAACAATTTTAATGATTCGCAACCGATTTAACAATTTTACATGATTTGAAACATAAAGAGAAAAAGGCAAGTGTGCCCCATGACAAAATACGTCGCTGAGAAGAGTCTTTTCTTTTTAGTCTAAGAAGCTGATACGGTACGCTAAAGCTTCTTTGCATAATTCGTAGACAGTAAGCCATCCGCGGCCGTCGTTCAAGCCTTCGTATAGACTGTCGAGAGAAGGGAAGCTTTCCGAAATGTAAAGGGTCCGCCAAATAACTTTTTTTTCTGCCATAAAAAAAACTACTGAATATTTTCTCAAATTTCTTTTTGAATTTTTTATTTTTTTTTTTAATTGAAAGTACAATCCTTCCGGTTAATAATGGAAAATAATTTCATTCAAATGGCTGCCTCGGCTGGCCTTGCAGTAGCCTACACAATCGGACCAGTTTTTAAGCACATTGTCGATTGTGTGCAGCTGTATTTCACCAATGGCTTCACGAATATTGTCCCTTAAAGCGTCAATTGTCTGTGGCTTGTCGGCGTAACACTTATCTTTTACGGCACACCACAAATAATAGTCCAACAGCCGCAGCTCCAAGCTCAAATCGCAGCTCCGAGGTGGACAGAAAATGAAAAACGCTTAACGTGAGCACCTGCCTCTTAGGCTTAATCTCACGGTGGGCAATTCCACAAAGTGATGGTAAAGAAAAGCGTTTACCTGCCCCGGGATCTTTCTTGCACTCTCCAGCACAAGACGTCCCCCAGTGCAATATGAAGTCACGTTTAAGGCGTGCGCTTCCTCCTTGCTAGAGCGAGGCCTATCAGCACCTCTTCCGGTCTAGAAGCCCGGAGCCCGAAGGCAGGACTTCTAGATCAGCAAACGTTCCCGCGATTTTGGGTAACCACAGCCACCATGATGCTCCCACAAGGGGGCCTACCTCTTTTAGACAGAAATGGGCCAAGCCAACTGGAGACAAAGCACCAGCATAAATTGGCTTAGTCCATGGGCAATCTGCCTCCCATGGTACCAGAATATAGCTTCCGGTGGAGCTTGGCAACCGTGTAGGTCACTTCCAGATGGACTGCCTTAAATGTCCGTGGCCTGGCAACCACACGCACGACCCTAACCTAGAACTGCAGAAAAGAGGAGGAACTACAATTCCATTAGGATTGCTTCTGAAAAGTAGAAACCTTCTAAAAACAACCTACACCTTACCAATCATGCACTATTCTCCTCCTTCGAAATACCTCTTTAGAAAAACTGCGGAGGCAAACCAAACTATCCCTATAAAACATTAGTGAACTTACATCCCATGCATCACCAGACCACCTCACACCCATAGAAGAGAGATCCCTTATATCAGCGTAAAGCGGACAATAACACAAGACATGCAGCCAGTCCTCCCTGACTGCTCCACATGAGCATTCCTCCGTACCAGACAAAGCTCTCTTATGCAAAAATGCATTTAAAGAACCATGCCCAGCCAAAAGGAATCCCATGTAAAGTGATCCGAGGTGGACAAACGACATCAGCTCTGCGGCTGATAATGCGATCTTCAAAAACAGGGGGCAAAACATGTGTAGCTTCGGCTGTGTGGCACGTAGCGCCGTCCTGTTGAAACCAAATATTGCCAATATTCTCCTCTTCACTTTTCGTGAACAAAATTTCGTTCAACGTGGCCCGATAACGATCGCCATTGACTGTAACGGCGTCTCCTTGCTCATTCTCGAAAAAAGGCCCAATTATGCCTCTGGACCGAAATCCGCACCAAACAGTGACTTGTTTTGGGTGTATCGGCTTTTCAATGTATGCGTGCGGGTTTTCTGTGCCCCAAATGCGATAATTTTGCTTGTTTACATACCCGCCAAAATCAGAATGAGCTTCAAGATCAAATGAGAAGAAATTAGTTTTTTTTTTCAAAATATTAAAAAGTTTCTGAGAAATGAAGAGTTGAACAAGGGTAATGTTCTTCAAAATGTTTGAGGCTATAACTTTTAAACCGCTTAGTGCACAAAGACAAACAAAAAACATAAAACAACACAAAGTAAACCAAATGATTAAGTCTTATTTTTCAGAAAAAGTTTTAATACCGCCGTTTTAACGCATTTTCAAAAAAAAAAAAATCGCGAAAATTCATGAAAAAACTTATATTTGGTCTTGTTTGAAAAAATTATATGAAAAAATCACATGTATCAGAAATTATTCAAAAATTTTAGGAAAATTATAGAGATTTTTAAAGTTTCAAAACACTCTGAGATTTAACTCGAAAACAGAAAAGCATTTTCAAAAACTATTTGTTTAAGTCTTCTCTT
Organism: Neoascia interrupta; assembly: GCA_947623515.1. NCBI lineage: Eukaryota > Metazoa > Arthropoda > Insecta > Diptera > Syrphidae > Neoascia > Neoascia interrupta. The sequence goes on along the minus strand of OX392462.1, from coordinate 57,018,127 downwards.
CTAGTATTTTAACGGTAAATTTTTATGGCTGACGTGGTGAGTGCCGAACACCTAAACTCTTCATCACTGCAGCTCCTTTTCATCTTTCTACGAAAGACGGGTAAACTAAATACATTAATGTAAGGTGTCTGCACTGCATGGTAGTACAATGGACCAGTGTTTGTGCCTGAGTGCTCCATCGGATAGAAGCAACCTCCAGCAAAAACGTATCTTAAAGGTAAAAGCGATCTTGTTCAAGTACAAAGGGTGCAAAAGGAAACCAAGCTGCATTTAAAAAACTTTAAATTGCCGTTTTTAACCTACGTTTTTCGAGGCCTATTTAAAAACGAAATAAAAAAGAAGATTTTTTTACCGTTTTCACGAAAACGGTTGACCATAGCATCAAAAAAAAAAGCATCCAATCCAGCGCAGGTGGTTGCGCCATTGGATAAAAGTCTAACGGGAACTGAAGAAAAATTCAAATTAGTTGTTTTATGGATTTGAAACTTAAAAAATTATAAACAAAATGTCAAAAGGAGGTATGTCTTCCCTTCTAGCTGCCAAACGGTATAAATTTTAGCTTTGAAATAGATAATGGGCATAGTCAATCTTTACAGATTTCATGTAAAGCTAAAGCAAGACTTCGAATATTCAAAAATGCTAAAACAACTTTCTATGAAAATAAATTGAATGTTGCAATTTCGGTTCTGGTCGATCTGGTAGAGGATATTAGGCAATCTTTTGATAAGGACTGGGTTACTCTCCTCACACTGTAAGACTTCTTAAAAGCATTCGACACTATTGACCACGACATTCTCTGCGTAAAACTCAAAAATCTTTTTAAGTTCTCCCAATCCGCGATCAACCTGGTAAGGAGCTACCTTCGAGGGCGCCTTCAAGCAGTTGTCGCATATCATAGTATTGCTAACTTTTTCTAATTTTTTTTTTTTCATAATATTTCTAACTCAATAAAAAACGTAGTCCCTCAAGGTTCAATTGTAGGTCCAATGTTATTCTGTATGTATTTTAACGATTTACCCGATGTTATCGAAAACTCATCGATTCGCTTTTATGCCGATGATGGGCAACTAAATATTAGCTGTCCTATTGGACTGATTGAAAACTGCGTAGCACTTATGAACGAAGACCTACGAAAAATCGCCCTGTGATCTTTGGATAACGCGTGACATTTGAATCCAAATAAAACTAAATGCCTTGTTATCTCACGCAGAGCAACAAGCGTTTCATGTTTTTCGCCCCTATATATTTAAATGACAGAACTATAGAGTTCGTTGAATCAGCGAAGAACCTAGGGCTTATTTTTAACAAAACTCTTCAATGGGATGATCACGTAAATTTGGCTGTCGGATTCACATTTAAGTCACATTTAAAGTTTCGTATTCTGGTTTATTTTTTATAGTGGTTTACGCTCTGGTCTTCCAAGTTACCTGTGAGATTCTGCGAGAAGAATCTCTGTCGAGGCGAACTTTAGCCGTTATTGTAACCCATTTTCTGTTTCTCACTTCTGAGCGTCAGTTTTTTGTCAATGCCAGGCGTTTGTGGAACTCGCTACCAACAGATCTGAAGTGAGTTCAAAACATTCTTCACATCACATCATATTCACATCGTTCTTCATATCATACCTTATATTGTCTTCATAGCATTAAAAATACATTTTTAAATATCTCAATGTCTGAAATTTTATTATTTATGCACAACTAAAGAGTCTGTTGCAACCAATAATTCCATTAATGATATTCAGTTCATATTGATTCAAAGAAAGCGCTTTGTGGATATTTGCGTGAATTCAGTTTGTCACGCTCAGATCCTTCGGGCGAAACTGTCCTCTTTGTTTATCACAAACAGGCAAGGAAAAACAAAAACACTTTTGTAGAACATGGAATCGTTGCACATATCAGACAAAGGCACCTTTTTTCGCAGTCAGTTGCATAAAATTTAAAAGGCCTTCTCAAACAAAGGATATTAACACGAAATGCATTTCAATGGAAAGAAAATATTGCTCAAAGGAAGTGACACGGAAAATCGTGTTTTCCGGTTGTTATTATATTAAATATAGATATTAACTATATATACGACAGGACTATTAACTGTGTGCATGAATGTTGGCATATAATGAATAAAGTTTTATTTAAAAACCAAGTCAACCGTTGATAAATTTGTGTTTTGATCAACACTTTAATGGCCTGATAGACTGCAGTCAAAGAGTGCGAATTTGTTCGTCAAAAAGGTGAAATATTGAAAGGACTGTCGTGCATTGCATTAGGTTTTTTAAACACTTTCATAGAATGTGTGTAATTTTTAAGATTCAAGATTTTAGATAAGTTTACACACACTTAATACACAAAAAGGAAAACGTGGCAGAAAATATTGAACTAGTAAATGATTATTGTTGCGGCGCCTTTTCAGAATAAGAAATTTCTTTGAAAAGTGTTTTAATCTGAAATCATACTTCTTCAGCATAAATTGAAGCCCCATTCAGGAGTTTTTTGTGAAGGTCTTAGATGGTTGCCAACATCACCCCCTCTGTAGACTTAAACCATTTATAGATGGCTTCTCATTACGAAGTTCTGTCAGCATTCAGAAGAGGTGTTGTTAAAAACTAGCACTACATTCATTTTTTTTAAGAAAAACCAATCACAAAAAATCTTGTTCATAAACTGCATACCTGGCGTTTCATGAACCGAAAAACTATAGTTTTGTAAGTTAAACTACTAAATGCTGTTTTAAAGTAAGTAAATGTTGCGTATACGCCACAGTGACCCACAATGTGCTTCGTACCTAGATACTCATTTTCTAATTTTTTGTTAAAGTGGCAAACTGTCATCTGAAAGTTTTCTTTGCTTGATATAAATTTGGGATTTCATGAATAAAGGACTAAAGTCCACGTAGTTAAGGCACCGGATATTTTCTGGACTTGTCTTTCATGGTAATACTTTTCCTGTAATTCCTTCCTGGAGATGGAATTTAATTTGAGATGCTTGTCTTTGGTTCCTGAAAATCCATTAGACTTTCAGCATTCTTGTGTACGAGTATCTTTTCCTGTTGATCATTATTTGTCGAAAACGTTTTACCATAGTTTTGTTGGAAACTCTTGACAATTATATTCAAATTGAACGAAGATACAAACCAAAGGATATGGACAGTTCTCACTGCACTAAAAAAGAATTTATTTGGATATTTTAGGAGTAACTGGTTATGGACTCTGGGAAAGTCTTGTGTTTATGGAATGCTTTGTTTTGACTACGAATAAAAGCTACGGAGAAATCTACCAGAATCGACTGTAATAATAAAAAAATGCTCAAGTTTATTTTCATGTTGGCATGACCCACTGAACCGTTCGTTTCTTGGCTATATTTTTTTTCAATCAAAATTATAGCGAAATGTTGCAATAAAAATAAGAAACAAAAAAATTCCAAATACAAAAGAATGAGAAAGCATTTTCGAAGAACAACGAAGAACGTAGAGTACGGATTGAATTATTATTTTGCGCAGCGGTTAACTCGAGGAGAAAATGGGTTTCAGGAGTTTTTATTTTCTTCGCTCTGAACATCGATGGCAAAGGAAGAAATGCACATGTGAAGGTATCTTGTTTTATAGACAGTAAATTCCTTTCAGGTAATGAAATATTGTTGAAGGAAAGACTAGGTAATTGATATTTCATGTCAAATGGATTTTATGATTTTCTTGTCTTGTTCAACTTTGTGCTTATAACTCGCAGTCATATAAGGAATAGAAAATGAGTTCATTGAGCAAAGTATTGGTTTTTTTTAAATTGTAAGAAATCAAGTCTGCACCTCTCGTTCTATATGTTCGTGGGTATACATCAAGTCCTTTGACTTATACGTTCGTGATCAAAAAATTCCAATATAAAAATATTGACTCAATCTTTGATATTTGAAATATTGACTTATGGGGCCGGCTGCTGGCTTGGATTTACTTCATAGAAGACGCCGGGTGCATTCTTCGACTCCTGGTGCCGCCCTTGTTACTGCAAGTGCGACTTTTCGTTTTAAAAACAGCAGTTTAATGCAGAGTTATGTAAAGCAGTCTCATTGTGGCGTAGAGCTCCAGGTAGTCAGTAAAGTTTTAAGTGGGGGATATTTATCGTGGATGTCATATGTGGGGCAAGGGTTTGCAGATTTTGGAGTTTGAAAAGAGCCAAAGAGAAAGTGACAATGCTTATCTCCTGATCAATTCCGACTGTGGTGAGCGGAACACATAAGCACACAAGTGGTGAGCGGAACACATAAGCACACTTCTGTACGCAGAAGTTACAGTCTGTAAAACGGACCATTGAATACCCTATCCTATCCCACATTGTAAAATGCTGATGGCATTGTTATTATTTGACATTGTATAAGTAGTGCAAACTTCGAAAAGGGGCGTGGTCCAACCGCCCGTAATTATAAACTATCAATTATAAAATATTTCCACAGATATTTCCAAGTTACGCTTAAGTGTAGGTATAAATGAATTTTTTTGGTTCAAATTCAATATTATTGAAAAATGGATCACTAAAAGGGGCGTGACTAAAAGCTTTATATACACGAAATCTGGAATGAAGTCTAGTTCATGCTTTAGTTCATGCTTTCCTAAATTAACTAGGCTCAAGGCCAGTCGAAATCACGTTTTTATGGAAAATTTTAGGTTTTTCTCCAATTCTGCCTCTAAATATGGGCGTGGCTCAAGGTGTTTTATCAACAAAATGCAGAACTTAGCGTTTTATATATAAAATATCAAGTGCATTTTTTTCAATTTGGAGCAAAAATATTGAGTAAACTGCATTTGAACATTTACCCTTAAAATAGATGCCACGCCCACTGGAGGAGGTTTACCAATTAAATTTTCTTTTTTGAAAATTTTTCAAAATTAAGCCTTTTAAGACGTCTTAGAGTTTCGAAAACTCTGGAGATAGTTGCACATTTAGACTTATTGTGGGCGTGTCTTTGGGCGGATTTCAAAATTTTTTACACTTGTAACTTCTGCTTTGAATGACGTGGACCTTAGTTCGAAATTTCAGCACCCTAGCTTAAAATTTAAAAACATGTGGCCTAAAAACACGTGACATACAGACAGACGGACGGACATGGCTTATTCGATTCAGAATTCGGTCTCGATCATAAGCGCTTAAGGTCTTGAGGATCTACCATTATTATTTCGCTGTGTTACAAACTATGTGACAAACTTAATATACCTCCTATCCTATGGGATGGGAAATAAAAGGATGCTTTAAAGTCGTTTGTGGGATGCCGTGGCGTAGTGGTTAGTGTGTGTGCTTACTACGCCGGAGGTCTGGGTTCGAATCCTGCCATCGTCACCTAAAAAAAGACTTGTTTTTTTCTCTGCCCCCACCTCCGCGCGGGTCTGACAAGCCCTCCGAGAGTATCATTTGTCTTGAAAAACTTCTCAAAGTGTCGTTCGGATTCGGCAAAAAATTGTAGGTCCCCTAGTATGTAAAGAAATTAACACACCAGCGTACATTGTTGAGAAGTTGGCCCTGGTTCACCTCGAGCTGTTGCGCCACTCTATTTTTTTTTTAAAGTCGTTTGGTGTCGGGTCACTATCTGGGTAACGGTACTATGAACCATTTTGCAAAAATCTCAGACAAAGACAATGTTTAAATGTTTGAAAGAAAGACAAACCGGGGCTGAAATAATTATATGGTTTCCGAGGTAAGCTTTAAGGTTAATTTTTTTTTTCTAAAATGGTAGTGCCACAAATTGCCAATAGTTAAGTTCTGATCTATTTTTACTATTTAGGTACTACCTTATCAACTAAATTTTACGCAAGCACAAACCTCTTAAGTAGCAAACCAAAATGTGTTAAAAGTTTGAAAACAAAAACCCTTTGCAATTTTTTTTAAATTTTTTTTAAACAAAAAAAAAATCAAAAAAAAAATTGATTGTAACCTTGCGTTTCGATAAATATTTGAATACCTTAAATAAAAATTCGCTTAAAATAATACACTTACAAAAAAAAATTATAACAGTACCTTCCCTAAAATTAATGAAAGAACTGTTTTATTAATTTTAAGTCCGAAGATCGCGCAAAGTTGTCCCCTTTTATTTACTACACTAAAATGACTGTATTTAAAAACTGTTATACACAGATCTTGCACTTAGTCGAAAAAGGTCGACGGACCGCTCCGTGTATGACTTTATGCTTGACGGTCTTGTTTCTTTGTAGTTAAGAGTTTGGATTTATATCTAAAATTTTTATGGGTAACTTACATAGAGAAAATAAAATTATTTTTTAAGTTCCACAAACTTTTCTTAAGTATTGATATTTTTTTTATTTGCATACTTGTTTTTTATGACTTTTTAAAAAGGGGACTGTTGCACTTTTCTACTAGTGAAACCAAACTTATACTGGAATATATTCAGAATCATCCACTTAACTTTTTCATATCATTAACTCAAGAATAGATGCACTTCCCATGTTTTCTTCTCTCTATTTCCATCCGATACTTCAATAACTAAAAGATACACTATACATCTTCTCATTACATTTATCATCGTTTTGCAAATATAATTTCTTTTTGAAATAAGATGCTTTTCATGTAAAGAAACTATATGCAAACCTCTATCTCTGTTCACGCCAAAAAGCACTGTAACTTACTCATTCCAATGTAACGAATTTCATGTAGTACAAATATTTTAAGTAGAGGTCGCTCGGCACCGAGTCTCCTATCAATTCATGGTCTACTTCCTCTTTTCTATATTGTAAAACCTTCTTCTTGAACAAGCCCTCCACGAGGTAAGACGTACTCCGTACTCTACTGAATAAAAGCTCAGAAATCTAACTCCAACTTTGTATTATTTTTCTACACAAATCCTCCACGAGGTACAACGCTATTACCAGCACCTGCTATAGGGTCAAAATCGACCCAAACATTTTTGGTCCAATCGAGCCAAATAAATCAATTATTTGCGCTTTGCTCCACTACAACAAACCACGTTTTGAAACATCTCATCATTAAACATCAATTGCATCGTCATTAAACAACCATCATAATTACTAACATCATCATTTTACAACACAAATTCTCAAGTATTCATCGTCATCTCTGTCGAATCATCATAATCATCTTAATCATTATCATCTATACCGAGATTATCATTAGATATCATCTTAATCGAATTAATCCTATAAACACAAGCATCAACCATCTGTACAAAATACACCTTGCCATTGATTTACAACCCTATCATCGGAAAAGGCAAGCAGCTACATCAAACCCATCTCCGATCGATCGTTCAGCACGATAAGCAGCTCACCCAGGCCACCAACGCCTTATTCATCAGTCAAGCAGTAGTCGCAGTAGACCACGCACAGTCGCACAACCTGAAAAAGTGCTTAACAGGTATGTGAAAATTTTATTGATCAGTGATTAAAAATTATTGAATATCTGCATTGCTATATAAATTATATATCTGATCCATAGTGTAAGAATTGTGTACATGCAAAAGTGTTTAAAATCATTGATCTAGCTAGTCAACAATGTATCAAAATTAAAAATTTCCTTTGCACCTATAATCGCGCGCTTTCTTTGTGGTGAAGTTTTTCTTCTGTTTATCTACTTAATTGCCTGTATAAAAAGAGAGTAGAATCATGCTCGGCTTAGATGATTTCATCATGGCTACTGATCGGTTGGTAGAATTTCATGAAACGTTTCGAAAGATTCCTTTAATTGATCAGACTATTAGTTCTCTGCAAATCGCAAAATCAGAGCTTAAGGAACTGTGGTTAGAGATAAAAAATTCATATTCTTTCTGCAAAAAAGCAGAGGAATCGCCCTCAGAAGATGATTTAAAAGCCATCGTGGCTAAATATCAGTCATCATCAGGTATATATATTACGTTCTTAAGTGATATTATTGATTCGATTCGAAAACTTGAACTTATAAAGTCAGATTCGGAAAGTGTTAAGGAAAAAAGTGGTAACACAGTGTATGCACCTGTGTCTATACAGGTACCCCCATGCGATGCTGATTATTTTCATGGTGATTACATATCCTGGCCGTCTTTTCGCGACATGTTCACGGCTATCTATATCAACAATCAAAGGCTATGTGCAGTGCAAAAGCTATTTCATCTTCGTTCCAAAACGAAAGGAGATGCAAACAAGATCGTTTGCAAATTCCCTCTTACAGCCGACCATTTTGGTCTCGCTTGGAAAGCTTTGACTGACCAATATGAAAACAAGAGGATTCTGGTTAACAATCAGTTAAAAACTCTCTTTAGTTTGCCTGTTATAAATATTGAGTCAGCACAAAGTATCAAAAAGCTACACAGTGACATTAATGATTGTCTCTCAGTGCTAAAAGCCTACGAAGTGGAAACCAAAACTTGGGACCCGATCATTGTCTTTTTGTGTTCAAGTCGGCTTCCAGAAAAGACTTTGGCACTCTGGGAGCAATCCATCAAGAAGCCTCGTGATCTCTCAGACTGGTCCGAAATGGACTCATTCTTGTCCAATCATTATCAAATACTTGAGTCGGTTTCAGATATCAAGGACTCGAACCCAAAGGATTCCAGATCCAAATCTTCACCGATAGCTAAGACAAACCAACAACATCGTGTTCTCTACGCTAAAACAAAGGAACTTTGTTGTCCCCTTTGCAAAGGTATTCACCCTTTTCGCCTATGTTCTCAGTTCCTACAATTATCTGTTTCTGATCGAATTTCGAAAATAAATTCATTAAAATATTGTCGAAACTGTCTCGCTTCGAATCATTTCGTGAAAGAATGTCGTAGCAATTACACCTGTAAGATGTGTAAGCAGAGGCATCACACCCTTCTTCATAATTCTTCTAATGACCATGCGCACAGTTCTTCGTCGTCGACTACACTTCCACAGTCAAGCATACAAAATTCTGTTCCCATCAAACCAATACAGTCCACTCAAGAAACATACGATGCTCCGGTTCAATCCCATTTTGTTCAGAATAACAAAAGCGTTCTGCTTGCAACGGCCTTAATTAATGTCCATCATCAGGGAAATAAGTATACACTCCGTGCTCTTATTGATCCTGGATCAGAAGTAAGCTTTATTTCCGAAAGTGCACAGGTTAGGCTACGTCTTCCTGTCCAGGCAATCCAAGCCAACATTTGCGGCATTAGCGCGGTTGTCACCGCCACTGCTTCAAAGCTGTGTGCCTTAGTGCTGAGTTCGAGGTACAATGAATCGTTTACACTAGAGGCAAACGCAATTGTCCTCAAGCGACTCACAGGACACTTACCTTCCTACTCTCTTAACGTAGTTGCACTCTCTGGGAGTCTTGACTTCACACCTGCTGATCCGTTCTTCTATGAAAGCTCAAAGGTAGACTTAGTCATAGGAGCAGATCTATATCCTTCAATTATATTAGAGGGCATCAAGCATAATGTTTTCGGATCTTTAATTGCTCAACATACAGTCTTTGGGTGGGTTTTGTCTGGTCCGGTAAGGCAAGCGGAGACTAAGTGTTTTTCAACCTTTGTCTCATTCTTTACGGAAACTTCAATTGATACACAGCTATCAAAGTTCTGGGAAATGGAAGAAGTTCCAGATCGAAAAGCGCTTTCTCCTGAAGAAGAATACTGTGAAAAACTGTATTCCGAAACCACATCCAGGGATGCTAATGGACGATATATTGTCAGACTTCCCTTTAAAGATCCCTTTGCCGTTCTTGGAGAGTCTCGAGATATCGCCTTTAAACAATTTTTACAGAATGAAAGGTCTTTAAAGAAAAGACCTGACCTACATTCCCAATATAACGAAGTACTTGAAGAGTACTTAAATCTTGGACATATGACTCAAGTTCCACCTGCCAACTTCACTGAACCAAAGCGAACTGGGTCTTCCTACTACCTGCCACATCATGCCGTGATAAAACCAGATAGTCTTACGACAAAGATTCGTGTCGTTTTTAACGCTTCAAATCCTACAACAAATGGCAAAAGCTTAAACGATTTATTGCACACAGGTCCTGTCTTGCAGACTGATCTTATTGCCCTTATTCTAAGGTGGCGTTTTTATCGTTATGTCTTTAGTGCCGACATCGAAAAGATGTACCGGCAAATATGGGTTCATCCTGAACATAGTGCGTACCAAAGAATCTTATTTCGAAAATCCTTAAATGATAAATGTGCCGATTATGAATTAAAGACAGTCACGTTTGGCGTAAACTGCGCTCCTTATCTGTCCATTCGTACACTACGGCAGTTGGCAGACGATATACAGTATCAGTTTCCAATCGCGTCTTCCATTCTAAAAAATGATTTTTATGTCGATGATGTGTTGTCAGGATCGCACGATCTCAAATCGGCACTGCAAGCCCAAAGACAGTTGTCTGTAGCTCTGCAGTCGGCAGGTTTCCACTTGAGAAAGTGGACCTCCAACAGTCTTGAGTTAATAAAACAACTACCCCAGTCGTTTCTTTACGATAAGAATTTCCTCCAACTAGAAAACAAAAGCAATACCAAAACACTGGGTATCCAATGGAATGCCAAGCTTGATACATTTCATTTTTATTTGAAAATAGAAAACGATGAACATCCGATCACCAAGCGACATGTATTGTCCATCGTTTCTAAATTGTTTGATCCAGCAGGTTGGTTATCGCCAATCATAGTTACTGCTAAGATAATTTTACAAGACATCTGGCGTGATGGGACGTCATGGGACAAAATTCTTTTGCCTCATACGTGTCACCGTTGGAAGCAGTTTTTTTCTTTTCTTCCGGAGATTCAAAATATACAGATCCCCAGGTGGATTCAATACACCCCAAATAAGTCCCTTCAAATTCACGGATTCTCTGATGCTTCTGAGAAAGCATACGCCGCCACCTTGTATTTACGCTTAGAACAGAGTCCGGATAACTGGGACAGCCATCTTTTATGTTCCAAGAGTAAAGTAGCGCCCGTAAAACCAGTTTCTCTTCCGAGACTTGAGCTCTGTGGTGCTGTGCTTCTGTCGAAACTAGTTAAGAATATCCTTTCGCAATTAGACATCTCAAACTATGAAGTAATTCTTTGGACTGACAGTTCAATTGTCCTGGCATGGCTGAGTAAACCTGCTCATACATGGAAGACATTTATTGCCAATCGGGTATCTGCAATTCAAACACGTTTGCCAAATTCTGTGTGGCGTCACGTGCGCTCAGAAGATAACCCTGCAGACCTAGCATCGCGAGGAGTACCAGCGAATGATCTGATTAAAAATACTCTGTGGTGGAACGGACCTGCATGGCTACAACGTCCTCAAAATCTTTGGCCAAAAACCTTGGCGCACTCTCCTATTGAGGGTGATTTAGAGAGAAAACTTGTTAAAACCAATCTGACAACTCTAACCCCAAACATTGACACAATACTCAAACGATTTTCATCTTGGTCGAGAGCACTCCATGTGATAAGTTACATACTGCGATTCCTTCACAGAACCCATCCAAGCTACAAACCAAATTTTACTTACAAATCCTTGGATATCTCCCACGATGAAGTCACCAAAACGAAGAAGCGCATCATTCAAAGAACCCAAATTTTATTTTATTCAAAGGAGTACAACTTTCTACAGCAAGGAAAACCAATGCCTACGAAGAGTCCACTATTGAACCTCAATCCAATGTTAGACCAGAATGGTATCGTTAGATCAAATGGGAGATTAGCATCCTCTACACTGCCTTATAATGAACGATATCCAATATTAATACCTTACCATGCCGTTATTTCAAATCTTCTCGTAAAATTTACTCACGAGCTATCTTTGCACGGTGGCAATCAGCTAGTTATACGTCTAGTAAGATGCGAGTATTGGATTCCACGCATAAAAAATCTTGTAAAACGACACATTCGCGCCTGCAAGACTTGTATTATACATAAAAAGCAAGTGCAATCCCAAATAATGGCAGCACTACCCCAAGAACGAACAGATATCTCATTGCCTTTCAAGCATACAGGCCTTGATTTCGCGGGTCCCTTTACAATCCATACTTTTTCGGGACGATATTGTAAATTGTCCAAAGGATACGTTTGTGTGTTCGTGTGCTTTGCAACCAAAGCAATTCATCTCGAGGTCACAAGTGATTTAACTACTGAATCCTTTCTTGCGGCCTTCCACAGATTCGTTTCAAGACGAGGGCTTCCGAAAGCCCTCTACTCAGACAATGGCACCAATCTCGTAGGGGCAAACAAAATTATATCACGGGATTTCAGACAGTTCCTTAAAACCTTTCCTTCCAACGTGACGGAAAAATACAAAAGCCATGGCCTGGAGTGGAAGTTTATTCCACCAGGTGCCCCACATATGGGCGGCCTTTGGGAGGCTGGCGTCAAGAGCTTTAAATTGCACTTTCGAAAGACCGTCGGCAATCAAGGACTTACTTTCGAACAGTTTTCCACCCTTGTCACAAGGATCGAAGCCTGTCTTAACTCCAGGCCGATTTCACCGATTTCCGAAAACCCTAACGACATACCGCCTTTAACCCCCGGACATTTTCTTCGTGGCGGACCTCTCTTAGCTCCACCTGAACCTGATATAACCGAAAAGTCTCTCAGTTTCATAAGACGTTGGGAAAGAGTTAAATTGCTTCACCAACAGTTTTGCTTACGATGGAAACAGGAGTATCTTTTGGAGCTCCAGAAGAGATACAAGTGGAAATATCCCCAAAGGAATATTAGCGTTAACGATTTGGTAGTCATTCGAGACGAAAAACTTCCCCCATACGAGTGGCGATTAGGTCGAATAATTAAAGTCTATGTAGGATCTGATGGTAAAATTCGCGTCGCGGATGTAAGAACCGAAAACGGTGTTCTCAAACGACCAATCGTTAAACTCTGTATACTGTCAGATACCTGAGCTATTAAATACATTCATACGCTTCGTGTACACAATTTTAACCTTTGTTTAGAAATCGTTAATACAATCCTTTTCTTTAATTGTTATTGAGTATTTTTTCAACGCTGATCAACAAAATATTTCACAATCTTGTTAAGTGATATATGTACATACCAAAAAAAAAAAAAAAAAAATCTGTTTGTAATAAGTTTATCTATTTTTGAGAGCTATGAACAATTTATGAAGTATAGATCCTAATCTAACGGAGTGAGTGGAGTCCCTCCGATAACAAATGACTTCCCCATAGTTTTAAGTATCTATGTTATAATCATGTATAAGTAAAATCATGTTTAAGTACCTATCTTATATTGAATTAAAAATTGTATCTTTATCTTAATTTGCAGCAGTTGCTGCAAGGCGGCCGGCAATGTTCACGCCAAAAAGCACTGTAACTTACTCATTCCAATGTAACGAATTTCATGTAGTACAAATATTTTAAGTAGAGGTCGCTCGGCACCGAGTCTCCTATCAATTCATGGTCTACTTCCTCTTTTCTATATTGTAAAACCTTCTTCTTGAACAAGCCCTCCACGAGGTAAGACGTACTCCGTACTCTACTGAATAAAAGCTCAGAAATCTAACTCCAACTTTGTATTATTTTTCTACACAAATCCTCCACGAGGTACAACGCTATTACCAGCACCTGCTATAGGGTCAAAATCGACCCAAACAATCTCTAAGTCGTCGCCGGATGCAATAGTTGGGAGTGCATCGCAATCTGCAGTAAAAGCAAACGAAATACCCACAACGAGTTAACATAAAATCCCTTTTTTCCTTCCTTCTTCCCATACACTGCACACCAACAGGGAATAATAATAAAAAAAAAATCACAAAAAGAAATCGAGAGGAAAAAACTGATTTTTATTTCGGCATCCACAGTGGAGGGGATCAGCTCAGACCTCTTTTGTGGAAAATTCATTGAATCCCTCTATATTTACAATGTGAGTTCCGTTTGGTTGCCTTTTCCGGATTTTTACACAAAGCAACATTTCGTGATGTATGGATGTAGTTGAATAGTGTTGTGCACAACAACGGATGTGCTCCTATTTAATTGATTTTCTTCTTTTCTCTTATTCGTTTTGGCCGGAAAAGAGGGACGAGCAATTAGAAATGTTAATAGACAATTTCTGTAAACACAAATCACAAAAATTTTCTTATGAGAAAGAAATGCTGTCCATTCAGAGAGTAAATAACAATTAAAAGTTATGCCACGACTGTTACAAATCGTGTTTATCAATAAAACTAACTGGCACTTGCAGCTCAGAAGAGTAATTGTCTCGCCTATTTTACAATTAAGCATGCTGTGTGCGTTACAGGTGTTTTTACAAACATATGCATCATCATCATCATCGTCATCACCATTTTCGAAAGCCGCTTATTCTTTAAAAGGAGCGAGGCTGGCTAAATGGTCCTTCCATCTTTCTCGATCTTCCGCCACCTACTCAAGAGACTCCGGCGCAATCCCCAGGCGGGTCAGAGAGGTTCTTTACCTGATCCCACCACCTGCTTCTTGGCCTACCATCAGGGGGGCAACGCGCTCGCATCTCGGCTAGCATGACCTGTCTAGGAAGTCTGCCAGGGGGCATGCGAACAACGTGTTCAAACCATCGAAGAATCGATCGCTCCACTCGGAGAAGTAGCTGCTCAACATTAAGATTCCCACGAATAATGACGTTTCTCACTCTTTCCCTTAGAGTAACATCAGCAACGCACCTCAGGAATCTCATTTCGGCAGCTTGTACCCGCGATATAATTCTTTCGGTCATTACCCAAATTTCATGAGTCATCACCATAAATGAGGGTCGGAACGAACACTGAATTAAAAAACTGCGATCTTTGCTTTCACTCCAAGCTCAGCTTTCCTGATGACCGGCCCGCGCAGTTCCTTTACTATTGCTCCAGCTTGGCCAAAATTCTACAGGACAACTCAGTATCACTCCTCCCATCTTTCGTGAAAAAGACCCCGAGATACTTAAACTTCTCCACCTGTTTTAATGGAACTCCATTTATGTGCAGGGTACACTGCACAGTAGTTCGGGAAACAACCATCACTTCTGATTTGTTCACGTTTACTTTCATCCCAGCATCACCACAGATGGCTGCAAACCTATCGTTGAAAATCCTCTTTGGATTGGAAAAGCAGATGGCTCATCCTAATGCCAGCCAATTCGAAACATTGCTCGCCAAGACTGCGCTTCACCTTCCAGTCCATATATGCTATGAAAAGGAGCGGCGAC
Organism: Neoascia interrupta; assembly: GCA_947623515.1. Classification (NCBI taxonomy): domain Eukaryota; kingdom Metazoa; phylum Arthropoda; class Insecta; order Diptera; family Syrphidae; genus Neoascia; species Neoascia interrupta. The sequence goes on along the minus strand of OX392462.1, from coordinate 57,003,014 downwards.
AAAACACAGCCCTGACGAAGTCCAACGCGCACATCAAAAGGACGGGATTTCCATTTATCCGTACACAGCTTCTGCAGTTTCCATACAAAGACTGGATGGCTCTCAGAAGAGGCCCACTCAGCGCATAGTCCTGCAAAACTCTCCACAGTTTATCCCAAGGGACTCGGTCATACGCCTTTTCCAGATCTACAAAACACGCATAGAGCGGTTTGGCGTATTCCCAGGCCTTCTCAAGAATAACCTTCAGAGTAAAAAGCTGGTCGGTTGTGCCTCTGCAGGCCGAAAGCCGCACTGTTCTTCCCGTAACGAAGGCTCGATTACAGCTCTGGAACGCGTTTCCAACACCTTCGCGAATACTTTTCCCGGAAGACTCAAGAGAGATATGCCCCTATAGTCGTCGCAATCTCTCCTGTTCCCTTTTTGAAAATGGGCACTATAACTCCCGTTTGCCAATCGCTAGGTGCCTTCCCGCTATCCCAGGCCACCTTAATGACACGTGTTAGCCAGTTGACACCCTCTTCACCCATTACCTTGAGCATTTCTGGCCGGATTTCATCAACTCCAGCAGGCTTGCCAACTTTTAGCGATTTAATCGCTTAAGTGACTTCGTCTACTGTGGGACTATTCTCCGCCCTTATCTCGTCAGCAGTGGGAATGCCATCTTCAGTGCCCTGTTGGGGGTTGAGCAACTCCGAAAAGTGCTCTCTCCATCTGCGCAAGACATCGATCTCATTTGAAAGAAGTGTACCGTCCTTGGATTTAACTCCTTGAATGATATTCAACTTCCTTCCTCTGAGCCCGCGAATGGTCTGCCAAAATATCTTGTTTGCAGATCTGTAATCGTGCTCCAACTTCTCGCCGACCTTTTTTCATGACTGTTCCTTGGCTGTTCTGACTGCCAGATTGGAAGTCCTTCGCGCCTCATTGTACCGGGCTCGAGAAGTTGAGTTTCTACATTGGATCCACGTAATGTAGGCTATCTTCTTCTCTCTGATGGCTTCTTGAACTCCAGGCGTTTTAAACCAAGCAGTTCTTTTCTCACCACCAGCCGCTGCTTCACTCCACAAACATTTCCTGCAGAGGCAATGACTGCCGATAAAAACAGCTGCCATTCCTCCTCTACATTCAAAAGGTCTGTTGGAATTTGTTCAATTTTCTCCGAAACATGCTGTGCAAAGCGCTCTCTGAAATCAGAGTCAGCATCCTGCAACCTTTCATACCGAATGCGGGTCACCAGTCTTGGTTTTCGCCTGGGTGGTAAAGGAATACTGTCACTGAAAAACAATTTACACAGCACTAAGTGGTGATCAGTTGACAACTCAGCTCCCCTGAAAACTCGAACATCCCAAATCATTCTTTGAACACACGATGGTACAACAAAGAAATCAATCAGTGACCTCTGATTTGAACTGTGCTTGTTCCATGTGTATTTGTGAATGTCCTTGTGTGGGAAAAAGGTGTTCATGATGGACAAGCCATTTGCACAGCAAAAGTCCAACAACTTCCCTCCGTTCCTGTTTTGATCCGGGTCACCGTGCCTCCCGATCACACTCCTCCAAGTACCGCAGTCCGTACCGACATGTGCATTGAAGTCACCCATCAGGAGAAAGAAGTCCATTTCTGCCACTCTGTCCAGGGCAGCGTCAACTTCGTTCAAAAAGGACTCATATTCTGACTCTCGATTTGGTGCATAAACCTGAACCAGAGCCAGAGTCGATCGTTCAAGCTTATGCTTTAAGATCAGAATCCTTCCCCCTAACGGAATGACATCGAATACATTTTCTGACAACCGGGGGCTTGTGAGTATCCCCACACCCGCCTGTGCAGTCATTTGATTTGGGACGCCAGACCAGAAGATCTTCCACCGAGACATTAGTGGACGACGAGACATTCCCCGTGCCAATTTTGAGTTGGTGCCGTTGTCGATTTGTAGAGTTTCCACCTGAGCCCTCATTTTGACTTGGCGCTGTCCCCCTCCGCCCCGTAATGGATAGCGACACCATAGACGGGCTGCTCGTAACAACTTCGGGTAAAACCCGGTCGGATGCCGAGCGGGACCTTCCGACCACCAAGCGCTCGCATGCTGACACCCCTCAGGCCTAACTCCAAAGGTTGCCCTGCAGCTAGGATCAGTTAATTTCCGATCAGCAAATATCCTCGGATCAGCAAATATCCGAGGCTGTTTTCGTTTTCTTTTCATGGTTGGGGGGGGGGATTTTTTACCTTGCCAGGTTTAAATTAGGCCGATCCTAACCCGGACAAAAGATGCCGACCAGGAAAGCGCTCGTTCCGAAACAGACGCTCCTGGATTTCTGTTATCTGAAGTTCAGCCGTCCCTCTGGGATCAGACACTGACCAACAAGCCGCACAATATGTAACAGACGCTGCTGGATTTTATTTAAACCTTCGGGTTCATCTTTTTCAGTTTTAACTTTACTGCCAAGGGTGGCCCCACAAGGAGTTTATACTCCTGGACAGCCTCACTTATGCCTGAAGATTACTTCCTCCAGTGGATTTTAGTCGTCTTTTACGACAAGCAAACCTAACCTCAAGGCTATTCTTAAACCCGACCTTGCAGGGTAAGCACACACATGCATGACAAGTGGAACTCTTAGAGGGTATGTCAGACCCTCGCGGAGGTGGGACAACGTGAAGAAGACTTTTATTCTCCCGGTCGGGATTCGAACCCGGGCCCTCGTGCACAGAAAATTTAAATTTTCTCCGACTATGCATGCCTTTGGTTGCTGTTTCTCATGGTATCATATATTTGACTTCCAATTCCAACACGCTTTTATGTCAGCCTAAATTTGTTATTGAATCCGGAATAACCTCCATTTCGAGTATTCTAACCACTCTGATCGCTATCTCGATGGCCATTATCAAAATAATAATCATTCTGTTTCACCCCTATGCAGCTGATTACATGTAACGCACCTTTATTTAGTCGCAGTTCTAATTTCAACCAAGCCTAATAAAAAACACACTCCTCTCATGCCATAAAATCAAGCAATTGCAAATTAGCACATTATCCACCGCAAAATTGTCAATAAAGCTCGTAAACCTTCCATAAAAAGTATTATCCCACTGCGATTAAATGAATTTTGACTCGCTAAACGTTCGCCAACAAAGTTCGCGTTAAAACACATAGTGAGATGCCATTATCCGCACATCTGTTTGGGCTATTAGACGAGCATAACTTTTCGCTACACACCTTTACATTGAATCTTAATGAATATTAAACCGTTGTTGCCCTGCCAGTCACTTCGTCTCCGCCGCCCGCACCGCTCTGTGGTCTGTCCACAGCAGCAACGATGGCTGCCGCGTTGCCTATCCACCACCACCAGCAGTCAGCAGCCCTTGTCGAATCTTGAGGGCAAAAGGTTCATGTTTCCGTTCGACAGGTAAGTGATGTAGGTGGCAATGGCGGCGGCGCCGAGCCGCTACCCTGTTATTATGACTTACTAGTGGAGCTGCGATAAATTGGTGATAATAGGTCACGGAGTCAGGTGGTACTAGATATTTATTGGTGCCATAAAAGTACCGTCACTCACTGGGGGTGGGGTGAGCTTCGAAGTAGAAGGACTGGTCGGGCGGGTATATGGACATACTGGACGTGTCTAGAATTTGAGTAGTGTGTAAGGTAAGGGTGCACAGGTTAATAGGATTCATGACATGTTGTTAGTTGTGACATTGAATGGAGTGTGACTTTGGCAAGGGTGGGGGTATTAAAATGATTGATTAAGCAGGAATGTAAAGTAAGGCTGACTCACTACACTGGTTTGATAGAAGGTAGAAACTTTGTTGTGTAGGTACTAATTCATTAATATGCTCATTTAACTTGATAGACTGTATAAAACGAGTCTATTGGCAAAAGGCAAGCTCAAAACAAAAACAAGTTAATACTGAAACTTCTTTAGAGTTCGATAAATTGTCGGTCGGAAAACAAAATAGTTTTTCCCCCCACGTTTGTTTTGCAATCGTTGTTGCAGAAGACAATTGCCAACGGTTACAGATGCCCCTGAATCTATAGATTGATCTTTAAGAACCGTGTTGCCAGGAGGGGCCTTACTAGGACTTGGACTCTCTCACATAATCGCTTATCAAATCATGAAGACAACTTTTTTGGTTGGATATTCATGTCCTCCTCTGACTGGCATACCTTGCCATTCCGCCCTTCAACCCTGGAAGGACATACTTATTTTTCATACGTAAAGAACATACTTCGTCGATTCGACGACGTCAATATAAAACTTCGTCGTACAGATGACACAACTACTGAATATATTCTCAATTGTTTATCTTATTAGGAATAAATAAAAAACATAAAAAGATATAAATAGACGACTCGCCTAGGTATACGAAAAATGAACACAATGCAAACATAAACATGGCAAAAAACTGGTTCGATGTCAAGTTGCGTCGCGGATTCGACGAAGTATGTGCTTCGAGGGTTAAGAGGACTATAGGGTTCATAATTTGCTCGGAACATCATCCGCGGATCTGAAAAAATAAGAAAGAAGAGAGGTCTTACACCTTTTCAAACTTATATCCAAATAGAAGCAACACTGAGCATTCATCGTCTGCTCCATTCCAACATTACAGATCTTCATTCTCCATTCCGTTCCAACATTCAACTCTTCCCAAGGCAGCCACTTAGCTTTGCTTAACGACTAAGAATCTTAAAGCCCATTCAGCATGCCTCTTGACCATCCAAGAACAAGCCAAAAACAATTTAATCATCCGCCACTGGATTCAAGCTCACAGTGTATTTGAGGGCAACGAATAAGCGGACTCGCTTGCCAAGGTCGGGGCAACTTCAGCACTCATAGGGCCTGACTGTGGAGTCAGTACAAGACTCTTTAAGAAATCTTTAAATAAACAAGTGGGAAAGTGCAACGGTGCGTATGTGAAAGATTCAGTCCGTCTGTGACGGATTACAAAATACCCTATCCTACCACAAAAGAAAACTGCTTTGCCTCCCAAAAGTGGGCGGGATATAAAAATAAAATTGTTAAATGCTTTAGACTAGGTGGTTGCATACATTTCGGCCTAAAACTCCGCCTTTTAAACTCAAAAATCACTTTTGTTAACGCCACGCCCACAAAAAGTGGGCGGAAGCTCATGTTTTATGTAAAAGTTATAAAATGCTTACATCTACAACTTTTGTCATAAAATATTTAGAATTTCATATATAATTATTGAAAAACTGTAATTTTAAGCTAAAATCCCTTATAAAAGTGGGCGTGGTCAATGAAAAGACCAAACATTTTTGCTACCTCAAAGACAATAGCAAGACAAAGGCAATCTTACATACCAAAAATGAGTGCCGCTAGCACCATTGTAACATAGCTCAAGTTTGGAAAAAGTATTTTTTTAAATTAGAGATGGTCGCACATACAGGCCTGTCGTGGGCGTGACTGTTGGTTGATTCAGCCAATTTTCAAACTTTCCAAATTTCAGTTCTTTAGTTTAAAATTTAAGGCCTAAGAGATGTTTACCTTTGGACGGACGAACGGACATGGCTTAGTCGATTCTACTGTCAGACCCATTCATATCTCTAAAAGGTCTTAGGGGTCTATAGTGATTATCTCACTCCGTTACAAACTATACAACAAACTTAATATACCCTGGGTAGGGTATAAAAATAGCGTGAAGTGTAAAGTCACTTTAGTCATTGAAGTCCGTCGGCTTTTTCTGAATTTTTTTGATTTAAAATCCATAAAATGACTATTAAGAATCTTTTTTTTTTTTGAATACCGTTATATTTTTCTTAATTCTAATGTACTGTGCGCTAGCAATGGCTCTTAACCAATGATCCCAATACTCTGTGCACAAGTTTTTTGTTATCTTTAGAAAATTTTAAAATGGAAACGTCATTTTAGAAAGATCTTTTGAAATTTGTTTTGAAATGCCTTCATACCTTTAATATATACAAACCAAATTTCAATTTGATCTGTTCTACCGTTAAGATACCTGAATATTAAAAAAAATAATTTTTGAAATGTTTTCGAAGCTTTCGGGCTAAATCTCAGAATCTGCTAAATACGCCAAAATTTCTATAGTTTTCCCGAAAATAACAAACAATTCTTGATTTTGATTATTAGCAGACCATCCAAAAATGGAAAAATGACCTCTTATGGTATCACTCCGTTGTTCGTCCGTCCGCACCTGTAAATTTTGAATCGTGAGTCGTAGAAAGATGAAATTTGGTACACTTATAAATTCCGTAAATTTAATTAAAATTAAATTAATTAAAAAAATGAAAACTCATACAAGGGCAATTTTCCATATACACCCATAACGCTTTAATTGCAGTTTGAATATTGATGGTAAATGAAACAAAAACTTTTTTAGCCTTATCCTAAAAAAAAGAAAAAAGAAAATTTAAACATGCACTAAAAAAATATTGGATTTTCATAATAATACTTTTTTGGAAAATATTAAAAAGTTTTTGAGAAATAAGGAATGGAAAATATGTACCAATTTTCAACGTGTTTAACGTCATAACTTTTGCATGATTTTAATTAAAAGACCGATATTGGGCTAACATATAAAGCAGCCAAAGGCTAAGCAAGGGCTAAAATCAAATTTTGGTCAAACGGTTTTAGAACTGTAGTTTTAGCGTATTTTCGAAAAAAAAAATCGTGACAACAAAATTTGTCCCCACCACATTCTCCGATATAGCATGAGCCTAATGATTTGAAAAAATTCACACTCATCAGGAATTATTTGTCATTTTCGGGAAAACTAAAGGAATTTTCGAATATTTAGCAGATTTTAAGATTTAGCTCGAAAACTTCAAAAACATTTGAAAAAATATTTGTGTACCGATTATTATGAAATTTCGTTTGTATATAAAACGTATGAAGGGAATTGTAAGATCTTTCAAAAATGGCGTTTCTAACTTAACGTTTCCTGAAACGTTCTCAGAAACAAATTAAAAAAAAACGGTTCCTTAACCGATAACTAAAAAACCAGTGCTCTGAGTATTACAAAAAAGTAACCGTTGCATCAAAAAGAAAATACAACGGTATTCAACAAAAGGTTTCGACTAGACGTTTTATGGATTTTAAATCAAAAAAATGCAGAAAAAAAAACATAAAAACCGCGTATAATATTTATTTATTTATAAAAAAGACTTTATAAATATTATATAAAGCGAAATTAATAAGTTCTCGAGATGCGCTTGAAAAAATGCCTTAAAGTGCAAAATCGTCGTTAAAATAAAAGAGAAACAAAGTTGCAAATATACTAAACAACATTTTATAGTTATGCAAATTAAGCAACTATTCTGCGCTAAGCCTACAAAAGAAGCAGACGGACCGCTCCGTGTATGACTTCTAACTTGACGGCAATGCCCTTGTATGCATTCTCATTTTTTCATGGACTTTTTGAGTTTACCAACATTTATCTTTCTACGACTCACCATTCAAAAGTTACAGCAGGAGCGGACGAACAAGGATGTGATACATTAAGATGTCCTTTTTCCAACGGGCCGCTAAAAAGACGTCTTTTTGTTTTTTCGAGTGATTTCCTTGACTTTCGCGAACTTTCCTTTTTAATTTTTTCCAAAAATATTACATATTACAATATTATTTTCTTGACTTTTTTCACAATACTGGCGTTATTCTCTGGTAGCCTGCATTCATTCAGGTGTTGGTTGCATACTCAGAAAAGTTACATGTTTACATGCGATTGCCCCAAACATGAGCAGGATACCACATACAAAGGTAAAAAGAGGGCATAGTTCAAAGAGCATTTTTATTGGTAAACCTGCTAATGACGATCATTGGAAATCTTCTCTAGGACCTTCGAAATCTCTTTAGGACCAATTTCGCTAGTTTTATGCATATCGACCATTAATAACGAATACTAAAACTGAGCAGGAACCAAACACAGACAGTTCGAAAGCTACAAGGTCAGCAGAATATAATTTACTCTTGAAAATTTTAACGTGGGAACTGGTTCACATTGGAGCGTTAAGACAAGGGACTTGAAAAAAATTCTGACAAGTTGTTGCTCTAGTGCAGCGTTTTTCAAACTTTTTGAATGCGCGACCCCTTAAACAATAAAAAATCTGTGGCGACCATCGATCTATTACAAAACTTAAAGACAAGCCACTAAAAAAAACTTTCTGATCGACGTTCACAAAAGAAGGCGGAGACCAATAATAAGTATGTATTCAAAATCAACGCACAGTTGCGTTGATTTGTAATCATTTGGGTGAGTTTCATCAAAATTCAAATTGTTCAGCAATGTCAGTTGAGTACGGAAGGACAATTTATTGAGATTATGAAAAGTTTTTAAAATTCTCGAGCTCTAGAAGCTGAAAAAGAGCCATTTTCTGAATAATTTTTGCTTTTAACTTCACGCTTATTTATTTTTGATGTTTAAGCTCTCTTAAAAGCTTCAAGGGAAGGATGAGGGACTATCTTATTGAGAAGATACGAGAAATGATTCCTCTTAAAATTTCGGTTGTAGTCAGAGTTTCCGAAGTCTTCAGATGAATTATTGCGAGTAAACCATGACATTTTTGCGTCAAGAGACACCTTTTAGAACTAAGTTCTTAAACCGCAAAGACAGAGATCAGTACGAAGTTAATGTCATTCCAACTGATCGATCGACCGTCGTCGATAAAGATAAAAGAAAAAAAATCCATAATTACTCCATAAAGAGAAGAAGGGACGAACATACTCTGAGCTCAAAAAGAGGCCTTAAAATTGCTTGAGGGACTCGCCATTTCTTACCTTTTTGAGCACACATATCCCAGGGTGTTTTGAGCTTACGACCCCCAGGAGCCGCGACCCGAAGATTGAAAATCACGACGATGATCTTGCGGCATCATTTTCAACCAAAAGTTGAAAAGGAATATGAAGTTACGCCAAGAATTTGGTCAGCCTGTCTCATTGATAGCAACGAATAGATAGGTGAGTTGTTAGGCCTCATTTTAAATGGCAAATGTTGCCTGCCCTTACCTATGGAGAATAGGTAATTTTCGCTGACCCAAAGCTTGCAAAAATAGTCTTGGTATAGCCAAAATACATAGTCTGACCCACTCTAAGGTGCTATACGTTCCCCTCTGAAGCAGGTTTCTAAAACTTTTAGTAAAACTTGTCCCTGGCAAGCAGCATCAAATTGCAATGCTTTGAGACTTGAAAACGGAATCCTCCTTGTTTTAGAAAAGTCGATATTCTTACTGCCTTTATACTTTTCACAGACAAAACGAAGCTCGGTTTCAAAAACGGTTTAATTGCTGCATTTACTTAAATTTATAATGCCGTAAACTTCCCAAGCTAGGCGGTTATTTATGACTGATAAATTAGCTTGATTTCGCACAATCATCATAGTGTTGTGGCAGTATATACGGCTTTTCACATATGGATCCCATTCCAAAAGCCAAATTAAGAATGGCAAAAATCTCCTGCCGAACCCAGGACATCCTCCGCACGGATACTTGCCACACAAACTATTGCACCATTTAAAACTTTACCACAAAAATCAATTCTCAAACTATCACCTTTAAAGAGAACTGAATATCTCGACACAAATACCTCCCCTGATACATATATATATCTCCTCGTATTTGTCCTCGTGCACATTTTCTTTAGCACATTAGCTGCGCTTCATTTAACTGTCTTCCTATTCAAATTTCTCCACGGCATCCGATGAAAAGAAAAGTTTGTCTCAACTTTCCATGGCCAAACACCTGCAAGGGTGCATGCCGGGTAGAACGAGTAATTGCACTTATTACCTGTTCATGTAAGCAATCATCACCACGTCGTGACTCAATTCAAGTTTCAACCCAACGCCAACCCCACCGCACAAGACTGCCATATTACTTGATCACTTTCTTCTGCAGTGACGTCGCGTCGTCGTCTCTTGAAAAAAAGGGGATTGTGAAACAGCTCGAATGGCCTTCCTTCCTTCCTCCATATATTCAACTATGGCTCTCTGCTCTTTTTCAGCGCCTTCTCATTCTTCTGTCGTTAGTCGTTACCACTAACCCTGTTATTTTTTGCCTCTTTTACGTGAGCTTAGGAAACAAAAGACTATGGATATTCTTATCGTCGCACATGCACACCGAGCTGCTGCCGTCCCGAACGTCGACGCCGCCAAGCCAGAGAGGCAGGGAATTTCCATTTATTCCAAGTGAATTGGCTTTGACGAAACCGTACAAGTGGAAAATTTCCGAACAAGAAACATACGCGACGATGATGACGACAGCCCGGAAGGTTTACTCAAGTATCCAAGACGTAATGTTGTTGAGGATATATATTTAGTTCTTTGCAGTAGTAGTTCCCTGGAGAACTTCTACTCCCCACCTCTCCACCCGCCCATCCCCCTCTCGTAATCTCGTGCTAGCACATTTGTGTGTCAAAGTGAAACGTGGAAACAAAAAAACCTGGCAAAATAGAACTTGCCAGGTTAAATAATGTGTTTCGGTGTATACGTTCCCAGGGAGCACCACCAGCACACATATGGCAAAGGATGAAAGTAAAAGTATCTAGTTTAATATTTTGTGTGTTTTTCGTTTTTGTTTTCATTCAATTTCCTTCGGATTCATCTTCCGCTTCACATAGTTTATCCCCGCTGCTGGGGAAGGCGAATATGGAGGAGGTCCTCTGGGGTCCCCAGTTCGACTCAATGAGCCGTGGAGTTTATATATGAAAGGTTCATATGAAGCACGGTGGATTGTGTGTATTTTTTTTTTTTTTTTTCCTTTTGTCGTTGCATGAGATTTTATATACTCAGGAAGTAGTTATTAAGGCTGACGGAGTTTCGTTATTTCATCCTTCAAAGATCCCTAAGATGTGTAACGAATGGGCTGCGAAGAGAAAGCTTAATGGAGATTTTCGAAGGTACGAGTAGGTATGTATACGAAGGTAGAACTAACAAAGTTCAATTTTGCGGATAGCCTCCTTTGCAGATAAGGTTAACGAAATAAATTTCTTTGGTGATTAACCAGTTTGCCAATCACTGCAATGATCAGGGGACGGTCCTGTGCCATGTGGGATTTTGATTTCATTTGAATTTTTATTGATTTTGTTATCCCCATAGTTTCAGAGTATGGCATTGCTCAAATGAAAAGCAGAATGAGGTTTTTTGTTTAACAAAACAGTATTTTGTTTAAGCATCTCAAACATCGTAAGGACACTCCCCAGATACTAAATAAATGACTTTATCCTTATTTCAACGCATCAGTTTATTTGTTCGATGACCAGAAGTGATGGTCATAAAAACCCCCCGGGCACAGAATTCCTAAGCTGATGCGCTAATTTAGATGTGATTTGAAAGTGTTCTTGAAGATTTTATTCTGAGTTTCTTTGAAACCTCTTAACAAGCAGCTATTGTATTACGATTGAGCACTTGGTGGTCAAACGTCCAACTCCACTTCAGACTTGACCTGAACTTTGCATTTCAATCCGTTGTGCTTCAGTAGAGGGAGATTGGTCTAATAGTTTGTCTTTTAGACAAAAGCGAATTTCTCACATGGATCGTTTTCATCATGTTTTTCCACAAATTTTGGGTGACGCGACTATTTCGAAATGAACGAAAATATCTAAGAAAAACTCGTACAAAATGCTGAATACTAGTCAGCCTCCTCAGAACTGAACCTTTCATCTTTACCGGGAAACACAAAGTCCCACCCATCGAATTCCAAAGTCAGAGCCAGAGGTACTAGCTTAATCTTTTCTGATGAAGCTAAATTTTTTGTTCAGATCTTAGACAGAAAGCTTAGCTTGAAAACTTTTATGCAAGAAACAGTTTGAAAAACTACGGTATTGATTTTATATTGGCAAAAAATCCATTGTTAACGTATAGGGACTTCAACCCTGAACCACTCGCTACCTATATACTCTTGATCACTCTAAGTCTTAGCGTCTTAGCAAAGAAAAAGAGACCGATAGTATCGTAAGATCGATACTGACCTAAAATGCCCCCGTGACCAAATGTGCCAGATTTTCGCGCCACTCTCTCAGCACCGTTTAAGAAGTGGCGCGAAATATTGTAACAAAAAAAAAAAAAAAAACAATTTTATATTGAAATCATATACCAAATGCTGAAAATTTGCCAACATTTCTCTTGACTAACGAAATTGAAATAGAAATTGAAAACACTTATGACTACGTGACTATCCACAAGAAGTTGTTTCCACATTTTTATCTCTTATCTCGTCAAGCTTGTATTAAGTTTTCTGTCGAATAGGCTCTTTAAAGTGTTCGTCTGTTGCTGCCTTTTTCCTGCCTGTCTAAGTGCCGTTTATGACACCTCAATATTAAGTATTAGGGCCGATACTGTACAACATTATCTAAGTCCGACATTCCAACACTGCCTTACTGTGAAAAAACAATGGTGGCGCATGCCACAACCATACATTCTTCGCATGAATTGACCTTTCATGCGAAAAAACCTTTAAAATTTATATTTATTGACTATTGTTCCTTGTTTATTATTTGTTATTTGCTTCTTATTATTAATTATTTATTTTTTAGGTGGCGCTAAGAAAACGAGGAGTTCCAGAAGCCTAAGTGCGGATTATCATGGACATGTATGATGGAGCAAAGAAAAGAGTAAGATGTCCTTCCGGAGTCACTGATGAGTTCTCAATTAAAGTCTGTGTACACCAGGAAAGCGTCCTAAGTCCTTTCCTTTTCATTTTAGTCCTTGATTTTCTGCTTGAAGGAAAACTGACGGACCCGAAAGTACACCAACCATTCTTCGCTGACAATGGGGCCATCATAAGTGAAGATCATATATCCCTGCAGCGAGCACTTGATTTATGGGTGGATGTTTTAGAGGGAATTGGGTATCGTACTAGCCAAAAGAAGACAGACATCTACTCTGTCAGATGTGCTGCCCATTCTCTGACCCACCCGAACCAATTCCAGACATTAATCACCATTCCAGCGCAATCGCGAAGGAGAGGAAGGCCTAAACAGTAGATCACACAAATGCAATGACAACAGCATTTATTTGGCCTGTGACGAAGAGATCCAAAACCGGGTGGCCCGCCGGTATATTCTGAGGTCAAATCGGCGTACCCCACAAGCGGACCATTAGGAATGCAGTAGACTGGGAGGGTAATAATACTTTATTTCAGATGATATCCTCGCGCCTAAATGAAAAAGAAGAATATTTATTTTTTATTATTTACAGCGCCGTGCTGTTACATGTCATCTGTGCGGCAGATCAACACCTAATTTACCGCCTGAAAAGTTTCAAAATCTTAAGTCAACTTTTGGCATTTGACCTACTGGCTTGATGCCTATGATCGCTTTATAAACATCTGCGTTCCCAGAGAGAGGCAGAGTTATGTTCACATTTCTGGAAAGGCAGTGTGTCCAAATATTTGTTTCTTATTAATTTTTAACCGTCAATGTAAATTTTTGTATAGGCAATATGCAATCGTATGCAAAATTCCAAAATAAAAATGTAATTACCTACTCACAGGCTTCGATAGTCATTGAAAGGAACACAGGAACATACCTAGAAAAAATACAAATAGCAAAAGTTGATATCACCGTAACTAATAATTATTGAAGTTATTTAAATAAAGAAAAATTGTGCAAAAATGGATCATTATTTAAAATGCTGAATGAAACACACATTCCGCCTTATTTTCTTTCAAGGAATTTAACAAATGAGATCAAGACCAAAACACTACGAACTATTAACCTCTTGCTTTCTCCCATCCTTTTACACTTTCTTTTATCTCATCGTCCTTGTTATGACTTCCAATAATTTCAATTAAAACTATTTCAACACCTTGAAAAGTGATTTTCCACAGAAAACTTATCTAGATCCGGACTAATGGGCAAGTTTTTCCTTGTAAAATCCTCTTTGAAAGTTTAAGTCCACTGGCTGTTTAGTTGACGTTGAAATCAATTAACGCGCTTCCTACGCGAAAGGAATGCGCGGCAATGCAAACTCACTCTAATCCTTCACTCTAAACTAGCTAATTGTTTTATCCTAATTTCAGTTAATTATTATACCATAGATACGCGCAAATGAATTGCGCCAAGGATTGAAGAGTGCAGAGGCGGTGTTAATGCTATTCAAGTTTCGATCCCCTTTTTTTGCCTTCTGTTTCCAAGAAAGTGACCTTAATCCTCAGCAAAATGGACAGCTGTTTCCACTTAAGTTATCCCTCCTTAGGCTGTTTTCTCTAATCATTTATTAATCTTTCTTCTATCCTATCTGGTCTGGTGGTCGGCACTGCCTCCCACATTCGCAGACAATAATTGTTGTGAGAAGGATATTATAGTCAAGGAAAAATTTTCTGCCAGAGTCTGTTACTGTTTATGTGTTTGATGGGAATTTTAAGAAATTCTTTGAAGTTAATTGGTAAACAGAAAGTATTGCTTGGTCATCTCTTATGAGTATAATGAAGTTCGTTACTTTCCTAAGTAGGCAATTAAGCAATTTATGTTGGCTAATGGAGAAAACTTTGTTGTTGAGATTCTTAATTAAAATATTCAAAAGATTATATAGGGGGATGTTGTTGTTTTTTTGTTTTTAAGGTAAAAAGGACATGATTCGACCGAAGAAATCCAATGAAAAATTGAAAAATATCAGACTGTATTCTTTTGACAAGTACTTCTTGAGACGCAATTGATTATGAAAAACGTGTCTCGATTTTTTCGGATAAAAGTCTTTGGGAGAAAGTATAAACAATTAAATATTAAGCTTTAAAAGAACCGACTTAAATTGAGAAAAAAATATTATTATGCCTCTGTATTGATCTGACGGGTGTTCTGATCTGTGGTTGGGTCACAGCTCTCAGGTATCTTGTAAACACTAAGAGACAATTTCCACAACAAAAAAGTTGCCGTCGATAATTGAGATAATATTGCGTCTTATGGAAGCTACAGCTGTCGTTCGTTGAAAGCCTCTGATAAGACTCAATGTACCCAAAAACTCTTTCGTCGCTCGCGGAAGGCCTGTCTAAGACTGTTGCTGTGTATTATTCTCAGAGCATTTACGAAATGTTCTTTTTATTGCGTGAATGTTCTGACACCTCAACATTAAGTGATATTTTGTGCCGTGAACGTAAGAAGAGTTTAGGCATAAAAGTCTAACCGTCAGAACGTTTAGCTGTCTGTCCTTTTAGTTTTAAGGCTTTTAGAACAGGATTGAATTAAAGAATAAATATCATGAAGATCGGAGGAAGCCTCCATGTAAAAAAACTTATATCAAGGAAACTGGAAACTGGCTCAGTTGGTATTGCCATGCTGAAATGAGAGATGCAGCGCAATTGCGAAAGAGAGGAACGCCTGAACAATCATGTATTACACAGTTGCAGCGAAAACAGAATTTATTTGGCCTCAGTGACGAAGAGATCCAAAACCGAGTGACCTGCCGGTATATTCTGATGAGGTCAAATCGGCGTACGCCAAAAGTGGATCAATAGGATTGCAGTAGAGTGGGAGGGTTATGATCCATCACTTCAGATCATAACCTCGTCCCTAAGAGAAAAAGAAGAAAAACAACAACATAACTGAACTTAAATTTAACAGAATTCAAACTTGGAGTGCAGCTTGGTTTTCTTTTTGTACAGACAAGGTGCAAAAATCGCTTGGATCCGTCTTCTGCCACGCCCATAATTGTCTTGTAAGACAACCTTGAACAAAATTTTTTATTTCAAAAAGATTTCGCATGATAAGCGCCATGCTGATTGATGGGTGTTATGCGGCCTTTTCACGGTCAATCGATTGACGTGATTGACGTCCATGCATTTGTGAAAATTTATCTGTATGGGTCACACACATTCTTACGAAACTTATTGACCAAAACAAATCGATTTTTATTTTGCATGATGAACATGATACCGATTGATGTGTGTTAGGGCTAGATTGAGCAAAAAATTATTTGTTTTTGATTTGGAGTACGAGGATTTGTTTTTGCAAACATAAGAAAGTGTGGTGGCTATAAAAACTAAACAAAAAAACTAAAAATTTGTGTCGATCGATTCAAATGTGTGATCAATCTACACGTACACGATGTTTGACGTCAATCGATTGACCGTGTTAGGCCCACATAAGCTGAAACACGACTTGATTGGCCATTTTTTTTTAACACGAGAGATGCAACAAGGATTTCTCTGTCTGACCATAAAACATTTTTTACGAGTTGGTGGGGCAAAACTGGGGAATATGGGCAACCTCTTCAGTGTTTTCAATATTTGCAAAACTAAAATGTAATTTTTAACCTAAAAACAACAGAAACATTCTTAACTCAAACGTAAGCGAACTAATGAATGTTAAAAGGAACAAAAACTTGAAAAAAAAAATTTAAGAAAAACTGTTGAAAATGCCATAATCCTCTTCCAAGGCGGGTTATATGGTAACCCTTTCTGATGATTTGGTGCATGAGCTTTTTTTCTTATTATTGTTTATTGTTATTATTGCATATTATTGTTCTGAATGCAAGAAACAAGGAGACAAGTGTTTTGCCCTATTAAAGCTTTTCCGAAAAACAAGTAGTCTCTTTTTAGATCACTTTACTCTATAGGCAATGAAGAATTTAAACTAATGTGCATTTATAAATGTAAAAACCATCTATCAAATTGCATCAAGCCTGATGAACGCAAGGATTCTTAACAAGAATGGATGAAGGTCAGCCGATTGGGAAGCTGTAGATCAATTTGAGCCTAGGCTGATCGAGTTTACGCCTTTGCGGCACACTTTTACCTTCAAGTTATGACGCAGGTAATTCCAGTGCTTACAGTGCCACTAAGACTTTGCTGAATATTTTTTTTTTCAAAGGAGAAATGGGTTGCGTGTTTGTCACATTAATGCTCAAAGTCTTTCGCCAAAAATTGACGAGTTTAGAAGACTGTTTGAAGACTCCAATCTTGATGTTATATGTGTGTCAGAAACGTGGTTCAGGCCTAAAATTGAGGGTTTTTTTACTCACTCCAGGGGTATCACCTTTTCAGAGGATAACAGAGGAGGTGGTGGTAGATATGACAGAGGAGGTGGTGGTAGATATGACAGAGGAGGTGGTGGTACAGCCATATATGTAAGGACGTCCTTATGCAAGTCAAAGCCAAAAGTAGTTTAAGAGTCACCAACGGACTGCGCTTTCCAATACGTTTTTATTGAGCTATGCTTTAGATTACAAAAGTGCTTAGTAGGATGCTTTTACAGACCTAACAGATACATAAACCGTGACCTCTTAAAATCTGCTTACGAAGATCTTACATGTAGGTACCAAAATGTTGTTATAGCCGGGGATTTTAATTGTAATTTGCTCGATTCCTCTCAATATCGTACAATGCTAAATTTGTTATCTACCTTTAGTCTTCATGGAAGCCAAATATCTTGGCGTTTTGTTTGACTCCAAACAAGATTTCAAAAGGAACACGGAGGAGAGAATGAAGAAAGGTCTAATTGCTCTTTACACATGTAAACAAGCCATTGGGAAAAAGTGGGGTCTTCAACCCAAAATAACATACTGGCTTTATACAGCGGTTGTTAGACCTATTCTTACCTATGGATCACTGGTATGGTGGGAGGCGGGTAAAACGAAATCTTACCTCAATAATCTGAAGAAGGTACAAAGATTAGCTTGCTTAGTTATCACAGGTGCATTAAGATCCACGCCTCAAACAGGTCTGGAAACAATGCTGGAACAATGCTTTTCACAAGAAATATGGCGGCAAAGGCAGCTCTCAGACTAAGAGAGAACAACCTCTGGAAATCACAATGTCTAGGACACTCAAACATTCTGAACATCTGAAATCAAAATGGGTCTGTAACCCGTACGGATTATAAGAAACCTCAATTTGACTTCGACAAAAGATTCAAAGTCATTATACCAAGAAGGCATGACTGGGTGGAGACTAAAGTTGACATCAAAGATATAGCTATCTATACCGATGGTTCGAAAACAGAGAATGGAACAGGTTCTGGAGTCTTCTCGGAAACACTGCAAATCAACCAGTCATATCGACTAAATGACTACTGCAGTGTTTTTCAAGCTGAGATTTATACGGTGAAGAGAGCTGCACAGACAATTCAATCTATGGATCTTCCAGCAACGGAAATCACCATATGTGTTGATAGTCAAGCAGCACTTAAAGCCCTGGACTCCAACCTCTAAGTGTGTCAAGGACTGCCTCATGGCATTAAAGGTTATAAGCTTCCACACAGTTCTACTCTGCTGGGTTCCTGGGCACGTTGGCGTGGCCGGAAATGAATTGGCGGACGAACTGGCAAGGAAAGGTTCTGATATTGACATAACGATGGCTGACCGACGGGTTTATCTCCCTTTCAACTAAACAAAAAGTCTTATAGATCAATACACGTTCAAACTAGCCGGTGAACGTTGGCTAAAGACGTTGGCTAGAACGTTGGTCTAAGGATTTTTTTTTTTTCTTTATAAATCACTCGCGAATTAAGGGATTGGCTACCCTTTTAATGTTGTTTCACATCTCACGAGCGGAAAGGATTAGAAGAAGAATGAAAGGATGAGAGGTACCGGTGCACTCTTGTTTTAAACAGCTGCAGATTGAATTGTGTAGGAAAGACTGATCGTGGGAGGACATTCCACATTCGCGTTGTACGGCTTATGAAAGAACCTCTAAACTTAACTGTGCGTCCGAAAGTGGGCTCAAGGGTAAACTGATGTGCATTCGATCTATTGCGAGTATTACGGTTGAACATCTTAAGGGGTGGAATGCAATTGGCTATTTCGATGGAACATTGTTTGTGAAAAAAGCGATAGCACAGTGATAGGCAAGAGACATTGCGTCGATGTTCCAATGAGTCAATTGACTTCGCAATATTTCTGTCTCCAATGAGTTTTATCGCGCGTTTTTGTATCCTGTCTAGCAAATGCAATGCTGTCTTTGGAACACCAGCCCAGACATGGGAATTGTATTCCAACTTAGGGCGAATATATGCCTTATATAAAATAGCCAAATCAGAGGGGGTAAAATATTTCTTGCATCTTTCAAGGAAACCTAGGCATTTTGCAGCGTTCTTGGCGACCTCGAATATGTGGTCATTCCAACCAAGGTTGTTATTGACACACATACCGAGAGTGGAAAGCGTTTCGGTTTCATTGATGCAAGTGCCATTCATGGATAATGGCTGGGTGTTTCGGTTTTGCTTCAATGACAGAAGACAGCATTGAGTTTTAGAAGCATTAAACTCTACTCTGTTTTGAGATCCCCATGATACAATGCTGTTAAGATCAGAGTTTAATGAGTTTGACATACGCTGCCGTTCTAGTTCTACGTCCGAAGCGCAGGGGCGCGGAACCGAGAACGAATATGAGAAACTGCGGTTACTGTCATCAGCAAAGGAGTGGATTGGATTAGTTGTAGCAGACAGAACATCATTAGTGAAAATAAGGAAGAGTGTCGGAGACAAAACAGAGCCCTGGGGAACCCCAGCGTTTATTTTGTGAACTGCAGACTTGAAGCCATCCAAAATAACTTGAATTGAACGGTTCGAAAGGTAATTACTAATCCATTGAATAAGAGATTCGTCGATTCCAAATGCACGCATTTTCGACAAGAGAGCTTGGTGCCAAACTCTGTCAAATGCTTTTGAAATATCAAGCGCAACAATCTTGCTTTCACCAAGAAGATGCAAGGAATGGTTCCACTTTTCGGTGAGATATGCCATCAGATCACCAGTGGACCTTTTGCTACGAAAACCATATTGCCGGTCATTAAGTAGTTTTCGTGATGATCATGAGCTGGAACTTAATCAGCGTTTCCATGACCTTAGAAAGAAGGGAAGTAAGTGCAATTGGACGATAGCTAGAGGAAGAAGAAGAATCGCCTTTTTTAGGGACGGGCTGGACAAATGCTGTTTTCCATCTACTCGGAAAGAGACCTGAGAAGTAGGACCGATGAAAAAGCTTACACAATGGTTTTGCCAGCGTGGAAGAACACCTCTTCAGAACAATCGGGGATAATAACAGTCTAAAGATTGTATCATAACTCACAGCTTATGGCCAGTACTCGACCTAAAAAGAACAACGACCCTTCTATCTCTCGTTGGTGAAGTAACGGGACACTGCACCATTGGTGTCATGGCTACATGAATGGGAATCTTTGCGAACGACTTCTGCAGAAGCTGTAGGGATGAAGAAGAAATTGAGTCTATAGATGTTTGTGGCCATAGTCAGGCCATAAGGACTTTGTCGGGAATGAAAAGGCTGACGAGCTCGCAAAATATGGCTCACATCTATGTATTACTCCAGCGGACATAAGAACTCATCCTCCGCTTTTCTTTATAGCAGGCGAAATGTCTGCGACCATACACAATATAGCCCAAAACAGATGGGAAAATTTGCAGAGCTGTGGCAACACAAAGGCGCTGTGGCCATCTATAGTTGGCAGCAAATCAAAAAAGCTTATAGCGTTAAATAGGCCATCACTGGCCATAACCACAAGAGTGGTAACAGGCCATAACCTGTTGGGAAAACGCTCAGCTACACTGGGAATCACTAACACCAACTATATTTGCAGGGGATGTCATGATCCAGAAGCGGAAGAAGATGTGAAACACCTCCTCTGTCAGTGTCCAAGTGGCAGCAGACAGCGTTTTCGACTTCTGTGCCAATAACTCTTTGAGGAACTGAGCGAGCTTGCAAGTATAGCGGTGACGAATATTGTAAATTTCAGCCGAATGTCCGGCTGAGACAAGTTTCTCTTCAAAGCTCAGGATACTTCGACTGACTAAGTGTCATAGTTAAACTAAAATCTTTATTCCTTTCAGGTTGTCTCTATGGGGTGACGCTAAGGGCCCTCGTAGGCCTATGCGAGTTGGTGGCTTCTGCTGCCAGCAACCCTACCTACCTAACCTAACAGTCCTTCTCTTCGTCGACGATCTAGTTTTATGCTGACAACCACTTGGTTAATTTAACGATGCTCATGTTGGGCTGGTTTTGGTCGTTTGATTAGAGATGCAAACAAAAAGTGCGAAGAAAATGATTCCAGGATTTCCTACGTTTCGAGGGTCCTTTCCGATTTCTTAGGGAAATTTTACCGGCTACAATCGATTATGATTTATATTTCTATTGCTTAAGTTATTTACTTCCTCTTAACCTACATTTAACTTATTGATTTTGGGTAGATATATCACAGATTTATTTTTTAAACACTCATTTTTGAAAAGCGCAGTAATATTTGTCAGTGGGCGATAACCCTATCGAAGCTGTGAAAGAGTTTAAGTACCTACCTTGGTTTTCTTATCTCACACAACGTCATTGCCCGACTGAATGTTAAGGAAAATGATCTACGTTAGATCTATGTTAGAAACCTCCTCAAGGCTAGCGCCGCATTACATAATGAAGCTATTGACCTGGCCCGTCGTCAACCACCATAAAGAAGAGCGATGACCTATGCAATGCAACGTAGATTAAGACCCTTTAAAGAATGTCTGCTGGAGACTCTCCTGTACTTGAATACTTTGAACACAGAGGAATTCAGCCCATGCAGCGTGAAACGTCTGACCGCCCATTTTTCGATGGATGGCTAGGCAAATGCTTAAGTCTTAAACCTATGCGAAAATCATGCAAACAACCCCTTCTGGGGTTGTTGGTCCCCAATCGGGCGCCTCCCAAGGGAAGGTCCCTAATCGGGCGGATAGGGGAATGCTCACCAGATATGATGGGTACCGGTATGAAAAATACCCGGGCGGACCAAAACCAGCAACAAACGAAAAATCCAGAAGCGCTCAAAATGAGCGGCTTCCTAGTCGGCGTCTGTTACCCAGGTTAGGGTCGGCCGAATACAAAACACCTTATTCTCTTCCAATGCGCAAATTAAATGCACAACAATTAGATGCATGCCAGAAGTTTTCATGAAATATTCAGGCTGGTTTTACTATTGCTTTTTTCCGTAAAGGCATAACACTTGCGGGGAAAAGCTTTGGTGTTTCTATGCAAAGGTTTTATGTTTGGCTCATCAGCGTTTATCAGCGTGGGAGAAAATATCGCACTTTTCTTAAAAACTACACAAATATCACGTGAAACAAGTGTTAAAAAACAACCACAAAAAAAGTAGAAGCCACATTACTCACCAAAAGGTGCAATATTACCCTCTGTTTTACCAATTTTAGTTCATACATATCATGGAAAAAAATCGTTTTTGATTATTTGATTATAATGAAAAACAAAATTGGATGATGGCAGCCTATCCACCGTCTCACCGACTTAAACCTACAAAATACAATCATTAATCTGTGATGCAGTAAACACGCCTCACGTGATAGAAAACCATTATTTTATTTAAGCAGAGCTCCTGTTCTCTCGATTTTTTTTAGTAAAAAAAGATGTTTGCTAGGCTGTGAATTTCAATGGCATTCACAGCGCAAAAACATAACAAAAAAATTCCTCACTTCCTTTGTAACGTGTCATCTCCCCTAGACACAATAGAGGCGTATAAGCTATACCCAAATGGATTATTTTAGAAGTATCCGCCTTGGAAGAACCCCTAAGAACATAAAGGTATACGGAAAAGCTTTTAAAATTGCCCGGTCACTAAAGATTTTCATTATTGTGACTTAATTCGAGTTGCCCCCCCCCCCCTCCTTTCCCCAAAATCACATGTGTGTCATCTTATTACAGCTTGCACGACACGCATTCAACCCAAATCTTCGCAAGTCACTCAGCAAAGGTAGGATAATCGATGGTAGAAAACACAAAATTCCGAAAGCTAAAACTTTTACAATTTAGTATGCAAGGAGCCGACACAGATTCCTTTAGAACGGAATCAAATCAGATGCTCTGACGCAGAATATAATTGGATGACTGGAAAATTGTGTGCACGACATTTTCTTTCATTTGTTTTACCCTTTTTTTTGGGGGGGCTTTTTCTTTCAAGTACGGTGACCTTTTTGCGGTGACCAGAGAGTGCAGAATAATTTCGAAAAATTATGTTTTTTGTGTTTTTTTTCCCCCAGTTGTTCCTTAAGTATTTCGGTTGTGTTGTTTGCCATTGTTATAAAAGTCACGTGACACAATTGTATGTAGGATATTAGAAAACGTGACCGGAATCCTAATGATGATTAAGTATATTGTCATGAAAGTGTAGGCTCTCATCAGAAATGGAGAGATTAGTTTAAGGAAATGACAGTGAAGCGTGCTTAATGTTATTTGAAAGGGTTAACTTGAAAGGAGTCCTATGCTCTGGTTAGGCACATGGCTGAGACAGGAGGAAAAAAACACAAAAAGGAAGAAATTTAATCAGAATATTTTGTGGAAAGCATTTAAGGATGATACTCACAGATACAACTGATTGTGCAAACGGAAGTTGCAAAGTAACGATTGAAGATAAAAGTGCTTTCAGCATTTCACTAATAAAAAATTCGCGTTTGAGAATTGCCTTAAGTATTTGAAAAATGGTTTACCTATTCCACTTTAGAATGATACGGCTTTTACTTATTACTTAGTAAACTACGTATCGAAAGACTGTGTATATTTATAACCAACATTCTAGTGCCGCCTTACAAATACCTCGTGCTCGGCAGTTGATTCAAAATCACACAAAAAATGAGTGCTCCAAAACCAGATGCGCAACGTGACCAAACCGAAAACGAAAAGCTTATACCCTTGTTATCAATGTGTCATTGAATAAAATCTCAACTTTCCACACGTGACTCTTTTTAAAGTCCTCGCAAAAAAGTGATGAAAAATATATACTCATCTATAACCATAAATAATCCTCTAGAGACTTTTGGGACACGACAGAAAGTAGGTGGTCTGGTTACACATGTTCCTAAGTTAAACATAAAAAGTTTTGCACATTTCTTATTTCGTTTCAAATAAAAGGGTTGAGTCTGGAACGTTGAAATTGCGAATATAAGAATTGAAGAGGAAAGGTAAGAGTGACTTTTCTTTTCTTTTCATTCCAGCAAAAAAAATATAAGGAAATATTGAAACAAAATAAATAACATTGAGAACAAAAAAAAAGTTTTCATCGCACAGGCATAATGTTGTAAAGTATTCTTCATAAGTTGCATCATACGTGTTGTTATCATCCGTGCACCTTTTATCACCTTTATGATAACAGCGAAGGAGGGTGAACTTATGCAAACAATTAAGAACATAATGGCGTTTATTGAAGTTACACGCTCATAACTTTTGGGTGGTTGGAATAGATAGAAAGATGTGCTCATTTTGACATCAATTTATAAAGCTGTTGTAACCCAGTTAAGGAATAAAGAGAATTACTTAACCTGATGGCATTTGAAATATTTTATAATAACAAGCTAAAGAAAATGTTCACCAAAGTGATTATGAATGAAAAACTACTTAAGACCTTCATAAAACAAAATAAGGATTGTTTGGTTTATTTTCACGTATCAGACATTAGACGACAAAAGTCAGAATGAACAAGCCATTATCTTCTTTTCGCAACTTACAAAACATAAGGGCTAAAAATTATTTTTGGGTGGTCTTTACCCCAGCATCTTCACTGACGGGTCCAAGATGGACTGTGGTGTCGGTGCAGGAGTTTTCTCAGAATCTCTTAATATCTCTAAATCCTACAGACTTCCAGACACAGCCAGCATATTCCAGGCGGAAGTACTCGCAGTTCGCGAAGCATGTCGTCAGTTAAAAACACACCCTTTTAAAACACAAAAGCAATACGTCGCTATTTTCGTCGATAGTCAAGCAGCCATCAAAGCTATTGACTCAGTAATCACTTCCTCCAAACTTGTTAAAGAATGCCAATACGAACTGGCCTCGCTTGATGCCCATTTCAAGGTCTCCCTGATCTGGGTACCGGGGCACAGCGGTATAGCAGGCAACGAACAAGCTGACGTCTTGGCGAGGCAGGGTTCACTTCTCCCTTGCTCACTCGCAGAGTCAGTACATATCCCACTTGGTGCAATAAAGGCCATAATATCCTCGAACTATCTGGAGACAGCCAACCTTAGATGGTCAAGGCTAACTAACTGCGCCATATCTAGAAAGATGTGGCCAAAATATAACAAAGCAAAAACACATGATCTGCTTAATAGAACGCGTTCCGATATCGCCAGACTAACAGCGATTTGCACGGGACACTGGCCAATAAGCGAACATGCCGCCAAACTTGGCATTCCCCACATTGTCGCAGTTGTGACGACGCGACTGAAAAAGAAACTCTTTTGCACCTCATGTGCGCCTGTCCGGCACTAGCCAGGGCCAGACAACGGGCATTAGGGAAACCCTTCTTCAACACACTTGAGGAGGTCTCAGGTAAGAGCATCAGAGAACTAATAACATTCCTTAATTCAACAGGTTGGATCTAGAATAAGATCAAATCAAATATCCAGGTCACGTGAGTTTGTGGTATCAAAACGGCACTTCAAGTGCTACTTGAGCTTCCTTTCTGGAAGCAACCACTTCTACCTACCTACCTTACCCCAGCATAATTGCTGTGCAGAGCATGAAAACATGCGAAAAACGACCAAAATGGCATTTCACCAGAGTACTTACGACAGGGCTCTTCAGCGGACTATCGCAAGAGTCTAGTCGTCCGTATGCACTTTTTCTCGCTGGCTACCGCGATCTTATGATCTTTTCTAGTAGCGCTCGGTAGCTAATTTATAGAAAATTCTACAGCTTATGAGTATCGGCCTATTAGTATTCTGCGATGCTTATCCAAAGTGTTTGAGAAAGAAACTGCAAAGTTGGACCATTTCTGTGTCAAGGCTGTACTTTATCCTCATCAATCAGGTTTCCGTGAGGCCCACAGCTGCTCTTGGAAGATTAACGTTACGATTTTGTTCAGGGTCCCATAACTTAACTCTGCTTATTTGACTTCTTAAAGGCTTTTGTTATAATGGATCATGACATTTTAAGCTGGCAATTAAATTTTTTTTTAGATTTCAGTAATAGAGGTATTAGGCTACTGCGAGACTTTCGCTAATAGATCGCAAAAAGTCGTCATTGGTGAGAGGTCATCTGCATTTAAGCCTCTGAAGCAGAGAGTACCACAGGGATCTATGTTGGGGCCACTCCTTTTTTTTCATCTTTACTAATGATCTGCCCACAGTTTGGTAGTTTTGTTGAAGACGCTTTTACGCAGACAATGCCGTAGTCTGTTTATCCCTGCCTCTGAAAGAAATTTTCGGGCTTTTGGCTTTTTTAAATATCGACGCAATTAATGACTGGGCAGTAGAAAATGGGCTTCTTTCAAGCCCAAATAAATTTTTAGCTTTGCCCATATCAAACAAACTCTTAGAGATAAGCGTGGTTCCCCACATTTCTCTCTCGCTCTCTAACTGCAGACCAACCCTCAACCGAAAGTTCTCCTGCTTTTACCACATCAACCGCTCGATCGGCCGCATATTTTTAGAAAATATTTTGGGGAAGTCCTGGTTTTACCCTAGTTAATACTAGACATAAGTTTGTTAGTACCCTTATTATGCCTCTGATCCCCCATACTCGCTGCAGAAGCTTAAGGTAGCGTTCAACGACATGGTTCGGTATTTTAAATTTTTTTCGGATATTACCGCGTATTAATCAAAATGAGCTCTCACGTAGTCACATAGGAAATCCTATGCGACCCATTGTGAGTCGAATCAATGCATCACCGTGCTACCTTCTTTCTAAGCATTTGGTGGAGGTCCTAAGACCGTTGGTTGGGAAAACAGACCACTGTATAAAAGATTCATCGCATTTCGTGTCGATTTTGAATGCTCTAAAACTTGAAGCGGATGAAGTTATGATAAGTCTTAACCTCGAGTCGCTTTTTACTGACGTACTGGTGGAGGAGGTTCTAGTTATTATTCCTCAACTAATTTCAACCACCAACATAGACGAAAACTATATGGCCCTCTTAGAATTTTGCCTTTCCTCGGGCTATTTCTCATTCAACAACAAGTTTTATGTACAAAAAGGTGGTGTAGCGATGGGGTTTCCCTTAGCTCCCTTAGTTGCTGATTTGTGGATGAAAAACTTTGAGAAAAAAGCCCTGAACAGCTGCAACGTAAAGCCAAAGGTCTGGTTGGTTGAGATATGTCGACGACACCTTCTGCATCTTTAAAGTTTCTGCCGTGACGAGTTTTGTAGAACATCTGAACTCGCAGCATCCCACAACTAAGTTCACAATGGAACAGGAACGGGATGGCTCCATTGCTTTCTTAGACGTAAGGGTTATGCGGAAGCAGGACGGTACACTAGGACACACCGTATACAGAAAAGGCACACACACCAACAGATGCCTATACGCTACCTCCCAACACCATCCGGCAAATTTAAGATCCGTCGTGTCCACGTTAATACAGCGCGCTCACAGAATATGTGATACCGAACGTCTTGCCGCTGAATTAACCTTTCTTGATAACATCTTAAAATCGAATGGATATTCGAAAAAACAAAGGACGTGGAAGCATAATTTGCCCCGGGAAAAGGACGACAATGATATGGACAAAAAAGCGTTTTTGCCATATTTACAAGGTGTTACCGACAGAGTAGGCAAAGTTTTGAAGCGATACGGGGTAAAATCGATATTTTTACCTCCACAAAAAGGTGATAAACTACCTCCAGTCACCTAAAGATCGCTTCGGTTCCCTGTAGCTGTGGGGCGTCATATGTTGGGCAGACAAGAAGAAGCATCGCCACCCGCTTGAAGGAACACATTAGTGTCGTCAGCAAACGTCAATGGGAGAAGAGAAATCAGCAATATTCGAACACATCCTTGACAATCCAAACGAACACCATTAGATACATTTGGATGAGGCTAAAGCTCTTGCCCGCGAGCCGCATTATATCCCTCGCTTAGTTCGGGAGGCTATTAAAATAAAACGAGACAAAAATTTCAAAAGGGACGACAGTTTTAAACTCTCGAAAACTTGGGATCACATAATTAACACCACACAGTCGATCTCAAATAGGCTTGCGACACTTACTTACTTAAGGTGGCGCTACAGTCCGGGGTGGACCTGGGCCTCAGCCAGCAAGCTTCGCCAGCCAGCTCTGTCTCTAGCTAGCCGTCTC
Organism: Neoascia interrupta; assembly: GCA_947623515.1. Taxonomy (NCBI): domain Eukaryota; kingdom Metazoa; phylum Arthropoda; class Insecta; order Diptera; family Syrphidae; genus Neoascia; species Neoascia interrupta. Next base: position 56,975,060 of record OX392462.1, on the reverse strand, counting down.
CAGTTTCGCACGCGAAGTTGGCTGAGGTCCCCTTCCACTTGCGTGCGCCACCTGACTCTCGGTGCTCCTCTACCGCGCCGTCCCGGCGGTGTGGATTCGAAGATTTTCCGGGCCGGGGCGTTGGTGTCCATCCGCTCTAGATGACCCAGCCATCGTAGACGTTGTGTTTTGACTCTTTTGGCTAGGTCGGTATCGCTGTACAGCCCGTATACAGCCCGTACAGTTCGATGTTATATCTCCTCCTCCACTCTCCGTCTATGCAGACGGGACCGTAAATCGTCCGAAGAATGTTCCTCTCGAAGCAGCCTAAAGTGTTTTCATCCGCCTTTGACAGGGTCCATGCTTCTGCACCGAAAAGCAGGACTGGGATGATGAGGGTCTTAGGCTTGCGACACCAAGGGATATTGTGAGCACCGCTTGTTCCCAACAAAATCTATCGCATAACCGAGAGAACAATTCACCGCCTACGCACCGCTACAACCTTTGTGTTTGTTATGGGCTATATCCCACTGCAGTATCTTAAATATTGTCTTTCAAAAGACTCCAGTTCTATTGCAACTGAGGGTGAAATAGTAAACCACGCGCAAAAATTGTATATGATAACACTGGTCGGATGGAAGCTTTATATAATAATAGTTTGCTTTTCATCGTGACATATTTGGATGATAGCATGGGTTTTAGAACAGAGGCAGCGGCCTTTGTTGAAGCAAGCTTTTCTAGCATGCTTGTTAAAGCGAAAACGATTTTCAAACAAAATACCTAGGTTTTTGGTCTCATCTTTTAGTGGCACACGCTTGCCCTCTAGGTGTAAGCAGAGTTATTTAATTTCGTGAGCTGCTGGTCTATGACCTCTACCATAAGTGAGCCCACATTTTTCGATGTTAATATCAAGACACCAAGATTTTAGGTATGTAATAATCATCGGAACAGAATTTTAAATTTTGCTGAAGGCAGTGTGAGGTCTTTTGTCGCTAACGCCTTAACTCTGCTTCTAGTAGAGACATTTTACAGATTTGTGTTTTGATTTTTTAGAATGTCTTAAATTTTCACTTTTAGGTACAAAAACCATACGTTTTCTTAGACGCCTTCAAAAGTAGGTGTGTTTAAACTAAGTTGATACTAAGTCTTCCCGAGTCCTTACACAATTAATTAGGGGCTGTCCAGAACGTGTTTTATTTAAATGTAATTTTCTTACAGCACTTACTATTAACAGGGTTTCCACATCCTGCAACTATTTAAAAGTTCTACTCCTTAAAACGCATAGGACGAATTGGACGAATGGTGGCATAAAAATTTCAGATATGAAGTTTAAGACTCGTACTAAATCGACCAGGTGAGTCTGGAATTCGTGAAATATTTTAAAGAAACCGCTTCGGCCAACACGACTGCATTGTGTCGGTTGGAATAGAGAAGCTATTTATGGCCACCATGATTATGCAATTTGAGGTTTTTAGACCAGCTTTATATCGCGTGATTTATAAAGCAAGGTTAATGTCAATATCTCAGCGATAATTAAGGATCTCTAACATAATATCCAAACTGACATTGCAGCAATTTTTTTTTGAAATTTTTTTCATCCACTTTTTTTTTGAAAAAGTCTTTAATCTTTTTCATTTTAGATGGTCGCATGCAACAGAGCAAACGTTGGTCACCATGCACTGTTCAATATTGTTGTGCCCTTTTTTAAGCGAAAAATTAGTAGTTAATTGTGAATAGAATGTGTTATTAAAATCTGGACTAACTTTCTTAAGTTAGTTTGCTTCGTTCAAAAGCATTCCCGCCTCTGCACCCTACTTTGAGTTTTCTACGCAAGTTCTTGGTATCCGCGATATCTTGGTTTTTAAAACTAATATTTGAAGGTCCTCTAATTTGGACATTTCTTGTCCATTATCTCAATGTGACCGCGCCAATGTAGATGTAGTGTTTTAGCCTTCTTAGTGTCATATACATCTTGGTTCACAGCTGTGTCTTCTCCTTCGTTAGCCCTATTCATACACGTGACTATCAATTCGCCATGTAATTTTGCTCTTGTTTTTTTCTCTCCTTTACGTCAAGGACATATGGGGGACTTTAAATTTTACACTTTGCCCTTAATAAGAGGAGTTTAATACCTATTTGTTTTTCCAAACCGAAATAGCAACGGTCTCCTTGCATAACTCTAAGATGCATCGCCGTTTATGTGTAATTTAGTAAATTTAGTTTTTTTTAAGGGCCTGTAGTCTGACATTTTGGTTAAGGGTGGAAACTCTTCTGCTTTGTGGTCCCACATTATGACTGCACAGGCAGAAGTGGCGATACTTTAAAGCACCCAGACCAGTTTACGAAAAACATTTTGTTTGCTCCAATTGTGTGAAGGGGTGTGATCTTCAATCAAGCCTAACCGATCGAGTTCAGCCCTAATTCAGCTGTCTGCAAGTCAGTCGGTTTTAGAATCAAAGTAGTTATTATGGTTTTTGAGAAGTAAGTTGGTGCTGCTCTGGTAAAAGTTCCTTCAAGCTAGGAACGGACAAAAAAAAAAAACTGGAAAAATGTGACTAAGATGTATTCTTTCTGTATCAACCTGTTAGTTTGATTTCTTTAAGAGTCAGGTTTTTGTCACGTCATTCAGCAAAGCTCATGCAGTTTACTGGCATCACGTAACCATTCAGCATTCACCGCAACTTGAAATTAGAAAATTGACATTTGACGTACATTTATGCTGTTTAAAAATTCAAGAAAGAAATGCCACAACTACTTGCTCGACTATCATAATCGATCAATTTCAACCACTTATTCTGCAGCTATTCCGTCCTTCCCATCCGAATAATAAATGCATTTGCATTATTTAAGAAAAAATACCAACTTTTGTCCAATTTATTGTGACATGACGAAATAGCTCCCTGCAATTTTCGTATGTTCCCAAAACATATATTATCCCCAGCAAACCGTAATGCCAGCCAGAAAGTCATTGCAAATGCGAATGTGAGCATATATTTCCAAGTTCTAATGACAAGCCCGAATGTAGCGAAGCTCATGTTTGGTATATGTGCATGTCAATGGTATATTATACGAATGATTATCCCTTCTCGAGGTAGACGAGTTGGAGCTAACATGCACACTTTAGATCGTCCTGCTATACCTAACTATTCCTTCCAGCGTCGTTCGCAACGAGGTGTAATAGCGTAACGTAATCACATGCACACCCATGCACTGCGCACACCGAACGTGATGGTTTTACATTTTTAATGTGTGCTAATCTCTAACTTTACCACTGTGCAGTCGACGTTTAATTTTTTATATTTTTGAGGTTTTTTAAAGAGAATGTGTAGCTTTAATGGTTGGGCACGAGATGGCATTTTCTTGAATTAATAGAGAGGAAAAAGAACTTTTTAGCCAGATAACTGAGCATTAGCAGAAGGTTTAGAAGTCAAAGACTGGAGGTGGAGTTAATAAGGAATGAGATAATCTATACTAATCCATGTTTCACTTTCTTTTAAACTTTTTTTAATCATACTAATCACTACTTTGAGATGAGGCGATGCGGAAAAAGACAACAAAACTTTAAGCTGGTAAAGAAAGTCTTTTTAGGAGAGCAGAGTCAATGATTGGTCACAGAGATTTCTAATTATATTTATAGATTGCACCAAAGTCAGGACAGGTTTATATGACCCCAAGGATTTCCCCCAAGGATTCCCCAAGGGTTCCCAGCTCTTTTGACAATTTTGTGCACCCAAACCTATGTGCAAGAAGCATGCAACTTCAGATTTCCCTTATTATTACAACGTGACCACGTACCCGTGCATTAAAAATACAACTTTTAGCCAAAAAAAAAACAAAATTAGCCTCCAGGTTGTATAGGGCCCCAAAAGTCCTAACACAGGTTGTAGGTCTTGCCACTTTTTATGCTCTTCTTAAGTCATTCTCTTGCTTGAAGATTTTTTTCTTAAAGAAACTGCACATTATTGCGCAATACCATATTTTTTTATTTCTTAAAAAACGATAATTGCGTTTCTTCTAGAAGAAAAAATCCTTTATTCGAGCTTTTTTCTGTCAAAAGGCAAAGACACGGGTGTGAAAACAGTTTGCGACACTGATTGCTGGAATCCAACGCCAAAACACCACGATTTTCTTCCAACTCCCGGATAAAGAAAATGGTTTTCAGGCAAATAAGTGCAAGATAAGTTCTCGCCAGATTGTCAAGTAATTGGCGTGATGCCAAGAAAATTTTCTCTTCCTTATGCTATGCCGACACAGATAACGAATTATTCCTTATCCTGGGAATTCATTTATGTTCCGGTAAGTGTTGTGTGGACTTTTGCCATTTTTCTGCTTCTCCTATTTAAGTGTAATCCACTTCAGATGTTACACTTTGCCTTTTTCTCGGTTTTGGGTTTTTGCCTCTCGACACGACTGGACCGGGACAACTTTATTAAAATGAAAACATCTCTCACATAAATTGTAATCAACTTGTCAATCAAACTTGTATGTGTGCGAAGGCAAAACTAAGCTTGCGGTGCTATATTTTCCTGTTTGTTTTATGATGTGAGTGAAAAGTTTGCCTCCCAAGAGACTTGAAATATTATTATAGGCTTGATTGCGAAAACTTTGATCTTTTCAAACATTTTCAGTGGTGGGCTTAGCAAGTTATACCCCGGCTTTGCCAATAGAAAATCATTTCCGACCATGAGCAGGCCTACTTATGCTCGAGTAACCCAATTAGTAGCATACGTCTTCATTTAATGCGAAATCCATTTTCCTATTTGAATACATTTCCTCTTGATCTTCATCTCAGCAGAAGATTCTATGGAATCCTAAAATCAACAGGGACTATACAGTATATCTGTACACCCACGTATTGTGCTCAATTTATAACCTCCTTCTCGGAATTGAGTGTAGATTTCCCACATGCTGCTGGTGGCAAATGCTTCTTGCAAGACCTTGAGTGCTGTTCACTTAAATGCAATTTTACATTAAGACTAATATGGTTAGATGGGACCATGCAGCAGGCAGGCACCATGCAAAAGTCTCCTTGCAGCACACAAGCGCGCATTCTATAATTTTCATCATGAAAGCGGGTCCCTATAGATAACGCATAATGCTATGCACATATCCTTGCGTACACAATTTGTGCAGTTTATGCACTTCAAAAATGCAATTAACTCCCTCGATCATATAACGGTTTTTGTTGTTTTCACGTTCCAGGTCAATGTCTTCGCACACATAAGCCCAAGTATGTTATGTGCGCACCGAACTGAGTTGGAGCTGCTCGCAGCGTGAATAATTACACTAAAAATTTCAACTCCACATCGTAAATTTCGCCAGGGCATAGGAAGCAAGCATCTCGGAAAGTTGCATGCTGTAAATCTGGTACTTGGATCCTTTTTCTCCATCAAATAATCCCCACAGATACATGAACTTAAGAATGGATTAGGAGCAAATGTACAGAAGGATGCATTTGCTACGCTTGGCAATGCATCTTGTGTGAATCGTAAATTTTGTTTTACTGCAAAAGGGTTTTAGTTTTCTTTTAGTTTTTTTTTTTTTAATTCAATTTATTTTCTCTTAAGGCGGCGTGGAGTATGGGGTTATTTTGTTTGATTACTCTGATCAACCAGATCTAATAGAGCAAAGCTGGGCAAATGTTTAGTGATAACAGAAAATTAGCTTTTGATAGAATTTTGGATTCAAATTCTGTAGTTATGCATGGGTGGTCCAGTAGGAGACATCCATACAAAAAGTTTTTGGGGTTTAGTCAAATAATTTATAGTTAACAGAAATTTTTATATTGCGAGTTGTTAGCACAGACTGGTAAAAGTATAAAAAATGATGCATAAAATTAGACGAAGCTGCTTTCCTTAACCAACTTCCTTAACCAAAATGCTGTTTATATTACTTATATTAAGAGACTGATAAACCGGCCACAAAAAGAGCAAGGTCTGCTCAAAAGACACCCCCAGAGGCCACGAAGAAGAAGCGCGCAAGTGAGGACAACCCGCCAACAAGGTCCAATGCGCAGAATACTTCTGGTACATTATACAGATATACTTTCTCGGGGGAAAAAAGGCTATCCTAGCCAAAGATTTTCCTGCCACGATGTTGACCACCGACCAGATGTGCTCCATACAAGAGGCTATTATGGACAAGGTAGTTGCTCAGGGGGAAAGCAGCGTAAAACCAAAATTCATAGGAGCTTCGTTTAAAGCAGGCTTCCTAATGCTGCATTGTGAAAGTGATCAGACTTTAGAATGGTTGAAAATGACGACACAACAGCCGCAGCCGTGGGAAGGAGCCGACTTAAGGGCCACTGATGAGTACAGTAAGTTGGAATATGACTCTACAGCTGAGTCTCCAAGAGCAGCTATAATCACAGAAGAAACTTTTAACTACGTTCTCATTCCAGATTTCACAAACAGGGACACCGCAAGCGTGCTCATCAATCTGCCTGGTGAAGATAGTGTAGAGGTAGTGGTTACCTCAGCCTACTTTCCAGGAGGGGATTTAGAAGCACCTCTGAGGATAATTGAAGGACTGGTCCAATACTGCCAAAGGACGAATAAAATCCTCCTCATTGGCTGCGATGCCAACGCTCATAGTTTGATGGGGTAGTAGAAACAACAATTCAAGATGTGAGTCTTTAACTGATTTCTTTAACTGGATAACTCAGTCGTGAATCTAACTGAAAACATCCTATCCTCATACCACTCAAGCTGCCCGCATCAGTGAAAAAATCACAAATAAATCAGTACCCTGGTGGAATCCTGAACTGCATAAGCTCAGGAAAGTTGCCAGAGATGAGTTCAACAGAGCCAAAAAATCAGGCGACTAGAACAAGTACAAAGAATCCCTAACTAATTATAATAAAGAGTTGAGGAAATCTAAACGGAGGTCGTGGAAAAACTTTTGTAAGAACCTCAAAGACTCACCAGAGACGACAAGAGTTCATAGGGCGCTCTCAATAGGTAACCAGGACTCTATTGGACTACTCAAAGACTCTGAGGGTAACCTTACACAAAACCTAAAAAATACTTTAGAATTACTGCTAAAGACTCATTTCCCGGGTTGCACTTTAAAGGATGATTCTGTAAGAAACCCAACCAACTTTCCCTACAAGAAAGGTAGAGGCTCTGCTATATATGAAAATATTACGTTTGATAAGGTTGAATGGGCGATCAGGAGCTTCAACCCATATAAGGCTCCCGGAATGGATGGTATCTTTCCAGCCGTTCTCCTTTATTCTCCCAACAGACTTAACGCGTGTCTAGTTAAAATTATTAGATCATGCCTACTCTCATGTTATATTCCCCAAAATGGAAGGAAGTAAGGGTGATATTCATTTCTAAAGGAGGAAACGAACCACCCGAACTTCTCAAATCATACAGGCCAATTAGCTTATCGTCTGTACTTCTTAAAGTAACGGAAAAGCTTATTGAGCTAGAAATCAAAAGTGATGCTCTTGAAAAAGCGCCACTGCAAAAACTACAATTCGCCTATCAGAAAGGGCTATCCACAACCACTGCCCTCCACAAATTAACAGAGGTGGTTGAGAAATCCCTTATGGCTAAAGAGGTCGCTGCAGGGACCTTAATGGACATAGAACGAGCCTTCGATAATGCAAATCATGACTCCTTAACCAATGCTCTAAAGAGGAAAAATGTTAATCCTCTCATTATTAAATGGATTAGCAATATGCTCAAAGAAAGGCCAACTTAGGTAATGTGGAAGTAGCAATAAAAACCATCAAAGCGTGTCCTCAGGGAGAAGTTCTTTCCCCACTTTTATGGTCAATACTTGTGGACGAGCTACTCACTGTACTAAACAACAATGGCTTCTATACCAATGGATATGCTGATGATCTAGTCATTCTTTTAAGAGGCAAACATGAGGATACAATTGGTAATCTTATGCAAAAAGCCTTAAAAATAACTTGGGATTGGTGTGAGGGTGAAGGACTCTCTATAAATCCCAACAAGACCAACATTATTCGCTTTACAAGAAGACAGAACAAGCTTCAAACCCTAAAACTTAGGTATTCCTTTTACAACCAGTAAGGAGGTTAAGTTTCTAGGGATAACTCTAGACAACAAACTCACCTGGAATCCACGTATAAATTCAATATGCAAAAAAGCGACGAAAGCTTTATGGACCCTAAAACAGCTCGTTGGTAAAACAAGGGGACTCAATCCCAAAATGAGCCTGTGGATCTATACTCAAATGATCAGGCTAATTAATTTTTACGGCGCTGCCATATGGTGGAAAAAGTGTTAGCAGCGAACAGTCTTGGAAAAGCTAAACAAAGTGCAAAGGCTAGCGTGCATCTGTACCATAGGAGCTATGCGAACCGCTCTCACAGCTGGTATGAAAGTCCTTCTAAACCTTTCACCTCTGCATATAGCGATTCAGGCAGAAGCAGCAAGGCAGGCTATAAGTCTTCAACGCAAATGTACATACAAAGAAGATAATCTACAAGGGCATCTAGAGATACTGAAGAAAGTGGATTTGGTCAGGGAACTGACACTTTTCAGCGATATCATAGACCCTATTCTAAGCTTTAGCAAAAACTACAAAATCGTAATCCCAAAAAGAGAGGAATGGACTAGCAATCCACATTGGCTAAAGTTTGGCTAAACATTGGTCGAAGTCAAGCAGTGGAGTTGGGGCAGGTATAGTAGGACCGAGGTGCCATAAACACATACCTCTGTAAAGAAGCCACAATTTTTCAAGCCGAACTCATTGCGATTAACGAAGCAGCCCAATGCATTTATAAATGAAATTTCACGAATGTGAAGATCTCACTATTCTCGGACAGCCAGGCAGTCCTAAAAGCTCTAAGGAGTGACAGATATGACTCCAAGTCTGTTTGGGAATGCACCAAATTCTAAATACACAGGCTACCAAAAACAGTGTAAAGCTGATTTGGGTGCCGGGACACGAAAACTATGAGGGTAATGAAATAGCCGACTTTCAAGCCAAATGGGGAGCTGAGATTCATTTTAAAGGGTCTTTTCCACTCTTTGGTTTCACCAAGGCAGACATTTATCATCAAATAAAAAGCTGGACTATCAGTATATGTTTGCAAAAGTGGAATAATCTGGAAGGCCTCAAACACTCCAAAAAAATTCCTCAGGTACAACCCCAGAAGAGCCAAGGAAGCCCTAGAACTCAACAGATCCGCTCTAAGATTGTTATGTGGAGCTCTCACTGGACATGCAGTATGTAACTTTCACCTATCCAAACCAGGCCACAGCAGCACTAAAATCTGTAGACACTGCGGAGAAACAAAAGAAACTATGGAACACCTTCCTGCTCTTGCTCTCCACAGATTTAAAATTACTGGGATACCCAATTTAACAGGGAAGGACTATGGCAACATCCCACAAAAACCTAGATCAAAGCAAAGGGGTACAATAGATCGTTTAAGGTCGCAGTTTAAGTGGGTTTTATACTCGCATCCTACACATTCGATTTAATATTTTTCAAGTTGTCAGTTGCAAGGAAATAGTAGCAAAGTCAGTTTTTCAATCTTATAACAAAAATAGGTGATATGTAAAGCAACAAATTATCGATTGTTTCGATCATCGAACTCTGCCTAGTAGATCCGGAAAAGCGTTTGGAATCAAATGATTCGGCTCGTCCCTAATTCGAAAATTTTGCTTGTGACCAATTTTTCTCCGGAAAAGGGCCCCTTTGCTAAAAATTATTATGAGACTGTTTGTAATTAAATCATTTATAGTTGATCCATGTTATTTGGTCAAAACAGATCAATAGAATGACAGTTTAAAAGATTTACCTTGTACAGTTTATGGCCTACCAAAGACGACAATAAAATCTTTTTTGTGAGTTAAAGACTGCTGCACTCAAAAGCATTTGCGAAAGTCTGGCAACTCTGCCACTGCAGTCTTATGTCCATCATCAAAATGTTGGCTTTTCTTAGAATTCTCTCCAACAATGAGGCTTAATCACATGCCCCTGGAGAAGTCATTTCTGCCATTATTTACTCACCGAAGAAGGATGCTCGGTGCCTACATTACTCAGCAAAATCATTGCTCACACGATCAACAAGCGAAGGTAAAGACTATTTTCGATCCTTTTTTGAGTTTAAGATACGAAATGATTTTATTCTTATATTTTAAAATTAACAATAATGATCTAAGAGATTCGTCTTCGGGGTTTTTAGTACCCTGGAAACTGAGAGCCTCCTGAGGTGTAGTATACGATAAAGCTTACGTGGCCTGGCGGACACAGCTATGGAATAACCGGTCCGCCTAAAAATGGGAAATCTTATGGTATCACTTTCGTTATCCGTCCGTCCGCCAGTCCGCACTCGTTGTAACTTTTGAACGGTCCGTAGTAGAAAGATAAAATTTGGCATTATCATAAAATTCGGAGAAAAAATTAGAACGCATACAAGGAAAATTTGTTGTGCACCCACATAACGGCTTGATTACAGTTTGTATTTTGGTGGTAAAAAAGGCCAAAATGTTTTGGCAATTATCTTGAAAAGTTTTACAGCTAGAAAAAAAAAACGAAACTAGAATTTTTCCAACATAATGAAGTTGTTGAGAAATGAGGAATTCAAAATGTGTGCCCGTTTTTAGCGTGATCAAGGTCATTACTTTTTTAATAGTTAATTCAAAAAGCCGATATTAGGCAAACATGTATAATTAACCGTCGATTAAGCAGGCTAAAATCAACTTTTGGTTTAACCATTATAATACTGCAGCTTTGAGATAAGTTGGAGAAAAAATCCGAAGTTATAATGCCAAATGACTTGAAAATTGTGTTTTCAAGCACATCTTGGAAACCATTTACTATTTAAAAACTGATTAAACTTTTATTTTGAATGTTAAAAGATGGACTACTCCCGCTATTTATGTAAATTTATTACGTATTAACGTTTCGGAGGTAGAGAGGGACAGAAAAGTTTTTTTTTGACCTTTTTTCCCATTTTCAAAATAAAAAAAGACCGTCAAGTATGAAGACATACGCGGAGTGGTCCGTCGGCTTTTGTTGAAGGTTATAGTCATCTACATTGCGCAGTTTGTGTAACATTCTATTTATTTATTAAAATTATTTCTGGATATATTTTACAGTCTGTAATATACTTTTTTGGAGTGCTGTCTACTGTTCTTATATTTGGTGATTCTATATGATCATCACCCAACTTATTATGTTGGGTGATGTCTATATATTATATTGGGTGATTTTATAACGGGTTCCGTTACTCTAAAAATATGTCATCCTATTTTCAGAGTAACGAATCCCAAAAAGCTTTGCCGTTTCCAAAATAGAGGGAAGGACATACTCTTTCTTGGCCTTTTTTGAGATTTTTATAATTTAAAACCCATAAAACAGCAATTTTGAAACGTTTTTGATCCAGTTCGCTTGCCTTTTAAACATTACATACTTCAGCCAAATTTAAACAAGGTGGTCATAACCGTTAAGGAACTAGAAATCTTTAAAAAATAGTTTTCGAAAATGTTTTCAAGTTTGTCAGTTAAATCTTCAAAGTTTTTGAATATTCGAAGCCTGCTATAGTTTTGTATAAAATTTAAGAAGATGGACTATGCTCGGTGTTAATATAAAAATTATACTTTATACCGTTTGGGAGGTAGAGGGGGAGACATGTGTTTTTTTTACCTTTTTTATAATTTTTTATTTCGAAGTATTTTCCAGTTCCCGTTAGACTTTTTTCCAAAAGCACAACCACAAGCACTAGCCATTGATGTTTTTTTTAATTCGATGGCCAGCCTTCCTTCTTTTTGTAAGCTTTGTACTTTGACCGAATCTGAAAAAGATCGCTTATACCGTTAAGCACGTGTTAAGCACACAAATATGACCTGAGCACTCGGTTTACTTTGAGTTGCTTTATACGTGTGTTCAATATTGATTTTGAGCGATAAGCCGTTCAAAAGTTTTGGCCTCCAACACGTTGAAAAACGTCATGCATTTTCGACTCTGCATTTCTCAAAAACGTTTTGATATTTTCGAAAAGTTTTATTTTTTAATTAAAGCTTAGTACTTCTTAAGCCTAAGTTTCGTTTTTCTAGTTCTTGCATACTAAACTTCTTGAAAAAAACACTAAAAAACATTAAGTCAATTTTCACATAAAATTTCAAACTGTAATTAAACCGTTATTTGTGCTTAGAAAAAATTGCCTTCTTTGGATTCTCTGACTATTTCCGCAGTTTATACGCACACCAAATTTTGTCTTTCTACGACTTACCGTTCAGAAGTTATAAAGCGATTGGACGGACGGACAACGTAGCGATACCATAAGAGGTTCTTTTTCCATTTTTGGATGGATCGCTAAGAAACCCATAAAACATTGATTTCGGAAAAATTTTTAGCTACCGTTAGACTTTTTTTCAATACTACAACTTCTGCGCTCGCGTTGGCTACCTTTCTTGAATTCTGCGAACATGGATTTCTACAAAAAAAAACGGTAAAACATTATGTGTTTTATTTCGTTTTTTTAAATGTGCTCAAAAAATTTGGGTTGGAAGCGGCAATTTTGAAACGCTTTTTTGGAGTAAGCTTGCCGTGCAAACGTTACACACTTTAACCAAATTCTAACAATATCGTCATAGCAGTTAAGATACTAGAAACTTTTCAAAATTCGTTTTCGAAAATGCTTTAAGGTTTTTGAGTCTAATCTTCAAAGTTTTAGAATAATCGCAGCTTGCTATAGTTTTGCATAAAAATTGAAGAGATAGACTATATCCGTTATTTATTTGAAAATAATACTTTATGCTGTTTGCAGATAGAAATGTTCACACACGTTCTTTTGAGCTTTTTTATAATTTTTAAAATTTCAAATTCATAAAACAAGTATTTTGAATTTCTTCCGGTTTCCATTAGACTTTTTTCCAATAGTTAGCATAACCACCTGCGCTAGCATTGCATCTGTTTCTTTGATTCTATGGCCATCGGCTTTTGCGTAGACGGTATAAAAAGCTCATTTTTTATTTGGTTTTTAAAAATGGCTTCGAAAATCTTAGGTAATAAACGACCATTTGAAAATATTTAAACGCAGCTTGCTTTCATTTTGTAGGCCTGGTACCTAGTTTAAACAAATCTTATCCAGATTCATTTTTAAGTAACCGTTAAGATACTAGAAGTTTAAAAAGAAATTGTTTTTGAAAATGCTTTCAGGCTTTTGAGTTAAGTCTCAGAAGGTTTTGAAACTTTTAAAATTGCTATATGTTTCCTTAAAATTTTCGAAAATTTCTGATTAGTGCGATTTTTTTCATAAGATTACTCTTAATAACACGGGAGATAAGGTGGGTTGAGGACACGCACGTTTTTTCATTCTTTTATAACGGTTTTTTTTTCGAAAATGCGTCAAAACGGCAATATTTAAACCTTCTCTGAAAAATATGTCTTTACCACGTTCGTTTAATTTGAGTTTCTTTACACGTGTGTTCAATATTGTCTTTGTGCCCAAGGCATTTCAAAAGTTATTGCTTGAAAAACGTCATCCATTTTCAACTCTTGATTTCTCAAAAACCTTTTCATATTTTCAAAAAAATTTTTTATACCCTACCCTACCCTACCCAGGGTATCTTAAATTAAATATATAGTTTGTAACGTAGTAAAAAATGACCTTACTCCTAAGACCTTTTAGAAATATGAACGTGACCGACAGGAGAATTGATTAGGCCATGTCCGTCCGTCCATATGTAAACAACTTTTAGGCCTTAAATTTTAAGCTAGAGAGCTGAAAGTTGGGGAATTGGCTGGATATTGACAGTCCTTCATATCAAGTTTCAAAATTAGCTGAATCCGCCTATAGACACGCCCACTACGGGCCTCTATGTGCGACTATCTCTAATTTAAAGAAATATTTTTTCCAAATTTTAGCTTTGTGGAGGTGCTATCGAACTAATTTTCATTGACCCCGCCCACTTTTTTAAGGGATTCTAGCTTTAAATGATTGTTTTTTTATATGAAATTTGACTAAAAATTATGTGACAAAAGTTGTAACTAGAAATTAGTATTTTTTTGTATATGTAGTATATGCCTCAGCCTTTTTTTGTGGGCGTGGCGTTAAAAAAAAGGAATTTTTTAATCTAAAAAGGCGGGGTATTAGGCCGAAATGTATGCAACCACGTAGTATAAAGCATTCAACAATTATATTTTTATATCCCGCCCACTTTTTGGAGGCATGGTAGTTTCCTTTTTTGGTAGAATAGGGAATTTTGCAAACCGTCACAGACGGATTAAAGTTTTTACATACTTACTGTCGCACTTGTTTTATTTTTCAGTTAAAAAAAAATCGATAAAAATTATTTGTTACCCTGGATTTCGGTGAAAATTTGGGCATATTAACTTAAAATTCGCCTTAAACAAGGATAGAAGACATACAAAAAAAACGAATTGGCTCATCAGCGTTTGCTTGCTGGACTACGAATTACTTTTCTCTTCTATCCTTCCTATCCTGAAATTTCTTTCCGCTCGCGATGTGCTACGCAGCGCATCTTAAGGGTAGTTATAACCCGTTGATCGCGAGCTAATTATAAAAAAACAGTCGTAAATTAAAAGAAAATAAAAAAATGAAGCCGCAAATGTACCTAACTACTAAAGAACATTTTAAATACAAATTGAGCAAGAGTTTGTCGTCTTACTGTCAGCGAGAGGGCAAACCAATAAGGTACTAAAAAAATTTTTCTCCTGAAGATAAGATATACCTACATTTTGCGTCATACCATACTTATCTAGTATGTTTCTTTGGCCTCTTCTTCGACTATTTCAATGATGTCGTCCGGAAGCTTGACGTTTTCGTAGTATTGGTTTGGTCTGCATATGACGTCAAATCGGCGTACCTTACAAGCGGACCATTAGAAATATGGAGAACGAATTGGAGGATTATGACCCCTTAATTCAGATCATAACTTTGCGTCTAAACGGAAAAGAAGGTTTTGCCTGAATCCAAAATAACGTTAGTTGCCATTCTAACATTTGGGAGAAGTTTCCCGAAGTATCCAGTCCTGTGCAGGGTTTTGTACAGTCTGTTTGCCTTTGCTTTTCCCATGCAACCCAAGCTAGAATTACAGGCCTAGTTTTTGCTTAGCATATTTATTTAAAAGTGGCTTTGTTTTCGGGAAAATGCTTAACAGCCAGGTTAGGTTGCTGGACTGGGGAAGGCGATTGACCATCGCTTTGACATTAGCGGAGACCCATTATGATGGGCGAAGATCCAATATTAATTGTTATTGTTAGATGATCCAATAAAAACAACATGAATGATCCAAATCAACAGGTCTTAGACTATCAGATACTTCGGAGGATATCACTTTCAGCATAGGACAGCCTTGATTGGGGACTTTTGTTTAGTTTTAGGTGGTATACAGAAATTACGTGAAAGGTGCATCCGATTGGATGTACTTTTCCAAAAGTTAGCAGGTGATTGGGTGCGATTACCATCCTTAGCCAACAACGACTACCATGATTTTGGAACGCTAGCCAAGGGGCGATTTTTAGCTTTGTAATTTATTGATTGGCATGCGGCTTTTTCGGAATAAAACTTAATTTCAATACCACAATTATTTAGAACAAGTATTATATTCTATACTAAAAAGCAAAGTCCTTCCACTCAAATTGCTGCAACAATAGAAGGTAGATATAAGTAATCGGGAATTGAAATGAGTACAGCTATAGCAGCGTTCATTTTCACTATAAACGGGAAAACAATAAATGGGTTCCGGTATAGGCATTACAATATGCTTTCAAGCTCATTCGCGCAAACAATTGCGAATAATTGACAATATCGGTCAAATCGAAACGCGAATATCCATTATCTGAATGGTCTCATTCATCTGATTAGTGCTGCTCGTTTCGAAAATGGACTCGCCATTAACATAAAATCAACTTCCATTGTCATTGCTTAATCGGTCGCATATAGTGTAATGCAGAGCTTAGTGTACAATTTACACACAATACAAAGCATTACTTTCGTTTAGGTAAATGAAGCTATCAATCCCGATGGGATTTGACAATGAGCGAGCAATTAATAAGCGCGAGTGAGTACAACCAGCAGATATACGAAAGGATATTGATGATTCATTGTTGACCGACAATAGCAGTTTCGATGGGTTTTCGAAGGCATTAGCTATTCATCAAGTTGAAAGAGAAAAGCAATGAATTGCAAATCGTTATCCAAATCACAAAAGTTGTGTGAGCACAAAGTAGTCCAGTCCTGGGCATTGCACCTCATCCATAAGACACAACGGATATACTTCGACTCTTCAATTTATTAGGTCTATTCGTAAAGGTAACTTTTAACTAAATGCAAATCGCATCCCTGTTGTAGCTGTGGAACCATAAAGCAGACACATCTGGTCGTTCGTCCTCCGCAGGGCATGGCAATCTCTTCTCGGCAACGAGCAGTGATATGTTCTTCGATCTGCAACCTAAGTAGCTCCATTTGAAAACAGATAGATTCAATTGAATTCCCTTGGTGCCCACATCCTGACAAGAAATACCACACGAGTAGACATGCGAAGGTGAGTTACAACATGCAATCTCTTATTGTTCTTCAATCAGGACGTGTCTGGGTGTCCCACACACAAAGAGCTCCAAGCCGAAGTTTATTGGGAGAATGTGCAGCGTTGGCTTGCGATGGATTTAGGTCAGGGTGGGATTACAGCTTACCTCTGAATATTTAATAGTTGACTGAAAGACATCAGAAGACGAACTACGATTAGTGCGATGGGATTTGCGAGCATGGAGAAAGTAACGCAACTCTATCTGGTACTTTTTAAACCTTGTTTAAAGGCTTTCAAAGTCAATAAGTTTAGAGCTGAAAAAAAATTTCGTGAGCGAAAAACGCACTTAAATTGGTAGCCAGGGCTAAGAACTGTCAAATCGATGGAACCGACATCTCCTAGACCCAATAGAGATGCTCTGAAATCTAAAAACTTGGCTGATGGGTGGAAATTGTCTTGGTCTGACGTTCTAAATTCCATGACTGCCCTCTCATCACAGAAGAGAATGGGACATCTAATACGATGTCCCTGTTGTTTGACAACATATTAAAGTATGTTACATTTACTGGAAGGGTTGCGACGTTGGAGTATAACCTGAAGCGACCAATGTATGCCTGTTCACCCATTCTAGAACGCGAGTACGGCGTAAGAACGGAGTGAGTGTTCCTGGACCTACAATTTTTTGCCGAGGGGTCGCTTATGACAAATGATATTGTCGGACGGTTCGCCAGACCTTCTCGGAGGAAGGACCGTGTTAAACTTTTAATGCTTCGGTCAGGACTCGAACCCAGACCTCGTGCACAGTCCAATACACACTACCACTGCACCACATCACCCACACAAAAGCATTCATAAGAACACAGGTACTAAATTTATATCAGATTAGAAATCAGAGATGACAGATTGTTTTTTAGCGGTCCGTCCGAAAATTGAAAAAGGACCTCTTATGGTATCACTACGTTGTCCGTCCGTCCGTCCAATCGTGTTACAACTTCTGAATGGTAAGTCGTAGAAAAACAAAATTTTGCGTGCTTTTAAACAGCGGATATAGTCAGAGAATCCAACTAGTTAGGGCAATTTTTTTAAGCACAAATAACGGTTTAACTACAGTTTGAAATTTTATGGGAAAATGGATTAAAGGTTTTTCAATACTTTTTTTAAGAAGTTTAGCAGACAAGAACTAGAAAAACAAAGCATAAGCTAAGTTTATACTGAACTTTAACGAAAAAATTCAATTTCTTGAAAATGTTGAAAGGTTTTTGAGAAATGAAGAGTTGAAAATGGATGACGTTTTTCAAAGTTTTTGAGGCCATAACTTTTGAATCGCTTAGTGGCTTTGTGGCCAATATTGAACACAAAGTAAGTGAAATTTTTTTGCCATATTATTCAGAAAAAGTTTTGATACTGCCGTTTTGACGCATTTTCGAAAAATAAAACCCCAAAAATGCATGGAAAACCCCCCTTATTTCCGGTGTTGTTTGGACAAGTCATATGAAAACGATCACTCGTATCAGTTGTCCAAAATTGAAGGGAAATTTATAGCAAGTTTTAAAATTTAAAAACCTTCTGATATTTAGCGCAAAAACATAAAAGTATTTTTAAAAAACAATTTTTTTTAAATCTTCTTGTATCTGAACGGTAAAAGCGATCTTGGACAGATTTGGTTAAAGTACGAAACGTACAAAAACAAAGCAAGTTCGATTAAAAAAATTTAAATTGCCGTTTCTAAACTAAGATTTTCGAAGCCTATTTAAGAAACGGTATATAAAAAGGAGCTTGGAATTTAAGAAAAACATCCAATACTAGAGAAGATAGTTGCGCTGTTGGAAAAAAGTCTAGCGAGGACTGAAAAAATATTTAAAAAAGGCCAAAAGAAGAAATGTCTCCACCTCTATTTCCTAAACAGTGTAAAGTATAACTTTGAAATAAATAACGGGCATAAAATATCTTCTGAGATTCTATGAAAAACTATAGCGAACTTCCAATTTTCAAAAACTTCGAAAATTTGACTCAAATACGTAATTTTTTAAAACAATTTTTTAAAGCTTGCTAGTCCGTTAACAGTAATGATGATTTTATTTAAATTTGGCTGAAGTATGAAGCGTTTACAAAGCAAGCCGACTGCACTTAAAAAGTTTCGAAATTGCCGGTTTTAACCTCAAGTTTTTAAGTCTACTTAAACAAACGAAATAGAAAACAACGCATGTTTTACCGTTTTCTAAGACATCCCTGTCCGCTTCCAATGGAACGCAGCTGGTTGTAGAATAGGAAAAAAAAAACAAGCGGGATGGTGCGTATGTAAAAATTCCAGTCCGTCTGTGACGGACTAAAAAATATTCTACCATACCAAAAAAGGAAACTGCCTCCAAAAAGTGGGCGGAATATAAAAATATGATGATACTAGGTGGTTGCATATATTTCGGCCTAAAACTCCGTCTTTTTAACTCAAAAAATAAAAAAAAATAAAACTTTTTTGAATGCCACGCCTACAGATGTGGGCGGAAGCATATACTACATACACAAAAACATTATAAAATGCCAATATCTACAACATTTGTAATAGAATTTTTGTCGAATTTCATGCATAATTATTGAAAAACCGTAATTTTAAGCTAAAATCCCTTAAAAAAGTATAAAAAGGCCAAACCTACTACCTCAAAGACGATTACAAAACCATGCTACACACCAAAAATTAGAGCGTTAGGACCATTGTAACATAGCTAAAATATGAAAAAAGTATTATTTTTTTAATTTTTAAAAGTTTTATTTTTTTAATTACAGATGGTTGCACATAAAGGCCTTTAGTGGGCGTGTATGTGGGCGGATTCAGCTAAGTTTCAAACTTGAACTCGTCCAATAGACTTCCAGTATACTTACCAATTTTCAACTCTCTAGCTTAAAATTTTAGGCCTAAAATTTGTTTACATACGGACGGACATGGCTTAGTCGATATTCCTGTCGGTCCCATTCATATTTCTAAAGGGTCTTGGAGGTCTACGGTGATTATTTCACTGCGTTACAAACTATACAACAAACTTAATATACCCTGAGTAGGGTATAATAAGCCTTACGGAAATTAACAAAAATTACAATTTGCTGTTTTATGGATTTTAAATTTGAAAAATTTTAGGCCAAGAAAATATATGTCCTTCCCTCTATTTTCGAAACGTTAAGAGGCAAAAATTTGAAATTAATAACGGACGTAGTCCATCTTTTAAAATTAAAAAAAAAACTGAAGCAGTTTTGAAATAATAAATGGTTTCTTAGATGTGCTTGAGTTGACGGACTAAAATGATGCTGCTAGCAAATATGTATATCGTAACTTCTGGGCTACTTATTATTTTATACATCAACCAAATTTGAAGCAGGCACAACAACCACATGAAACGCATGAGTTAAATTTTAAGTAAAAAATAAAAAAATATTAAAGGAAAAGTTTTATGCAATTTTTTTTCAGTGACTACAATAGTAGACAAAGCAGTAGACTCCACTACCAAAAAAGTATGCAACAGAATATAAAAAATACCCAGAAATCATAATAAACAAATAGAATTTTACTCAAACTGCGCAAGAAAGGTTAGCTCAACCTACAACAAAAACCGACGGACCGCTCCGCGTATGTCTTCATACATGACAGTCTTTTTTAAAGGTAATAACCGCCGAAGTGAATATGTCTTATGACGCTTAAGATCTTTTTATAAGAGTAAGTCTCTGTACAAGAGTCTTACTCTTATTACCAGACTTGAGCTCTACTTATACGACTTTAACTCTTGCGGATTTAAAATCTTGTAAAAACATACTAAAGAAATTCTTATTTCAAGAGTTAGACTCCTTTAGGAAGAGTGCTACTAAATCAATTTAAGCTCCTATAACAAGAACTAATGCTCGCTCGAGAAGTATCAAGAGCGTTATAAAAGTCTTAAAAGTGCTACATCGACGAAATGAATATGTCCTATAACGCTTTACATCTTATTATGGGAGTAAATGTCTCTGTACAAGAGCTTAGGTCATATTACAAGACATGAGCGCTTTTAGTTCTCTTGTCTTGACTAAATTTCTTGTGGATTTACAATCTTGTAATAACAAACTTAATAGACTCTTATTTCAAGAGTTAAACTCCTTTAAGAAGAGTGATACAAGATCAATTTTAGATATTACAACAAGAGCTTATGCTCGGGGAGTATTAAGAGCGTTAGAAGAGTCTTAAAAGAGCTACTTTGACGTTTGTGGAGTATGACTCTCAACAGTTCGCTAATGTTGGCTGTTGTTATAATGTTTAGAGTTTAAAGTCTGTTATCAGAACTGAAAAGTTCTCAAGTTTCCAGTCATCATAAGCTGCATCATGTGCCAGGATGAATCCACAAAAATAAAAAAATTTTGTCGACGATTAAGAAACTCCACAATTATGGAAACTCATTTTGCTAAAGACAGTTTGACGATTTCAACATCACAATCTTGACTATATACACAGCTCCACCTGACCTATACCCATTGCAAACACCCACAAAGCTTGCTTTTCTAAATTGTGGTCTTATTTGCCTTGGAAAATCTGTTAGGTTGGTTGCCTGAATGCGTTGCCAAAAGCAAGATTTTTGTTTCACCCCTAATGATGATGACGTTTATGTTAATATCCCCTTGGCAAGCACGAAAACAATGCGGTTAGTTTGGTTGACTTTGGCTTAGTTGTTTAGTTGTTCCCTAAACAACGTCTATCGAATGTTTATGCTCGATTTAACCAGATTTTCGTGGCGGTGGGTACTTAGCTCTTATAGCGAGGGAGCGAATCAAGGATACCGCTTTGAAGAAACACAGTTCAAGGAGGTAATTAAGCTATTTTACGAAAGGGATAATAGGCAGGTTGGTAAAACGATTATAATACGAAATAATTGGTGGTAAAGCTGGGATCCGATTAATTTCGCTTTCAAAACGATATTAACGAGACTTTGATTGGAAGTCGTTGGGTGCTGGTGGGCATATTCATTCCAAGGTAATAGGTAGTTAAGGTACGGAACTCGAATTATATCTAATTAATGTCAAGGGCAGATAACAAAAGCCTTCCCTCAAGAGGCTTTTGATTTTGTGAGGAAACTTGCAAATGCGAAGAATGTGACATTTCATAGAATGAAAGATGTTAATTCACCCCTGGTTTTTCCAAGAGAATCGAAGTGTATTAACAAAGTCCAAGGGTTGTACGTATAGGCACCTTAAAAGAATCTGAGACAAAATGGCTCGACAACTTCTTCTATGTAAGGACTGGGAAAATGGCAAAAGGCCTCTATAATATGAGTTGTATGCGCTGTTCAAAGGACCCAATATCGAAAAGGTGTTTTCGTCATCCGCCATTTGCACCATCACATGAAGAACACCTCCTTAGAATAAGTCACTTTTGATGGTATTTGAACGCCAGCAGACGTGTCGATAGTCCTTAGGTCCCCGACAGTTACTCTTTTGACCTGTGTCCCTCAAAGACTAATTTATTCTCATTTTCACAATTCATACAGCAACTTCTAGTGCTCATCAGGCAATCAGAAAACTATTTTAATTAAACAGAAAAATAAATATTTTAATCAGTTGCATTTCCTTCGAAATAAGCAGCACGAGACAGCGTCACAAAGAGAGAAGAGTTAAGTTTACAATTTCGCTGTCTCGAGCAGCTGTAGTTCCGGTGATTTCTTGGACCAGAAAAGAAAATATGTAGATATTCTCTATTTTTCTGTCCGTATGTACTACCTAGTTCGTCCTTCCTCAATAGCAACCCATATTTTATTTCGGTTTTAATTGAAAGCTTAAAATTACAGCAGCAGACATCGCTAATGAGTAAATCCTCGCGAAATTTTCTAACAAAATTTGAACGTCTTTTCCATCGTCTACGTTTTTGTTTTCGCGTCCTTCATCCTGTCGGTATCGTCGTCGTCGACGTCTTCGGTCGTTTCATTTGCAAGTGCCACTTGCAACTTCGGTATCTCCTCTCATCGTCCCAGCCAGCAGAGGTGTGGGAACGGAAACGGGTAGTGATAAAATATTAAAATGCAAATACTTGCAGATGCGAATGCGAGCAGTAAATCCTGCAATCACCACGTTACTTGGTATTGGTATACGGTGTACCCAGCTCTCTCGAGAGAGGAAAAGAAAATTTCGCAACAAACGAAAGCATCTTGGTCTTGTAATTTCGTGGAAATTGCTGAATAATGCCTTCAATTTCGTGTGCATTTGTTGTTGTAATTCCTATTAGATGCGCATTTGAGTTGCACCCTCTGGGGCAGGTTGTCTCTGTCTATGGGTCTTAAGTGCTGCAAGACGTCGAAGAGTTGTAAAACTTTCTGTCGCTTTTTGAAAATGGAATGAAATGACTTGTATATAGTTGGCAGTTTTTCGAGCAGGTGGGATATACGGAAAACGAATGCTTTTCGAGAACCTTTGAAGACAGCAATTGTGAATATTTTCCAAGAGGAATGTTGATTGTGAAAGGAATCGCAATAAACAAGAAATGAAAAGTGAAAATATTTTATGGTAATACAAATAATTGTGTAGGTTGTATAAATATATATATTTTCTATAGTTGGCCTGTGCCTTTGATTCTCTTAAAACGTTAGATAAAATGTAATTTACCCCGCATCTTTCGGCAGAGATTTCTTACAGGGTTTTATTCGGGATTGGAATGAAACTTATGCTTCGCTTTTCTTAGGGAGACGGAAAGGATCCCAAAAACCCTTTTAAAAATTAAAAAAATAAAAGTTAGTTTCATAGACGTACGAACTACGGGCGTACGATTGCTCAAACATAAATGCATTCAGCATACTCCATAATTTCATCAGACTCTTTTAAGTAAACGATATATACTCATGGCTTACCTGTACCCACCAATCTAATGTGAACAAAAAACTGGGTTCAGTAAAAAGAAAAAAGAAAAGTGAATAGATATAAAATAACTAAACAAATTAAAAAAAACAAAAGCAAACGCCCGATTTATAGATAAATAATAAACACAAAACAAGACCATCAATATCAAGTATGAAGACATACACGGAGCGGTCCGTCTGTTGAAGGTGAAACTCTATTTATTATCCAGTTTGCAAAACAATTGGATCATTTGAGTCAGTCAACTAAAGTGTTTAAAGCACATCTCGAAGACCATTTAGGTATTAAATTTTTTTCAGTTTCAAACCGGCTTTTGGTTTTTCAAAATTAAAAAAAAAAAATTTCCGCTATTTTAAAAATTTTTCCTATCACCATTTCAGAGATAGAGGAAGGGAAAAACGTTTTTTGACAATTTTTGACCCTTTTTATAATTTGCAAATCATTTGTTTTTTAAAGTTGACAGTTAAGTAGTTATAAGCAAAAAACTGCAAAGAAATGCATTTTTTGGTATTGTGGTATTGCTACGTTGCCCGTCCGTCCAATCGCGTTATAACTTCCGAACGATAAGTTGTAGCAAGACAAAATTTGGTGTGCTTTTAAACTGTGGAAATTGTCAGAGAACGCACACCAGGACAATTTTTTCTATACAGACAACGATTTAATTGCACTTTGCCATTGCATGTGAAATTGGAAGAAAGGTTTTTAGGACTTATTTTGATAAGTTTTTGCAGGCAAGTAGTAGAAAAACGAAACTTGGATCTAGAAAATAATGGATTCTTATGCAAAAATTTTACTTTTTTTTAAAATATTGAAAAGTTGTTGAGAGTAAAGTTCAAAATCGGAGACATTTTTCAAAGTGTCTAAGGTCATAACATTTAAAAACACTTAATGCACAAAACCGGTATTGAACACCAAATAAAGCAAATCAACATTTTTTTGACAGAGTTTTTATTCTGTCGTTTTTGCGATTTTGTCTTTGAAAATGCGTGGGTTGTGTGAATATAGCAAGTGTCGAAATTTACCAAAATTTTAAGGCGAATTTTGAATACTAAAAAACTTCTGAGTTTAAAACGAAAGCCTGAGTGTTGTTGAAAATATGCTTTTAAATCTTTTAGTTTCTTAAAGGGTAACAGTGATCCTGTTCAGATCTTGCTAAAGTACAAAACGTACAGAAAATAGATAGATGAGTTAGACACAAGTGGGAAAGTGCAAAAGAGTGTATGCAAAAGCTTCAGTTGCTTCCATGCCTCCAACAAGTGGGCGGAATATAAAAATAAAACTGTTGAATGCTTTATACTAGGTGGTTGAATACATTTCGGCCTAAAACTCTGCCTTTTTAACTAAAAACATACAACATACGCATAAAAGTTAGAAATGCTAATGTCTACAATTTTTGTCATAAAATTTCTAGTCAAATAGAACATTTTTAGTTCATATACATTATTGAAAAAATGATAACCTAAAAAGATAATTAACCTAAAATCCCTTAAAAAGTGGGCGTGGTCAATGAAAAGGCCAAACTTTTTTGGCTACTTCAAAGATATTTACAAGGCAATATAACATACCAAAAATGAATTCGCTACCGCCATTATAACATAGCTAAAATTTGGAAAAAGAATTTTTTTAAATTAGAGATTGTCGCACATACAGGGTTGTTAGTGGACGTTTCTGTGGGCGGATTCAGCTAATTTTCAAACTTGATCTGAAGAACTGGACTTCCAGCCAACCCACCAAATTTTAGCTGTCTACCCTAAAATTTAAGGCCTAAAAGTTGTTTACATACAGACGGACATGGCTCAATTGATTTACCTGTTGGTCCCATTCATATCTCTAAAAGGTCTTAGGGTTTTACGGTGATTATTTCACTTTATTTTTTATAAGGGATGTGGCATGTCCAGCTCCCAGAACCAAAAATCAATATAAGCATAGAAATATCCAAGTTTGCGGCTAAAATATACGAAAAATATGAATTTCAAATTCATTAAGTTCAAATTCATTAATTATGTAAAATCGATCCCTAAAAACGGCGTGGCCTAAATTTAGAATAATGTCGGGTGTATTTTATGTGCTAAATTTTATTTCTTATTCTTCCCTTAGTAAGACTTTAAAGCAGTCCAAATCACAGAAGCCAATCAAAAGCCAATGTTATTTTGCAAAACAGACCGGTCAAAAAAAACTGAGACGTAAGATCTTAGTGATCTCTTAATTAAATCACTCTATACCTCACAACCACGCTTACGCTAAAGCTAGAAATGGCTTTTTTCAATCATTTTTTGAGATCAAATCCATGTTTTTTTTAAATCGTAGGTTTTCCTTAATTCTGCCCCTTAATGTGGGCGGGGACCAAAACTTTGTATGAACCAAATGTAGAACCAAGTATTTTCTTACATAACATAAGAAGTAAAAATTTTTCGATTTGAAACAAAAATATTGAATAAATTGCATTTGAAGGTCTACTCTTTAAATCGATGCCACGCCCACTAGGGGCAGTCTGCCGCTTTTTTTTTACTTTTTATGTCTTATAATCATTAGGTGATGTTAAATGTTAAATTTCAGCTTTTCACGTCATCTTACAGTTCACTGGAGGTAGTTGCACATACAGACCGATTGTGGGCGTGCCTGGGGGCGGATTTGAAAAATTTTAACACTTATATTGCTTCGGATGACAGAGAGCTTAGGTACAAACTATCAACTTTCTAGCTAAAAATGGAAGGCCTAAAAAATTGGTGACATACGGACGGACGGACGAACGTGGCTCATTCGTCTAAGAATTCGGTCTCGATCCTATGCCCTTAAGGTCTTGGGGATCTATCGCTACTTATTTCTCTATGTTACATTTTCGCCTGTATCAAACTTAACTAATATACTGTTGCTGTGGAATAGAGTATAGGTAAGGTTAGGTTGGGTTGCTGTCCCCGCTAGGACACACTTAGACCAAAGGAAGTCCATTGTGATACAACTTTGTAAGACCGGAGTTCCAAACCTGAGGACCTAAATGATAACTACCCGTTTTGGGTGAGAAGGGTTGAGGCAACCAGTGATGGTATGAACCTGTCCCTAAAGTACAAAACGTACAGAAAATAGATAGATGAGTTAGACACAAGTGGGAAAGTGCAAAAGAGTGTATGCAAAAGCTTCAGTTGCTTCCATGCCTCCAACAAGTGGGCGGAATATAAAAATAAAACTGTTGAATGCTTTATACTAGGTGGTTGAATACATTTCGGCCTAAAACTCTGCCTTTTTAACTAAAAACATACAACATACGCATAAAAGTTAGAAATGCTAATGTCTACAATTTTTGTCATAAAATTTCTAGTCAAATAGAACATTTTTAGTTCATATACATTATTGAAAAAATGATAACCTAAAAAGATAATTAACCTAAAATCCCTTAAAAAGTGGGCGTGGTCAATGAAAAGGCCAAACTTTTTTGGCTACTTCAAAGATATTTACAAGGCAATATAACATACCAAAAATGAATTCGCTACCGCCATTATAACATAGCTAAAATTTGGAAAAAGAATTTTTTTAAATTAGAGATTGTCGCACATACAGGGTTGTTAGTGGACGTTTCTGTGGGCGGATTCAGCTAATTTTCAAACTTGATCTGAAGAACTGGACTTCCAGCCAACCCACCAAATTTTAGCTGTCTACCCTAAAATTTAAGGCCTAAAAGTTGTTTACATACAGACGGACATGGCTCAATTGATTTACCTGTTGGTCCCATTCATATCTCTAAAAGGTCTTAGGGTTTTACGGTGATTATTTCACTTTATTTTTTATAAGGGATGTGGCATGTCCAGCTCCCAGAACCAAAAATCAATATAAGCATAGAAATATCCAAGTTTGCGGCTAAAATATACGAAAAATATGAATTTCAAATTCATTAAGTTCAAATTCATTAATTATGTAAAATCGATCCCTAAAAACGGCGTGGCCTAAATTTAGAATAATGTCGGGTGTATTTTATGTGCTAAATTTTATTTCTTATTCTTCCCTTAGTAAGACTTTAAAGCAGTCCAAATCACAGAAGCCAATCAAAAGCCAATGTTATTTTGCAAAACAGACCGGTCAAAAAAAACTGAGACGTAAGATCTTAGTGATCTCTTAATTAAATCACTCTATACCTCACAACCACGCTTACGCTAAAGCTAGAAATGGCTTTTTTCAATCATTTTTTGAGATCAAATCCATGTTTTTTTTAAATCGTAGGTTTTCCTTAATTCTGCCCCTTAATGTGGGCGGGGACCAAAACTTTGTATGAACCAAATGTAGAACCAAGTATTTTCTTACATAACATAAGAAGTAAAAATTTTTCGATTTGAAACAAAAATATTGAATAAATTGCATTTGAAGGTCTACTCTTTAAATCGATGCCACGCCCACTAGGGGCAGTCTGCCGCTTTTTTTTTACTTTTTATGTCTTATAATCATTAGGTGATGTTAAATGTTAAATTTCAGCTTTTCACGTCATCTTACAGTTCACTGGAGGTAGTTGCACATACAGACCGATTGTGGGCGTGCCTGGGGGCGGATTTGAAAAATTTTAACACTTATATTGCTTCGGATGACAGAGAGCTTAGGTACAAACTATCAACTTTCTAGCTAAAAATGGAAGGCCTAAAAAATTGGTGACATACGGACGGACGGACGAACGTGGCTCATTCGTCTAAGAATTCGGTCTCGATCCTATGCCCTTAAGGTCTTGGGGATCTATCGCTACTTATTTCTCTATGTTACATTTTCGCCTGTATCAAACTTAACTAATATACTGTTGCTGTGGAATAGAGTATAGGTAAGGTTAGGTTGGGTTGCTGTCCCCGCTAGGACACACTTAGACCAAAGGAAGTCCATTGTGATACAACTTTGTAAGACCGGAGTTCCAAACCTGAGGACCTAAATGATAACTACCCGTTTTGGGTGAGAAGGGTTGAGGCAACCAGTGATGGTATGAACCTGTCCCGAAGGTCACCAATCAATGGTTGATTGGTAAGAGTTTTACCCGAAAAAAGGTAATGAAGGCCGGGAGTCACAGTTTCGCTGTGAACCACTGTCAGCAGGGTTGAGGGTTCACAGCGAAAGTCTCTCACTGGACAGACCAGAGACTTTCTGAAGAAAGGGAGTCTGGTAACTATTGGACTCCAGATGGGAATTTGCCTTGAGAATGTAGGGGCATGGTTAATACGGATTGGGAGAAGTAGCTTGAGGTCGAGGGTAACAGATTTTGGTGTAAGCCCCCAGTAACGTGGAGCTGGGAGGTCGATGAGGAGTGGTTCCTTTATGAGAAGACACGGGAAGGGCAACCAATTTCGGTATAAATCCGTGCCTATAGCCTTTCTGCTAAGAAATATCTTCAAGGATAAAGGATGAAAAAGTGCCAGGGGCAATCGAAACGGTATGAACTAGTAACAGGGAGAGTATGTGCTAGTGATCCCGTAGGGGTGGAAGAGTTAGGGCAACCGAAGTGTCATAAGCCCACCACGGTCCAGTCCTATAAGGAAAGACCCTGGGATATGGTTGAGGGGGGGATAGGAAGTATGGATAATTCTGTAGGTATTTTACTATTTCGTCCCTGGGTGGTGTGAGGTTTTTAAACCTTGTTCAACCAAGCTGACTAGTTGAGACTAGAACTTTAGATCTTCTAAATATCTATTGCCCCTCAAGTGAGAGTTCGATTTCGATAAAAACCACCGTTAGGACGTTGATGAAGGGTAACGTTTTGGGTGTTAACCCTTACCTCGGGCGACTCAAGTAAGACATTAACCTTGGAGGGGAGTGAGGGGGTGGTGGGTGAGAGAGGTAGGGGTAACTGAAGCGGTATTATGCCCGTACCAGGGGGTGAATATATACCGGTGTTGCCACAAGAGCGGAGAGGGGAAGGAAACTGAAGTGGTATGACCCATTACCTTTCCTGTTGGGAAAACTTGGATGTAGGTTGGGGCGTAGGGTGGAGTCTCTCCATCACTTAGAGTTCCAATGTGGTGGTGGAATGGGTTGTGTTCACTCAAACACCGATAAGGCGTTTAGCTAGTTTGACCCGGAGATAAAGCTCACTACCCTCTTTGGAACGAGTCGTGCTAGATCATTTGGATCATCGAAGAAGTATTCACCTAAAGTTTTCCTTCTCAAGATCGATAGGGCGGGATAGTTACACATCAGAAGACGAACCATGGTCTCTTCCTACTCCTCGTCTCTGCACCTTCTGCAGAAATCATTGAAGGGAGCACCAAGTCTTCTGGCGTAGGGTATAAAAACCGGTAAATATGAAGTCATACCTACACATGCTTGTCATGCATTTTAGCGATTTCAGTATAAGATCTCATTCAGAAAACTATGATTTTAGCCCTTGTTTAAAATTGGTTTGCTTTATCAGTGTGTTTAATATCAGCTCTGAGGAGATAGTGATAAAACAGTAATGGCTTAAGCCACCTTAACGGTATCTTTTTTCAACTTTTTATTTCTCAAGAACTTTCTATTATTTTCAAAAAACTAAATTTTCCTGCAAAAACTCAACGTTTACTTAAGCCAAGTTTAATTTTTGTAGATCTTGTCTACAAAACGTGAGGTGCCGTGGCATAGTGGTTAGTGTGTAGCTTACCTTCTGCCCCGGAGGTCTGGGTTCGAATCCTGCCATCGTCAAAATGGTGAAAAAGAAGCTTGAAGCTTCAAATTAATTACAATTTGAAAAGCTTTCAGCTTGAAAAAAAAGACTTGCCCCCCACCTACTCGCGGGTCTGCTAAGCCCTCCGAGAGTATCACTTGTCTTGAAAAAACTTTTCAAAGTGCCGTTTGGATTCGGCGAAAACATGTAGGTCCCCTTGTATGCGAAGAAATTAACACACACAGCATACATTGTTGAGAACTTGGCCCTGGTTCACTTCGAGCTGTTACGCCACTCTATGACTATTGTCTACATAACTTTTGGAAGTAAGCACGAAAAAACACTTTTCAATCATTTCCCATGAAATTCCAAATTGTGGTTAAATGGAAATTTATGGCATTCTTTAAACTTCTGTGAAGCGTGCTGTGCGGCTGAAGTGGGAGTCAGCATCCTGTAACCTAAGCCACCGTATGCGGATCGCCAGTCTTGGTTTTCGTGTAAGTACGAAAAGAAATTATGCAAAATACTACTTTATGATCAGTTGATGGAAACCCCCCCTCGGAAACCTTTTTTTAAGGACCTGAACCTTTCTGCCCCACCGCCAAATCGACGATAAGCGAAGTTATAAAAAACGATAGCATGCTAAATGCATCTCATTTGGGCGGATACCTCAAGCCTAAGACAGGACAAACGGGTCATACAGCCTTTCACCAAAAATGCCAAAAGTTACGCAAATCAAGTATGATTTCAAAAACCTTGTAGGAAACTTTACAGGACACCACCGTGTAAGATATCACCTCTTTAAAAACTCTCCGACTCTTCGGAATGCCGGCTTTGTCTCGAAGAAGACGAAAGAGCTGAACATTTCCTATGTGAATGTCCAGCCCTAAACGGTATCAGACGGAACTTATTCTTCAGAGAACAATTGAGTATAGAAGACATTAAGATTTCTTTTGTTATGTATCTGAGCCTGTATTTTTCTTATTAAGTCGTATTAATTCACAGCAAGATCAGCTCTTTAAGCACAGTCAATGTCCAAATACGCACACAAGGATGCAATTCTCAAAGTAAACAATAATTATGTACTAATAAGCTGCCCTAAAAGCTTCCGATGGCAAACAATCTCAAGTTTTATGATATCCTTAAATTGCCTAAAATGTGCACCATACGAAATTAACTTCTGTTCCGTGTATATATAGGAGGTATCATAAGCATTCTTCATTGACGTTCAAAGACCCGGTCTGAACGTTGAAAGGATTCCACGCCAAAAACTCTCATCATGATGCTGGCACTGCTGTTAAGCAAGCAAAGAATTTTCCAGAAATATTTCGTCAGCAATAGTGGAATTTTACAAGGATACTCTTGTGTATAGCAGCTGCTAGGAAACGAAAATTGTCTTCTTTCTCGGCGAAAAGCGCATTCAAATTCTTGCTTTTATATTAAATTCTTTCATGTAGCCGATAGATGTACACAGTATATCCTGTACCCAGAGCAATTACTGTTCATCTGGCTTTGGAAT
Source organism: Neoascia interrupta (assembly GCA_947623515.1). NCBI lineage: Eukaryota > Metazoa > Arthropoda > Insecta > Diptera > Syrphidae > Neoascia > Neoascia interrupta. The sequence goes on along the minus strand of OX392462.1, from coordinate 56,943,619 downwards.
ATCCTTGTTTCTACATTATCGATAGTGACACATTCCACAAGAGCTCGGAAATGAAGAGCCGTCAATTTAAACGGACCAAATCATCGCAACATTATTATGTCCAAAGGGTTTGGCAGGGGCAGGTTGATTTAAATTCGTTTGGCAGTAAGCGGCTCAGGAATACACTTTGAACTTTTACAAACGTGTCAGTGGACTTATTTGCATGTTTTACCGCAACTAGAGAAGAATGAAACCTAAACCAATCGTTTTATTTAATAATGGCGTTGAAATATAATACCTGCCGTCAGGTGAGGGTTCGCTGCTGAAGTTCGAAAGAAAGCCTCGATTATGTAGCACCTGTAAAATGGTTTAGAACGCAGGGTGTGGAAATAAACTGAAAGTATACAGAAAGCTCATGTCGCGAGCAATTCATGTGAGTCTTAGCGTGTCGTAAAAGGGTTGACTGAAGCCGCAATGTGGCGATTGCTTAAATTATGCTAAAAACGTGTGATTACCCCCTTGCAGTATACATTGCTTTCCTCGTACGAATTCAGGTCAGGAGAGCTCTGTTTCCCTGGCCATTTTGAACAGATATTTTGCTCACAAAAAGAGTTATAGATTCAAACCGAATTGATTTTTTTATGTGTGGCAATGCCTCCATTTGGCGCAATGGTAATTCCAGCCTTTTACAGACGTTACGACGCGCCTCGTGTTACTCAAGCTTTATTAATTTTTAAGGATAGGACTTCCATCAGGCTTCTAGAGAAAACTAACCCAAACTTATGGTCGACTATATGTAATCCCTAAATGTTGGCTCCTAAACTCCTCAGTATAGTGGCTTTTTTTCAGAGTTTTACCCACTCCAAGTTTCATTTAACTCCTTCTTAGCCAGTCACACAATACATAAATGAATTTGGAAACTTCTCTCGAAAGGAAATCGTTTGCAGATGACACAGCTACACTTTGTCCTTGTCAGTCAGATGGTCCGTGGTGGGCGGGGGGTTCGGTACGATAGACCATACCGTCAAGGGTAACTATACAAAACCCCAAAACTTTCTCCAAAAAAACTTTATTTCAATTATTCATAAATAATTCATGAGATCATTTCTATCTCCGGAGCTCGAGAGTGGTCTCCTTTTTGGCAAAAAAAAATATTTGTCTACTTTCGGCATGAATGAAGGATACTGCAGGAACTCTATAGGTATACCTACCTACTTTTATATCAGTAAGTAAAGTAAAGAGTGAGACACATATTCTGGTGGATTGCATTTTCAAGAGAAAATATTAAGTCAGCAAATAGAGAACCATAATTGGGTTTTCTGGGTTCGGAATGGAACGGATACTATGTTTGAAAGTAGCATAGAGAGACAGACGACCGACGACGGGACGGCGCACAAGAAATAGTTGGAAGTAGCATAAATCAGCTGCTATGACCCGACCATAAAGTGGATAAATAAGGTTTGGGCTATACACAAACATGTGTGTAGATAGGGATTGGCTATGTGCGCTTCATTGACGTATGAACGTTGTGATGTCAAGGCTAAGGGGTTCTGAAAACCCCCTCTCTCTCTCTCTCTTTGTGTAATTTGCTTGTGCGGGGGTAAGTAAAGTTGGATATATTTTAGAAAGCTACAGCCAGTTAGGTATAGAAAAGGGATGATTCTCTTTTTTAAGTGTGTGAGTTGTTGAGGCATGAAATCTGGTGTAATTTGCTATTTGGGCGGGCTCTGGAAGGCAGTTGGATGTGCCTTGAAAGTGTCATTATGGAGGATGAGGATGTAGGTATAACTGGTAAGTGTAGATCTTTTTTAAGGACAATTTTGTTACGGTTTATGGTCCATGATACCCTCTTTCAAATCATCAATTGGAAGTTTGAAATGTAATACGCTCGTAACGAACAGATTGATGTAGTTACGGAGAGCAAAGGAAGATTTACAAAAAACGTATGGCGAGCACATTGTTGCTTTTGAGAAAATATAGAATCACTGGCCTTTTGGATGATTCATTGGCTTTTTTAAGGGATTTACGTGATTTTTTTCCCTTGTGACAGGGAATATCAATACATATTTGACGAATAGTGCGACTTTGCGAAAATAGGCAGGTAGGTATAAATAGTAAAAGACGGAGACCGGAGAGCCAAAAAATCAAAAGGCTTTAGAGATAAAATAGATGATTTTTTATACTGCCGTCATTAAGGAACCAGTGTCAGCTGCTTCCATGAACAGCGACCAAAAAAATAACGTCAGAAAATTTGTTATTTAATTTTGTACAGTTTTAAGGTAGGTAAATAATAATTGAGTTTTTTGCCACGCATTCACTGGGGCGTTATAGAGGGTGGAAGTGTTAAAAAAAAACTCTGGAACTGGTTTTTAGTGTTATGACGCCAGAAGACCTTCAGGATAATTAAAGAAGCAGATAGAGGCAAATGTAGACACAAATACAAAAACCTAAGCAAATGCTACATCTTTTGTTACATAATCTTTTTCCCAAATTTTGTAGAAATGCAGTTGTAATGCAGACGTTCCGCATCTTATTTATATCCACCTGTAGTGCAAAGCCCATTTTACTGGAGCTTTGAGAGTAAATATGAAATTCAAACGGATTGAAAACGGATTCAGGCTGAGCTGAATTGCTGCAGGGCGACATGTTGTTCTAGGTCCCAGTCACCGTACCTCAACATCCAGAAAGATACATGGAGGTCTCCCAGATTGAGCAGATTGACAATTTTGCGATCGAAACAAGACACTTGTCCAATATCGTGGACCTCTGAACCTTCCGACGCGACGGTTCAACAATCACCCGGATCACTATCTCGGTGTATGTAGGCAAGATAGAATGCGACTGCGGATATCCTGGTCAACCCCAAGAAATATTGTGAGGAAGTTTGACGTAGGAACGGAAGCTATCGAATCTCTCAAAACCTTCTAACGAAGCTCTAGGCAGCCACTATCAGGGAGTGGTAATAGACATGGTAACATACCCCAAACGCCATCCAAGAAGCCGCCTCTGAGGCGTAACTTTATGTCACATGCAGGTTAACTGGAAACAAGTAAACCGGCTCTGGGAAGAAGGACGACATATGCTAGCGAGCTCTACGAGCAGAGAAAAAGTGAGGAACATCGGCTTCTTCCAAGGAAAAAGAGATACCTCGAGGAACGCGCGATTGAAGAACTAAAGAGATGCTCTTATACAAATGGGGTGCGAAATTTTAAGGGTTATCGGACCTACCAAGGGTATAAAGTTCGAACTGAAGCCTACAAGGATGATCATACGTCAAGTCGCTGCAACAGACTGTAAAACCGATAAGCCATTCAATCTGGGTGAAATAGACAGCAAAGAAGAACGATACCGCCTACCCAACCTATATGAAGTGAAAGTAGCTATATCTATCATATAAGCTTGAGCTGTAGGCCTCTCTGTCCAACTTATAAAATTCGCTGGCGATAATCTAGTTGGGAACATGCACCGGCTTATCTGCAGGATAGGGTAAAAGGAAAGCTTGCTACTCAATGAGTGGAACCCCATCTTGTTTGCCCGATCCTCAAGAAAATAAACGCAATTAACTTTGCCAACTGCAGAGGCTTGATGATGTCTTTTCTGCTGAACTGAATGTGATGGGCCCATATCAGTGTGGTCTTAGCCTAGGAAAGTCAAGATTTAATCTAGTACTAACTGCACTATCTTTTCATCTATTTCGAGGCCGCGTACGATAACATCCATCAAGACGAGCTATGCATAGGACAATGTTTAGTTTTCGCATCCCTGGCTAACTCGTCAATTCGCGCATAATGACGATGGAAAACACATGCGCCTCGCCGGTGTCGTTCCATCAAGATCGATGTGAAGAAGATCTAATCCACCTCTTTGATGTTAAAAAAATTATTTAGAAAAGGCGAAGTGCTGACTTCCATAACATCGTTTTTGAAAGACTTGTGCAGACTGCGCCAACACCAGAGGCACAATCTTTCAAATGTTCGTATAAATACTCGCATATGCAGACGACATTGATGTTATTAAAGATTTCGTGAGTATCGGGGCGAAAGCGGCAAATTTCTGCTTAGCAGTCAATGAGGACGAAACCGTGTTTATGCTGTCATCAAGAAAAGACATCCAAGGCCGTCGTCATCTTAGACAAAACAACGCCACAGAACAACTACAACAACTTTGAGATAGTTAGGGATTTAGTCTACTTGGGTTGAGCTTTAAATTGAGGCATCAGCGCTGAAATCAAACGAAAGCTATCGCTTCCCAGCGGCTGCTTTAATTGGCTAAGAAGGCAATTGAGTAGGAAAGCCCTCTCTCGAGAAATTTAAGAGTCTATTTATAAGACCCTAAACATCCCAGTCCTGGATAAGCTACGGCACTCAGAAGCATAGACCCTGTCAAAAATGGATGTAAATGCGTAGGCTGCTTCAAAAGGGAAATCTTTCGGAATATTTATGGTTGCGTCTGCAGAGACGGAGAGTGCAGGAAGAGATAGAACATTGAATTGTACGGGCTGAGCAGGAATAACTGACCAAATCAGAATACAATTGCTGCGACTGCGATGGCCCAGGTCATCTAGAGCGGGAACACCAATCTGAAAAATCTCCGAATCAACCCCGCGGGGATTCCGCACTAGTGGAGCACGCACTCAGGTGGAGCATGCAAGTGGAAGGAGACCTAAATAAAAATAAAAGGAGATAGATCTGGCTGCCGAAGCTTGTTGGCTGGAGGACCAGGTCCACCCCGGACAGTAGCGCCACCTTTGCTCAAGTTCAGGGGACCTACTCTGTATTTCGTTCCGAAAGTCAATCCTATCGAAAATTGCTTTTCGTTCCGCTTTTGAATTGGCACTTTGTAGTAAATACTTTCGAAAAAAAAATTAGGACTCAACTCAATACTTTTTCAGTTTTTGAACTTTCTGCTTTGAGTCACGATAAGTTTAAAAAAAATCTTTTGTGATTTGTCAAATATGGAGAACAAAAAATTAAAGAAACAAGTCGTGGACGGTTGTGTCAGTTAATATATAACATAAAAAGAGCAAATTTATATTCATTTTTATTCATAAAAGAGGGAAATATTAAAAGAAAATGGAAATATTTGTGCTGGAAATCTATTCGTCAGAAGCTCTTTACTCCTTTAAGGCAGCGACGTTAAAATGATCAGTCACTGTTAAGTTTGTAGGCAAAGCAGGCTGTCAGCAACAAATAAGACAAGAATTATATTGGTATGGCACAACAAACAACATCCCCACATCCAAAACAACCATACTATCTAAAGACCCATTTCTGTTTTGGCACTATTGCCGCGTGCGCATGAATGAAGGTGTATAAAGATTGCGGCATATGCATGTTATAACATTTGTTCGCTTAAGTAAATGTAAATCTGACGTCATCGGAGTTGACTGTTTGTTTTTTTGTGTGTAGAAAAAGTCGGTCAATCAGTGCTGGCCCACCACATACCTTGAATATGTTTTTGATGACGATTTGCGCTGCAGAGGTACACTTTTTTCTCCATAAAGAAATGCATTCAATTAATTAAAAATCTTCTGTGACCGCAAGCACACTACGCATTGGCAAAAATGCTTTTGACGTATAGTGGAGCGCAATTATTGATTTTTGAATTGACATAAATAGGTATTTTTAGCAGTCATCCGGTCTCAAAAGAAGAGTTTTAGGCTGAAAGCAGTATTTTTATGAGCAATTCTATACTTTCTCATATTGATTCTTCTTATAACACTTTTACTCTTTGAACAAGAGAGTTAAACTCAAATATGCTCTCATAATGGAATTTTACGTCTTTTTTATTCTGGTAGCTTCTTACCCTTCTAATGAGAGTACTATGAGAGTAAAATTCAATTTAGTCGAAAAAAATCATGTTCTGAGAGTATTCAAGAGTTTTACGAGAGTCTTATAAGAGGATTTTCTTGATTTGTAGAGCATATCTCTCGAGAGTATGTTTGTTGGGTTGTAAATCTGAAAGTAGTTGGTCTGGATTATCTTGGTATCCTAAAAACACCCTCAAAAAGGTAAAGTCAAAGCAACTATTGGAATAATTATTATGGTTTTTCAAGCTAGGCTTAGGCGATCGACACAACAAAGTTGATTTAAGAGCTTTTACAACATTTTTGTTTATTTTTCCTTTTCTCTGACGAAAACTCCTGAGTCTCAAATATTTTTGCATTTAAAGAAGATATCATTGCGTTTATAAAAATTTACATTTACGGACCTTCGATCGACAAACTAGACAACCAAAACTTTGGTGTCTGACGTTATTAACAGCACGCCTTATGGAAAAATAGAACAGCTCCAATTCAGACATTAGAGTTAGCAAGGTCAATTTACTTTCGATTAGACAAAACCGATAACTCTTTAGAAGAAGGCAAACTGTGCCGATGACGCTGAAAGCCATTCCGTCGAACAGATCGATAATAAGTAAGCTAATCATAGTAAAGTAAGACATTGATATTCTGTTGCTGAAAAATATTTGGAAATTTTCAAAGAAACCTTTATTAGGTAACAAATGCTAAACTTAATAAGAAACCCCCAGTTTTCAAGTTTATTACGATTTGATGTAACGGATTTATAAATCCTCAAGTAGACTCCACTCACACTTTTTTTTATTCACTCTGTTAGCTTTGTTCAAGAAGCAAGTGTTTTAAGCTACGTTCCTTTTGTCTCACTATCAGCCGCTTCACTCTACAAACATCTTGAACGGAGGCAATGACTGCCGCTGAAAAAAACAGGCATTCATCCTTTGCATTTGCAATATTTATAACAATATTTCGCGATAAAAGGTTTCCTAGCATTTCGCAAGAGCATATAAAACTTTTAAAATATTATTTAGTAGCTAGGTATGTGCGTATCCAACCTGGAAAAAAGTGTCTGCACCTATAAAAGAATGTTGCCATAGAAAAATAATTTTTTTTTAACTGAGTCGGAAAATATTTCAATCCGTTTCATCACACCCACCAAGCTTCACATAGTACAACTCTGCTGGTAAAATACCATAAGACAATGTTAGCATATGGTGATAAACATTTTTGATGCAATGGAATATGTATATTTCGTTTTTATAATCTAGGTAGAAAGGACCTACAAAATTTTTTGTGTCCCAAAAAAAAATCCAAGGACATAATAAAAATCAAAATTTAAATAGACTTTCGCAAACTTTCCATCCGTAGCTAACACGAAATTTCAGTTTTATTCTTCCGGTTTCGGCTACCTCACATAGTTCCGGACAAACCTCCACAATTACACTTAAAGGCATCCGTCAGATTGCCGTTTTTTATCTTCTGTCCCTTAAAATTATTCGTGATTTTATTGCCATCCATCTGATGCTGCAGTAAAGTTCGTTTTTTTTTTTTCATCACAAAGCAGAAGGAACTCGCCTTAATGTCCCTATTCCGCATGTATGCGCAAAAATTCTTTTCTCTGCCATCGCCATGTCTTGTAATGCCACGCTCGCGATTCCTGTTTCTTTTGTCGGTTATTTTATGAATTTTTATTGTGCCATCCTGGGCTAGAGCTTTGGCATTTGTGAAGGACGAAAAAAAATTGCGTTCTGGCATAATAGAAACCTACCACAATTCGTTGAATTTATCTGTGAAGTCCTTCGCTTTTGTGGGCAAATTCTTGCATAGCAGTTTCACGCTTTAGGGTGGTAGTGGGCATTCTATTGTGTTTTTGGTCGAAAAAGGATTCTGGTTTTTTGTTTGGTGTATCCATGGATTGACACAAAATTGAATGAACATTTTTGAATAGCTTCCGAGTTTTTATTCTTCTTCGTATTTTTTTTTTTTTTGAAGCAGACAATCGGTGCTTTATTAAAATTTAACGACAGCTTCTTCTTTGGGAAGAAGGCTTTGCAGCGGTGGTCCCTTCAAAGTGTCTGAACTGATTTAGGCTTATACTTTCTTTAGCACAATAGCAGGGTAATTTAGTGTTTCTTCTCTTATCGGGGATCCTTGATAGTTAAATTTGCCCCCGAACACTTTCTATTTAAAGCAATTTCGTGGTCATGTGCCACTCAATGCCAATAATCAAATTTAACGCTTTCCTAAAGCCAAATATGCTTAATTACATTTCATTGATACGCCAATGCATGATGTGAAAGGCTAGTGATGAGCCACAAAATCAAATTTCCATTCAATGCCGCCTCTGGTCATATATGTATATACGGTTCCAAGAACTCATCACATAATGATGCACGACATAGCACACATGCTCCATTCATATCCACAAAATGAGATATCACAAGAGTCCTGCTGCTGCCATTCCACTTCATCTGGCACACAAGTTCACGGATACCCATCATAATGGCCCACACTACCAGCCATGTGTCATATCATTCTGAAATTGAATAGCTATCTTCAGTAGCAAATTCTCAGCGACACGTGGCAATCAATTGGAGCCCTCCTCAGTCGAAATGGAAAAGCATGCAGCAATACAATTTTTGGATACGCGAAAACTACAACAGTATGGATGAGTGTTGAAAACCATTGTCACTGGGTATTGAAAATACTATTCGGATGTCAAGTTCATACATATAGAAAGACGATTGTGTTGTAATACGCTTTGTGCAGATGAAAGGACATCAAGGATGAGGGCTAGAATCAAATTTCAGCGGATATTTCATAGCTTCGAAAAGTGCTTTTTAGTGGAACTTTGTAAAAATTGGCAGCCATGTCATGGAGATTTTGTCAATTGTCAGTAGAGGTGTCGAGGAGCACCTTGAAGTGTTTTGATTGACCTATGTCGATGCGTAAGTAGCCATATTGGGGTTGATTGGTTCTGAGATTGGTTCGTATTATGGTTACCAGGATACGACTGTGAAGCAAAATTTTGTAACGTACAATAACAATATACGTACCCTAAAGCCAAAAGAACGCGCTCGGAATAGTTGTACACGATTCTGCATTGAAAATTCGTACAGTAAAAGGGCCATCGCACACGGGGATAAGAAGCTGCAGTAATTTCCTTCTATAAATAAATAAATAGAGTGGCGCAACAGCTCGAGGTGAACCAGGGCCAACTTCTCAACAATGCATCACATACAAGGGGACCTACATTTTTTTGCCGAATCCGAACGGCACTTTGAGAAGTTTTCCAAGGTTTCACAAGGCAATTAAGCGGGGACCACAATACAGCCTGAACTTGGCCTCAGCCTGGTATTTCCAAGTTCAGCCGAACGATTTCAGTGTTTCCAAGAGAAAGAGTGCGTAAAGAGAAAACGTATCCTGGTAATCCAGGGCACCCTTTGGAGCTAGGCCTGAGGAGTGTCAGCATGCGAGCGCTTGGTAGTCGGAGGGTCCCGCTTGGCATCCGACCGGGTTTGACCCGAAGAAGTTACGAGCAGCCCGTCAATGGTACCGCTATCCATTATGGGGGGTGGAGGGGGACAGTGCCAAGTCAAAATGAGGGCTTAGGTGAAAACTCTACAAATCGACAACGCATCTCCTCGAAGAAAATCTCTCGACAAATGGCATCTCCTCAACTAAGTGGAAGGGTTCTGGAACCAAAGACTTCGATGATGGGTGAAAGCTCTTCTGGTCTGGCGTCCCAAATCACATGACTGCACAGGCGGGTGTGGGAATACTCACAAGCCCCCGGATCTCAGAAAATGTATTCGATGTCATTCCGTTACGGGGAAAGGATTCTGATCTTAAAGCTTAAGCTTGAACGATCGACTCTGGCTCTGGTTCAGGTTTCTGCACCAAATCGAGAGTCAGAGTATGAGTCCTTTTTTAACGAAGTTGATGCTGCCCTGGACAGAGTGGCAAAAATGGACTTCTTTCTCCTGATGGGTGACTTCAATGCACATGTCGGCACGGACTACAGTACTTGGAGGAGTGTGATCGGGAGGCACGGTGACCCGGATCAAAACAGGAACGGAGGGAAGTTGTTGGACTTTTGCTGTGCATATGGCTTGTCCATCATGAACACCTTTTTCCCACACAAAGACATTCACAAATACACATGGAACAAGCACAGTTTAAATCAGAGGTCACTGATTGATTTCTTTGTTGTACCATCGTGTGTTCAAAGAATGATTTGTGATGTTCGAGTTTTCAGGGGAGCTGAGTTGTCAACTCATCACCACTTAATGCTGTGTAAATTGTTTTTCAGTGACAGTAATCCTTTGCCACCCAGGCGAAAACCAAGACTGGTGACCCGCATACGGTGGGAAAGGTTGCAGGATGCTGACTCTGATTTCAGAGAGCGCTTCTAACTGACCTTTTGAATATAGAGGAGGAATGGCAATTTTTTTTTTATCGGCAGTCATTGCCTCTGCAGAAAATGTTTGTGGAGTGAAGCGGCTTGGGGTAGCGGCTGGTGGTAAGAAAAGAACTGCTTAGTTTAAAACGCCTGGAGTTCAAGAAGGCATCAGAGAGAAGAAGGGAGCCTACATTGCGTGGATCCAATGTAGAAACTCAACTTCTCGAGCCCGGTACAATGAGGCGCGAAGGACTTCCAATCTGGCAGTCAGAACAGCCAAGGAACAGTCATGGAAAAAATTCGGCGAGAAGTTGGAGCACGATTACAGTTCTGCAAACAAGATATTTTGGCAGACCATTTGCCAGCTCAGAGGAAGGAATTTAAATATCATTCAAGGGGTTAGATCCAAGGATGGTACAATTCATTCAATGTGAGCGACGTTTTGCGCAGATGGAGAGAGGACTTTACGGAGTTGATCAACCCCCAACAGGGCACTGAAGATGGCATTCCCACTGCTGACGAGATAACGGCGGAGAATAGTCCCACAGTAGACGAAGTCACTAAATCGATTAAATCGCTAAAAGATGGCAAGTCTGCTGGAGTCGATGAGGGTCGATGGATGAAGAGGGTGTTATATGGCTAACATGTGTCACTAAGGTGGCCTGGGATAGCGGGAGGCACCTAGCGATTGGCAAACAGGAGTTATAGCGCCCATTTTCAAAAAAGGGAGCAGGAGAGATTTCACCAACTATAGGGGCAAATAGTTGGGGCAACTATAGGTCCGGGAAAAGTATTCGCGAAGGTGTAAGTATTCCAGAGCTGTAATCGAGCCTTTGTTACGGAAAGAATAGTGCGGCTTTCGGAAAAGGCCTGGGAATATGCCAAACTATGCGTGTTTTGTAGATCTGTAAAAGGCGTGTGACCGAGTCCCTCGGGGTCGGGATGCACTGTGGAGAGTTTTGCAGGACTATGCGCTGAGTGGGCCTCTTCTGAGAGCCATCCAATCTTTGTATGCAAACTGCAGAAGCTGTGTACGGATAAATGGCGTCGAATCCCGTCTTTAAAATGTGCACGTTGGACTTCGCCAGGGCTGTGTTCTCTCGCCGCTCCTATTCATAGCATATATGGACTGGATGGTGAAGCGCAGTCTTGGCGAGCAATGTTTCGAATTGGCTGGCATCAGGATGAGCCATCTGCTTTTGGCACATGATTTGGCCATCCTTGCATCATCCAAAGAGGAACTTCAACGTCTGTGGTGATGCTGGGATAAAAGTAAACGTGAACAAATCGGAAGTGATGGTTGTTTCCCGAACTCCTGTGTAGTGTACCCTGCACATAAATGGAGTTCCATTAAAACAGGTGGAAAAATTTTAGTATCTCGAGGTCTTTTTCACGAAAGATGGGAGGAGTGATACTGAGTTGTCTTGTAAAATAGGCCAAGCTGGAGCAATAGTAAAGGAACTGCGCCGGCCGGTCATCAGGAAAGCTGAGGTTGGAGTGAAAGCAAAGATCTCAGTTTTTAATTCAGTGTTAGTTCCGACCCTCATCTATGGTCATGAAATTTGGGTAATGACCGAAAGAATTTTTTTTTTTTTTTTTTTTGAATACTAGGATGGACGGAGACTAAAACTCCAAAATCTTTCAAAGATACCAATACGCCCACTATAGCAGGTACATAATACCGAAGTAGCCGATATTGGTTATGCCCGATTTCCACGTGCTAAAAAACCACCCATTTATGAGAGACACTATGAAACTGCCCGAACGCACTTCATAGTAGTAAATTTTCGCTCTCTCATAATACTTCTTGACTACAACTAAGTTAACTTAACAAGTAGTTTACGCTTCCATAGTGTTGATCGCATTGGATAGGTTGCTTTCCAGTGAATGCACCTACTAAGCCGTTCATTCATGCGGCTTCACCCTACGTCGCTAGATCGAAGGGTCTTGTTCTTTGTAGTCGTCGCTCGTTGTTAACATCGTTAAGAGTCTCGTTTAGAGTACGGATCATTTCATTGTTGCAATGAACATGAAGGCGAGCATTAAGCTTTCGAGCGAAGTTTGTTACTTCTTCGCCCACGGTAGCTATTCCTAAATCTCTGTGAATATCGCTATTCCTAATATACCATGGAGCATTCACAATTGCTCTTAGTGTTTTGTTTTGGAAAGTCTGCAACATGGACATGTTGCTCGACTTGGTACAACCCCAAAGTTGTATACCGTATGTCCAGGACGGCTTTAACACCTGCCTGTACAAGAGCAGTTTGTTATATATGCTTAATTTCGAAAATCTTCCGATAAGCCAATACATTTCCCTGAACCTAATCTCGAGCTCGTCACTCTTCTTCTTTACGTGTGGTTTCCACCTCAGTTTAGTGTAAGGTTTTTGTGCAGAATTTATGAACAGAGATAAATTGTTAACCCTCCTGTAAGTGAAATTCACTTGTTCTCCTTAAGAGCGATTCGCCAAGTCTTCGTCCAGACACAAATTCTGTCCAATGCTCGTTGGAGGTTTCTCGTTGATGACTCGACTGATTCACCTGTTGCCAGGATGGCTGTATCGTCCGCAAACGTGGCCACGACAGTCTCGTCATCTAGAGGTATGTCTTTTGTGTAGAGCAGGAACAGGGTCGGACCGAGGACGCTTCCCTGGGATACGCCAGCCCGAATTTGCTTGAAACTCGAGTATTCACTACTACACCTAACACGAAAGAGTCTGCTTTCAAGATAATTTTCCAATATTTTAAACATGTCTTCCGGCAAGTTTTGCCGTAGCTTATATTTCAAGCCCTCGTGCCATACCTTGTCGAAGGCTTGCGATACGTCGAGGAAAGCACTTGAACATATTTTTTTCCCTTCTAAGGCTTTTTCAATTTCATGCGTTATTCTGTAGACTTGATCTATTGTGGAATGGTTAGGTCTGAAACCGAATTGATGATCCGGGATCAAGCGTCTTTCTGCAATTATTGGTTGCAATCGCTTCAGCAGAAGTTTCTCGAATACTTTCGATATTATCGGCAGAAGCGATATGGGCCTATAAGATTTTTTATCATTTGCGCATTTCCCCGGTTTAGGAGCCATAACGACTTCAGCAACTTTCCGTTGCCTTGAAACGTATAGAAGTCTAAGAGAAGCGTTTATCATATAAAGTAGCTTGACTAATGCCTTTTTTGGTAGCTCTTTTAATATTTCGCCAGTGATCAGGTCGTAACCCGGGGCCTTATTATTTTTAAGTTTGCTAATTGTCTGTCGGAGTTCAACTAAGGAAAATTTTTTCATTCTAAAGCTATCAGGTTCCGCGTTGTTGTTTAGAAAGTCAGCCAACGGCGGACCGTCGAAAGGCTTGAATGTTTCTTCTAAATGTTCAGCAAACAAATTCGCTTTTTCTTTGTCTTCTCTTGCCCATTCGCCGTTAGCTTTTTTTATTGGTGCCGAGTGGATTATAGGTTTCTTGATAGACTTAACTGCTTTCCACAGCGAGTAGTTTGAGCTCCTATCCGCCGACAAGCCTTCAAGGTGAATACCTTCAGTGGTCTCACGATTTTTAAGATCTTGCAACATTCCTTTCAGTTTGTTAGAGAGGTGGTTCAATAGGGTTTTGCATGGGGGGGCCCTCGTGCCTTGCCATCTCCTACGCGCTCTTCTCTTTTCACGAATCAATTCTTCGATTTCGAGCGGATATGTTTTACGTACATGCCCGTCGGTGCTAACTGCGTTCTTTTGGGACGAATTGTTGTTCCAAGCAGCGCTCTGAATTGCTTCAATGAATTCGTCAACTGCGGTTTCTAACTCGAAAGGAGTTTTCAATGGCACATTCAAGCCAACACCCTCCTTACAGTCCTTTCTGAAAGCGTCCCAGTTCATGTTTTTGCTAGCTAATCTAGGAGCTCTTTCTATTTTCGCCAGTCTTCCACCCATCTTCAAGATAACTCCTGAGTGGTCTGAGCAAAGATCATAACACTCTTCAATTCGCGTAAGGTATATGGGGTACCCTTTAGCGATGAAAAAATCGACAAGGTCAGGCTTTTTATTCCTATCGGTTGGCCAATATGTTGGCTTACCCGTGGAGAAAAAGTCCACCCCACGCTTCATACTATTTTTGTACAGTAATCTGCCTCTTGTTGAATTGCATCGTGAGCCCCAAAAAGTATGCTTCGCGTTAAAGTCACCCCCAATGATAAAATTGGACCCAATGAAGTCATACATACGATCAAGATCGTCTTCCACCAGTCTATATCCTGGCGGGAAATAACAAGATGCAATGTTATAATCTAAGCAGTCAATTTTTACAGAAACTGAACTGATCTGCATAGAGTCTAGCTCAACTTCTGTGTTCTTGAAGTGCTTTATGCAGTTCTTAATGTAGAGGGAGGATCCTCCTCTCGAATTTTGCGAAGGGTGATGTGCGTGATAGTCATTGTAACCTTTAAGTTTGGGTGTAGACCCGTTTTTAAGGTGAGTTTCCATAATCATGCAAATATCAATATTGTTTTTCCGTAGAAATACTTCTAGTTCGTCTATTTTATTCAGAAGGCCGTTTGCATTCCATGTTAGTATTTTAAATAACTGTTTCATATTCATGTTCTCTTGTAATTTTTTCGAGGCTTAAACTCGAGCTTGCTTAGTTTGTCAAATATAACTTTGTTGATTTTAGTCTGATCCTCAAGTTTCTCCAAGATTACAGCGAGGATCTGAGACACTGCATCTGTTGTGGGCGATCTTGCCTTGCTTTCGTTTGCCGCAACCTGTGCGTATGATTTCGGTGCGACCAGTGGTGGTTTATCCGCTGCACTTGAACTGGCGCCGCTCTTTTTTGGAGCTTTTACGCCTTTTGTCGACGCCTCCTTTGCCAATCTTCCACTTTTGATCGGCTTTGGCGTCTTTGGAGTCTTTGGCTTAGGAGTTTCAGCAGGTTTTGGGCGTCCTAGGCTTTGATTCTGACCTCTAGTATTTTCCTTAAGAGGTTCTCGTCCCTTTTGCAGCTCTATGGCTACTTCGCATCCTCGATAGTTCGCGGGGTGGTTTCCGTGGCAATTGGCGCAAACTGCTGGAGCCTTTATGTCAACTTTGCACTCTGTTGACAGGTGTTTTCCGGCACATTTCACGCAACGTGGTTCTTTTTGGCAGTAGGCACTTGTGTGCCTGAATTCTTGGCATCACTTACACTGTGGTATCAGTCTATTGCCTTTTCGCATGGGTTCGATTTTAACCCTGATGTTAAGTATCATTTTTATTTTATAAATATCGTTTATGCTCTCAGTTCTTTCAAAGGAGAGCATAAAAATTGGAAGGCCGCGTCTGATCACAGTGTCTCTTTCTCCTTCCGTGCGTTGCTTTTCCTTTTTAATGATATTGACGGCATCAATAATTTTAAGACCTTTATTTTTTACGTCTTTTACAACGTCTTCTTTTGTGCATGATGGGTGGAGCCCCCTTACAATGACTCGCAGTGGTTTCTCGTACTTATTTTGATAAGTATACCACTCGATTCTTTCTGCATTCAGTCTAAGAGACAGTGCGCGATAGGAATCGGCGTTGTCAACATTTACTTTCCACACGTTATTTCGGTGCGAGGTAAGCTTATAGTTTTCTGTTCTCACCGTGTTTGCAAGAAGGTTGCGCAATCTCCCAAAGTCTGCTATCCCGACGATGTTTATTGCGGGAGGTGGACGAATTTTCGCTTCTGGTTTAGCCTTGTTTGAGCCAGAGGGCTTATCTTCTTTTTGTATTACCTTGGGAGAGGAATTCGCCTTTCGCTTCTTGCTAGACCTTTTCCTTAAGACTGAATCGGTCTCAAGTGCAAGTTCGTCCTCGTCCGTGAAGTATTCGACTGCTGGTCGGTTCGGTGTTACACACTCTTGCGTTACCTCACAGTCTTTCGTTAAACGAGTATTTTTAATATCCTCGTTTTCTTTTCGCAGAGAGTCAACTTCCATTTTTAGATCTTGGAAGAGTCGCTCCATTTCAATAAGCTTAGCTCGGAGTTCATTATTCTCCTTTTCTAAGCTCTTAATTTTCACAGAGTCCTGGTTTACCGGTGGACTGCTTTTTCCGGATATGTTCGATCTAGGGGATTCGATATTCTCAAAGGGATTTATAAGCAATAAAAGGCTCTCCCCAGAATCCGTAGAGCCTGCCTCCGAAGAGGATGGATTTTCCAGCATAGCTGGGCTGCCACCTGGGGTAATCAAATCTGTCGTTTTGTTCATTGCCATTTTTTTTTAACTTGTCGTTTTTATGAGAAATAGGTAAGTCAATTCTATTTTCATTTTTAAATACAGCCGCTCCTTTGGAGACAGACGCCGACCAGTGAGCCGCACAATGTGTGACAGACGCTTCTGGATTTTAATTTAACCTTCAGATTCATCTATAAGTTAAAACCTTACTGCCAAAAGTTGCCCCAAATGGAGCAGCATCGACAGCATCCGTTGAAACATTAAAGAATATTTCTTCCGGTGGATTTTAGTCGGCTCTTACGACAGGCATACCTTACCTCAAGGCTATTCTAACCCCGACCTTGCAGGGGACCGAAAGAATAAGATCGCGGGTACAAACTGCCGAAATGAGATTCCTGAGGTGCGTTGCTGGTGTTAATCTCTAAGGGATAGAGTGAGAAACGTCAGTATTCGTGGGATTCTTAATGTTGAGCAGCTACTTCTCCGAGTGGAGCGATCGATTCTTCGATGGCTTGGACACGTTGTTCGCATGCCTCCTTGCAGACTTCCTAGACAGGTCATGCTAGCGGAGATGCGAGCGCGTCGCCCCCCTGGTAGGCCAAGAAACAGGTGGTGGGATCAGGTAAAGAACCGCTCTGAGTCCCGCCTGGGGATTGCGCAGGAGTCTCTTGAGTTGGTAACGAAGGATCGGGAACGATGGAAAGATCATTTAGCCACCCTCGCTCCGCGACCCTTTTAATGGAAATGCGGCACTCGAAAATGGTGATGATGATGATGATGATGATAGAAAATTGTTTTTTTAATAATACTCCATATAAAGTCTTAGTGAAGTGACATGTAATTCCGGAATCCCCATAAGTCTTTTTATGAAGAATCTTTGAATTTTGTCTACCTCATCAAAGTTACTAAATCCCCACACCTGAGCTCCTTAGATAAATTGCTTGTGGTATCTACACCCTTAAACATTTCAAATGAAGCTGACAAATAGATATTCTTCTTCGTATCGGTTGTAAATGCGGGCTTTTAATTTGATTTTTAAATTGTTTCAGAAAATTTTAAGTAAGAAATGTCATTTTTGAAAGATCTTAAAAATTTCAGAAATGCCTTCATAAGTTTTATTTACAAACCAAATTTCATTATAATCGGTTTTGCCAGAATATTTTGATAAATAATTTTTAAGATGTTTTTGAAGCTTTCGAGTAAAATCTTGAATTCAGCTGAAAATTCAAAAATTTCTATAGTTTGCCCGAAAACCAACAAAATATTCCTGATGTCTGTGTTTTTTGCAAATCATTTGGCCTTGTAGCTTCAGAGGTAGTGGGGGGACAACATTTTCTTCACCATTTTTTTTTTTCGAAAATACGTCGAAACCGCAGTTTTAAAACAGTCTAACCAAAACTTGATTTAATAAAGTCTTTGCTCAAGCTGTGGTTGCTATACATATGCATATGTCTTCCCAATATTGGATTTTTCAATGAAGCAATTAAACACGTTGCGAACCGCTAAAAATTAACGTGAAAACGGAGTTTCATCCTGAGTGAATGAAGTGACAGGCAGAATCGATACTTAAGTTTCGACTGTGAAATCGGCCCTTAGAATTTGTCTTAAGTAAAAAAAAAAAACACTTTTAAAATTTATAATTTTAAAGCATGATGTTATGCCACTAAACTTGTTAAAATTTTAGGAAATGATGTTTAATCTCAATGCGAAGAAAGGGACATGGATATAGGAGAATAAGAAAAAAGCAAGAGACCCTTAAGAAATGCCATCGCAATGCATGAAACTTCACTCCACCCCTGTTATAGGGGAAAGTTAGCTCTGATGAATTACGTCTTGTGTATTTGCAGTTAAAAGGATACTCATCTGGCTTTCACATTCATCCTTTTCTTCAAGCCTTTTATCAAGAAGCACTTGAACTTTGACCCAGATTCAATTTGCATGACATGCGAAGACGATAGACCTCAGAGACTTCCATCGCCCGAGCGAACAATTGTATTCAAGAAGTCAATTCATACGGTAAGTGTCACCACCTTATGGATGGTATGGATGAGTTATTACCCTCCAGGTTGATGTGACACACTGACACGAGTGTTGCGTCGTCGGTCGTTGGTTGGTTGGTTTACCTACAGAAGAGCCCAGGTCGGTTTGTCCACAGAGAACAGTGCAAACCAGACCGTAAATAATTTTATTTCGGGCGTGAGTGCGAGTGTAGCTTTCGTGATGTATACAGCAGGTGATGAGTAATGAGGTTGCGGTTGTGTGCGGGATGGTCATGTGGATGACTAATGACATAGGATACAAATTAGATTTGCGGGTAATCACTGGAATTGTTATCGAAGCCACCTCACTATGGCTGCTTTGTGTGGTTCTGTGTGTAAGGCTTAGATATGACAGTTGCGGCAATGTCGTAGGAAGATTAATTTAAGAGACTCGCCTACTGCTACTCAACTCATATCTGGATCTTAATTAGATTTTGATTATATCATTTGTTGGGATGCCAATGTCCCTCGTATCTGTCGCTTAGTACACACAAGTGCTATCAAGAGCTTTGCCTACCTTCGTGTTCAACTAGACATCCCACTTTAGGTATTATTTATGCGAACGGGATACGGTTCGTATAGGGACATGTACAAAAGCACTTCAAACTTCGTCAAGGACGGGAAAAGAAATTAAGACCACAAGAGAACCACCTCCACAGCCACTAACACTACCACCACCACTGTTGTATGCGCTCAGCAAATTTACACAGGAAACTTTTCCCATTTTCAATATCTTCAGTGGCATATCCTGAATAACTTTACGACTGTGCAGTTGTCCTTCATCCATGCCTTCAGGTCCGCGCGCGCGCCTCCCTTCAACGAAGGATGCGAACATTTCTTTGCCCCAACGATTGGCGGAAGTTTTATTGTGCACTGGGAAAAGTGATTGTGGAAAAGCCCAGATACCACACAGCCGCAATCCGTCTTAATAGTTTTGCAATAAATTTTATTTTCAATTTTATGCTCTCATCTTGACCGCGCGCCGCCGGCCGCCCCGCACCCTCTGCTTCATTTCCATTTCTCTGTTCTACAGTGTGGCAGACTATGTTACCGTTGTTTGCATGCCCACTGAGTGTAGCATGATAAAAGTCAATTTTAACTTTTAATGAGATTTATTGCATTTTTTTTGTCCTGATGTGCTATCGATGAAAGCAATATCGGCAATCTTTTCAAAGAAGACTGTCGCTGATAGGGTGGTGTGGGAAAGGATACTTTTACTTCTTTGAGGGTTTTGTACGATTTCGTTTATTGCTTCCTGGAACGAAGTAAAGAGATTATTTTTTTTTCATTTTCTGAGAAGGGATATGATTGCCCCAATTAAGACCTGCTCTGAAGCCAGACAAAAATATTTGATTAAGTCAGCATGCAATATGAAAAGATGGTGGTGAGTCCTACTGAGATAGTTCTAGCGGGTGAGCTAACTGCTTCTTACTTTCAAAATTTAAGCAGCAAATTTCGAAATTATTCGTAGATTGCGAAATTGTTCTTTAAATGGTGTGTAAAATTATTGATGACTTATAAGATCACCATGTAATAGTTTCAAATCAACCAAAAATATTGTGTGTCGGACTACGAGCACGAGGTCCTGGGTTCGAGTCCCAACCGGGGAAATAAAAGATTTTTTCAGGGTTCCACCCCTGCGAGGATCTGACAAACCGTCAGATATAGCAATAGTTTCTTTTCTTAAAATCTGCGAACACAGGGTTTAGAGAGAACGTTAAACCAATCTGTTTTTCATTTCATTTCTATTTTTTAAAATGGATTTAAAAAATTTGGGTTGGAAACGACAATTTTTTAAATTTTTTAACGCAGTTAGCTTGCCTTGTAATGTTTCATACTTCAACCAAATTTTGAAAAAGACCGTCAAGTATGAAGACATACGCGGAGCGGTCCGTCGGATAAGCGCATCTGTATTGAGAAGCTTGTATAAACTTCTATTTGCTTATTAAAGTTATTTCTGGATATATTTAACAGTTTTTTGTGTAAATTTTTCGTAGTTTTTTTTTTTAAGTTACCCGCGATCAAAGAGGTTATAACCAGCCTTAAGATGCGTAACACATCGCGAGCGGAAAGAATTTGAGGATAGAAAGGATAGAAGAGAAAAGTAATTCTCCATCCAACTCGAAAATGGTGATGAGCCAGTACGGAAAATACAGTACGGAACATGAAAACTCTGCATAGAAACACCAAAGCTTACCTCGCAAGTGTTATGCCTTTACGACGGAAAAAAGCAATAAAATAACAAGCAGAGTATTTCATAAACGCATCTGGTATGCAACTAATTGTTTTCCATTCTATTTGCATATTGGATGAAAAAAAGAACATATTCGGCCGACACTAACCTGGATAACAGCCACTCATTTTGAGACAGACGCTCCTGGATTTTTCGTTTGCCGCTGGTTTTGGTCTGCCCCGGAATTTTCCATTCCGGTACCCACCATATCTGGTGAGCATCCCCCTATCCCCAACATGGGGAGGCACCCAATTGGGGACCAGCAACCCCAGAAGGGTCCACTGTTCTTATTTTGGCAGACTCTTTAGTTTCATTACTCTAAAAAAAATCCCGTCAAGTATGAAGACATACGCGGAGCGGTCCGTCGGCTTTTGTTGAAGGTTATAGTCATCTATATTGCGAAGCTGTGTAACATTCTATTTATTTAGTAAAATTATTTCTGGATATATTTTACAGTCTGTAATATACTTTTTTTGTAGTGCTGTCTACTGTTCTTATATTGGTTGATTTTATATTGGGTTTCGTTACTCTAAGAATAGGCTGACAATAAGCTTTACCGTTTCGAAAATAGACGGAAGGACACACTCTTTCTTGGCCTTTTTTACGATTTTTATAATTTAAAACCCATAAAACAGCAATTTCCATTATTTTTAGTTACCGTTTAACTTTTTGATCAATTTAACAGCCACCTGTTCTAGCGTTTGCCACTTTTCTCAAATTCCATCCGTCCGTCCGTTCGTATGTAAACAACTTTTTGGCCTTAAATTTTAAGGTACAGAGCTGAAATTTTGTGGGTTGGTTGGAAGTCCATTTTACCAGATCAAGTTTGAAAATTAGCCGAATCCGCCCTCAGACACGCCCACTACAGGCCTGTATGTGCGACGATCTCTAATTAAAAAATAAATACTTTTTCTAAATTTTAGCTATGTCAGAATAGTGCTAGCGCATTCATTTTTGGTATGTAACATTGCCTTGTAATTATCTCTGAAGTGGCCAAAAAATGTTTTCCGTTTCATTGACCACGCCCACTTTTTAAGGGATTTTAGTTTAAAATGTCTGTTTTTCAATTAATATATATGAAATTTGACGAAAATTTTATGACAAAAGTTGTAGATATTAGCATTTTCCAGCTTTCATGTATAAGTACTATGTGCCTCCACCCACCTTTGTGGGCGTGGTGTTAAAAAAAGTGATTTTTCTAAGTTAAGAAGGCGGAGTTTTAAACCGAAATGTATGCAACCAACTAAAGCATTTGTGGGGTGCCGTGGCGTAGTGGTTAGTGTGTGTGCTTACTACGCCGGAGGTCTGGGTTCGAATCCTGCCATCGTCACCTGAAAAAAAAGACTTGTTCTTTTTCACGGTCCCCACCTCCGCGAGGGTTTGACAAGCCTTCCGAGAGTATTAATTGTCTTGAAAAAACTTCTCAAAGTGCCGTTCGGATTCGGCAAAAAATTGTAGGTCCCCTTGTATGTAAAGAAATCAACACACCAGCATACATTGTTGAGAAGTTGGCCCTGGTTCAACTCGAGCTGTTGCGCCACTCTATTTATTTAATAACTAAAGCATTCAAATAAAGCATTCAACAGTTATATATTTGTTTCCCGCCCACTTTTTGGAGGCGTGGCAATTTTTTTTGGCATGTTCGGGTATTTTGCAATCCGTCGTAGATGGACTGAAACTTTTGCAGACGCACTGTTGCACTTTCCCACTTGTTTTCATTTCGCTTGTTTGAATGGGCTTAAGAACTTTAGGTCGAAAACGGCAATTTTGAAACGTTTTTGATGCAGTTCGCTTGCCTTTTAAACATTACATGCTTCAGCCAAATTTAAACAAGGTGGTCATAACCGTTAAGGAACTAGAAATCTTTAAAAAAATAGTTTTCGAAAATGTTTTCACGTTTTTCAGTTAAATCTTCGAAATTTTTGAATATTCGAAGTCTGCTATAGTTTTGTATAAAATTTAAGAAGATAGACTATGCCCGGTATTAATTTAAAAATTATAGTTTATACCGTTTGGGAGATAGACAGGGAGACATGCGTTCTTCTGACCTTTTATCCATAAAACAAATATTCTTTCAAAAGTTCTTTCCAGTTCCCGTTAGACTTTTTTCCAATAGCACAACCAGCAGCACTAGCCTGGGATGTTTTCTTTTAATTCTGTGGCCACCGGTTTATGCGCAAACGGTAAGACAAGCTCCTTTTTTATTTCGCTTTTTAAATAGGCTTCTAAAAACTTAGGTTAAAAACAGCAATTAAAAAAATTTAACGCAGCCTTCCTTCTTTTTGTAAGGTTTTTACTTTAACCGAATCTGAAAAAGATCGCTTATACCGTTAAGCTACTCGAAGACTTAAAAAAAATTATTTTTGAAAAGGCTTTTATGTTTTTCAGTTAAATCTCAGAAGATTTTGAAATTTCAAAATTCGCCATAATTTTCCTTTAAATTTTGAATTATTTCTGATATGTGTGATTTTTTTCACAGAATTCCACCAAACAGCACCGGAAATAAGGGGTTTTTTAATGCATTTTTGCGATTTACTTTCGTAAATGCGTCAAAACTGCAGTACTCAAACTGCGTTTGAAAAATTTGACCTAAGCACTTGGTTTACTTTGAGTTGCTTTATGGGTGTGTTTAATATTGATTTTGAGCGATAAGCCGTTCAAAAGTTATGGCTTCCAACACTTTGAAAACCGTCATGCATTTTCGACTCTTCATTTCTCACAAACGTTTCGATATTTTCAAAAGGTTTTTTAATTAAAGCTTAGTATTTCTTAAACCTAAGTTTCGTTTTTCTAGTTCTTGCCTACTAAACTTCTTGAAAAAAAAACACTAAAAAACATTAAGGCTATTTTCGCATGAAATTTCAAACTGTAATTAAACCGTTATTTGTGATTGAAAAAAATTGCGGTGCTCTGACTATATCCGATTCCATAAGAGGTCCTTTTTCCATTTTTGGACGGACCGCTAAAAAGGCTTGGAAAAAACTTTTTCTTTAATTTTTATACCCGACCCAGAGTATATTAATTTTAATTAATTTTTTAGCACAGTGAACAAATCTAACCACCGTAGACTCCTAAGACCTTTAAGAGATTTGATCGAGACCCACAGGTGAATTGATTAAGCCAAGACCATCCGTTCGTCCGCCCGTATGTATGCAGTTTTAAGGTTTTGAAAATCAAGCTAGGAAAATGAAACTTGCAGTGTTGCTTCGTTCTCAGTTTGTAACTACAGATAAAATACGAAAATTTAGAAGTTCCGCCCAAAACTACGCCCACAATTGACCCGAATGTCAGGCAACTTGATATTTACTCAAATTCATTTCAAATTGTCATTTGGTCAAATAGGCAAGGCATATGAACTCCAACTTTGGTGTAGAGTAATAGCGGCTGGGAGCCTTTAATTCGAGAAAATTGGGCCGCCCACACCATTAACCATGCCGACTTTTAGCATGTTGAATCTTCAAAAAACTGATTTCTCGGGAAATGCATTCTTTATCGAAAACAAGTGGGTAAGTGGAAGAGTTCGTCTGTACCGATCTTCTAAATACCCGACCCATGTAACACCAAATTTAAAAGTTTTGATATGCTGTATCTCAATTATTTGTATGGGCCACGCCTCAAAAATGGGTTTGGAATAAAAATTAAAATCAATTAATTCTAATCTCGATAAAATCTTAAGAGAATGCGTTAAAAGCGAAAATTATTGCTTGAAAAACAGTTCAATACTTTGTATGTAATAAAATCAGCAATTGATAATATCTCTAGTATTTTTCATATTATTTCTTTTTCTATTAAGAATACTTTTTTCGAGAAATTATGCTTTGGAGTAATAACACTTTTTAAGTATGGGCGGTTCAATTTTCGCCGTGTAAAAGGTGTTTAGCCGCAGTTGCGTCGCACCAAAATTTGAGTTCTTATGCACTGTTTAAGTTGGTCAAAAAGACTTTTAAAATAAAATGTGAACTGGCTGTCTCACATTGAAGCGTCCAGATTTGGAGCATAAGAACCAAGTCACCTTCGTTACAGCAAATAGGAAGGAAGGTTTAGGTGTAACTTTAGTCATTCAGAACAACTCTGTTTAAGTAACGAACTGGAGAGTCTTTAAGCAGCCATCGCTGTCAGATCACTGCTGGATACTCTTTGAGATAGAGGCAGGCTTTAGGCTAGGAAAGTTTTCAAAACCCCAAAAAGAGCGAATTGGGTGAAGTTCAATAAGGAACTGTAGTAGAGGACTATCATTCATTCCCTGCCCAGACAGGGATCTCGGTACCGAACATGATATCGACGATACCAAGATCGTGGAGCTCATCAAGAGTTCAAGATAGAGATGGAGCCTTGCAAAAGGGGAGCTCAACGAATGGACGACCTAAGGAGAACGTTAGAATTTTCGCAAAGAAGATCAGATTCGCCAAGAGCAATTCATGAAAGAAATTCTGCGAATCAATCGAAACTACAGCCGAAGCGTCCCAACTGAGGAAAGTCCTATTTAAAGCTCCAACACTGTCTTCAGTCAGGAAGACAGATGGCGATTGGATTACTATGCGAAAGGCTGGATATGCTGACAGAAACCCACTTCCCAGGTTGGACCGACGACGCCCACCGAAATTATGCTACACTAACACAGAGCTCTCGAAAGAGAATGGAGGAAGAAAAGATCAGGGCAACAACCGATGGAAAGAGGCTGGCCTGGGCGATCAACTCCCCATTCCCTTCAAGGCACCAGGGTCAGATAATATTAATAGCCAGGGAGGGATAATATAGAAGATCGTGTCATAAGCGGGCATACGTGGTATTACCCATTATTGCCCATTATTACCCGCAAAAATAATATTGGGCCGAGAACGCTTCCTTGCGGGACATCGGCATTTATTTCTTTGAATTCCGAGTACTCATTTTCGTACCTTACGCGAAAGATTCTGTCTTCAAGGTAAGACTCTAAGATTCTACAGAGTTTTTCTGGTAAGCTAAGCCTTAACTTGTACTTCAGGCCTTCGTGCCACACCTTGTTGAAGGCTTGCGATACGTCGAGAAAAGCGCTAGTACATATCTTTTTCGCTTCCAAAGCTTTTTCGATTTCGTTTGTTATTCGATAGACCAGGTCGATTGTTGAATGCTTTTTCCTAAATCTGAATTGGTGATATCCGGAATCAATCGTCTATCTTCAATGATTGTTGCAACCTTTTAAGCAACAGTTTCTCGAATACCTTAGATATTATGGGCAGTAGCGAAATAGGTCTGTATGACTTTTTGTCGTTTGGACATTTTCCTGGTTTCGGAACCATTATAACCTCGGCCATTTTCCATTGCTGTGGAACGTATAAAACTGTCATGGAAGCGTTAATGATATAGAGTAGCTTGACCAAAGCTTTTTTCGGTAGCTCCTTTAGAATTTCGCTAGTAATTAAGTCGTAGCCAGGTGCTTTGTTGTTCTTCAGATTATTTATCGTTTGACGAAGTTCAGCCAATGACACGGTTTTTATTCTACAATTATCTTGTACCGCATAAGGATTGAGCTCCTCGACCAACAACGGTTCCCCGTCAAACGGTTTGAATGTTTCTTCTAGGTAATCTGCAAATAAATCCGCTTTTTCTTTGTCTTCTCTTGCCCATTCGCCGTTGGCTTTTCTTAATGGCGCAGAATGTACTATAGGCTTCTTAATAGACTTTACTGCTTTCCAAAGAGAGAAGTTCGAACCTTTTTCGGCAGTCAAACTTTCGAGGTAAGCAGTAGTCTCGCAACTTTGAAAGTCTTGAAGTTCGTGCTTCAGTTTGTTAGAAAGGTGGTTCAAGATGGTCTTATCCGCGGGTGCTCGCGAACGTTGCCATCTCTTGTGCGCTCTCCTCTTTTCGCATATTAGCTCTTCTATTTCTTGCGGGTATATTGTTCCGCTGTTCGATAATTCGGACCTCCGAAAAGAAGTGTTATAAATAACTCTCACGAGTTTATCTAATTCATCTTCTATTTCAAGTGGCGTTTTGAGCGGTACATTTAGAGCTATGTTTTCTTTGCAGTATTTTCTAAAGCCGTCCCAGTCGGTGTTGTTGTTAGTTGATCTAGGCGCTCTATTCTTTTTCGCTAGGCTTCCGCCGATTTTCAAAAGAACTGCCGAGTGATCTGAACAGAGATCAAAGCGTTCTTCTACGTTCGTAAGGTAACGTGGTACCCCCTTGGCGATAAAGAAGTCGACGAGATTTTATTTCTGTCGGTTGGCCAATATGTTGGCTTTCCCGTCGATAAGAAGATCACGCCGCGTTTTGTACTTGCTTTAAAGAGGGCTCTGCCTCTTGTTGAATTGCACCGTGAGCCCCAAAAAGTATTTTTCGCGTTAAAGTCCCCGCCGATGATAAAGTTTGACCCAAGTGAATCAAAGAGCAGAGCAAGATCTTCATCTGCCAGCCGATACTGCGGAGGAAAATAGCTCGTCGCGATGTTGTAATTTATGTGACTTAATTTTACTGAGACTGAGGTTATTTGCATAGAGTCAAGTTCTATTTCTTCGTTTTTGGAGTGCTTTATGCAGTCCTTAATGTAGAGAGAGGATCCACCTCTCGAATTTTCTGAAGGATGATGCGCGTGATAGTCAATGTAACCTTTTATTTTGCGTGCTGAACCCTTTTTAAAGTGGGTTTCCGAAATCAGGCATATGTCTACATTATTCTTCCGTAGGAATACTTCTAGTTCGTCAATTTTTTGCAAAAGGCCGTTTGCATTTAATGTAATTATTTTGATTGACTTTCCCATATTCATGATTTTTTATTAAATGCTTTTCGAAGTTTAAACTCGAGCTCGCTCAATTTGTTGAATATTACTTGATTAAGTTTCGCCTGTTGCTCAAACTTTTCTAAAATCATGCCTAGAATTTGACCGAATCTGATTCGGCCGATTGTGGCTTAGTTCCACGTGACGCGACTTAAGCGTACGATCTTGGACCAATTAGTGTGGATTCTCCCTTTTGACTCCGGTGGGGACTAGGACCAGCGACGTTTTCTTGCGCATTTTGAATTTTGCCTTTAATCAAACCCTTAGCCCTTGTCGACTTAGGGGTTTTTGGCTTATCTACTTTAGGAGGTTTTAGGCTTGGGCCCTTATTTTCACTATTTTTCTTCGGAGCTTCATGTCTTTTTTGCAACTCAATGGCAGTTTCGCAACCTCGGAAGCTCGCTGGGTGACTTCTCCTGCAATTGGCGCAAACCGCAGAGGCCTGACTGCTGACATTGCAATCCGTCGAGAGATGTTCGCCGGCGCATTTTACGCATCGCGGCTTTTTCTGGCAGTACGCTTGCGTGTGTCGGAAACCTTGGCATCGCTTACATTGGGGAACTAGCCTGGTGCCCTTCCGCTTGGGCTCGATTTGTACCTTGATGTTAAGGATTGTTTTAATTTTGTAGATTTCGTTTATATTTTCAGTTCTATCAAAAGAAAGCATAAAAATTTGCAGGCCGCGTCTGGTAACAGCGGCATCTTTGCCTTCGCCCGTATGTTGCCTCTCTCTCTTTATTATGTTCACGGCGTCAAGAATTTTAAAGCCTTGGGCTTGAACGTCTTGTATTATTTCGTCCTTGGTACAGGATGGGTGTAGTCCCCTCGCGATAACTCGCAGCGGCTTTTTGAGGTGATTTTCATAAGTAAACCATTGGATTTTCTCTGTGTTCAACTTTTGTTATAGTGACCGATAGGCATCAGAGTCATCGACGTTAACCCCTACCCGAAGGGGTTTCCGGGTTTAGGCATAAAAAAGCCAGTGTGTTTAACTTGTTTATGCTGTCAAGTATAATGCTGTCATCAAGAAAAGACACCCAACACCGACGTCTTGGACAAAACATCACCATCGACAGCTATAACTTTGAGGTAGTTAGGGACTTTGTCTACCTGGGTTCCGCTATCAATTCAGACAATGACACCAGCGCTGAAATCAAACGAAGGATAACTCTTGCCAATCGCTGTTTCTTTGGGCTAAGAAGGCAATTGAGTAGCAAAGCCCTCTCTCGAGCAACTAAAGTGTCCATGTATAAGACCCTCATCATCCCAGTCCTGCTTTACGGTGCAGAAGCATGGACCCTGTCAAAGGCGGATGAAAACACTTTAGGCTGCTTCGAGAGGAAAATTCTTCGGACGATTTACGGTCCCGTCTGCATAGACGAAGAGTGGAAGAGGAGATATAACATCGAACTGTACGGGCTTTACAGCGATACCGACCTAGCCAAAAGAGTCAAAACACAACGTCTACGATGGCTGGGTCATCTAGAGCGGATGGACACCAACGCCCCGGCCCGGAAAATCTTCGAATCCACACCGCAGGGACGACGCGGTAGAGGAGCACCGAGACTCAGGTGGCGCACGCAAGTGGATGGGGACCTCAGCCAACTTCGCGTGCGAAACTGGAGACGGCTAGCTAGAGACAGAGCTGGCTGGCGAAGCTTGTTGGCTGAGGCCCAGGTCCACCCCGGACTGTAGCGCCACCTTAAGTAAGTAAGTTTAACTTGTTTGCACCTAAGAGTTTAGACTCCTTTATTCGGCGATTTCGTCTTAAATTAAAGATTACCAATCAACTTTGCGGTACCCAACAAGAAACATTCTGGAATATTGTACCTAATACAGATTAAACAACCCAGTAAATGATACAATGTTATAATAATATTTTCTGACTAATGGCAAAATATCATTTAAATATATATTGGCAACCCAGTTTATAAATTGAAATCAAACATTCGCAAATATACACATCATTTGTGTGTCAAGCTACAAACCCATTGGGTGTTGGAGAAACCATCTGATTCAAGTTTTATCGGTATGCGTTTCGGTATGCGTTTCGGTCTGCTTTGTATAATTTGTTTGAATTGCATTTGCTCCAATACCGTGATTGTAAAGCAAACAAACCAAAAGTCATCAATGTGAGTCAAATCTGTTCTATTTAATTAAGTTTAGTTTAATTCATTTATTTACCTACTAATGAATGCGCAAAACATTGACATGGCTAAAACTAGGTAGGTGCACAATTTTGAAAACAATACGATTCTCCCGCAAATATTAGGATAAAATAGTCTCGTGTAAAGTAACAAATTAAATTAAATTGTTATAATAACGACATGTATGCGTGACTGTTTAAATATTTCGAGGCGGGCTATTTTGCTACCATGATCAGGAAAAAAGGGAAGAGGGTGCTATAACCTCCTTTATGTGATACAGAGAATTGTCGCTGAATCCTCGTGTCAAATAAAATACTTTCCTCAGAAAAACTATAACGAGCAGGTGTCGTCTGGCCAAAGTAAATACCTGTCAAAAGGATAGTCAAAATGGATGTTGACATTCGGGCTAGTGTCACTTACAAAAGCGTTTTTATGCCAAATTTCATTATTTTCCACAATTTCACTTGGCACAATGTCACGGCCCCTTCAGAACAATGTTTTGTCGACCTGAAATTACCACCGCGCTCACAAACAGTTCAAGTGATTACAGATTATAAATCGATACATATGTAATAACATTTTATAATTATTTTTAATTGAAATTTTGAAACCTTTTATGTCTAACAATTAACTAACCATAACTATACCATAACTATGTCAAGCGTTTATTTTATTTGTTTTTTTAACTCGTGTCATGTTAATGAAATGTATAACCTTATAACAATTTTGTTATGAATGCTTGTCTATGGCTTATTATGTTTTTATTAAAACACATAAATCGTTAACAAAAAAAAAAACTATTTAACCCAAAGGGCTTATTAAATGATAGCTTTTTTGTTTATTTAATTTGTCTGCTCTTAATACTGAGCAAATTAAAACACATCAAATTATTTTTATATTCATGTTAATGTCCTTTATTGAATTATTTTATTTTATTTTTTGATGCGCCATATAGCATCGTATTCCTATGAGTATAGGTGGTATAATTAATAGCACACGCGCTTGAAGTAAAAAAATAACACACACACAAAATGGAAAAATGGTTGATAATAATTAATTATAAAATAAAATAGTCAAACATTAATGCATCAACCGAATGCTGGGTAATTAATTTTTGTTGCATAATTGAAATCGAAAATCGAAATTGCTTGGCATAATATCGCAGACGAAAGTGAATTAAATTGCACGCGGGTATAGGATGCTGATGGTGTAACATGTCCAAGTAAGGAAATTTAATTGACCATAAAGCCAGTGACCCTTTGCTGGAAATATGCACTGTCAAGTAAATTGTCGGCAAAAATTTCGTTGAAGCATTAAAAGACTAGTCTTTCAAGAGTTTTGTTGGGTTTTTTAAGCAGTTGGTTTTTTTTTCCGTTTTAGAGTATATTAACTTAATTGTGTTTCATAAAAACTTGTCATAAAACTGACGTAAGCACCGACATATATGTAAACACAAAGAATAAACATCACTCTGCAGACACTCGATCCGACCGAGCCTCCGTTTTAAGGTACAAGCCATCGCTAAGGCGCTTGGTCTGGACCAGGATCACAGAGGATGGAAGCCAATTGTGAGCCAGGTAGAGACCCTCTATGGGTCGGGAGCCCTACACTTAAAAATGTTCTATGGTAACACATTGTGGTCATCATTCGTCATAGCTGCATCCTAGTTTTTGAACCTCAACGAAGACTATGGACGGATACATTTGTTTAGACAAGGGTCCGTACTCGTCCATCGAGTTCGAGGTACTTTCTATATTTCCGCAGAGTTCCTCCTCGGGCGATATTAGATCCTTTGCATGTTTGTGCATCATCGATATATTCCGTTGGTGCCTTGGTACTTAGAGAGGTGGCATAGGGTGGGTCTGAAAACCTCAGTTTCAGAAGACTTTAGATAATCTTTCGGAGACCCGCTGTTGTTACAGAGTTGTTTTTTATGTTTTTATTGGTAGCTATTTAATTTGGCAGCTTAAAGGAGTGTTTTGAATGCATGTTAATAAAATGACTGCGCTAATCGGCCATTTACTTTTAATATGTAAGCAAAGGGTTTATTTTTGTGAAAAACACACCTGATAAAAACGTAAATGCAGAAAAAGGTAATCATTTCAAATCGCACATTTAAGTAGAAGACGGCCTACATCAAAGCAGCGGTTGGAGTGCATTTTCGTTCTTGGTACGGCAGTACGGTTGCCGTACGCTTGATATACGCTTATTCTTTTATTTTAGGTGATTTTTTAAATTTGTCACTAAAAGATGGGTTGCATAAAACTTTGCCTTTGATTTTTTTATATATATTTTTATTTTAAATGAACTGTTATATGCTTATTGTTTTTTTTTTTAAGTCCTTGTGTTGGTTAACGCTAATGTGGTTGTGCTTGCGTCCAATTTGGTTGATGTAAAAAAGTAGCCCAGAATTAAGTTACGATACCTTATCCAACTAAAGTGTTTTCAAGGAAATGCATCTAGAAAACCAAAAACCAAAGAAAACCAAAGAAAAGTCAAAAGATGGACTACGTTCGGTATTTATTTTAAATTTTCGGCTCTTACCGTTTGGGAAATAGGGGGAAAAACACATTTTCTTGGCATTTTTGACCACTTTAAAAATTAAAAATCCATAAAACAGCAATTTGGATTTTTTTTTGATTACCGTTTTGATTACCGTCAGCTGCGTTATATCGGAATTTTTTTCTTAAATTCTGCCGACATGAATTTCTGAGAAAGCATTAAAACATGTTGTTTTCTATTTCGTTTGTAAATATTCAAACTTTCTAAATGCAGCAAACTTGGGTTGTAATCGCTTCATACTTCAGCCAAATTTAAATTAGATCGTCATTACCGTTAACAGACTAACAATTTTTAAAAAAATCGTTTTCGAAAATGTTTTAATGTTTTTGAGTCAAATCTTTCAAGTTTTTGAATATTCGAAGTTTGGTTTAGCTTAACACGAAATCTAAGAAGATAGGAGCTAGAGGGGGGACATACCTTATTTGACATTTTTTTTAATTTTTTTTAAATTTCGAATCCCTACAATAACTTTCAACAACTTTCAATTTGTTTTCCGTTCCCGTTAGACTGTTTTCCAATAGCGCAACTACCTGCGCAAGCACTGGATGTTTTTTTTTAAGTCTATGGCCAACGGTTTTTGAGAAACATTTTTCTTTGAAAAATTAAGGTTGAAAACGGCAATTTGAAAATTTTTTAACGCACCTTGCTTTCCTTTTGAGCGCTTTGTTCTTGGAAAAATTTGAACAAAATCGCTTATACCGTTAAGATAATACAAGATATTAAAAAAAAAGAGATGCAAGCGTCTACTCACCACCAGAGTTCGCATGCTGCTAGCAGCTCCCAGAGACAGTAGGATATGGTTGCCGTCTGCCATTTCTTTGCTTTTAATTTAAAATTTTTTTGTTACAATATTACATTAATTATGCCAGATTTTTTTAAGTTTATAAACAAGTACGATGTTATTATACTGTTAGAACCATTTGTAAAAAAGGGTAAAGAGCGAAATTATTTTATATATTTCCAAGATTGTAGCCTTGAGTTTTTACCAGCCACATAAACCAATTTTGTGGGAGCAAGTGGCGGTACTTTACTTTGTTTAAAAAAAAAGATTATGAATGCCGAGTTTAAAAACATAAGTAACCGCACTGTAATTGAACTGAAGTTTAACAATGAGAATTTTTACATAATTTCCGTATATCTGAGTTTTGGCAATTGGAGATCTGATTTTGAGGAGCTTCACAATTGTCTGATCAACACAAACCATAAAAATATTTTGATAATTGGCGATTTGAATGCCAGAATAAGTAATTTTAAAAACATACATTGTTCCTTCAATCCGAATTTCAACTTTGAGAGAAATTCTAAAGACATAAGGATAGCGAAGGTGATTTCACGATTGTGGCTGACCAGGGCTGCTCAGTGGTGGACTTCTGCCTTACTAAGGGAAAATGGTTAGAGTTATTGAAAGATTTCGAGGTATTGTCTGCTAGCTACTCGCCCCATTTGCCAATTCTAACAACATGCGATTTCGAACAAGCGATAAATAATGCTCAACCTGAACATAATATGTAGGCATAATATGCCTATGCGCTCAACCCTAGATCTGTCATCATCATCGTCATCATCATCAAGGAAGAGAGACTGACCAACCACACAGTTATCATCATCGTCATCAGCATCATTCGATTTATCTTGCCAAAAAGAAGAGAGACTGCCACACAGTTAAGCAGCAGAAACGATACGCGACGGAAGGTCTTAACCCTCGAAACGAACCGCTACGAAATCGCGATAACTTTTATCTAACCCTTTTAATAAATTAAAACCCTTTAAAACCAACTTTTAAAAGCCTAAATTAACTTAGTCTTACAAACTTATCCTAAAGTGAATAAAACTAATTGAATTTTTAACTAAAAGAAAGTGTTTCATTTGATTATTCGGTATTCCCCCTTTCTCTACCCTCCCCACATGGTGTCAGAAGTGTAAAACTCCCCCGCGTTATCGTGTTCGCGAAAGATTTAAAGAAGTGCACTGTGATAAATCAAATTATTGTACACGCTACTGCATGGTGATATAGAATTTAAATAAATTATATAAAAAAGCGATCTTCGATAAGTGATCGTTTGACTAGTGTTAGTGATTTGTGAGAAGGAAACGTTAGCTTTTTAACACAGCCATCGACATTAATATAAAAAAAAAACGGCAAATGCAATTGTCATTTACAGACATAGGAAAGCCACAAAAACGATAAGTATCGCATGCATTTCTTTATTAAAATAAAAAGATCTATTTCTAAATGAATATTGAAGACTTATCGACAAAGCAGTTACAGAGTCTATTAAAAGAAAAGGGTCTTTCGCATAGCTATAGGCTTAAACAAGATTTAATCGAACGATTAAAAGGTGCCTTAGACTCTGATCTTGAACAGTCTTTAGAAGGGGTGGAACGAGAGGAAGGTACAGACGAGGAAATTAGTCGTGAAGACGGTGATAAAGAAACGGGTAACGGGGAGTGCGAGAGTGATAGCAGCAAGCAAAGCAACGCAATCTCAACCATCGCCGACGACGCCGATGGTTTAAAAAAAGACAGTGGCGACAAAAAGTTTGAAACAGACAATAATCAAATTCCTTTAAAAATGGCGCAAAATAATTTTGTGTTTAAAGACGTGGAAGACTCATTAGAACCGTTTAATGGGGAAAGCGGAAAAGATGTTAGTTGTTGGTTAAAGGAATTTGAGGACATTTCGACGGTGTGCCAGTGGAACGATATACAACGTTATCTATACGCGAGACGGTTATTGAGAGGTGCCGCGAAATTAGCTATTGAATCCGGGGAAAACATTCATTCGTGGAAAGAGTTGAAATCAACGCTAGAAAAAGAGTTTGCTCAAAGTGTTTCGGACTTATCGACTCATCGTCAGTTAGAGTCACGACGTAAAGACAGTAATGAATCTTATTTGGAATATATGTTTCAAATGAAGTTGATCGCAAATAGGGGTAATGTCGACGAGGAATCTTTGCTTTCTTACATCGTGTCTGGTATAAACGACAGTATTTCTAACAAAACTATCTTGTACGAAGCAAATACGTTCGAAGATTTAAAGTCGAAATTTAAAATTTACGATGAAATGAAACTTCAAATGCAAAAGCAACGAAATGTAGACCGCGCTCAAAAATCAAGTTTTTCATTGCCATCTCTCAGAAACGAAGGTGATAATCAAAAATCGGGTAGTCCATCGCAAGACACACAGCTCCAAAAACGTTGTGTTACATGTGGGGCTAAAGGGCATTCTTCCAACATATGTCCTCATAAAGCGAAGGGACCCCGTTGCTTTAATTGCAATGACTTTGGCCATTTGTCAAGGAATTGTCCCAAAAAGGGCCAGACCCCGCGGTCGTCCACGGTGCATAGGGTTTCTTCTCCCAACGTTCGTGTGCAAATTAAGATAGATGCACTTCCGCTAGTTGCATTATTTGATACGGGTAGCCAGCTATGCCTCATAAAAAACTCCATGTTTTTAAAGTTGAACAAACAATTTGATAGTGCGGGTACATTGCTAACAGGAATAGGACAAACAGTTTATAAATCAATAGGCGCAGTAAAATGGTAGTTGTTGTCGATGAGATGCCCTACATCTTAACTTTTGATGTTGTGAACGATGAGTGGATGTCTGAAAATGTAATTATCGGTACGGAAATTTTACAATATGCGGATATGGTAAACGAAAGCGGAAACGTGAACTTTAAACGTAAAGATAACAAAAAAAATAACGAAACGATTTACGAAAACGATATAAACGAAATTGATACGGAATCCCTAGATAGTAAAAAAGTATACAATATAGACATAATCAAAAATACGCAAATAAGAAAAACAATCGCGAGTTTAGTTGAATCATACAAGCCCCGAAAACCGCAGTCATCGTGTGTAGAAATGCAAATTTTATTAGAAGATGAGAAGCCGGTATTTCATCGCCCTAGAAGACTTGCGCCCGCGGAAAAAGAGGTAGTGGCTTCGCAAATATCGGAGTGGCTGTCGGAAGGGATAATTGTGCCAAGTAACTCCAATTTTTCTAGCCCGATTGTCCTTGCAAAGAAAAAGGACGGCAGCTATAGACTTTGCGTGGACTATCGAAAATTGAACTCCAAAATTGTCAAAGACAGATACCCTTTACCGGTCATCGAAGACATCCTAGAGGAATTGTATGACGCGCGTGTTTTCTCGACTCTAGACCTTAAAAACGGCTTCTTTCACGTCGATATTCATCCCGAAAGCCGAAAGTTTACATCATTCGTTACACCAGATGCCCAATACGAATTCTGCAAAGTTCCATTTGGTCTCTGTAATTCGCCGTCGGTTTTTCAGTGTTTCATAAATACGGTTTTCAAAGAGCTAGTCCAAAAGAAGATCTTGCTTATTTATATGGACGATTTAATAATCCCATCGAAAAGTGAAGACGATAACTTAAAAGCCTTGAAACTTGTTTTAAACGTCGCGGAATCAAACGGATTAATAATAAAATGGGAAAAATGTAGTTTTGTGACGCGAACAATCGAATTTCTGGGGCATATCGTAGAAGATGGATCGATTCGGCCTTCACACGAAAAAACCAAAGCCGTTCGAAACTTCCCCGAGCCGAAATGCTTAAAAGATCTTCAGAGTTTTCTTGGTTTAACAGGATTTTTTAGAAAATTTATACCGAATTACTCACGCATTGCTAAGCCCTTGTCCGACATGACAAGAAAAAGTTCGCTCGCTTTTAACTTTGGCCAGGAGCAAAGAAACGCATATTTGGAGCTGAAAGAGCTTCTGTGTCAGGAGCCAGTCCTGAAGCTATTTAATCCGAGGTTGTACACGGAATTGCATGCTGACGCAAGCAAAGTTGGTCTTGCTGCAGTCTTGCTTCAGCGACACGACAACGCATTGCATCCGGTCTTTTGCCTAAGCTTTAAGACTAAACCTGCTGAAGAGAAGTACAGCAGCTACGAATTGGAGGTATTAGCGATAACACGTTCGGTTAAGAAATTACGCGTTTACTTGCTGGGCCTAGAGTTTAAGATCTTTACGGACTGTAAAGCGTTTCAGTTAACAATGGCAAAGAAGGAACTATGTACTCGAGTTGCAAGATGGGCGCTGCTTTTAGAGGAGTTCAATTGCACGGTGCATCACAGACCAGGAAAGTGTATGCAACACGTTGATGCGTTAAGTCGAGTTCTGACAATTTCTGCAGTGGATACGGGCATTCTCCATAGAATCAAGAAAGCCCAAGGAAGAGATGAAACCTGTCAACTTATACTCAACATTCTTCAGCGCGAGCAGTATGAGGACTATATAAACCGGAATGGAGTGCTTTATCGGTTCATCGACGGAGCCTATCTTCTTGTTGTCCCAAAGGTCCTGCAAAGAGAAATAGTGCGAAGTGTACACGACATCGGTCCTTTTAGCGCGGACAAAGTACAAACTCGTATAAGCCAAAATTATTATTTCCCGAATATGAGCAAGAAAATTAAGGAAGTTTTAGCCAGTTGTGTGCCCTGTATCCTAGGAGCGAAAAAAGGAGGTAAGCAGGAAGGATATCTTAATCCGATAACAAAGGTTGATATACCATTACACACCTTTCACATGGATCATCTTGGACCTATGCCATCTACTGCAAAAAACTACAAACATCTTTTCGTAATTACCGATGCTTTTACTAAGTTCGTTTGGATTTTTCCAGTCAAATCAACAACAACGGAAGAGGTTTTAACAAAGTTGCTATTTTTAGAAACCATCTTCGGCAACCCTGCACGAATAATAACCGACAAAGGGCCGGCGTTCTGTTCAAACAATTTTAAGGAGTATTGCAAACAACGAAACATATCTCATATTCAAATTACAACCGGAGTCCCTCGAGGTAATGGACAAGTCGAGAGAATGAACGGGATCATAGTACCATCGCTAACGAAATTGTCCGTAGACAACCCACTGAAATGGTATCAACACGCTCCAAAGCTTCAAAAGTTTATCAACTCAACGGTGTCAAGAGCAACGAATAGATCGCCTTTTAAACTCTTGTTTGGTGTGCCGATGCGAGGCGATGAAGACACGAGGTTAGCCGAGATGCTAGAGGAGGAGATTCGGGAGCAATTTGAGACAGAAAGAATCGAGCTAAGAAGACAAGCGAAGGCACAAATCGAACGAATTCAAGAAAAAAATAAACTGCAGTACAATAAACGCCGTAAGCCAGCCAGGAAGTATGCTGTGCACGATTTAGTCGCAATTCAACGAACGCAATTTGGAGCCGGACTCAAAGTGCAACCAAAGTTTTTGGGTCCATACGAGGTTACGAAAATTCGACGCAACGACCGCTATGAAGTATCTAAAGTCGGTGACCATGAAGGCCCAAACAGAACGTCGTCTGCGGCTGATTTGATGAAGCCGTGGATAGAAGAAGAAGATGAAGGCACTGACATCTGCGAGTCAGATTAATACAGGATGGCCGGATGTAGGCATAATATGCCTATGCGCTCAACCCTAGATCTGTCATCATCATCGTCATCATCATCAAGGAAGAGAGACTGACCAACCACACAGTTATCATCATCGTCATCAGCATCATTCGATTTATCTTGCCAAAAAGAAGAGAGACTGCCACACAGTTAAGCAGCAGAAACGATACGCGACGGAAGGTCTTAACCCTCGAAACGAACCGCTACGAAACCGCGATAACTTTTATCTAACCCTTTTAATAAATTAAAACCCTTTAAAACCAACTTTTAAAAGCCTAAATTAACTTAGTCTTACAAAATTATCCTAAAGTGAATAAAACTAATTGAATTTTTAACTAAAAGAAAGTGTTTCATTTGATTATTCGGTATTCCCCCTTTCTCTACCCTCCCCACATAATATAACTGATGAGTTTAGATGGGTTTCGTCTAAAGCAGATCTCTATAGAAACAGGTTGAGGCAGCGAGTCGGGATTCTACCCAGGATTTGTTCTGGCGCCATCGACGAAGCTGTAAGCGGTGTTTTCAGTGTAATTAGAGACTCTGCTATCTCGATTTCAATTGCGAAAAACTCAGCCGCTGCCTGGTATGACGCCGATTGAAGTAAACTTCGTCAAAAGTCGTTTTATTTTTTGTATCTGTTCAGAAAAAACTAACAATATCTCCTTTAAAAATCTTTACCTACAAGCAAATAGGCTCCACAGAGAAGTTTGCCCTAGAAAGAAAGCGAAGTATGCCTCAAAATCTGCAGCTAATCTCTTGCACTGTAAGGACTCGAAGGCATTTTGGAGAAACGTTCGTCTTGTAGCTTGTATGAGCATTAAACCCCAATAGGTAATAATAAGTTTTGCTCTACCAAATTATATAGTCCCCGAGATGGAATCGGCCTTTGAAATTATGGAGCTATTAACAGCACTAAAAAAAATGAAAAACAAAAATCGCCCGGCCCTGATGGTATTCCCGCAGAGTTCTAAAAAATGCAACCCCGGAATTCTTTAGCTATATTTTAGAGCTTTGCAATGAAATTCTTCTTAAGGAAAGTGTACCTAAAAGCTTCCTGTGTTCAAAAATCTTTGGGATTTTCAAGAAAGGAGATCCTTACTTACCAGAAAATTATAGAGGTATTTCTGTACTAAGCTCGCTTAGGAAAATTTTCACACATACGCTTTACTACAGGCTCATTAGGTGGGTGGAAGCGAATAAGGTATTGAGTGAATTTCAAGCCGGTTTTCGACCGGGCCTGTCAACCATAGACCAGATTTTCACTTTAACAACAGTTGCAAAACGTTTTATAGACAAAAAATGAAAGCTGTACGCTTTTTTATTGACCTGAAAGCAGCTTTTGACACTGTCAATAGAAGACTTCTTCTTTACAAATTGTCAAATTTAGGGTTATCATCAAAATTTATCAGAATTTATGAAAAACTCTTGTCTTCAACTCTGCTGCAGTTTGGGATGGCAATAGACAACCCTCGAACTTCCGTACGGACTCTGGTGTTCCACAAGGCTGTATTTTGAGCCCAAACCTTTTTGCCCTGTTCATCGATGATGTTGTAAATTTCTTACCGGGTGTCATTCACTTCGGAGATATTTTAATAAAAGTTTTGATGCATGCTGATGATCTTGTTGTCTTTTCAGATAACCCCCTTACTCTTCAGCTCATTATTAACAAGCTAAAGCAATATTGCGATATTTAGGACCTGGAAATTAACGCCTCAAAGTCAAAAATTATGATTTTTAGGCACCATAATCAAACAAGTAGGAGCGAGAGGTGGAGATTGGAAAATCAAAGTATTGAAATGGTCAACGAATTCAAGCATTTGGGTTTTCGAATGAAATAGAATCTAGATATTCACCCTCACCTAAAAGAGAGAACAATAGCTGCTAAAGTTGCTATAAATTCTATATGGAACCGAACCAGATCTTCACAAACAGAAACGTTGACTTATCATCTAAATTTAAGGTCTTCGATGCAGTAATAAACAGCTGTTTTCGTTACGCCAGTGAAGTCTACGGCCTCCAAAAGATCGATGAGGTAGAAACTATACAGCGTTTCTTCTTTAAAAGAATTTTCCGGCTCCCTCGCTCAACACCGAATTACGCAATTTATGTGGAGTCAGGCTTACCCCAGGTTTTCCTGGAGAATGCAAAATCGAACGCGGATTATTTAGTTAAAGTCATGCTTAGACCTACCAATAATATACAACGAAAAGTTCTCTTGGTTGCTCTGCAAGCAAATACCTCACCATTCAAGGAGTGGGGTAAGCTTACTTTCAACTATGGGTGTCGATTACATCTGACAGTGGAAAACTCTCATGAATGGCGCAACATGTTCCATGACTGCCTCTCGGTTATAGATGAAAAGCTTCTTCAAGAGTCCCTCAACAGAGGTAGAGGTTCCCTTACAAGGTCGTTTTATAGTCGTCTCAATCATTCATTGAATGGGGATAACTATTTTTGTGACAGGTTTAATATTTCCGAGATCTGCTTAATATTCAAAGCGCGCACTCAATTGCTCGAGCTAAGCTATAGACCGCACCGGCATGACCTCACCCCTCTTTGTAGTCTTTGCAACCTCAATCAGAATGAAGACACCTTTCACCTCTTAGCACTTTGTCCTATCCTCCAAGAGTTTCGAAGGTTATTCTTTGATAAAAGTTTTCTTTCACTCGAGGAATGTCTCTCTTTATTAAACGGCGGATATGGTTGGAACTTGCTTATCAGCTTTTTGAGAGAAGCAATTGCGTTTCGGAATTTGTACCAACAGCTATCTGAATAAAATGCAGATCTCCTGCGACAAGCTCAGAACTATCTATTTAATTTCTCTTTTTTTGTTTTAGCTAAACTCAAAGCCCTAAAAATATATGTGATATATGTTAGAATCTAACAGTATTACTTAAAGTTTCAGTAGACTTCAACTATATTGTCAAAATATTAATTGTTGAACAAAAGAAACTGTCTATGTTTTACCTTTTCTAAGACACATCCTTTAATTTTTTCTCTTTTTTCGTTTTAGCTAAACTAAAAGTCCTTAAATATATAAAACACTTGTTAAAAATATTGGTTAGAAACAATCAATATAACTTAAGTTTTAATAGACCTCAATTACATTGTCAAAATTCTATTTGTTATTATCTTTGAAATAATTATACTTTTTCTTTTGCGTTATATTTTTTAACACTTAAACAAAATGTACTAAATTTGCTTGAACTTTTTCTTGCTTACTTTAAAACGGCAGACGGCGCAAAGCCATGTTGTATCATATTTCTAATTCAAATAACCTTTGTACACTTTGAAAGCAAAAAAAAAGAAATATACTGAATTGAATTGAATTGAATATTAAAAAATAGTTTTTGAAAATCTCAGAAGTTTTTGAAACTTTAAAGTTCGCTATAATTTTCCTTAAAATTTTGGATAACTTCGGATACGTGTGATTTTTTTCATATGATTTGTCCAAACAAGACCGGATATAAGTTGGGGCGACACACGTTTTTTCGCGTAAGAATTAAAACTATTTCTGAAAAATATGTTTTAAGCATTTGTTTAGCTCGTGTTAAATATTTACTTTATACACTTATTGCATAAAGCCAATATACGTGTGTTAAATATTGGCTTTATGCACTAAATGGTGCAAAAGCAATGGCCTCAAACACTTTAAAAAAACGTCACCCATATTCAACTCTTCATTTCTCAAAAACTTTTCAATATTTTCAAAAACTTTAAATTATTTATTAAAGTTTAGTATCTACTTAACTTAAGTTTTGCTTTCTTTGTTCTTGGTTGCTTATCTTCTCAAGAAAAGTATTGAAAAACATTTAATCGATTTCCCATGCAATTTCAAATTTTAATTAACCGTTATTTCTGCTTAAAAAAAAATCCCTCGCTGGATTCTCAGACTATCTCCGCAGTCTAAAAGCACACCAAATTTCTACGATTTACCGTTCAGAAGTTTTAACACAATTGGATGGACGGACGGGCAACACAATAAGAGGTCCTTTTTCCATTTTTGGACGGACCGCTAAAAACATTGTTCTTTAGGCAGACCAATATTTTTGAAATCATGGTATAATGTGTTTTCAATGTGCAAAATTTGACGAAGGTGTTCTTATGACGCGAAGTTAGTTGTTTTTTTAAGTATCGAAATTGCATTAAAAAATATAAATGTTAAATATGTTAAACATCATGAAAAACTAACCGACACACATAAAAGACTAAAAAACACACAAATCTTCATCCTTATTTCATTTAAGCACAGCTGTCAACCGTGCATAGCGCTATGAAAGTTAAAAGTTGGGCAACTCTTACTAACATAAAGCAAAAACACATTGGTGCATTGAATTGAATGCATGATTTTTAACTTTTGACAGGTCTTACTACTTCTACTACTACTACTGCTACAGCTACACCGCAGAATTCTTACGGTTATTACTTGTAAGTTTTAAGAAGTCAAACTTATTAAAAAAATAAGACTTTGACGCTTAAAATAAATCCTTTTGAATCAATATTTTGAATCAAACGTTTAGGAGCAAAATATGTTTTAATTTGTAACATTCCTTGCTTCGGGTGCACTGTGGCGTGGTGGACGTCAGTTTTTTTCAATTATTAAACTTTTCTTCTTTTTTGAAAGTCATCTTAGAAATCTAAATCTATCTTCCACGATCTAAAAATGGAAGTTGACTCTCTGCGAAAAGAAAACGAGGATATTAACAATACTCGTTTAACGAAAGACTGTGAGGTAACGAAAGAGGGTGTAACACCGAACCGACCAGCAGTCGAATACTTCACGGACGAGGACGAACTTGCACTTGAGATCGATTCAGTCTTAAGGAAAAGGTCTAGCAAGAAGCGTAAGGCGAATTCCTCTCCCGAAGTAATACAAAAAGAAGATAAGCCCTCTGGTTCAAACAAGGCTAAACCAGAAGCGAAAATTCGTCCACCTCCCGCAATAAACATCGTCGGGATAGCAGACTTCGGGAGATTGCGCAACCTTCTTGCAAACACGGTGAGAACAGAAATCTACAAGCTTACTTTGCACCGAAATAACGTGTGGAAAGTAAATGTTGACAACGCCGATTCCTATCGCGCACTGCCTCTTAGACTGAATGCAGAAAGAATCGAGTGGTATATTTATCAAAATAAGTACGAAAAACCACTGCGAGTCATTGTAAGGGGGCTCCACCCATCATGCACAAAAGAAGACGTCGTAAAAGACGTAAAAAATAAAGGCCTTAAAATTATTGATGCCGTCAATATCATTAAGAAGGAAAAGCCTTCCAATTTTTATGCTCTCATTTGAAAAAACCGAGAGCATAAACGATATTTATAAAATAA
Organism: Neoascia interrupta; assembly: GCA_947623515.1. NCBI lineage: Eukaryota > Metazoa > Arthropoda > Insecta > Diptera > Syrphidae > Neoascia > Neoascia interrupta. The sequence continues at coordinate 56,899,771 of OX392462.1, read as the reverse complement.
AAATGATACTTAACATCAGGGTTAAAATCGAACCCATGCGAAAAGGCAATAGACTGATACCACAGTGTAAGTGATGCCAAGAATTCAGGCACACAAGTGCCTACTGCCAAAAAGAACCACGTTGCGTGAAATGTGCCGGAAAACACCTGTCAACAGAGTGCAAAGTTGACATAAAGGCTCCAGCAGTTTGCGCCAATTTCCACGGAAACCACTCCGCAAACTATCGAGGATGTGAATTAGCCATAGAGCTGCAAAAGGGACGAGAACCTCTTAAGGAAAATACTCGAGGTCGGAATCCAAGCCTAGGACGTCCAAAAACTGCTGAAACTCCTAAGCCAAAGACTCCAAAGACGCCAAAGCCGATCAAAAGTGCGAGATTGGCAAAGGAGGCGTCGACAAAAGGCGTAAAAGCTTCACAAAAGAGCGGCGCCAGTTTAAGTGCAGCGGAGAAACCGCCACTGGTCGGACCAAAATCATATGCACAGGTTGCGGCAAACGAAAACAAGACAAGATCGCCCACAACAGATGCAGTGTCTCAGATCCTCGCTGTAATCTTGGAGAAACTTGAGGATCAGACTAAAATCAACAAAGTTATATTTGACAAACTGAGCAAGCTCGAGTTTAAGCCTCGAAAAAATTACAAGAGAACATGAATATGAAACAGTTATTTAAAATACTAACATGGAATGCAAACGGCCTTCTGAATAAAATAGACGAACTAGAAGTATTTCTACGGAAAAACAATATTGATATTTGCATGATTACGGAAACTCACCTTAAAAACGGGTCTACACCCAAACTTAAAGGTTACAATGACTATCACGCACATCACCCTTCGCAAAATTCGAGAGGAGGATCCTCCCTCTACATTAAGAACTGCATAAAGCACTTCAAGAACACAGAAGTTGAGCTAGGCTCTATGCAGATCAGTTCAGTTTCTGTAAAAATTGACTGCTTAGATTATAACATTGCATCTTGTTATTTCCCGCCAGGATATAGACTGGTGGAAGACGATCTTGATCGTATGTATGACTTCATTGGGTCCAATTTTATCATTGGGGGTGACTTTAACGCGAAGCATACTTTTTGGGGCTCACGATGCAATTCAACAAGAGGCAGATTACTGTACAAAAATAGTATGAAGCGTGGGGTGGACTTTTTCTCCACGGGTAAGCCAACATATTGGCCAACCGATAGGAATAAAAAGCCTGACCTTGTCGATTTTTTCATCGCTAAAGGGTACCCCAAATACCTTACGCGAATTGAAGAGTGTTATGATCTTTGCTCAGACCACTCAGGAGTAATCTTGAAGATGGGTGGAAGACTGGCGAAAATAGATAGAGCTCCTAGATTAGCTAGCAAAAACATGAACTGGGACGCCTTCAGAAAGGACTGTTAGGAGGGTGTTGGCTTGAATGTGCCATTGAAAACTCCTTTCGAGTTAGAAACCGCAGTTGAAAAATTCATTGAAGCAAACCAGAGCGCTGCTTGGAACAACACTTCGTCCCAAAAGAACGCAGTTAGCACCGACGGGCGTGTACGTAAAACATATCCGCTCGAAATCCAAGAATTGATTCGTGAAAAGAGAAGAGCGCGTAGGAGATGGCAAGGCACGAGGGTTCCCCCAGACAAAACCCTCTTGAACCACTTCTCTAACAAACTGAAAGGAATGTTGGAAGATTTTAAAAATCGTGAGACCGCTGAATACCTTGAAGGCTTGTCGGCGGATAGGAGCTCAAACTACTCGCTGTGGAAAGCAGTTAAGTCTATCAAGAAACCTTTACTCCACGCGGCACCAATAAAAAAAGCTAACGGCGAATGGGCAAGAGAAGACAAAGAGAAAGCGAATTTGTTTGCTGAACATTTAGAAGAAACATTCAAGCCTTTCGACGGTCCGCCGGAACCTGATAGCTTTAGAATGAAAAAAGTTTCGTTAGTTGAACTTCGACAGACAATAAGCAAACTTTAAAATAATAAGGCCGCGGGCTACGACCTGATCACTGGCGAAATATTGAAAGAACTACCAAAAAAGGCACTAGTCAAGCTACTTTATATGATAAACGCTTCTTTTAGACTTCTATACGTTCCAAGACAATGGAAAGTTGCTGAAGTCATTATGGTTCCAAAACCGGGGAAATGCGCAAATGATAAAAAATCTTATAGGCCCATATCGCTTCTGCCGATAATATCGAAAGTATGCGAGAAACTTCTCCTAAGCGATTACAACCAATAATTGCAGAAAGACGCTTGATCCCGAATCATCAATTCGGTTTCAGACCTAACCATTCCACAATAGATCAAGTCTTCAGAATAACGCATGAAATTGAAAAAGCCTTAGAAGGGAAAAAAATATGTTCAAGTGCTTTCCTCGACGTATCGCAAGCCTTCGACAAGGTATGGCACGAAGGCTTGAAATATAAGCTACGGCAAAACTTGCCGAAAGACATATTAAAATATTGGAAAATGATCTTGAAAGCAGACTCTTTCGTGTTAAGTGTAGTAGTGAGTACTCGAGTTTCAAGCAAATTCGGGCTGGCGTACCCCAGGGAAGCGTCCTCGGTCCGACCCTGTTCCTGCTCTACACAAGAGACATACCTCTAGATGACGAGACGGTCGTGGCCACGTTTGCGGACGATACGGCCATCCTGGCAACAGGTGAATCAGTCGAGTCATCAACGAGAAACCTCCAACGAGCATTGGACAGAATTTCTGTCTGGACGAAGACTTGGCGAATCGCTCTTAAGGAGAACAAGTGAATTTCACTTACAGAAGGGTTAACAATTTACCTCTGTTCATAAATTCTGCACAAATACCTTATGCAAATGATGCAAAGTATCTAGGGATGACACTGGACACTAAACTAAGGTGGAAACCACACGTAAAGAAGAAGAGTGACGAGCTCGAGATTAGGTTCAGGGAAATGTATTGGCTTATCGGAAGATTTTCGAAATTAAGCATATATAACAAACTGCTCTTGTACAGGCAGGTGTTAAAGCCGTCCTGGACATACGGTATACACTTTGGGGTTGTACCAAGCCGAGCAACATGTCCATGTTGCAGACTTTCCAAAACAAGACGCTAGGAGCAATTGTGAATGCTCCATGGTATATTAGGAATAGCGATATTCACAGAGATTTAGGAATTCTACCGTGAGCGAAGAAGTAACAAACTTCGCTCGAAAGCTAAATGCTCGCCTTCATGCTCATTGCAACAATGAAATGATCCGTACTCTCAACGAGACTCTTAACGATGTAAACAACGAGCGACGACCACAAAGAACAAGACCCTTCGATCTAGCGACGTAGGGTGAAGCCGCATGAATGGACGGCTTAGTAGGTGCATTCACTGGAAAGCAACCTATCCAATGCGATTAACACTACGGAAGCGTAAACTACTTGTTAAGTTTACTTAGTTGTAGTCAAGAAGTATTATGAGAGAGCGAAAATTTACTACTATGAAGTGCGTTCGGGCAGTTTTATAGTGTCTCTCATAAATGGGTGTTTTTTTTGCACGTTGAAATTGGGCATAACCAATATCGGCTACTTCGGTATTATATACCTGCTATAGTGGGCGTATTGGTATCATTGAAAGATTTTGGAGTTTTAGCCTATGTCCACCCTAGTATTCAAAAAAAAAAAAAAAAAACTTAGAAATTTGTTCAATAATATTTTCCTTATTTTTTAATAAGGATTTCTCCTGTGAGTTGGCTCTTTGAGTTGGCTCTCTAAGTATGCCAGAAAACTAAAATAAAACAAAAAGAAGCCAAAAAAATCGCCTTAAAAACTTTTGACGATTTTTCTTAATAAAATACACATAAATATTTTGGCGTAAATGCTTATATTTTTATTGTTTTTTCCATTTCAAAAATTGCAAAAGTGCCAAAAAAGGTGTTTTGCCAGATTTTTTTTTTTTTTTTTTATTTTTTTCCAAATTTATAAAAGACCGTCAAGTATGAAGTCATACACGTAGCGGTTCGTCGGCTTTTTTGAAGGCTTAGTGTACAATTATTGCATCATTTGCGTATTCAATGTTGTTTAGTATAGACATAGAGTAACCAAAATAATTATTAAGACGCTCATTGTCACAGTGTTCAATTTGACGTGGAGCCTTTTGGAAATCGAACCCTTCTCTCATCTTTCTTTAAATAATATATTTTCTTTCATAGTTTATTTTTTACATTGAAACTTTAAAAACTTTCGACACACGGTAAAAACGTGTTTGAGTTGTTCAAATCGCCATTTGTTGTTGCCTGAAAAAATGGGATATATAAATTGATAGAATACTGACAAGGTACATAACCTTAAAGCTAAAAACCATAATCTCATTACCATGTTCCGTAAATATGTTTAAACTAGCCTTTAGCCTGCATCAAATTCAATATTTCTCTTCAAACTTTGCATAACATTATCTCGAAAAAATTGTTTCGATGAATTATTATCACAGTCTGACGAGGAACGACACTTCCCTGTGGGTCAGTGTTAAGAGAATTCTTTGTAAACAGATATCGATACAAAAATAAAACCTAAGATAAGAGCATTTGCTGCCAAAATAAATCCCATAATCCAAAGTATTTACAGCTTAAAAAGAATGACCAAGGATAAAAGTTTTATGATGACGATAGGCATGTTGATTGAATATTTTGGGTTTGCGCTAATCCCTGTTTATGGAAATGGGAAAAAGGCAGTACTGGAAGTTAAAGAAAAAAAAAAAAAAAATCAGGAATAAACCGTGATGCTGTCTGCATTCCTGTAGGGTGTTTAGCAAAACTTCTGTTAACATTATATTGTGGCAAAATAAATAGGTAGACGAAGACGTTTTTTTATTTTTTTATTGTTACGTAATTCGAGAGTTCACTATTTACGTATCTGGGATATTTATTGTTGAATTTCAAATTCGGCATATTTTTCTATTTAAGTTTGGATTGAAATATACGACAATAAGCCCCCTGTGGTTTGATAGCAGGCCATTGCACTTTTCGTTAAATTTTAAACGTGTTTATGACAAAGATTTGGCTATGTCATACTCATGCGGTTATGCGTTGAATCTTTGCTCAGGGAGGATTTTCGATTTATTTCCTTAAGGCCGTGATATTGCAAAACCCCAAAGAAGAAACCATCATGAGATGAATTATTTATCTAAAATCAGTTGGTCGATAAATCCATTGTTTTAAGCGAAATGTGGAAGAGGCACCAGACCTGCTGTAACCTTAATCTAACCAAATATCGTCCAGACCCATGCCGAAAAATTAACCCTATTTTTCAAATTAGACTAAATAATTAGGGAAAAAAACATTAAAAAAAAATGCCCCGCCTTTAAAGTAGAGGCCCACTTTAAATAATTGTGATTTGGATTTGTCTGACAGCTGCCAAAAGGTTGTCTAAATGTGCATTCTTTCGTTTCATTGAATAAAGATTCCCTGAAGAAGAAGGTTAGGTTAAGTTGGGTTGATGGATGCCCTTTTGACAATAGTCGCGGCTCACTTAGACCAGCAGTTGGGTCAATTGTGTCCATTGGGAACCTTCTTAATACCTGGAACGAAAACAGAAATAAGGATATAGGAGGTCCTTTAGATCTACATTATTTAGATCTTCGAAATTGTTGAAGATGTTACTGCCGAGGGTACTACGCCTGATGCTGTTTAGGGCTGGGCATTCGCAAAGCAGGTGACGCACAGATTCAATTTCTTCAACCTCCCTGCAGCTTCTGCAGTAATCGTTATGCGTATGCCTAGCCGCTCAGCGTGTAGACCCACAGCCCAGTGCCCCGTGAGGATTCCCGTGAGAGCTCGGATATTCCTGCGGGCTAGTCCGATCAAAAATAGTGATATTATTTTGCTTACCGCTGGCCATAGCTCCCTTGTGTGTCTGCACGCATCAAGTTCTGTCCAACGTAGGTTGGTTCTACTCAAGGATTCAGTTTCTATCCTACGGGCTATCGAACTCAGCGGGATTCTTATAGATTTGAGGGCTAGAGATGCATTCATCTCAGTCCCATATCTCGCAAGCTTGTCCGCTTCTTCGTTTCCCGATATATCGGTGTGACCTGGCACCCAACACACAGTTACAGTGTTGCCAAGTGATAACTCATCCAGAAGTTCCCTGCATAGTTTCATAGCCCTTGACTTCACTACGTCTGATTCCATGGCTTCAATTGCCGCTTGGCTATCAGAGTTTATGGTTTACGGAGCTTTGTTTCTTCAGCTCGGAGGCTGCTTGGATTATGGCTGCCAGCTCCGCCTGAAAAATAATGCAGTGGTCATTGATCCGAAAAGATTTCCTTAGTCCCAGAGCTCCACAGAAGATGCCCGCGCCGGTTCCGACGTCCATCTTAGAACCGTCAGTATATACGGCGATCTCGTCATCTCCTGTAATGGTCTTATATTCCCATTCACCTCTTTCGGGTATTCTGGTAGCGAATCTCCTGTTGAAAGCGAAAGTCATAGGGAGGTAATCCGTGACTGGGGTATCTGTGGAGACAGCCCATTGAGTTTCCACAGCGTCAATGTGGAAACTCGTGTCCATAAGATCTTGAGGACCACAGTCCGGATTCCCTTAGGCGAACAGCTGTTTTAACTGCCTTGCTGCTGCAGTATATGTCCAAGGGGGTGAGGTTGAGTAGTACCTCCAGTGCCGCGGTGGGTGTGGTCCTTAGGGACCCTGTTATACCCACGCAGGCTGCCCTTTGAACTTTGGTGAGGTAAGACAGATGAAACTTTCTTTTCGTAGCCTTCCACCATACAACTGCACAGTAAGTGAAGGTGGGTCCTCAAACCGCTATACACATCCAGTGAACCATGTTTGGTTGCAGTCCCCACATGCTTCCGAACGTTCAGCGGCAGGCGTATAATGCCACGTATGTCCGCTTGACACGATCTTCTATATTATCCCTCCAGCTGAGTTTGGAGTCTAATATGACGCCCAGGTATCTTAACGATTTGGATAACGGTAACTCCATTCCCCCCATTCTTGGATTGCTGATGCTAAAGGATGGAACTACCCTTTTCCTGTTAAATAAAATAACTTCCGTCTTAGAGGGGTCAATTCTGAACCCATTTTCCAACAATGCGGAGTGCGTAGCTGAGTCGGTCACTGAGGATTGATGGGAGTTTACCTGGGATCAGGATTGCTACATCGTCTGCGTATGCGCTCACAATGAAGCCTTCCCTCTGAGGGCTTTTAGCAATTCGTCCATTACCTGGTTCCATATGAGCGGAGATAGGACACCTCCCTGCGGTGTTCCTCTGCTGCATACTTCGCCTAGGTAGCAGTTTATCTTTCGTGTGGTTAACATGAGCCCGATCCAGTCGCATAGACTGCTATCTAGGTGGGCGTTTCTCAAGCTGCGCAGTATCGCGTCTGCCTTAATGTTATTAAACGTCCCCTCTATGTCTAGAAAGACACCCAAAGTGTATTCCTTGTGTTCCAAGGATTTTACTACTACTGTTGCTAGTCTATGTAGTGCAGTGTCAACCGATCTGCTTCTTATATACGCATGCTGTGATTTTGATAAATAGTTATCACCAATCAGCTCTCTCACATACACGTCAATAAGCCGCTTCAACGCCTTGAGCATGAATGAAGAAAGGCTTGAAAGGCATGAAAGAATGAAGACAGGCTTATGGGTCGACAGTCCTTTGCCGTAGTGTGGTTTGCCTTCCCTGCCTTGGCGATGAATATCACTCGGACTTCTCTCCAGGCTTTGGGAATATAGCACAGCCTTAGGCAGGACTTGTAGACGTTACTCAACCATGGAATGATAGTATCCCCTGCTATTTGGAGCATTATAAGTCGGATGTTATCCATCCCTGGTGCTTTAACGGGATCAAAGGAGTTGATCGCCCAGGCTAACCTTTTTACATCGGTTATAGCCTGATCTTTTCTTCCTTCATCTTCTTTCGAGAGCCCTGCGTTACTGTAGCGTAATCCTCATGGGTATCGGTGCACACTGGGAAGTGAGTTCCCGCCAGCAAATCCAGCGTTTTCTTGTGTGTCGAGGTCCAATCGCCATCTGTCTTCCTGAGTGAAGATAGCGGTATTGGCGCTTTGAATAAGACTTTCCTCAGTCGGGACGCTTCGGTTGTTGTTTCGATTGACTCACAGAACTTTTTCCATGCATTCCTCTTGGCGAATCAGAGAGAAAAAAGACAGAAACTCCTGCCGAAACGTCAGAAAAAACAGTGAAAGGGGCTTATCGGTTATAGAGGCTATAATAGACTCCTAGATTTAACTTTTCTAAGATGTTTAAAATGCATCTTTGTAGAATTTACGCCTTCTTTATTTAAACCTGATTAACATTGAAGTTTAAATTTCAATGAAATGGTTTAAAAGAAAAATATGAAAAACCAGCCACCGACAAAGCCCTTTAACTTACTCATCCAGAAACATCCAGAGCAATCAATAGCAGATATAGCAACTCTACTTGTGCGTGCATTCCAGCTCGAATCGGAGCGCAAATCCTTTGAAGTCATGCAGTTCCCACCAATCGCACTCTCAAATCCAGAGCAATCATTTTTTGCTTTTTTCCCTGAATATCCTCCTCATCAAAAATAACCTGAATCCTTTGCCTATTACTTTCGTGTTCATCGTACTTAAGTGCATGCACATAGTGAACGCCCTCTAAAAAAAAATCTTTTAGTGTCAAAGTTTTGTGGCTTCTCCTTATAGAGTACTTTTTTTTTGTATCCAAAGTGCTGACTTGTGCTTGGGGTCGTTTGCAATTAATTAACGTAAACACTCACGTTTGAGAACAGAGTTTTGACGTTATTGCAATTTATCGTTTTGGGTTTTCGCATGAGTAAAGCCAGTATAGCAACGTTAACTGCTCTGTTGGGAACATTTCCCCATGAGAGGTGATAAATCGATGAGTATATCGATCCCATTATCGATAAATGTGGATAAACTTACATGCGGATATACAGCGTCGAGGATAATATAGCCGTAAATGAGGATTGCGTGTTGCTTTTGAACATAATTTTATATGGGTCCGTGTTCGCAACAATACAATGGAACATTAGCAAAGTGACTTTATTGTTCATTTGTGCGTCCGTCATCACTTCCTATTATTTTCGAATGGGTTGTAGACAGTGTAAGCCGGTACATGTTCGTTCCGATAACCATGTTGGAACTAATTTATTTTGTCATCTTAATATAATTCCATGACATGAAATTATGGCAAACCAAAAGGAGTTACAGTGAGCTTCGAGAAGGCTAAATATTGCTTCGTACAGTGTTGATGACCGATTACATCACCACTAGTTTAGCCACTTTATTATTTCAATTTATTTAAATAACTTTGAAACAAGCTAGTTTCTTCATGAAGGCTTCGTAATAATTCTAAACCATCGTGTTAGACCCTTGTAGCACACCTGATAGGAACCTCTATCAAAATTGTCTTAGAAAATTAGAGGATGAGAAATTTTCATGTCTAAGTGATTTTATGAAAATAATATGAAGTAGACCCGAAAAGAACCAGTGGGCGTGTCACAGTTCGCTTAGACGAATCCTTTGATACCCAATCGACCACTTTCAAGCTCCGAATCGCCTGATAAAACTTTTATGTCAAAACTTTTATACTACGTTACAGACTATAAACTTTAATTGGTTTAGTAAAAATCTCCCTCAATAAAAAGGGGCATGGCAATTCAACAAAAGAGCAATAATTCTGGTTAACATCTTGAAATCGATGAAAAATTCATAAAACACTTACCTTAAATTATATCTTGAAGTTCTGTTGGTGTTGATCTTGACATATCTTCAACCACGACGTTGACGTAGATTTTAGCGAGTGCGAACCGAAACAGAAAACACGATATAGCAGCTATTTCACGGGAGCATATTACAAAAAAAAACACACACACACACACAAAAAATTAAACAAAAACCGACACTAAATATTACGAAAACAAATCAAAGCAAGCTTTAAAAATGAACAGAGACAAGAACACTTTAAAAAAACACCGACTACGATTAAACAGACATTAATAAACACGTGGGATTGCACTAAGCTGCTCACTGCTCTAATTCCCGGATTCAACAAACGCCGATATTAGACCACGCGATATTAGACCACTGATACTCCTGCAAATAAAAAAGGAATAAATAGGATAAATAAGTTAAAAATTTAAATTTAAAATTATTGAAAAAAAAATAAAGTACCAAATATTAAAAAAGAATTTAAAAATACAAAAACAAAAATTAGTTTTATGTAGGTACATAATTATAAAGAAAATTTGTGTGCACTAAAAATTGAGCGAGTAGATTAATGTCTTAAAGTTCCTATCATCCGTAGACAGAATGGGGAATTTTCGGAGGAATATCAGTTCTCATTCACAATCCCTAACACTCTTCTATTACTATCTCGTAAAAATAAATTAAAATTAATTAAAAGTAAAGAATTTTGATAAATTTAAGATTAAATCCGCCCTAAAAAGACCCGCTGTAGAATAGCTCCGTTGTAATTAGCGGGCCGTTTAAAAATGGTATCACTCCGTTGTCAGTCCGTTCGTCCGACGTCCGCACCTGAACCTTTTGAACGGTGAGCCGTAGATAGATAAAATTTTAGTACACTAATTAGATCTGTGAAAAAAATTAGAAATCATATACGGGCCTTTTTTTAAACACGGTTTTGAATGACGGCTTGATTCCAGTTTTAATTTTTATGGTAAAAAAGATTTAAAGTGGTCTTGGTACTCATCTTGAAAAATTTCACAGCCAGAAAGACGAAAATTAACACATACACTAAACAAATATTAAATTTTCATAATATAATCGAATTTTTGCAAAATATTTTAAAGATTTTGAGAAATAAGGAATGGCAGATATGTACCCGTTTGCAACGTGCTCAAAGGTCATTACTTTTTAATTCATTTTCATTAATGAAAATCGCTTCTCTTAGACTTCTATACGTTCCAAGGCAATGGAAAGTTGCTGAATTCATTATGGTTCCAAAACCGGGGAAATATGCAAATGATAAAAAATCTTATAGGCCCATATCGCTTCTGCCGATAATATCGAAAGTATTCGAAAAACTTCTGCTGAAGCGATTACTAAGAAATATTTGCAGTTTGATCCGAGATCATCAATTCGGCCTTAGACCTAACCATTCCACAATAGATCAAGTCAATCAAAATTGAAAAAGCCTTAGAAGGAGAAAAAAATATTTTCAAGTGCTTTCCTCGACGTATTGCAAGCCTTCGACATGGTATGGCACGAAGGCTTGAAACATAAGCTACGGCAAGACTGCCGGAAGACATGTTTAGAATATTGAAAAACTATCTTGAAAACAGACTCTTTGGTGTCAGGGGTGGTACTGAATACTGGAGGTTCAAGCAAATTCGAGCTTGCGTACCCCAGGAAAGCGTCCTCGGTCCGACCCTGTTTCTGGTCTACACAAGAGACATACCTCTAGATGACCAAACAATTACGGCACCGTTTGCAGAAAAGCGAACAATTTACCTCTGTTCATAAACTCAATACAAATTCCCTATGCAAACGAAGCGAAATATCAAGGGATGACACTAGACGCTAAACTAAGGTGGAAACCACACGTAAAGAAGAAGCGTGACGAGCTCGAGATAAGGCTCAGGGAAATGTATTGGCTTATCCGAAGATTTTCGAAACTAAGCATATATAACAAACTGCTCTTGTACAGGCAGGTGTTAAAGCCGTCCTGGACATACGGTATACAACTTTGGGGTTGTACCAAGCCGAGCAACATGTCCATGTTGCAGATTTTCCAAAACAAGACACTTAGAGCAATTGTGAATGGTCGATGGTATTGGTGTCTTTGAAAGATTTTGGAATTTTAGCATTCGTCCACCCTAGTATTAAAAAAAAAAAAAATCATTAAAAGAGCCGACATTGGGCATAAATAAACAGGGTGACTTGTCGTATTTCCTTTAAGCACAGGTAGGGTCAAAAGAAATCGATTTTCATAGTGTTTTTTTTTTCAAAATCTAACGGTTCTTAAGAGATATAATGGTTTTTCAGAGAAACCACGTTTTCAGCCATTTAAGAATACGTAAAAAATGGTGATCTGATTTTGGAAATTTTTAATTTTTTTCTTTTAGGCAACATCATTCTTACTTGTAATAAGCTATTTTTAAAGCTTACAAAAAAAAATTAAAATAATTTTTTTACGTTTAAGAAAAAGAAGGCCAGTTTTCTTTGAAAAAGATGAAATAACTTGAGAAATATTCACATCTTAACTTACTTTCCAAGCTTAAGCACTTAGAAAGAAAAGCTATCAATGACTAAGCTCAAGCTATAAGTAAGTTTTAAGCCTTAAATGAAAGCTAAGAAGATGTAGATATTATCCAAATGTCTTGCACATTTAATTATTACACCTTTTTCGAAGAAAACTGGCTTTGTTTTTCGAAAATGTAAAAAAAAAAATTTAATTTTTTAAATTATTTTTAGTTATACCTCGCTCGTTTTAAAAAAAAACGTTTTTTGAAAATGTTATTACTTGTTAATTACGATTAACGATGATGATGTCTAACAGAAAAAGCTACCAAAATCGGATCCGCATTTTTCTTATGTATGTATTTTAAAATGACCGAAAATGTGTTTTTTCTGAAAAACCATTAAGTCTCGAATAACTCAAAAACCATTAAGTTTTGGAAAAAAAAAACGTTACATAGCAAAATCGATTTCTTTTAACCTCACCTTTGATCTGTATAACAACCGCAGCCTAAGCAAAGCTTAAAATCAAATTTTGGTTAAATCGTTTTAAAATTGCGATTTTCACGTATTTTCGAAAAAAAATGTTGTCCCCACCAATATCTCCGACGCTAAATTTTTTAAGAAAAATCGCACTTATCAAGAATTATTTGTAAGTTATGGGAAGACTATAGAAAACTTTGAATATTTAGCGATTCGGAGGTTTAGAAAACTTCAGAAACATTTCGAAAATTATTCTCAAAAAATATTCTGGTATCTTAACTTAATGAAATTTGGTTTGTATATAAAACATGTAACGAGAATTCTAAAATTTTAAACATCTTTAAAAAATTAAGATTCTCACTTCAAATTTTTTTGAACCGATTTAAAGAGCATATCAAAAACCCCGCGTTTGTAACCGATAACTAAAAAACTTGTGCCCGCCACAAAGTATAATGAGAACTAAAAAACTATAACGACATTCAAAAATAGATTCTGAAAAAAAAAATGTAATGTACTGACACGCTTAAAATTATTTAAGTTGAATTACTAAAATGATGAGTACTGTAAAATGCTTATAACTTCTGAGTTGTTTCTATCTTAGCAACTAGATTATGCGCAAATCGCTTGAGTAGCAAGTCAAACAAACTAAAAATTTTAAAAACAAAAAACTGGTCATTTTTTTTTCAGTTTATTTTAAACAAAAAAAAAAAACGAAAAACTTATTTGGCACCCTGCGTTTCGATAAAAATTTCAGTGCCTTAATTTAAAAATCTTCCAAAAATATGAATACAAGACTTTTAAAAAGAATTATACCTCCCTTAAAATTAGTGAAAGAATATTTTTAGGAATTTTAAGCCCGAAAATCGGGCAAAGAGTCAAAGATGTCCCCATTATTTACTACACTGCAATGGCAGCATTTAAAAAAACTTTACACAAAACTTTTGCATATTATGTGTCTCCTTAAAATTGCTCTCAATAAAAAAATATTATATAAGCAAATATAGGTACTAAATATTATATGTAAATATATACGTAAATGTAAATTTTGATTTTTTATTTTAAGGCTTTATACTTTAGGTAAAGCCTGAACAAAAAACCCGACGGCGCACTCCGTGTATGGCTTCATACTTGACGGTCTTTTTTATTCTTAGTAATACGCAAGTTTTATAGAAAGCCCCTGGTTAATTTTTTTTTACCTACAATGAGGTTTCATTAATTTTTTTGCGCGAACAATAACTTTTCAATATTTTGGACGTTTAGTTGTTTTGGACGAGAAAATATGCTTCTAACTAACTCAAGTCTTTAAGTCAATTTTAAGTCTTCTATATATATAATTATTTTCACGTCATTTAACTGTAAATCGACTGCTGTCTGATGATATTGTTTTACGCATTTATAATTAGTCATTTCGTAGAACATTTTTAAGAGTTCCTGTAAGACCTATTAGTGTATACGTAAAACAACGTTTCTTTAAAAAAATTTATTATTAACCTACTCGTTGACGAGACCTTTAAAGATAAAGGTCGACACAAAGGACCCATCATCTCGGCAGCCTACATTTTTTTTGGTACTTGCCAAAAATAATCGAAGGGTAAACAATCTGAAAATCGCTGGGTCTCCTAATAAAATCGAATGACTTCATTCATCCGAAAAATTTGTTCCATGTCTATTAATTCCCAGCCAGCCTTGTACTCCCCCTAGCATCTTGGTTACAACGCAAAAAAAAACTAACAAAGCCCAAAAAGCAGAAGAAAAAAACAAGTCCAAAGGCATCTGTTTACCTTGTAATCAGCAAATAATGATTGTTTGTCTATTTGGATACACTTCCATTGGGTCGAAAAAAGAGATAGCTTCCCAAGTTACACAGTTTTTTTTTTTTTGCAATCTTGTAGGTATATGGGTGTAGGATGGCCGGCGGGCGCAGAGAAAAGGTAAACAAAAACTGCAAAACCCTAAAAACATTCTTAAATGATTTAAGGTATCAGCCGGCGAGCCACTTCATTCACTACAGTAGGCGGTTTGCCCTTTTAAAATGGAAGCAGGCTTTTGACGGTCTAAGAAAAAAACTCCAATGACGAAAACAATGAAGGAGGTTTCTGATACCAGTTTTCCTGACAACAGAGGCAATCAGGGTATAGTATACATCGGTATTCAGGAAAAGGAAAAAAAGAAATACGTGTCAAAAGGTAGCCGGAAATTTTAATTTACTTTAAATTAATAGCTAGCTCGTTTTTTTAAGAGTCAAATATTGCACAGGGTGGTCGCCTACACTAGAAAGCAAAAGTTTTAGTAATATTGACTTTCAAAAAAACACAGAAATTTTATGATCTTTTTTAGAGCTGTTCTGACCCGTTACGATTCCAAGAGCAACTGTTTGTGGTGGGCGGCTGTCACCCAGGCAGTTATGTCAGATTGTGCAGATTGTTCCCATATTACGGGATTTTAAACATCTAAAAGGTATGAAGGCTGATTCGACCAATTAAAAAATTTCAAAATTTGCAATTTTGACATAAAAGAACAAAAACATAATAATAATAACTGACAAGAACTTTTCGGAACTTACCGCAGTTTAAGGGATCATCGTGGCGAGCCCGATGATAGGAGACCCTCTGAGTTGTGCCAACTACAGAGGCATCAGCCTTCTTAACATCGCATACAAGGTCTTTTCTGCTGTACTGTGTTAACGCCTGAAGCCGTTTGTCAACAATCTGATAGGCACATGTCAGTGTGGCTTTAGGCTAGGAAAGTCCATCATCGATCAAATATTCCCACTGCGGCAGATCTTGGAGAAAACCCAGGAATTCCAAATCGATACACACCACCTCTTCATCGACTTCAAGGCCGCGCATGACAGCATCTATAGAGACGAGTTGTATAGCGCAATGTCTAGTTTTGGCATCCCTGCCAAACTCGTCAGTCTGTGCAGGATGACGATGGAAAATTCACGCGGTCCTGTCACCGACGTCTTGGACAAAACATCACCATCGACAGCTATAACTTGGAGGTAGTAAGGGACTTTGTCTACCTGGGTTCCGGTATCAATTCAGACTATGACACCAGCCCTGAAATCGCTGTTTCTTTGGGCTAAGAAGGCAATTGAGTAGCAAAGCCCTCTCTCGAGCAACTAAAGTGTCCATGTATTCGAGAGGAAAATTCTCCGGACGATTTACGGCCCCATCTGCATAGACGGAGAGTGGAGTAGGAGACATAACAGCGAACTGTACGGGCTGTATAGCGATACCAACCTAGCCAAAAGAGTCAAAACACAACGTCTACGATGGCTGGGTCATCAAGAGCGGATGGACACCAACGCCCCAGCCCCGAAAATCTTCGAATCCACACCGCAAGTGGAAGGGGACCTCAGCCAACTTCGCTAGCGAAACTGAAGACGGCTTGCTAGAGACAGAGCTGGCTGGCAAAGCTTGTTGGCTGAGGCCCAGGTCCACCCCGGACTGTAGCGCCACCTTAAGTAAATAAGTAAGTAAAGTAATTACCCGACCCTCTTTACCCTGTAACACCAATTTTAAAAGTTTTTTTGGGGTTGATTCCATATACTGTATGTCAATCATTCGCCCCTAAAATTGGGCGTGGGCCGAAAATTAAAATCAATTAATTCTAATTGCCTAAGAATTATATGAAAATGCGTTAAAAATTAATATTAATGCTTAAAAAACAGTTTTTTTTTCTAAAAACGCCCCCTAAAAGTAAGCGAAGCTCAATACTTCGTAGGAAATGGTAATACATATTTTTAAAGTTTGTTATACAATTTTCTTTCGATTTAGAATTAATTTTCCGAAAATACCGATTTTTAAAGATTTAACATTTTTAAAGTGGCATGGTATGAGCTGGGCAATTTTTGTCAAAATTTGATGTTCCATGTTTTGTCTAACTTGACAAAAATGTAGTTTAAATAAAATATAAACTTGAGGTTGTCTGACATACAAGTCAATTGTGGAGGTGGTTGTACATGGTGTACCAAAATACACTCTAAGTTTCAGCGTTCTAGCTCAATTTAAGAGACCTAAAAACTTCACACCATCCATCTATCCGTCCGCTCATCCGCACCACAACTTACAGGTGCGGATGATGAACGGTGGACGGTGAATGATGAACGGTGAGTTGAATTTAGTACACTTATAGAGTCCATGAAAGAAATGAGAACCGATACAAGGGAATTTTTTATATCGGTTTAATTGCAACTTGCATTTTAATGCTAAAAAAGGCAAAAAGCAATAATTTCTCTTCAATTAATAAGGAAGAGGCTATGGCAAGGCCGTTTGTGACTTCTTTGAAACAGTTGAAATTAGAATTTAGTTGTTTAAAGAGAGAAACATGACAGTCTTCTAGTTGTTTATAATTGAATTTATTTTGTCTAGAAATTTTTGGAGATAATTATTATTATTATTATTATAAATTCTTTATTTCGTTTTAGAGTTTACAGAGCAATTTACAAGAATAATAGCATGGCAAAAACCTGCCGTCTGCCTGAAGAGGCATTTCATTAATAAAAACAATATAAACGCAAATGTATTTTTTCTTATTTAATAATATAATATAATATACAATTAATATACAATTTAAATAAAATTATTAGCTTAGACGCAAATGGAGAACTAACCTAAAAAGTGGCATAGTGGCAATTTTAATGATTTGAAACATAAAATAAATGCATTTGTGTATGACTGGAAGGCATACAAATACCACAATTTTAATGATTTGAAACATAAAATTAAAGAAGTTATGCTACAGTAACTGAGTGAACAACTGATGTTATGACATAAAGCTATTGCGGTAGGTAAGAGCTTGCTTGCAATAGTTATACAGGCTTAGCCATCCCTCGGTTCCATTCATAATATCGTAAAAGCGTGGCAAAGAAATCTGGCTTTGTTGGAAATATAACCTTCGAATTTCCTGTAAAATAGGACAGATAGCAATGAAGTGGTAGACATCTTCGTTTTCCCTTCTGTTGCATAAACTACACAATTTTTGGAGATAATCTGGTATTTATATGCTAAAACAGTCTCTACATAATTAGCTAGTGTGAGCCAGGATCCACTGTCTAAATTCTTTACGAATTGGACAGACTGCGACGAAATTAAAGGTATCTTCTCTTGCTTTAAGGTTACATAATGAGGAGAATGCAGAGGGGGTTTGAGGTTTAGCATATCACATCTTGCTCTTTACATAAAAAATAACGCTCGGGCACTGTAGTTAATATTAAAATAGTTATCGAACAGATCATGGTCTTCTGGGTAGGAAAGTCTGTTTAATGAGGATTCTGCTTCGTTGATCAATTCATTGCGCTTAAAAATATCTATTTTCTCTTATATACAGTTCCTGTTTCAGAGAGTTTATATTATTGTTTTGGAGACTCAACTCAGATCCACGTGTTGAGTTAATAAGGTTGACCTATCAGCTGCCCAGTCAACTTTGCTTTCGAGAAGGTGCTTTCCAAAAATGTGTGGTAATCTGTTCTTGGGAGTGCCAAGACCTGAAGAATATAATCGATATGGAGCTTAGTTGTGTATACAAACATAGTTTGGGGTTGATAACGGCAATCGAAAAAGTTTTTTTTAAGAAAAAAGCGTTGAAGTTTTTCAACTTCTTCGTAGCTTTTGTATTCCCATGTTTAGCAGCTGACAAGACTGAATGCATAACTAACCGAAACACTTTGGATTTTGTAGATGAGGGGATGTCGTTTCTCTCAAGGACTTTGTGCCAAGAGATATTCATAGGTGATTTGGCTTTAGCGAGCTTCTGTTGAAGGTGTAGGGACATATTCAAATTATATATGGCTTAATAAGGACTCCAAGGTAGGTGTACTCAGACACTACTTCAATCTCTTGACCTGGACGATTCCATAAACCTCTGGACGATTTGAGCTTTAGTTGTCTGTTTCTGACTATTATAACGTTTGACTTGTTCAATTGACTAAATTCAATTTAAAGTTAAATTTTAGTCGGTTAAGCGGTTTAAGTTGTATAGTCTAAGTGGAGTTTCAGCAAGGAGGACTATGTCATCTGCATATATAAGTGCCTTTAATCACACTCTGGCGAATGAGACTCCTGATGGTAGGTAATCTACGATATCGTCCAGAATCAATACAAAAAGGATTGCACTTAGAAGACATACTTGTTTAACTCCAGATTTTGTCTCAAACCGACATAATGCATCCGTCCGACACTGCTTGTCTTGTGCCCTAATACACGAATCATTTTAGTGAACATTCCACCATTAAGACATTTTGAGAAAATTTGTAAAATTAGGGCGTTTATTGAGTCGAAAGCAGCTTTGAAGTCCACAAAGAACATGTAAAGTTTTATGTTTCGTGAAAGTATTTTGCTGTAATGGTGAGTGCAAAAATGTTGTCAACCGTCAAGTATCCTTGACGATTAAAGTCTGCTTGATATTCGCTAGGGAGTTTTTTGGTCGTTTACTCATGTGTTAATACGGTTCAAGAGAATTTTGAAGAACATATTTTTGCGATGGCATTCATGAGCGATATGCCCCTATAGTTACAAGGAAGGTTTGGGTCTCCTTTCTTGTAAAGGATACACAATCGCATCTTTCAATCGCAGACTGAGGGACGTCACCTGAGGCGAATATGTACAATTTAAATCAAGGAACATGCGGTTAAGTAATGTCATTGAGGCGTTCTTATAGAACTCGTTCGTTAAACGATCTGGATCTAGAGCTTTCTGGAGTCGCTGCTTGTAACAAAGCGTGCTTTAGTTCATGATCAAGGTTTTCATTACATATCATTGGTTCAGCCCACTGAATATCACATGGATTTGGTGTTGGGTTCAGCATGTTCTCTAAAAAAAAAACGCCCAACTGAGAAGCTTTTAATTTAAGGCCGCATTGAAGGTGGTTACCATTGAGCTGCTTAATCTTTTTCCAAAAATTTTTACTACTTCGTGTATACGCCAGGTCAATTGCAACAGGTGGTGGTACTCGAAATTTTTCCTCACGCATAACTGACGTTTCCAGCGATACACGGATTTTTAAGAGACTCGATAGGATCAGTTGAACGTCTGAGCATATTGAGTAGCTTAAAGGTGACGTTGGTTTGGGTCTGATTGAGGGCATTGGTACCCTACCAAAAATGGAAACTGTCACGTCTCCAAAAAGTGGGCGGGATATAAAATTATAACTGTTGAATGCTTTTGTACTAAGTGGTTGCATATATTTCGGCCTAAAACTCCCCAATTAAAGCTCAAAAATTTACTTTTTTTAACACCACACCCATAAAAATGGGCGGAGGCATATACAAGATACACAAGAAAGTTTGAAAATGCTAATATCTACAACTTTTGTCATATTATTTTTAGTCAAATTTCATATACATTTATTGAAAAAGGGTCATTTTTAACTAAAATCCCTTAAAAAAACGCGCGTGGTCAATGAAAAGGCCAAACTTTTTTTGCTACATCAAAGACAATTACGAGACAATGTTACATACCAAAAATTAGCGCGCTAGCACCATTAGAACAGAGCAAAAATTTTAAAACAGTATTATTAAAAATTAGAGATGGTAGCACATACAGGCCTGTAGTGGGCGTGTTTGCAGGCGGATTCAGCTTATTTTCAAACTCGATCTGAAGGACTGGACTTCTAGCCAACTCACCAACTTTCAGTTCTCTATAGTTTAAAATTTAGGGCTTAAGTTGTTAACATACGGACGGACATGTCTTAATCGATTCTCCTGTTGGTCTCATTCATATCTCTAAAAGGTCTTAAGGGTCTACGGTGATTATTTCACTGCGTGGAAAAGTATACCTACATAAAATTTAATATGGGTAGGGTATAAAATTTACAGACAATTTATGATCGACTAAATGGGTTGCACTCCATGAGGCTAAGTGTGTTAGGGACCACCAAAAGAAATGGAAAACTTTCCCCGATGCCCATTGACCTCTGATCAATGTCGTATGACCTGCTTAGTTACAAGCTCATGATGTGCCAAGACATTCAACTGTGAAGTCATCGAAAAATTCGTCTTAAAAGTTAACAAAGTAAAAAGATAGCCCGCACGTTAATGAAATTTAATTACCAGACACCCTGTTATCCACAACCAAGTTTCGTAACTTCTTGACAATCACCCGTTTCCACCTGCTTAAAGTTTTCATTCTTCAACTGAAAACAAACTACAACCTGGCTGGCGCAGTAAAAAAAAATTACTGATACACTTCATGAATTTATTTGTTTTATCCTGTGACCTGTTTAACTTTTTTTCTTCCCCCTCTCCCGTCAATAAAAAAAAAACTTGTAACAAAGAAAAAGGTAAAATCAACAAATTATAAGGGCGCCCATTACATTGTATTCATGCACGATGTACCTGGATAATTCTGTTGCCAGAGCTTTCTTGGTATTTGTCCTTCTAGCAAAGCCTTCCGTCTCCAATCACTCTGGGGAGGGTGGTGGGTTATTTTAAGCTTGAAATTATATTTCATTTGGCTCGTTCAGGCATAAAACCCGCAGTTTCAGAGCACGTCAATCGGGGATTTCTTCTATGGAAAGGAATATGTAGGTTTCCATTCCCTCACTCAGCACAGCGCACAAGGGTGGCGTGCGGAGTCGAAGAGTTGAGTAGGTATCCTGCCTAGTGAAAGGCATTAAAAACGGAAGTCGCCCTGTAGTTAATCGGATTTCCCAAACGGTTGAGAATGGTTGAGTTGTTAGTGCCAATCCGAAGGAAACGATCATTTAACGGTTCCACCGCATGGCATCGATTCTTTGCACCGATTTGTGAAGTCAAATTGAAATTAAAGAAGCTGTTTGGGTTTATGGTGTGGGGGCGTGGGGGCGTGGGTAAACCCATTGAAAACCAGACAAAATGGGTAATAAAATGTAGATTGACCTGGAACTCTTTCTTATGTTAATCTGTAACTTAATGGGCTTAAATATTGAGTTTCAAATATTAAGGATTTGAGAATTTGTTAATACCTACGATATATAAATCCTGTTCCACCCGTTTTTACCAAGTTCAAAGAAGTTGACAACCCGACGAAGGTCATCCCACAACGTAAGGTGTAAGACGACACCCAATTTACGCAACGAAATTTTATATGTTACACCTCTGAACACAAAACAATTTCGTTTTTATTAATATTTCTTTTTTTTTACTTTGTTCAATGACAATTGGTATTCAAGGTCTGTCTGCACAGGTGGCTGTACATGTACGCAGGTATCGTTAAGTTTTATGAAATCGTAACTGCCTTGGTAAGGTGACTTCGGATAGGCACTCTATCCTCGGCCAGGGTGTAAGGATCTTTCAATCGGTAGGTATTACGGCCATCTGCTATGTACATCCCTATACACCATTTGCGTCTTTGTTTTACTCTGGGGAGCCGAAAACTTATTCGCAGAGAATGATGAACAAAGTTAGACGGTGATACAATATACCAATTAGAAAGCGAAATGTCTCTTTAGCTCAGATTGTGTAGGTGTATGGGAATGTTCCCTCATTGAATGTAATATGACCACGAATGTATCTAATTTCCTGATGTATATGTACGAGCCCTTCCAAACTGTGGTTTTATTGACTTGTAAGCGATCAAATTTTATGATTGCTTTCTGTGGGCAGAGATTCCTATGGCATGGAACTATATGTGACATGCCATCAGGATGTGACCGAGAAGCACGTGACATATCTGAAATGTGGAAAGTTAGCAACATCCTTTTTGTGGTTGGAATACACAAAGAGTTGTAGTTGACTAACGGCGTTATTAATAATTGCTGTTTGACACAATGTTGTGGACACAATTTTATAAATTTGCTCGACTTTTGTTTGACGTTCGCATAACTTATTGAATTAGTATAAAAGAAACGATTCTTGGGTATAGAAAAGACCGCAGTTGTAAAAACTTATTAAGAAAACTATATTTTGAGGTGAATTAAGTTAAACGATACTTGTCAAGTGGCTTTTTAGTAAAATGGCATTTGAAATTGCCTCGACACGACTTAGATCGACAGGTTTGTGCTTTGCCAACTAACTGGTGCGAGGATATAAGAACCACCTTCAATACCTTATTATCCAGCATTAACAGGCTTACATGTCATCACTCCTTTTATAGGCATATTGCGGAATCTCCACCACATTTCGAAATTTAGCCAAATAAATTTGTTTAATTGGCTAAATTTTTTGGTATAATTTAGTACCAAGAAATATTATTCGTTTGGATTTGCGTTACAAAATTTTTGGCGAATTTTCGATGTTGGTCATTCGGCGTTTTTGTTTACATGATGCAATTTTCCAATTTTTATTTTTACAATTTCCCTTGTGAAGCCATTAGAACTTTTTAAGCTTACTGGATGATAATATCCGCTTAATAGAGCCTTATAGAGTTTCTTGGCGGCATCTATCATTCATAACATTCCAAGTACATAGTTACTTGTAACATTTGCGCGAGTGTTCTCAGAAAGTCAAGTTTCATTGCCAAAAGTTTCGTCTGTGACAAACTTCTTTATACCCGACCCTATATAAATACAATGTTACACCAAATCTCAAAGTTTCTTGGCATCTTTTATTCATATATTATTTACAAATAATACATCATAACAAATAATATATTATTTATTTATATATACACTATTTGTATACGCCACGGCCCCCAAAATGGGCATGGGTATTGTGAGTATAGCAACAATTGTAATTTTATTAGAATCATGAGAAAATACGTTAAAAGTGAAAATTATTTCAGAAAAAAACGGTTTTTTCCTTAAAACGCCCTTTAAAAGCAGGCGGAGCTCAAAACTTTTTAAGAAGCAAACTTAGCAAAAAGTAATATCTTAAATATTTGCCATAAATTTTTTTTTCGATTTGGAGTGAACTTTCCGAGAAATCGGGTTTTTAAAGATCTAACATGTTAAAAGTGGTCATTGTCGATATTGTGGGCGGTTCAATTTTCGTCGCTAAAAAGCTGAACCTTTGAGTATAGCTTGGTTCTCACTGTTAGTAATAGCCATGCCTACAATTACTGACATGAATAAAAAAAAATCGAATTAGCATTTTATTTAAAAAGACCTTTTAAGCAAGTTAGACAAGGCAGGATCAAGGACATGGAAGGAGTTGAAATTTTGTTGCATAGCAATTGTGTAAAGAAACCTTGGGTTTGGTTAGGTTAGGTTGGATGGCTGTCCCCACTGGGCAGGGAAACACTTAGACGAAGGGAGGTCCATTGTGATACCACTTGTAGGACCGGAGCTACCAGCCCGAGGACCTAAATGATGATTACCCGTTTGGGTGGGAGGGGTCTAGGCAACCAGTGAAGGTATAGACCTGTACCGAGGGTCACCGATCAAGGTTTGATTGGTTGAGACATACACGAGGGTAATGAAGGCTGGGGGGTAACCGTTTCGGTGTGAACCGCTATCAGCAGAGTTGAGGGGGGCCAGTGAGAGACCTTCCTGAAGGAAGCGTCCTGAAGGAAGGGAGGTTTCGTAACTGTTGGACTCCAGATGGGAATTTGCCTTGTTGATAAGGATTGGGGGAAGAGGGGGGGGGGGGGGTGGTTGCTTGAGGTCGAGGAGGAAATAGGAGTCAGTACGGGGAGAGAAAGCCCGGCAGGGACAACCGATTTCGGTATAAGTACGAAACTGTTGCTTCTCTGCTAAGGATTATCCTCGGTGGTGGGACGGCGCAGGGGTAACCGATTCGGTGTGAACCCCTGCAGGGGGGAATTCACACGCAGGAAGCTGATGTAGGGTAACCGTCGTCGGTGTAAACCCGTTCTACAGGCAACTCGCGTTAGAATTTGGGGGAAGATAGGGGTAACCGAAGCAGTTGGGGAAACCCCAGAGATGGGGAAAATGGCAATTACTGTAGGAGTACTACTAATTACGTCCCGTGTGGTGTGATGGGCAAATAGGGTATCTTTCCCTTGCGTCGAGTTTTACTAGATTTAGATCTTTAGTTTGCTATTGACCCAAAGTGAGAGTTAGCCTTAAGGATTTGGGGAGCGCAGGTGGGGGTAACCGTTGCCGAAGGATGTGTCTTCATTGAGGACGCTGAGGTAGGGTATCCGTTTCGGTGTAAACCCATACCTCAGGTTACTCAAGAATTAACCTTGGGGGGGGGGGAGGGTGCGGTATAGAAGAGGTAGGGGTAACCGAAGCGGTATGAACCCGTACCAGGGGGAATATGTACCAGTGTTCCCACAAGAGCGGAGAGGTGAGGACAACCGAATCGGTGTGAGCCCTTACCAGGCCGGTCCTGTTGGGGAAAACTTGGGGAGTGTGTTAGTGGGGTATATTTGGCGCTCCCCTGTAAGGTGTTTGCTCGCCTATAGAGTTTCCATATGGAGGAGGGATGGGTTTTGTGATACACCCTTATGCGTTTAGCCAGTTTGACCCGGAGATAAAGTTCATTATCCTCTTTAGATCGAGTCTCGCTAGATCATTTAGGTCATCAAAGAAGTATTCGCCTAAAGTTTTCCTTCTCAGTGCTGAAAGGGCGGGACAGTTGCACAGAAGATGAACCATGGTCTCTTCTTCTTCTTCATCCCTGCGACTTCTGCCGAAATCGTTGAAGGGAGCACCAAGTCTTCTGGCATGTCGCCCTACCAGACAGTGGCCTGTGAGGGCCCCAATTATCTTTCTAAGATTCAGCCTATTGAAGGAGATGAGTCTCTTTGTTTTCCTACGATCGAGCTCTGGCCAGATTTGTTTGGAGGAGAGACGTTATTCCACCTATTGTTTGCCATTGTGATGGCTTCGACGTCCAGGTGGAATTTTATCGAGTTTATGGGTTCTGCCGGTTCCGTTGTATGAGTCGGGTTGGCATTAGCAACTTCTCTAGCTAGTTCGTCGGCTCTGCAGTTGCCTGGAATATCCCTGAGGCCAGGAACCCCGCACAGGGATACGTCGCAGCTGACAGCAATCTCGTTGAGAGATTCGCGGCATTGCTTTACCAACTTGGATCGTATCGTTGGCGATTCCAAGGCTTTTATTGCAGCTTGGCTGTCTATTGAGTTAATTCTATCTACTGAGTTAATTAAAACCAGGCCGCGGCTTCACGAACGGCTGTAATTTCTGCTTGAAACACATTGCAGTGGTCTGGCAGGCGCTTGGAGATACTTAGGTCTAGAGTACTGGAAAAGACTCCTGATCCTATACTCCATTACAGATCTATTGCAGATGCATTTAAGACCTCACAAGACTCCCAGGCGGCTCTGCTTGGAAATTTGGTCTTGAATTTGACATTGAAGTCGAGGTATGGAACAACGTAGTCCGAGTTGCGAGGGATGGTGTCGTGGCCATTCAGGATGCTAGCATGTCCCTTGTTGTCACGAGTCAGTTGCGAGGATTCCCTAAGCCTAAGTGCTGCTTTCGCTGCCATCCCTTTACCGAAGATGTCAACGGGAAGAATATTGAGCATTGTGTCGAGCGTAGCCGAGGGAGTTGTTCTAAGAGCACCTTTGAAGTAAATACAGGATAGTCTTTGAACTTTCTCTAATATAGCAATATTGCTACTATTGTCTAGTGCCTTCCACCAGACTATTACTCCGTACATAAGTATGGGCCTAACGACTGCCGTGTATATCCAGTGCACAATCCTGGGTTAGAGTCCCCAGTTTGTGCATAGGATTTTCCTGCAGGAATACAGGGCAATAGAGGCCTTCCTTGCACGGTCTTATATATTCAGTTTCCAACTGAGTTTCTTATCTAATATAACACCCAGGTATCTAGCGTGATCCGCAAGTGACAGTTCAAAGCCTTTCAGTGATGGTGGAATTATGGGAGGTATTTTATACTTTCTTGTGAACAGTACTAGTTCAGTCTTTGCCGGGTTTACTCCGAGACCGACACTATCTGTCCACCTAGCTAATTTGTTAAGGGCAAATTGCATTATGTCCCTAATAGTGGAGAGGAACTTGCCTGTTACCGCTATTGAAATATCGTCAGCATAAAGAAACCTTAAAGGAGACGAATATTGGAACTTCCACACAATCGACCATGCCCACGTTTACCATGACAAACGCTTGAAGGATAAAGTTTTGTGTAAATTCGCGCATGTTCTAAGCTGTCTGTTCTAAACACCAAAAGCCCAATTACGCGTGATGTGTCAAAAAAATAAATATTGAAAAAGTACCAAGTCGGAGTGATTTAGTGACCTTAGCAAAACGAAAGTACCTAATTGCGATTGGAGCAATTGGAGAGAAAAGAACTTTTTCTAGGGCCGCATTGGAAATATGCTGTTTTACCTTTACCCAGAATGAGACCGGAGGAGCAGGATCATAAGCTTCACGATGTTTACGGATAAACACGATTGAGGGATGACTAACTTTTATATACACCAATCCAAAAGGTACCGAAGCTAATATCTAATTTGCTAAAAACAAGGTCTGCCTGCTTTGTTATCCTAAAATTAATATTTTCTACGGAATCCCGTCCTCTGACCAACTAAAAATATTTTCCAAATATTCACTAACTCCTGGATTGCTTATTAATAATAATAATCCTTTTGGTTTAAAATATCTTTGTCTAATGATGCCTTCATTACGGACATTTTATAACCGATGAAGCTACAGCGCAAGAGTTAATTATGAGCTCCAGAAACCAAGGAAACCATAAATTTCTCTATCGGAAACGAGAGGTATTACAACTATTCTTTGGTGGAGATTCCATGTAGCATCCTTCCTCCAACATTTTACCTAGTGTACGATAACTGGCTTTATTCTTTTTCATGATAAATTATGCCTTCCCTAGTCATTACTTAACCATTCGTTCTTGATGTTCAAAGCTTTCAGATTAATACTTTCCACGATATTATCTCTGCATCGCCGTTCGCTTACCTCTTTAGTTATACGTGCCTATATGTGCTTACACCAAGGATATATAGACGTTGCTAAGGACAAACGAGAATTTACGATCTACCTAAAATGGCGAATACGTGTAGGTTTCCCCGAGAAGGTAGAGAGATTCACTTTGCTTTAATTTTTTTTTTTGTTCGGAAAACTGGACATGGTATGGGCAAGGATATGTTATATCAGTATACGGGGCTAAATGCTGAACAAGATGCAGGATATGTCATGAAATTGTGGTGATGTTGTCGGTGTGTTCTTGGAAAGTTGGTAGCTACCAAACCAAGTGCCTACCGTGCTCTGGACGTTTGTTCTTGTCCTACATAGTTCAGTTGAGTGCTATTGAAATTGGACCATGATTTGGCAGAAATTCCGAACTTGGAAACGAGTACAAGTGAATTCTGAATAAAACCTAAGTCGGGCGTGTGGTATGGGTGTTAACTATGGGTTTTTGTTTTTAAGTAAGGAATTCAATAGGGGACGATGCGCACAGTATTGCAGAGGGATTGGGCTTTTCCATGAAATGAGAAATGATTTTCCGCTCAAAAATGAAAACACAATCAATGGGAGGGGAATGCATGGATTTGTTTGCATGGTAGTGAGAATTCACAGTTTGATGGTTAGTTTAGTGTTTGAACACGATGTTTACATTAAACGACAGTCTTTAACGTTTGAAATGTGCATCCATGCACTCCGGAGTCGTGGCAAGGATAAAGGTTGTAAAGGTTGTGAGGAACTCACCCATTTGCACCATGAATACGCCCGGAAATATGTTCAAAAAACAGTCTCCATTTTATTGACGATTCAGTCCTGCTCGCATGGTTACGGCTACTCTTAGGTACAGCTGATATGACTTCAAACGCGAGTGAAAAGACTCAAATGATGTTGAGGAAAGGATTTGGCGAATGGTTTTGAATTGCGTGAACAAAAAACTTTTACAACAGGAGAGGTTAACCGCTAAGGATATCGGTTTTACTTTCAATATAGAAGCAGGGATTTTAATTTGGAAAACTGTTGTAGAAACTTAAGTAGTTCACGGAATAACGAATAAAATAAACTGGCAATACACCGTTCTACCATCGGTATGATCCAACGGAGATTCCGCCTTATCTTGAATCCTTATAATTTCGCAAACTTTTTTTTTTATAGGTTGCAACTAATACACATGTTGGAACTTGAGAAGCTACGGACGCCGTACGAAATAACTTCGTATGACGTGGCTATGGCTTAATTATAATGCAACGTTCAGTGAAATAATCACCGGAACCCCTGAGACGTTTTAGAGTTGTGATCGAGACCGCGAGGTGGATCGATTAAGCCCTTTCCCGCCGTCCATCCGTATGTGTGAAGGTACACGGCTTGGATCTTCTGTTGCACAAAGTGTGAAAATTGGCTAAATCCGCCAAGGGCCACTCCCACTACTGGCTTCAATGTGAGGCAACCTCAATTTCCCATTTTCTTTCAAAATGCCTTTTGGTCAAGTTAGACAAGGCGTAGGAACTCAAATTTTGATATTGAGCAATATTGGCCCAAAACCTTTAACAAGGCAAAAATTGAACCGCCCACAACATCGACCATGCCCACTTTTAACATGTTAGATCTTTAAAAACCCGATTTTCCGGAAAGTTCACTTGAAATCGAAAAAAAATGTATGACTTTTTGTATTGTAATAAATAAAGCTATTACTCTTAAGTTTATTGCATACAAAGTTTTGAGCTCCGCCCACTTTTAGGGGCGTTTTTAGGAAAAAGAAACTGAATTTTCTTGCAATAATTTTCGCCTTTAACGCAATTTTTTATGATTCTCACGAAATTACAATTAATTGATTTGAATTTTTAGCCTACGACCATATTTGGGGGCGTGGCCAATACAAATAATATATGAATTTGGGCTAAAAAGCTTTAAGATTCCGTGTTACACGGTATTTAAGGTCGGGCATATAGAAGTTTGGTACAGACGAATTTACTCACTTGTTTTCCTTGTTTTTATTTCGTTTGTTTGAATGTGCTTAAAAAATTTGCCATACGTTTTTTCGTGAATTTTTGCGATTTTTTTCGAAAATGCGTCAAACGGCTTTGTTTGAGATTATTTTGCAATCAATCGGGCGAGAAGAGGCACCCTGTGTTCAGCTACCGACGCCCTTTGGATACGAACACCGCCACTTCATTCCTACATTGTGAGCTGTCAATTTGGCAAATTGGTTTATACGGCATATACGGCAGACACATTGCTTAAAGTTCTTCGTTTGCTATTCGAAGCACCTAATTCACTGCTACAAACTTCGATCTAGCCTAACTGTTGCAATGGCAAAGCTCAACTTACGCACGATGGCGTTAAATGCAATCAAACGCATTCATGAATGAATGCAGTTTGGAAATTTCGAGGAAGTTGATGTCTCCCAACTTAATCAGGAGTTGAAGGCCATCACTGGGCACTACGATCGGTTTGTGCACAATCATGAGCAGCTTGTTGGGAACGCTCAGGAAACAGAGCTCGAATTGCATGAGCAATTATGGGAACAGGTTGAGGAGTGTAACGATAAGACGTGCATCACACTTGGTCGCCAGATACTGGAATGCCGAAGCATCCAGACAAAGCTGAAACATCTACTTCGACAGCAAGAAGTTCGACTTCAAGTTAGACCTGGTTGTCATACCTACTTTTGACGGCTCGCTTAAATTGGCTAATTGCACAAAAACTATGTTAAAAAAATTATCGTCGCATGAATTAATGTTTGGGTTGTCCCTTACGTTTCACACTGGTTGACGAGACGTATTTTCCGGAAGCATGGGTTCAAATTATGCAATCTGAGGCTGACAGTGAACCAAGGATCCTGTCATCGGAGCGATGTATTCCGGTGGATATAAGGAAGTGTGGTTGACGTTGAGGGAGCGGTACGACAACAAGAAACTCTTAGCCGAAATTCACGTCTCCCGCTTCCTAAAGCCAGCAGTAGATGAGACGGCCAAGGCACTGTTGTCAATCGTCGACACAGTGCACGAATATTTTCGCGCCTTACATGTAATGAAGCTACCTGTGAACAAGTGGGATGCGCTTGCAATTCATTTAATCGTGGCGAAACTGCCTAGCACAACGCAACGAGTCCTTGGATAAGCGAGCACACAGCCTGGCTACGGAGATAATCAGCCAATCAATCCTCAACAGCACGACCACAACGTCGAGCTGACAGTTCTGTTAAATCGAATGTGGCCACGAGGGACAAAGAAAAATGTGTGCATTTCCAAGGGCTCCATAGGATTGGTCGCTGTCAAACTCTCATGGCCTTGAGACAAGAACAGCGGTTTGATGCACTCAAGGCATCACACTTGTGCTTCAATTGCCTTAAACCAGGGCATTCTTCAAGTCGGTGCTCGTCAGGAGGATGTCGTAATTGTGGTCGAACGCACCACACTATCTTCGGCCATGAAGCCAACATTCTAGCACCGACGGTACAAAATGTAGAGGTACCAGCCCAGAACTTCCAACAACAACCAGCCAGCGCAAACTCTTCATGACTAACCGACACTATTACTAGTTGTTTCGCCCAGGAGAACCGACCCATCTTATTAGCCACAGCACGTGCATATGCATGCATATGGACAGTCGGCACATCAGCAGCGCTTGGCTCGCCTACTCTGCGATAAGGAATCGCAGGTAAGTTTCATCTCAGAACGTTTTGCTAATCATCTTCATCTTTGCAGCGACGCAAATATGACATTGCAGTAGAGGGAATCACACAAACCAAAGGCAGCGCTTCGCTCACACTGCGTTCCATCCATTCCAGCTTTACCCTGACGATTGAGGCACTTGTCATACCAGCCATTACATCCATTCTTCCGGCTAGGTCAATCAATGTCAGTAGATGGAAGCACCTGGTCGATCTTGAACTTGCTGATCCTCATTTTAATACACCTGGTGGCATCGATGTGCTTATTGTAGCTGATGTCTGGGGTCTTCTTGTGCAAGGCGAGATCATAACAGGTACTCTTAATTGGGTTGGGTGATCTTCGGTCCAGCTTCGTCGGGAGCATCTTCACCGCATTCCTTACATGCTGCTCATGCTCTAGTATATGCAGATGCATCATTGGCATGCAACTCATGCTGCTCATGCTCAACTCGTGCTCAATGGTGTGCAGATGAACTAACGCTCGACAAATTGATCAAGAACTTTTGGAAGCTGAAGCCGGTACCTGAACATGAGGCTCAAAATGATGAATGTGGACGTATTTTCGCAACAACGCACTCCAGAACGCAGGATGGACGGTACATGGTACGGATGCCATTTCGTCGTAATGCTCCGGATCTGAGCAATCTTATACACAAGCACTACGCCAATTTCGTTGCCTGGAACGAAGATTAGCTAGAAGCAACGAGCTTCGAGAGAAGTATGCACGAGTACTCTGCACTTGGTCACATGGAGCTGTGTCAACTTGGGGACCAAAAAGGGTGTTACTACCAAGTTCCGTGAAAACCAAGTTCCTCGTCGTATTCCATGAATCAGCGCAAGCTAGTCTTTGGGTTTCATTGAATGATGTCCACAATTCAGGACTCACTGATCAACATCATCTTCCGTTTCGGACATTTTCGCATCGCACTCACAGCAGACATCGAGAAAATGTTTCGGCAGGGGCTGGTTGCTCCTGCAGATAAAAACTTCCAGCGCATTCTCTGGCGAGAATTAACACCAGAAACCATCGGCGTCACTTATGGGATGGCGTGCAGTCCTTATAACGCCGTGCGCGCCCTCTATTAATATGCGTACGACAGTTATGTGGTGGATCAAACCCGGACAGTTGCAGCTCGAGACGCAATATTGACATCTTTCTACGTCGACGGCTTCCTCACGAGTTGTAATGATTCCAATGAAGCTGTGACCCTGGCTGCTGACGTCGACACCGTGCTTTCAGCAGGACATTTTAAGCTGAGGAAGGGGAGCTCCAACGACACTCAACGACACTCACTTACAGTTACTTGTAAATTTTACTTGTGGAACTTCTTCCAGCACTGAGCTGATTATTGATTCGCCAACGGCTGTAGTATTAGGCTTACGTTGGAACCCAGCTAGAGATGAGCTGTTCTTCAGCGTGAGTCTTGAGTCGCAACCTGGCTGTCTACGAAACGTCATGTTCTCATCGAAGCCTCTAAATTGTTTGACCCCACCGGGCTCGTAGCTCCGGTTGTCATCATCGGCAAGATGTTCATACAGACACTTTGGGTAACCGGTATCAAGTGATGGGATGCCCCTCTACCAGATAACTTGTGCGAAACTTGGCTTTACTTCCGCAATGGGCTAGATGCGAGCAACCGTGTTCGAGTGTGCCGATGGTTGGGAATGGTGGACGGGGAAACAACGGAGCTCCATGGATTTTGCGACGCAAGCTCGCGTACCTATGCAGCCGTAATTTATACGACGACTGTTGACTCGAACAAGAATCACCGAATATCGCTACTGACCGCCGGCACAAAGGTGGCCCAAAATCAAAGCAGCAACATTCCCTCGTTTGGAGCTCTGGGCAGCGCATCTACTGGCGGTTAAATTGGAGAATGTTCGAGTAGCCTTGGGACTTAGTAAAACGCCTTATTCCCTGTGGTCGGACCAGACTCACGGATCGTGCTTTGCTGACTTCGAAAGCAACCGACTACACTTAAACCATATTTTGCAAACAGTCTGTCAAATTCATGACCTGACATCACCGGCACATTGGAACCACGTCCGATCTGCACAAAATCCGGGCGATTGTGCTAGTCGTGGGATGGATGTCAGAGAGCTTTTGAAATATCGTTTGTGAGGGCATGGTTCTAATTGGTTGATGGAGACTCCAGTACCTTGAAGTGCACACCAAGATGTCCAGCTTTATCAAGACGAGTAACGCGTTGTAAGAGAGGAGGAGAAGGTTTCTATGCTGGCCATGGTAGCTGCCGTTTGCCCTATGATGACAACACTAAAAAAGTTCAATATTTGCTTAACTTCAGTTTTGTTTTTCTAGCTTCTTAAAAAAATGATTGAAAAACATTCAATCTACTTTCAAACTGTTATTTAACCGTTATATGTGCTCAAAAAAATTGCCCTCGTTGGATTCGCTTTTACAAAAATTTGGATCAGACCAAATTTTGTCTTTCTACAACTTGGCATTTAGAAGCTATAACGCAATTGGACGGTCGGAGGGATAACGTGGTGATACCATACAAGGTCCTTTTTCCATTTTTGGACGGAGCGCTCAAAATCACCCACCGAAAAGCTCATTGTAAGAAACATTAAGTATATACGCTGGCCCAAGGAAAGAACAATGAGTGGAAGAGCTTTACACTAAGTGGGAACGCTCGATATGTACCCAGTACCTCTGCCTATTGACTGTTTTTGTGAGACTGTCTGAGCGCTTGGTGTCAGCTAGATTCACCCCAACATGTGTTTTGACCTCGATTATAACCATAATTTATTACTCGCGACTTTTAGATGTGGCATCCCCCATTCTTGCAGAATGTCAATTTCAGGTCCTTTCCAATCTGAGCTGCATACACGTTGCATAATTTTCTTTTTGTCTTCTGCCGTTTGTTCATGTTTCCAATCAATGACGATGTATTTGCGACCTCACGTACATATTTCCAATCAAGCAACCGTTAATCATAACCTCAGTAAACAGCAGTTTTCCAGAATGTCGAAAATCTCTCGAATCCCTATGATTATACACGTTCTCCTTATACGATTCCATTAACCGCTGCTCCCACAACCAATCTTCATTCTGTCAATTTGTTGCAGATTCGTATCTCGTTGACCTAGTTTTTTCGCATCTTTTCCTCGCAGCAATATCGCAGCACTCGACAATGATAACGAAAATTCCATAAAACCGAAATGTTATTTGAAATTGAAATCACTACCCTTCCCTTAATCAATCTCTGGAGCATTATACCGACCGAGTAGAACGAAATTAAATTCCTTCACTACACACATGGGAGTTAGTGTGGCAAAAAAAAAAAACACGAGTCTAGCAAAAAAACAAAAATGAAATTAAAAATTGAAAAACCCCGAATAAAACAGTGAGCAATGCCAGCAAATAATCTAACACGAATGCCATGTCAGAGAGTCCTAGCAAAAAAAAAACACAAAAACGAGAAGAAACCGAAAAAAAGAACCCAAGACAGGCGAAAAAGAAACAGAACACAGCATACAGTCCAAGGACCTCCACCGCACCAAAAAAGATTGATTTCAGCACGTTTTTCTATTACAGAAGCTTCTCCCAGACTACCCCAGAGTTAAGGGCGCCCGGACGGAGATGAACTTTAACTTCAGGCCAACGCAGATGATGTATGGACTGCATGTATCTGGTCTGGATGCATGCACACAGCAATGAATTGTGTTTTCCTCCAACCGGAGAAGGATTCGTCCTTTTTTTTTGTGTGTTTTTTGTTTTAGATGCGCTCTTAATGTTCTCTATGCTGCACTTGGGTTTGGGTGGTGAAGAATAGTAAAGGGAACCCCCCTCCCGTTCGTCGTGTTGCAATGCCCTGCTCTTGTACATATGCCATTGCAACAAGCAACGCATCTGGAATATGAATTTGCAGCTCTAGATGAAGGATTTTGAATGGTGTTTTTTGCTGGTTTCGTCCTCGGTAAAAGGAATCATGTGTGTGAAGATGAATTTCTATAATAAAACGAGGAATTCACAATTTGATTGAGTGCATTGTAGAGTGGGAACTTTTCGCACAGCAAAAACAGGAAAAGAGTCCTTGAACACATATTTTTTAATTGAAAAAAAGTCAAAGATATGAATTTACGATTTTCAAACGAATTGTAGATGTGTGGTGCGGTTGTGTTTATGTTATATAGGCAGAAAAGTGAAAAGAAAAAGTGTTTGCAATCGTTGAAACGTAAATGTGCTCCTACCTAAAAGCATCGTTTGGCGAAAAAAAAGTGCATTCATTGGCAATGGTTGTGGGGAATACGAAAAAAAAGAAACACAAAAATCCTTTTGGGCGTTTATGAAGCACAGCACAGAATGTATGAGTGGTTTTTGGTGCACAGGTCTTTTACAGAATATTGAGTGCTAAGAGTTTAGAAGGACTTTCTTTTTATGGTTGGTCTGAGGAATCAATGGTATAATTCCAGGGTACGTGCGTCTTTATGTGATGTTTAAAGGAAAAAGGAGGCATGCTCAAATCCCTGATAATTGGTGTGAAAAGTCTCATACTAATGGAAAGAATTTTGTTCTCACTAATAAATGAAAACAACTTAGGGCTCTGTGAACCATTTGTATCGATCCTGTAACGCACTTAGGTTTATAACTATGTTTTTCAGCGGGTTTTGATTGCGCATAATTATTTTGCGTAACGAATATTATTTTATTTTTAAATTGCCCAAATCCTTATACAATAAAATTTCCTTAACAACATGTGATTAAGGACAAAATATCTCTCCTGACGAAGCCAAATTAAAATACCCCACTAGTGGCCTAACAGAGGCACTTCAAAACTACACAAAGCCAAAGCCAGAGCACATTCTTTCACATAAGTTTCTACAACAAAAAAAAGAGTCAGTTAAATTTAAACCTCCCCCACACACAAAGATGCAAATGAAAGGCTTTTTGTGTATTGTGTGCCACGACGACGACGACGATATTGATGGGACAAAGCGGCAAAAAGACATCCTGCTGATTCAGGGTATTTTAGAAATATGATGTTGAATCATTTCAAGAAGGAAACAAGCATGAGAATGGGTATAGAATAGTTTATTGATTCCTTCCGCCATTCGCTTTTTAGAATGGAATCTCGAGTCCTGTCGAGTCTTTGTGTTTGAGCTGAAAAATTATGTTTTGTTCCTTTGAATTGCGCAAAGTTGCGACTTCATATTACGTATATGGTGGGGATGTGAATTTTAAATTGGAAAAAAGCGCCAACCGGGCAAGGAGGATGTGTGTTTTGCCGACTGCAGACAGGCGTCAAGGTTTCCTTTTTAAGTATGGTGGTGATAAGAGCCTTATTCTTGAAGTAATTTATTGAAATGGAAAGTACCAAAGAAATTGAATGCAAAATACTTATATGGTTTGCAGGTTGAGTTAGGGTTTGGGGAGTAACACTTAGAATTACTACACCTTAACAAACACCATGTGACTCTAATCTACAATTGATGATTGATCCTTACCCCATTATGATTGTGATGGGGATCGTTAAGAAATGATTTGAGAAGGAAAGGTATGCCTGTCGTGCCTCAAGGAAAGGTATGCCTGTCGTCCTAAGAGCCGACAAAAGCCCACTGGAAGAAGAATTCTCCAGCATGCTGTCAGAAGTATGCACTCCTGATGCGGCCACCCTTGGTAGTAAAGTTATAACTGAAAGATAAACCTGAAGGTCTAAGCAAAATCCATAGTAGCGTCTGGTACATATTAAGCGGTTTACTGGTCCACGTCTGTTCCCAGAGGGCCGACTGAACTTTAAACGATACAAATCCAGCAGCGTCTGTCTAGACGTGATGAACTTTTTGGTCGGCGGTCGTTGTCTAACTTAGGAAAGGCCGAATACAAAACTTAGCAGCTCACTGCCACCTTGAAAAGAAAGAACAAACAGCCGCGGATATGCGCTTATCCTGGTAGTCCAGGACACCCTTTGGAGCTAAGCCTGAGAATGTTAGCATGCCAGCGCATGGTGCCGTGAATTCCGTCATTGATTGAAAACATGAACAAGCTACAGAAGATAAAAAGAAAGTTATGAAACGTGTACACTGCTCCAATTGGACAGAACCTAAAATTGACACTTTGAATCAAAATCACAATACATGTGTAGGGTGAATCTAACTGACCCCGAACGTCCAGACTTAGATCTGAGTCGGTACCTAAGCCTGTATCTAGACGGTCTCTCAAAAACTGGCAGTGGTACAGTGAATACATGCGGAACGTTCCCCTTTGGTAGCGTAAGCCTCTTCCACTCATAATTTTTTCCTTGAGCCAGCGCTCACGATTCAATGCTTTTTTCAATGGGCTTTTTGGTCCTGGAGTTTTTAATTTTTAAAGGAAACTTTTACTTATTCATTTTGGAAACTTTTACCTATTCATTTTACATTTGTTCATCCGACGTTTGGTCAATTATTGTCGACTTGTTCAGGGAGATTGTTTTATTGATTTAAATATTTATGATTTATTGTTTTAGCATCATAACAATAAATTAACACAAATTTAAATAACAGGGATAATAACCACGAAGTTCAAGAAATTTAAAAGTAAAAAAGCACAACTTATTTTCTTAGACTTGGTTAGTTTGGAGACTAGTTGTTTTGAGTTCTCCGAAGTAGCAAGCGTTGATATGTCGTTTTTTGGAGTTTTTGTTTGCCCCCTGGTAAATGCCTGACACCCGTAGAGCAATTTTGTGTCGCCTTAAATCTTTTATTGCCGTGAAAGCCTCTTTTGCTCGTTACATGCATTCAATGATATTGAGATCATAAATATTCTTACAGAAGAAAATTGTAAGGCATGTATTACAATTTTCTTCTGTTGGGTAAACTTGAAGGATTTTCAAAATTCAGAATACAGAAGGTACAATTGACAAAATATGGTACAAGTTCAGAGGGATAGGCACAAACCACACTATGAAACTATAATTAAGTGTGGCGCTACGTATGTGATTTTTCCTTTTAAACAAGGCGGAAGATAGCTTCATCTCTTTTCTTTCGGCCTTATCACTTTGAGGTGATGTTCAAGTCCTTAAAATCAATGAGGTGAGAGAAGGCAAAGAATTTCCTTGATAGGGAGTAATTTCTACTTCTTTTTCCCTAATCTCCTTTCGGGCTCCTTGGCTTTCCTTCATTGCAGAAAGCCGAGCTCTAAATCGTGCTGTTCAAATTTTTAGTTTTGGTCTTATTAAAAAGCGCGCGGATAAAGTAAATTTAAAAAAAAATTCATAAAATTCATAAGTTAAAGAACTTATGAATTTTATGAATTTTTTTGTAAACTTTTACCGAAAAGAAAAGGATGAAATAATATTGTTCAAATATTCGCGCGAATTTTCGTACTATTTCTTTCTTCCTTACTTTTGAGTAATAGGAAATCTTTTTTTAATAATAGTTCCAAGGAAAATAAAGGAAAGGAGAAAATAATAGTCCATGCAAAATTCGCGCGAATTTTTGAACTATTATTTGCCTCATTTCTTTAAATTCAAGCGAGTTTTTTAAATAATATTTTCTTCTTTTTATTTTTGAGAAATTGAAAAAGGCAAGGAGAAATTTTTGTAGGTAGGTACTATTATTTTCTTCTTTTCTCTTATGTGATACGAAAATAAAGGAGAGAAGAAAATAGTAGTTTAGAAATTTGCGCGAATTTTTGAACTTTTATTTTCTCCTTTCCTTTCCGTTCGAACGAAGTTTCGAATCTCTATTTTCTTTTTTACTTTTGAGTAATAGCAAAGGAAAGAAGAAAATAAAAGTTCGAAAATTCGCGCGAATTTCGGAACTAATTTTTTCTCTTCTCCTATTCGGACCTTTTTCCCATATAAACCTATCACAAACACTCTTGGTATCAGCACGGTTAAAATCAGAGATCACCGATTGCTTTTTTTGTGGTACTATGTGTGTTTAAACAATCATTTGTGATGTTTTCGAGAGGAGCTGAGCTGTTAACTGTTCAGGACCACCATCTAGTGCTGTGCAAATTCCATTTCTGCAACAGCTATATTTCTTTGCCACCTAGGCGAAAACCATAGACTGGTGACCCGCATACGGTGGCAAAGGTAACAGGATGATGACTCTCATTTCAGAGAACGATGTGTTCAGCATATTTCCGAGAAGTTTTACCAAATTCCAATTGATTTTTCAAATGGAGAGGAAGAATGGGAGCTGCTTTTATCAGTTATTGTCTCTGCCAGAAATGTTTAAGAATCTCTGTGGTTTGAAACGCCTAGAGTTCAACAAGCCATCACAGAGAAAAAGAGAGCCTCTATTGTGTGAATCAACGTTGGTTCTCGAAACACGAAGAACTTTCTATCAGGCAGTCAGAACAGCCAAGGAACAGGTATGGAAAAGGTTCGGCAAGAGGCTGGGGCATTACAGATCTGCAAAGATATTTTGGCAGACTATTTACCGTTTCAGAGGAATCGTACAAATGGTTAATTCTAAGGTAGGTACATTTCTTTCAAATGAGAACGACGTCTCAGCAGATGGAGCACAGTAGAGTAACTTTTCGGTGTTGCTAAGCGACCAAAAGGGCACTGAAGATGGCAGTCTCTCTGCTGACGAGATTAGGGCGGAGAATAGTCTCACAGTATATGAAGTCACTGTTGCGATTAAGTATGTGACTGGAATTGAAACCTGCCAGAAATGCTCAAGTCAATGGATGAAGAATATGTTTCATGGCTGACACGTGTGATTGAGGTGGATAGCGGAAAAGCACCTAGCGATTGCCAAACAAGAGTTATATTGCATATTTTCAAAGACGCTAGGAGATATTGCTTTTACTAGGGGTATATCTCTTTTAAGTCTTCCTTCTTGAAACGCGTTCTAGAGCCGTAGTCGAGCCTTTGTTGAAGAGCAAAGTGGCTTTCGGCCTGGGCAGAGGCACAACCGACGTGGGAATCAACCTCAATTCGTCGGTAGTCTGCTTTTTACTCTGAACGTTGTTCTTGAGAAGGCCTGGGAATATGCCAAACCGATCTACGCGTGTTTTGTAGATTTGGAAAAGGAACATGACCGGGTTCCTCGGGCCTCTTCTGAGAGCCATTTAGTCTTTGCCAAATGGACTTCGCCAGGGCTGTGTTTTATCCCCTCTCCTCATAGCATATAGAGACTGGATGATGAAGCGCAGCCCTGGGGGAGTAATCTTTGGTTAAATAAATGGTTTAGCATTTTTTTTGTAAGTTATAAGTATGAATGTTACTGTGAACTCTTTAAAAGTTCCCTTTTTCTGCTTTGAAATTAGTTTTTATATACGTGTACCATGATTTCATGCCAAAATCTTTTTTAGTTTTTTGATTATAATGAAAAATAAATATAGTCGCCATATCCCCCGATTTTACCCTAAGACGAGAAATAGTAGCATACGAGATGTTAACCCAGAGGATGTTGCAAGAGTTACGTTGGAGGAATTGCCTTTAGAAAAGAGACGTGACACCAGAGCACCAGGACCCTATGGCATGCCGAACAGAAATGCAACAGTGTCGGAGGAAAAAAGAACTGCGGTCACTTAACTAGTTCTTTCAAAAGTTCGATCCTTGAGTTCCTATACCCGAAAAAAAATCCTTAAAATTCGAAATGCTATGCAGGATACAGCAAGTAAAGGAATCAGAATAAGAGACTGTAGTTATTTACGGTGTTCATACAGGATTGAAGTACCTTTGGCAATACTCCTCCAGTAATTAATACAATTGAAGTATTTTTTTGACCCACCCTTGCGTAAAGAAATCTTCATCCGCAAAAACTCGTTACCAAGCTAGAAAAAGTTCGCCCTCACACAACTCACACAACTGGCAGCGAAAGCATCTTTTCCCATCTCCCGATGTCGTCTTTAATCATTCCCAATTATAGGCACGCCTTGTTCTTTCTTATATCCTATATCAGATGTCATATCACACCTATTGCCAACCATTATTCATTCCATCATCTCGGCGTCCAATTAAGTTCAAAATATCGGCAATAAAAACATCACACCTGCGCCTATCTGCTGTGTTCGCATCAAATCGATATCAGCAGGTTCTATACTAATACAGACATCTCACTGCCTCCCCTTCTTTTCATGACAAATTTACTTTCATGAATACATAAGCTGAAATATAAGACAAATATCTCACCCTAGCTAACGCCTATATCCATCAATAACAAACAGGATCACGAACACAAAAGACAAATAGAGCCTCTCAGCAAAAAGAAAGCAAAAAGCTCAATGAAAAAAAAAAAACGAATGAAATCCATCAAGCGCCCACGAATAAATTTGCAAGAGGAAAACAAAAGACGGATTGATTTCACGTCGCATCACCTTGACACATACAGGTGGTGTCTCCTCATCTAGCTGATGTCCTTAGACTTTCAAGGATGTTCCACGTTTAACGACATTCAAGTGGGAAAAGCATAATAATGTTGGTGACGACCGTGCGACTTCGACGATGACGACGACGAAACGGTCGTGGGTGTCCCGAAATAAGAGCAGGTGAATTGAAAAGTTATGTTGGTCGGTGCCCAAACCCATGGTCAAGGTATTCTGGACACCAGATATATAGCACCAGGATATAGCATTGACTAGCAGCCACTAACAATGCCACGTGCGCAAGCCATATCCATGTACCTACTTTTTAGTGGCACTTACTCTCTTACATCACATCCATTGTGGATAATTCGCCATAAAAATTGATAGCACTCCGAGAGAATTACGTCCGATAATAGATAGAAACTTGATACTTGATGCAGGACACGCTACGCTGACCAAAACAAGGCGTTCCGCTCAATGCAAGGATAACCATATACTTATTGTTGGCTCCCCGTTTATCATAACAGCCAGTGGGTTTACCGGGTGCCTTTGTTCAATATTTCTCCGGAAATTGAAAGGGAAAGAAACACGTAGCTATAGATACAGGATGCGCGCTTGTTCTTGTAATATCCTGTTCCTCTCTGTGTCGCTTCAATTGAGACACGTCTAACAAAGGAGCAAAAATAAAATTTTACGAGTTCTTAAGCTTGGATACGAACCCAAAGCCTTTGTCGCGCTGTGGCAGATTATTAAGGTCAATTTATAATGAACACCAAACGGAAGGAAGATCACAAGGACACGAAAGGAAGCAGTAAACCAGCTTTCATGGCCATTCGTGACACAATAAAAAAAAAAAATAAAAAAATAAAACACAGGAGACAAAAACGAAATACCGTGAAGCTGAAAACAGTGCGATGTCACAGCAAAAATATCAGACGAAATGTAAAGGTAATGCGACGAGTGGGTGTCGTTTTATTTTCAAACGAGGACGATGCGACGACGACAGCAGATATTCCGTCGTCGTCGTGTCGTCGTCGCCGTGAACTTTACGGGCGGAAATTAAAATACGCGCGCTATGTTGATCTTTTGGTTTTATGGGTGGAAACATTTTGAGCGTCAAACGGAAGGGGAATCTCAAATCAGGCAGGAGGTATTAAGACATTAATGGTGTTCGAAACGACAGTTGGAATATGCCAGCGCTCTGTATATCCTCTGGAAGGAGGTGTCATTGAGACCTTTTAGATATGAATGTCCTTAAATTTGTCAGTTCACTCAAAAGGGAGTTGTAGATTAGACGAGTTATCGGGAAGCCGCAGGTTTTTTTTAGCAATAGGAAAATAGAACTGTTTCTTTGTTTTTGGGAATCATACATTTCACATCGAAATATCTTTCTTATGTTGTTGGTACTAAAACAACTGAGCGCATCGTTGCCAAGATTGAGCAACAATTTGAAAAAGTCGTACACGAAAATTTCAGCAACAATAATGACAACAAAATTCCAATCTGTTCATGAAATATCGGGTCCCTCAACAGACCATTTAAGGGCTTCCTTAATGTGTCCAGTCTTCGGGGTGATACATTGAGCTACATTGAGTATCCAAGTAATTGGTAGAGCTCTTCAGCGAGAAAGAACTGTTTGCACCTGTCGCTTCCATAAGAACAAATGTCATTCGAGCTTATCTGAAGTGTCGACAGTTTTGTTACTCGTGTAAAATGGCTTTTAGAAAAGGCCCAGATTTGTCATTGTTGGCAGACTTAGGCATAAAGTTTTGAGTTAGAATTGCGTAAACGAACACCTTACGACAAGTCGCATTGAGGCAAAAGTTATCCAATTTAAGCCTTACGAACGCACCTTAACAGAAAAGAATGTTTCTG
The DNA here is from genome assembly GCA_947623515.1 of Neoascia interrupta. Lineage (NCBI taxonomy): Eukaryota > Metazoa > Arthropoda > Insecta > Diptera > Syrphidae > Neoascia > Neoascia interrupta. Next base: position 56,856,496 of record OX392462.1, on the reverse strand, counting down.
AAAGAAATTATGAGGACAAAGCAGTGGGAATTGGGGATACAATGCAGTTTTTACAAACATAAACAGAACTACAATTTTCTGTTGGTTCCTTCTTAATGTCGATAGGGCAGGACAGTTGCGGAGAATATGAACCATGGTCTCTTCTTCCTCCTCATACCTGCAACTTCTGCAGAAATCGTTAAAGGGAACGCCAAGTCACAGTGGCCTATGAGGGCCCCAATTATCTTTCTAAGATTCAGCCTATTGAAGCAGATGAGTCTTTGTTTTCCTACGATCGAGCTCTGGCCAGATTTGTTTGGAGAAGAGACATGTGCTGATGTTATTCCACCTTTTGTTTGCCATTGAGATGGCTTCAACGTTCACGTGGAACTTTATCGAATTTATGGGTGCTGCCGGATCCGTTGCATGAGCCGGGTTAGCATTAGCTTTCGCTTTGATCGTACCGTTGACGATTCCAAGACTTTTATTGCAGCTTGGCTGTCTATATAGAAAATAAAAGCGCTGCAGTCTATTGAGTTAATTGAAAAGCAGGCAGGCTGTAATTTCTGCCTGAAACACACTACAGTGATCTGGCAGACGCTTGGAGATACATAGGTCAAGAGTACTGGAAAAGACTCGGATAGGGAGTCGAACATCAAAATGACAATTTAAATACTTATTCGCTCTGCTTCAAAGTGGCAGGCATTTGGTAGATAACCGTCAAAGGAAATAAAAGTCGGGATTTTGTTACAGGCAGCTATCTTACTTAAAACTAAAGATCTCGTTAGGAGAGTAAACGTCGCTTCACAAGAGTTTCAATCCGTGATGGGAGTTGGGAAATTTAAAACGGTGATAGATGAGAATGAAAAATTTAGTAAATAGGGCAAAAAGGTGGTAGAAAATAAAAATCTCAGTTTCATATTTGCTTTTCGTTTAACAAAAAAAATATCTGTATCTTCAAGGAAGACTTTTTCCTATTCAGTCTTTTTGTACTTTTTTCTTAGCTGGTAGCTACACGCAACATATTTTCAGCTTAAATAGTTTTTATATTCTCCACTGAACGTGTCGTGGAAGCTCGTTGGGTATTTCGCATAAGAAGCAAACAATAAATATTTAGGAGGTAAACCGGGTAAACATCACCACCTCACTGGGATTGTCGCGAATTCCATCTAAATTACCGAGTTTTTTATACAGCTCGGTGTGGAAGTTCGGTATTCAAAAGAACACGCCATTAAATTTAAGTACATTGACATGCAAATTGCTTGCCTTAAGTATATAGGCTATAAAGCCAATATTATAAATATAACAAATGTTGGTAGATTTCAAGTTTAGGGTGGTAGTTATACCACTTCAGTGGTAGAAGTCCCATCACTGGTTTAAATTTTAATTCTGCATTTAAGCTCTTATAAAACACTTATTAGGGCCGGTTTTTCGGTACCGAATTAAGCCCAGCTTAAACCAAGATCTGTAAATCACATAACAAAACAAATCTGGAGTTAACCCAGAGAGCAGTTTTTCAGCACAGAGTTAAATCTGTCAACAAAGTTGTCAAAATCTTCGACTCTCAAAATTATTGCCTCTCCCAACTCTCACTTCACATAGAAAAACACAGGAAAAAAAGTTCGATTTATTCCCAGATGTAATTTTTCACAAAAACACGCAAATCAATTGTCATTCCACACAGAAAAAATGTTTAAAGAAGTTCATACTGTTCTCCAGAGTTTAATTAGGAGAACAACAGTATGAAACAGTAACACACCAAATTTGGTGAGTTAAGCCGAGATAAGCCCCAGATCCAAGTTCGCTGAAAAACTCATTTCTGGGGTTAATCTCAATTTAACTCAGAAGCTCGGATGATCTCGTACTGAAAAGCCAGCTCTTAGAAGACTACAACTTTTCTCTTGTAGAGTATATAATATATGTCTTATAATAGGAGTCTAAATAAACTCTTTTTATGAAAGTAAGTTACTTTCATAAAAAGAGTAACTTACGAACCGCCCTGCAAGGTCGGGTTTAAGGTATGCCTGTCGTAAGAACCGACTGAAATCCACTGGAGGAAGTAATCTTCAGGCATAAGTGATGCTGTGCAGGAGTATAAACTCCTTATAGGGCCACTTTTGGCAGTAAAGTTATAACTGAAAAAGACGAACCCGAAGGTTTAAATAAAATCCAGCAGCGTCTGTTACATATTGTGCGGCTTGTTGGTCAGCGTCTGATTCCAGAGGGACGGCTGAACTTCAGATATCAGAAATCCAGGAGCGTCTGTTTCGGAACGAGCGGCTTCCTGGTCGGCGTCTTTTGTCCGGGTTAGGATCGGCCAAATATAAACCTGGCAGCTAGGAATAAAATGCACCTCCTCCCCAACCATGAAAAGAAAACGAAAACAGCCTCGGATATTTGCTGATCCTGGTAATCCAGGGCACCCTTTGGAGCTAGGCCTGAGGGGTGTCAGCATGCGAGCGCTTGGTGGTCGGAAGGTCCCGCTCGGCATCCGACCGGGTTTAACCCGAGGAAGTTACGAGCAGCCCGTCAATGATTCCGCTATCCATTACGGGGGGCAGAGGGGGACAGCGCCAAGTCAAAATGAGGGCTTAGGTGGAAACTCTACAAATCGACAACGGCACCAACTCAAAGTTGGCACGTGGATTGTCTCGTCGCTAACGAGGAAGGAACTTAAACTGGTTGAGGAGGCCAAAAAGTATCAGCTCGATGCAACTGCCATCTCCTCAACTAAGTGGAAGGGTTTTGGAACCAAAGACTTCGATGATGGGTGGAAGCTCTTCTGGTCTGGCGTCCCAAATCACATGACTGCACAGGCGGGTGTGGGGATACTCACAAGCCCCCGGTTGTCAGAAAATGTATTCGATGTTATTCCGTTAGGGGGAAGGATTCTGATCTTAAAGCTTAAGCTTGAACGATCAGCTCTGGCTCTGGTTCAGGTTTATGCACCAAATCGAGAGTCAGAGTATGAGTCCTTTTTGAACGAAGTTGATGCTGCCCTGGACAGAGTGGCAGAAATGGACTTCTTTCTCCTGATGGGTGACTTCAATGCACATGTGGGTACAGACGACAGTACTTGGAGGAGTGTGATCGGGAGGTACGGTGACCCGGATCAAAACAGGAACGGAGGGAAGTTGTTGGACTTTTGCTGTGCATATGGCTTGTCCATCGTGAACACCTTTTCCCCACACAAAGACATTCACAAATACATATGGTACAAACACAGTTTAAATCAGGGGTCACTGATTGATTTCTTTGTTGTACCATCGTGTGTTCAAAGAATGATTTGTGATGTTCGAGTTTTCAGGGGAGCTGAGTTGTCAACTGATCACCACTTAGTGCTGTGTAAATTGTTTTTCAGTGACAGTGTTCCTTTGCCACCCAGGGGAAAGCCAAGACTGGTGACCCGCATACGGTGGGAAAGGTTCCAGGATGCTGACTCAGATTTCAGAGAGCGTTTTGCACAGCATGTTTCGGAGAAGTTTGAACAAATTCCAACTGACCTTTTGAATGTAGAGGAGGAATGGCAGCAGTTTTTATCGGCAGTCATTGCCTCTGCAGGAAATGTTTGTGGAGTGAAGCGGCTTGGGGTAGCGGCTGGTGGTGAGAAAAGAACTGCTTGGTTTAAAACGCCTGGATTCAAGAAGCGCGAATTACTTCCAATCTGGCAGTGAGAACAGCCAAGGACAGTCATGGAAAAAGTTCGGCGAGAAGTTGGAGCACGATTACAGATCTGCAAACAAGATATTTTGGCAGACCATTTGCCGGCTCAGAGGAAGGAAGTTAAATATCAATTAAGGGGTTAAATCCAAGGACGGTACACTTCTTTCTAAGGAGAGCGATGTCTTGCGCAGATGGAGAGAGCACTTTTCGGAGTTGCTCAACCCCCAACAGGGCATTCCCACTGCAGACGAGATAAGGGCGGAGAATAGTCCCACAGAAGACGAAGTCACTGAATCGATTAAATCGCTAAAAGTTGGCAAGTCTGCTGGAGTTGTGAGAAAAAAAACCGGCCAAAAATACTCAAGGCAATGGGTGAAGAGGGTGTTAAATGGCTAACACGTGTCATTAAGCCTGGGATAGCGGGAAGGCACCTAGCGATTGGCAAACGGGAGTTATAGTGCCCATTTTCAAAAAAGGGATCAGGAGAGATTGCGCCAACAATAGGGGCATATCTCTCTTGAGTCCTCTGGGAAAAGTATTCGCGAAGGTGTTGGAAATGCGTTCCAGAGCTGTAATCGAGCCATTGTTACGGGAAGTACAGTGCAAAGGCACGGATGGCAAAGGCACAACAGACCAGCTTTTTACTCTGAAGGTTATTGTTGAGAAGGCCTGGGAATATGCCAAACCGGTCTTTGCGTGTTTTGTAGATCTGGAAAAGGCGTATGACCGAGTCCCTCGGGATACACTGTGGAGAGTTTTGCAGGACTATGCGCTGAGTGGGCCTCTTTTGAGAGCCATCCAGTCTTTGTATGGAAACTGACTGGATGGTGAGGCGCAGTCTTGGCGAGCAATGTTTCGAATTGGCTGGCATCAGGATGAGCCATCTGCTTTTCGCAGATGATTTGGCCATCCTTGCATCATCCAAAGAGGAACTTCAACGAGCACTGGATAGGTTTGCAGCCGTCTGTGGTGATGCTGGGATGAAAGTAAACGTGAACAAATCGGAAGTGATGGTTGTTTTCCGAACTCCTGTGCAATGTACCCTGCACATAAATGGAGTTCCATTAAAACAGGTGGAGAAGTTTAAGTATCTCGGGGTCTTTTTCACGAAAGATGGGAGGAGTGATACTGAGTTGTCCTGTAGAATTGGCCAAGCCGGAGCAATAGTAAAGTAACTGCGCCGGCCGGTCATCAGGAAGGCTGAGCTTGGAGTGAAAGCAAAGATCTCAGTTTTTAATTCAGTGTTCGTTCCGACCCTCATCTATGGTCATGAAATTTGGGTAATGACCAGAAGAATTAGATCGCGGGTACAAGCTGCCGAAATGAGATTCTTGAGGTGCGTTGCTGATGTTACTCTAAGGGACAGAGTGAGAAACGTCAGTATTCGTAGAAATCTTAATGCTGAGCAGCTACTTCTCCGAGTGGAGCGATCGATTCTTCGATGGTTTGGACACGTTGTTCGCATGCCCCCTGACAGACTTCCTAGACAGACCATGCTAGCCGAGATGCGAGCGCGTCGCCCCCCTGGTAGGCCAAGAAACAGGTGGTGGGATCAGGTAAACAACCTCTCTGAGTCCCGCCTGGGGATTGCGGCGGAGTCTCTTGAGTTTGTGGCGGAGGATCGAGAAAGATGGAAGGACCATTTAGCCACCCTCGCTCCGCGACCCTTTTAAAGGATAAGCGGCATTCGAAAATAATGATGATGATGATGAAGTTACTATAAGAGAAAAATTGTTTCAAGAAGAGTTCTTTTTGATTTCTTAACTTAAGTTAAGAGCGTTATGAGAGCCTTAAAAAAGGCTTATAAAAACTTCAATTGTAGACTCCCAACATTGCATTGTTGCTTTGAAGCTTGCCTATTGTCTGAGGCCCTTAACGACTGCAAGGCAGACATAACTGCCATCCAAGAAATGCGGTGGAACGGGCCGGACAAAAGAAGGATGAAATACTGCGACTTTTACTACGGCATTAAAACCAGCACTTTTTTGGATGTGGTTTCTTTGTAGGAAGGAGACTAAGGCAAAAAGTCTTGAACTTCAACATTGTGAGCGAGCGCCTAGCGACAATCAGGAGAGGAGAAAGATGACGACGCCAAAGATATGTTCTACGAGCTCCTGGACAAAACTTATGAGCAGTGCCCTAGCTACGACATTAAGATTGTCCTAGGCTTTTTTAATGCCAAACTAGGAAGAGAGGGCACCTTAGGTCGTACAGTCGGAAAGCACAGCCTGCACAACACGACCTCCGATAATGGACTCACGCTGATCGACGTTGCTGCGGGGCGACACGTGTTGGTACACAGTTCCCGTATCCCAATATCCACAAAGGGACATGGAGATCTTCCGATCAATCAACCGTTAACCAGATTGACTACATTGCGATCGATGCAAGAAGGGCTAGAGTTACTCGCGAGCTCTACGAGCAGAGGAGGAGAGAGGAACACCGGCTTCTCCGAATGAAAAAGAGAGAGCAGGAGAAGCTCGCGTTTGAAGAGATAAAGAGATGTTACATATAACAGGAATGAGGTTAGAAAGTTTTACCAAAGGATCAAAAGGTCCTGCCAAGGGTATAAAGTTTCTACTGAAGCCTGTAAGGACCATCAAGGGAACATCGTTGTAGAATCGCAATCGGAGCTGCGGATTTGGAAAGACCACTTCTGCAGACTTTATAACGGCGATGACGAACCAAATACAACCAACGTCTTCGTCCATCCGGGCGAAGACGTTACCGACCAACGTCTGCAAGATATGGTCGGAAGAAAGCATGCCCGATCCCGAAGAAAGGAGACCCTCTGAGTTGTGCCAACTACAGAGGCATCAGTTTTCTTAACATCGCATACAAGATCTTTTCTGCTGTACTGTGTGAACACCTGAAGCCGTTTGTCAACAATCTGATAGCCACATATCAGTGTGGCTTTAGGCCAGGAAAGTCCACCATCGATCAAATATTCACACTGCGGCAGATCTTGAGGAAAAACCCAGGAATTCCAAATCGGTACCCATCACCTTTTCATCGAGTTCAAGGACGCGTATGACAGCATCTTTAGAGAGGAGCTATATAGCGCAATGTCTAGTTTTCCCGCCAACACCAGAGGTAAAATCTTTCAAAAGTATGTTCAAATGCTCGTATACGCAGACGACATTGACATAATCGGTAGAACAAAGGGTGAAGCCTTCGTGAGTTTTGGGATACAAGCGAGGGCAAAACCAAGTATATGCAATGTCATCAAGAAAAGACACCCAACACCCAAAACACCCAACACCAAACATCACCATCGACAGCTATTACTTTGAGGTAGTTAGGGACTTTGTCTAACTGGGTTCCGCTATCAATTCAGACAATGACATCAGCGCTGAAATCAAACGAAGGATAACTCTTGTCAATCGCTGTTTCTTTCTTTCGAGCAACTTAAGTGTCCATGTATAAGACCCTCATCATGCCAGTTCTGCTTTAAGGTGCAGAAGCATGGACCCTGTCAAAGGCGGATGAAAACACTTAAGGCTGCTTCGAGAGGAAAATTCTTCGGACGATTTACGGTCTCGTCTGCATGAACGGAGAGTGGAGGAGGAGTTATTATATCGAACTGTACGCGCTGTACAGGGCTGTACACTGACCTAGCCAGAAGACTCCAAACACAACGTCACGATGGCTAGAGCGGATGGACACCAACGCCCCGGCCCCGCATGTACGGCGCACTAGAGGAGCACCGAGACTAAGGTGGCGCACGCAAGTGGAAGGGGACCTCAGCCAACTTCGCGTGCGAATCTGGAGACAGCTAGCTAGAGACAGAGCTGGCTGCCGAAGCTTGTTGGCTAAGGCCCAGGTCCACAAATGAAAGGATAACATTTTTGTGAACATTCCACATATCATACAGAGAGATAATTAACATAGAACCACTTTTCATTCCCAGATTTCTACGCTAAACTGGACAAGAGGTTCTTCGGCTTATGATAAGAAAATAGTTTTTTTTTTAATATTTTGATATTTATTTATAAACTTTATTTCGAATAAAAAAAAAACGACAAGTCAAAGTAAAAAATTCGTTTACCTTTAGCCAAACCTTAGTGTTTGTTTTCCTCTTTTGGCATTCAATGTCTGAGGCTCTTGTATATCGAGTTAACCTTTGATAGCCTGTAAGTGGTCTATGTTGTAAGCCACAAGAATTTCCTGTCCACTCGTTTACTATGTAGATAAAGAATTTTCTAAACTTATGGCGCCCGCACACAGCACAACATGTCCTGCAGCCAGGGCACGGAGCTATATACTGTTCTTCTTTTAGCAAACATTTCTGCAGTAAAAATAGAATTTCTCTGTGCTGAACGCGTTTGTGGGGCAGCATAATAAAACAAACAGTTCTTCTCGTACGTCGGTCGCTGGTCGTTGCGGTGCGGTTATGGCGTTGTCGTGGTCCACTGTAGACCAGGTCTACCGGAAGTTAACTGATATAAACAAAAAGTTCAAGGATACTCAAAGAGGAAGCGAATTCTCTATGTTTTTTTTATTTAACTCTATTTTCTCTATGTTCGTGTTTGGGTATTCGGCAAAAGGCCAAGGAATCCCTAGGGAACAACGCTCTTAAAAGGGAATTCTAATAAAACAGAGTTGCCTCTTAAAAGGACACTGCAACAGGGATATCCTTTTGCTAAAAGTGAATCCATGAAATTTAAAAATGTAATTCCTAGAAATATTTCACTATGGTTGAGAAAGGGTCGATAAAAATAAAAAAAGGATAAAATTGCTGCGTGTTGCAGTGAGGGACTTTGCGACATTTTAAAGTGAAGTAATTTACTTCTGTGAAAAACTTTACGGTACATTAACCAATTAAGGATTATGAGAGAAATAAACGCCCCTTGCATTTGAGGGTGGAGGTTTGGTTGTTTTTTTTTTGTAGCAATCTACGTTTTATTTTCCCACTGCTGGCGGGTGCACTTTTAGCTGGAAAGAAACTAAAATTTTTGAAGTATCTACGAATTTTTAGAGACACTCGGCCTTAGTATGTGGTCTAAGTACAAATCAAGAAAATATAAAATTTTGGAAATCATCAAATTAGCGAAGCGAATGATAGTTTCTAAAACTTTTATTTTTTCGTCATTTCAAAAAACTGGAAATCTTCCGTGTCTCTTCACGAAAAATCTTATGGTCCAGAGGCATCATCTTAAGTGAGCTCATCGCTCATGTACTACCTGCAATCAGGTGTAAAAAGAAAGGCAAAAACAACATGAAAACACTTTAATGCGCCAAATTGCCCGCTAGGGTGTACCATATTGCCCGAACTATGATTATTAGCAATCGTTTTTTTTTAACCCTGAATTGAAGTTCCTTTTATAACATTGTACGTATGACAACGTTCAAACTAAAAATAAAGTAGAGTTGTAGCTTCATAAGTCCAGGATCTGGAAACGGAAGTATGTTTTTAAATGCTCTTCTTTACCGCGTTTGTCTGGTCAGATTAAAAATACACATTTATGGAAGGACTGCAAGTGTCTTAGGAGTATTTCTGTTACTTCACATTAGTTAAGCCGCGAAATGTGAAGTCTTGTATTTTTGCAAGGACTGAAAGAGACAAAGAACATAGTTGAGACTTATATCCTAGAGGCTTGAGGCAAATTCACAACTTCAGTTGGATCAGAAAATACCGAATTAAGTTAATTCATTCAATGGCTGGCAACAAAATTTTCATCTCGGCAGCGCCGACACCCTTCTTTATTCCTGTATAACAGGAAAAATACATTTCAATTCGCGATTTTACACCCTCAAGTCCTTGAATTTCTTTCAATCAGAATCGGATTCATCTCCACAGCTTTTCGTGGAAAGCCTCAGTGCCACACAATCAAAAGCAATTAAGTGTATACCAAATGGAAGCATCACCTTGAGACTTTACTACGGGTGCATAACTGTGCTGGTGTTGAAGGATGCAAACTTATGCCAAGTGTCAGCGTTTTAATATTTCATTTCACTACGGATGAGCCGAGAGATACACCAGTGCAGCTCTGCTTCGCACTACGGAACCCAAACCCACACCCATACCCACACCCACAGAAACATCTGACAAGCGTCCGCGTTTTAGTATTTAATTTTACTGAAACTGAAGGTATCCTACTGCGATTCATTCGCGGGAAAAACAGCGGATAAGAATAGAGAGAAAAGCGCTTAAAGTTACAAAAGATAGATGAAGGATGAAGAACGCAGCGCAGCAAACAGCTTCCTAAAAATTGTTTGCTTTTTCATGAGGATTTACTCATTAGCAATGACATGGCGCGCGGGCAGGATGGTAGTTTCTGCTTTCAATTATAAATTTTGTGCAGAGAAAAAAAAAACCATGAAAATTTGAAAGGAAAAACTCAGCTTGAGTGCCTGTCACTAGACGTGAAACGAAAACATATCCCAGTGTTGCAGCTGTTGGTGTCGGCTGTCGGATAGCGAACACCAGCAGGGAAAGCACAGAGATAATGTGAAGTTGCTGTCGGTTTTTCACCAGAAGAAAATGTGTTTATAATGCGAAAGATACACATTTAATTTTTCATTAGGTATGCGCGCTTGATTAAATTATTTTTAATTTGCTTTTAAGTCCTAATTATGAAAAGTATTCTCCTCGGATACTACGATGCGATGATGAGATTGGGAGTTTATGAACGCCAAGCGAAATGATAGAAATATAAATGCTTGAGCTTATCGATTAATTGAGGGGAAGGCCTAGGCCGGCAGGCAATTAAACAATAATTATGCGACCTCTTGGAGTCACTTGTGCAATAATTGCCAAGAGGAGAATCTTTTACGATAAGTGAAAGCTCGTTAATGGGAAAATTATGAGCTACTTCATGAAGTCGACGATTTTCCACTGCGCACTTGTCACGACAATATTATCGACGGCTTATGGAAATTATTGCAGAATGAGTGGCAATTCGAAAAATATAATGTGAGGCTCTCAAGGAGCAACTCTGGAGGTCACTTCATCACACAATTTTTTTTACAGCTTTAAGGAAATAATGTAGATAAGGTAGGTGAAAAAAGTGACGGTAGTCCCGTCAAGAAATTATTAGCGATAGGACTTATGGAAAACTAAATGGTGGCCAGCCAAAAATTTTCTGAGAAAATCTTTATCTTCATTGTCCGTTGCATAGCATTAGAATGAAAAAACTATCATAAGTTCGGAAGATAATGACGAAATTTAAAAAAAATAAGGTTCCAGGCTACAACCTGCTTGCTGGCGAAATCTTGAAGGAGCTGCAATTTATATGATAAACACTTCTCTGAGATGACTTCTGTGCGTTTTCGAGCAATAAAAAAGTTGCTGAAGTTGCTGGCGCATGGTAACGTTAGCGGAAGACATGGTAATTTGGGCAATAGGCGAATCAGTCTAATCTTCAATAAGAAACCTCCAACGAGCCTTGGACAAAATTTGCTACAGGATGGAGACTTGGTGAATCCTTTTTAACCTCCTTTTGAAAACTCTGTACAGATTCCATATGCAAACGTAGCTAAATATCTGGAAAAGACTCTAAACGAAATATCTAGCACAGACCCTTAGGTAAAGGTTAAGTAAGGTTAGGTTGAATTGGCAGTCGGGTCTGTAAAAACATGCACACCTACATAGATGTAGGTTTGTATGTTTGGAATTTTGCAAACTCGTTGAACACTTTTGAGCTATACTAATGAAACGTGAGAGACGTTTTGGGTCGGTCGTGTTTAGATCGCTGAGATCATTAAGAAAGCGCCTAGTTGAGGATCTCGGTTCTTAGAGGGAACGGGGCATGTGCAGAAAAAAGGTAGTAGAAGCTTAGGTAGACGTTAAGAAGAAGCGTGACGAGCTCGAAACACGCTCCGAGAAATGTATTGGTTTACCGGGAATATTTGAAACTAAGCATAAGATTGCGGCTTGTATGACCTGGCTAAAGTCTATTGGGACACATGCAAACAAAGTGACGAAAACATGAAAGAATCGATTGTTAGACTCGGAGAAGCAGCTGTTCAGTAATAAGATTCCTATACTGACGTTTCTTACTCTATTTCTACGTGTAACACCAGCAACGCACCTTAGAAATCTCATTTCGCGATCTTATTCTTTTGGTAATAAAAAAAATATTATTTCACGCCCATGGATGAGCATGAATTAAAAACACACCTTTGTTCTCACTTCAAGAACGGCTTAGTTGATGACAGGCACTTTAAGTTAAACGCATCATATTCACGTTATTCACGTTATTCAACATATTTGATAAAATTAATACTGAATGAAAATTCGATATTAATACGGCGCACATTATTTTTAAATCAACAAAAAAGCCGCTTAGACGAATGTACTTCATTATGGGGCATATTCGCCATTGCCCGGGGTTCATTTACCAAAAATTTGTTTTTAGTTCAAAGTACAATAAATAAATTAATTTGAATTCAAACCCATATTAATTATAAAAAGTAAAAAATTACAATAATTTACAATTACAATTTACAATTACAATTTACAATTACAATTTAAAATTACAATTTACAATTACAATTTACAATTACAATTTACAATTACAATTTACAATTACAATTTACAATTACAATTTACAATTACAATTTACAATTACAATTTACAATTACAATTTACAGTTACAATTTACAATTACAATTACAATTAATTTACAATACAAACATTATTGTACTTCTTTGGATTGCTTATTACAATTTTTTATTTTTTAACAAATGAATGGAAGACTTAAAAATTAAGTCGTACTTTTCGCAACCTTTCTCGTAGTATGAAGAAATTTATTTTTATTTTTAAGAGTTTCTAAGAGAAGACCTATTTTCTTGCTTGTAAGGTGTCTTTTGAGACAGTAGTTTTTTATGTGTTTCCCCCTCCCGTGAGGCAGCTTGGTTATATCCAGCTGTCTCATTTTCTATAGTATTAGTGACATCGATCACAGCGAGCTTAACAACTGGACGTTCGTAGATTCCCCTGACTGTTTTTACAGTTGCTCTTCTTATTTGACCATCTTAAGCTTTGATGGTACTTGTAATTTTACCTTTTAAGCATGAATTTCTTGGAAAATTTTCATCAACAATGATGACCATATCACCTACTTTGACATCAGCAGCTTTAGCAAACCACTTGGTCCGACGGGTTAGTGTTGGTAAGTACTCTCGAACCTATCTTTTCCAAAAAAAATATTTGCCAGTTGTTGACTTCTTCTTCAGTTTTTTCGTAGTAGTAAATCTTTTTCATCAAACTCACCTTGTGGCTTGCTTCCATTTGATGTCCCTAGCTGGAAATGATTGGGAGTGAGCGATTCTTGGCCTTCACTTTCAAGAGGCACATGCGTTAATGGACGGGTATTAATTATACTTTCTACTTCTATTAACATTGATTGAAGCGTTTCGTCGTTGAGTCTTTGGTTGTGGACGATCTCTGCTAAAACCTTCTTCACGGAACCCACCAATCGTACTCAACTGCCACCCATATGTGGAGAAGCTGGTGGATTTAAGAATTATTTTGATTCAGCAGTTTCAGATGTCTTTGGATTTCTTGATTATTGATAGATTGTAGGGCCTGTCGCAATTCATTATCCGCGCCGATGAAGTTTGTGCCATTTTCAGAGTAAATTTCTTTCGGAGCTCCTCTTCTAACAATGAAATTTCTAATGCACACAATGCATGTGTCTGTAGTCATTGTATGCGCCATTTCCAGATGCACTGCTCGTATTGTAAGGCATGTAAACAAAAGACCCGATCGTTTTTCGCAACGTCTTCGGTTCGTTATAACTATAGGCCCAATATAATTTATTCCCACATATGTAAACGGCTTTTCGTATGCAGCAAGTCTAGCCAAGGGCAACGGTACGACATCTCTGGGTAATTTGGTGACGCATTTTTAAGCGGCATATACACACATCAAAATCTCATCAAGCATGCGAGAGTGTGTTTGTAAATTTGTTTTTACGCAGCATATACACACATCAAGCTTGAGTCTTCAAGCATTCATATAATTTTTAATTTTTTTAATTTTTTTTTCACAAATAAACCCCGCTCCGTTCATTAAATATCCTCTAAACTGAATGAATGCTCGATCAAGCAGTCTATCACGAATATACACTCATCAAGCATAGACACTTGATTGAAGAAAAATCAAAATATTTTGATTTCGCTTCAAGCATGCACACAGCGTATAGGTGTTTTGTTTTTACTCATACTCTCTCGCATGCTTGACGAGATTTTGATGTGTGTATATGCCGCTTTAATCTTACATCGCTGACACTGACTGCGTACTGCTTTTACTAGTGTAAGTGAACTTGGTATCGAATATTTTTGCCTTGTTTTGCTTGTTTTTAATACCGTTTCATTGCAGTTTGTTTTGCTTGTTTTTAATACCGTTTTAATACTTTTTGTGATAGCTATCAACTATGTATAAGAAAGAAGACTCGGCTTTTCTTAGGAAGCAGCACAGGTCGTCTTACTGATTCTGGCGCATAGTCCGCTTTATCGATACGACCTTTTAAGCGTAAGACTCCTTCATTGTTAACATAAGGAGAACACTTAAATATCGTGCTCGATTTGCGCAAACTTCCCCCTTCTCTTAGAACAGCTTTTCATCACTGTAGACTTGCATTTGGAACATTTTTATTATAAAAGTTTCTGCAAGCGCGAATAACCCAAGCCGTTGATCGAAGCAAAATACGCCAAGATTAACGGCGAGAGGGATACATCAAAACCCTTTCGACAAGGTCTGTGACCAATATATATTTTGGCCTTTTTTCTTCCATCAGTGTTAAGTAAGTCTCGGATTCTAAGTCTAAATGCCATTGTTCTTCTGAGTCAAACAAAAAAGAAGCCCTTTTAACCACCTCTCGTCTTTTCCAAATGCCTTTTGACCATTTTGTTGCTTCGTCAGCCACATTATGTTTTGTAGGCACCCACCTCCATTCACATGCTTTAGTGTTTTCGTGTATCTCACCGATGCGAACTGTTTAAACTGCTTGGCTTCGGATCGTAACCAACAGAGAACAGTCCTAGAATCGGTCCATATGAATCTTTTTTCGATGGCGAAATTATGACTTCTCGATAAATTTTTTGCCAATATGGACCCAATCACAGCTGCCTGCAGTTCTAGTCGAGCAATTGACATCGGTTTTATAGGTGCAACAACGGAAAAAAGCTACTGCCGCCATGGCATCCTCACTAGCGTCTACAAAAATGTGTATTTGAATCGTGCGTTCTTTTAAACCGCTAAGACAATAACATCTTGGCATTTCAACATCTTCGACGTTTGCAAGAAGGCGTCTCCAACTTTCCTATTTAGTTTGTAAATTGGTGGGAATAACTTCATCCCACTTAATGCCTGACTGCCAAACTTTTTGTATTAGCACCTTAAGAATAACAAGATAGAAAGCCAGAAACCCTAGGGGGTCAAAAATTGACATTAGAACCCGCAGAAGCTTACGTTTGGTGGGCAACCATCGTCCTTTCAAAACATCGGTGTGTGCCTTTGTAAATTGCAACGAAAACGTAAAAACATCTCTGTCAGATTTCCACCATAGTCCTAGAACTTTGCCTGTGCAATTTTCTCCATTCAAACTTTCTAAGATTTTCTTTCGCCTCCAGGTTCTTCCAAGGCCTGCAACACCTCAGTAGAATTCGAAAGCCAGTTTCGGATGTAAAACCCCATTTGAATGCACGTATTTGGCATCTTTGGCTAGTTGAATAGCCTCTTCAACCGTCTCAACACTGGCAAACAAATCATCTACGTAGTGGTGTTCGGTTATTGAATCTGCTGCACGCGGGAACTCTTCAGCAAACTCTTTTGCGTTGCTATTTTTGAAGTACTGTGCAATGCTTGGTGAGCACGATGCACCAAATGTAAGAACTTCCATTACATATAGATATCAAGTTCGCGCGTCGATACCCCCTGGCGCCATAAAAAACCTTTGGCAATGTTGATCTTCTTTCTTAACACGAACCTGGTGAAATATTTCTTGTATGTCTCCAGCAATTGCAATCGCTCGTAAACGAAAACCATACAAAACGTCCGTTAAGGGCTTTAACTGGTCAGGTCCCTTCAAAAGAAGGCTATTCAGTGACACATTTTGAATAGTGGCTGCTGCATCCCACACAAATCTCCCTTTTCCTGGCTTATAGGGATTGGTAACTACAAAGGTTGGCAAGTACCATACCTTAGAATGCTTATAATTTACTTCTGATTCTTCAAGCTTTGTGGTCCTAACAATGAATAATATTCAATTTGGTTGATTTTAGAAAAGTATTCAACTACGAGGCTTTATATGAACGAAGCGCGCTCAGAAGCCTATGTGTAAATGAATTGTATAAGCACAAAGAAGAGTGAAATTTGAGCTAAGAAAAGACATTTTGCGCATTCCAGCAGAAGACCATTTATGCCAGAGATAGAAAGCCTAACCCTATAGAAGATGCTGTCAGCACGATCACACATCAAAGAAACTATTCTGAGAAAAATTAAAACGACCGATTTAAAACAAACTTCTTAAAACTGCTCCATTGGGGGTTGAACATACGACACACTGTATATGAGTACTAAAATGCATATTGAAACAAATGGGGTATTTTGAAAGAAACATAATAAAGTTTACATACTTGCCAAAAACATCTACGCTTACCTGCAAAGAAAAAAACTTTATAATAGCTTACAAGAAAATATAATAAAAATGCTTAAAATAATAGTTTAAGTTATGAAAAAAGAAAACTATGGATGCATTATGTTTATATTTATTTGGTTAAATTCTATTTGTTGAATTGAAAAACAAAACAAGTCAAGTCTCAATTCATAAACTGTTACAAAAAAAAAATGATGAGGCAGGAACAATTTTTATTATGTATTTGCGCTTTTTTCAATAAAAATTTTGGCTAAATTAATGGAAGGTTCTTATTTACATTTCCCACTTTAAGGCTTTCTGTGTGATTTTAAACTCGTTACATGTTCCTATAAACCTTTTGGTTGAGTATAAAACTTCTATTCTTTGATATCCATAACAACAAACTACCCTTAAGCTTCTACACAAAAAAAAACATAGTTTTAAGTGGAGCATAGTTACTTTTTGACCTCTACCGGAAATTGGTAGTTACAAAACTTTTTTTGCAGTAAGCAATGGTTTGCATTTTGGCAGTGTATGAAAGTTGAAACAAGTATTTCCCCCCTTAAAGAAAAACTTTTGAAGAATATGTTTTTTTTTGACTGTTTACACTTTTTTTTTGCACAAAAACTGAGCAAAAAACTTTATCGTGCTGATTTTCGATTATTTTTCCGTAAAGTTGAGGGTAGTTCACCATGAAAACAAAATATTGGCATACGGAAACTGCGCAGCCAGTAAAGCTTACACTTTACTTGTTGCCATCGCATAAATTATTGTTTTATCGATTTTAGGTTAAATTTTGATTGAGAACTTTATTAGGGTGAAAATTGGGCGATTGAAATGGAAACGGGAACAGGATGTTTGAACTGAAAGTTCGATAGGTACTTTGTTTTCCCTTGTTTGCCTGACACGGTTGATGACTACACATTTCGTCAGTGAGCTTAAATTCTTTGGACGTAGGAAAAGATGTCGTGACAGGTATTGTCATTCATTATTTTGGCATTGAAGAAGCTCAGTAACTCCTTTGTTTTCCGTACATGCTAAAAGTAAAAAGCTCGTACATCACAGAACATCGCATAGAAAACAAAAAAACCAACCTAGACGTGAGGATATAGTGTAAGACCGATTTCAAAAATACTAGAATTTAAAATTTCCACCAAAAACCGCGCATTGCGTACATATCGTTTTTGGTGTCTTTAAAACTATCTGGAAACCCGGCCACTACACAAGCCTACAGCTACAGCTCACCTGCGAGTTAAGGGCCATCTATCGACCCAGTTTCTATCCACATTCATCGTACATTCAGGTAGATATGGGTTTGTCTGCATACACGCCACAGGACGAAAAAAACCACGGTTTAAACTACAAAATGTCCCCCTTAAGGGTTCGCGAATTCGCTCACCGATTGTACAATGCCTGTCTGATGGTTGCTGTGGATGGATATATGCAATTGCTGCACTTTGTCTATTGCGGATATAAATTCGTTTCCTTCGGTTTCGATATTTTCAATTCAAAGCTATTGTTTGAAAAATGGTCCAAGGACGCTGAATGGATAGCAGGTATACCTATACCTACTGGTAATGTGGCAATGGCAAATGCTCCTAACGATACACCGCTGCTGCAACAACTGCAGGAGCAAAATATTGCGAAAGGAATTGTTCTGATTGAATGCACGATGCACGTTGTTCTGCTGCCATGCGAGATAGAAAAGGAAGGTACGTGCGCATCCCCGGCATGACTAATTGATGTGATCATTGCGGATGGCAATCCTGTTAGAAAAATTAAACGCGAACTCCTCGAAAAGGATATTGAATTGTGGTTACAATGCGCCGTGATGCTTCAGTTATATGGATGGCAGAGGACTCCGCGGCCCAGCAGCTTTGTAGGTCGATGATGTTCCTAATCAATCAAAGTTCAAATCCATTCCAGAAAGTCTGCCCGAATCCTCATCAATTACTTTCACCGAAAGCAAACATACTTACAACGAAAAACGAATGCGCTGCAAGGAGTCTCTTTACATATGAAGAGAATACCCGCCCGCCCTGCAGTCGGCAATCGTATAAAAAGGAAATCTTGAAAGAAATCTCGATTACATCTATTCATCGATGGTGCAGTCAAGTGAGCTCTCGTTACACGAACCCAAGGAGACGCATTCAGCTCGTGAATGCAATTCACCACTCGTCTGCCTCCAACCTATTCACAAACAAGGATGCCATAGAATTTTTTCTATACCATTCATTACTTAGCTCCTTATGGAGACTTTCGAGACCTTTTGCCCCGCATAATAGTAAAAATAATGTCCGCATTATGTAATAGTATGGGTTTTGGGTCTGTGTGAAGGGAATTTAATTTCATTTACGAGTTATGTAATTCCGCAGGAAAATACGACTGTTTGGTTGTCATTCGTTTTAATGACATTGAAGCTCTGGTAATCATATCTTTGCGCTTTGGGGAAACTATACTTACCCATAAAATTGTTTATGGTCCGACAACACAGTTATGTGTACAATTTGCCTACATGGTAGTTAAGATATACTCTTTTACGAGTACTTATACACTAGACATGCAATCTTTTGTTATAATCAGGAAGTTGAATTATCGTTAAACTAATGTTATAGGCGACAGTTCAGGACTTAATTGGAATACTATATTTTATGATGACCGATCTAAGTTTAATGGGCCTGCTAGTCGATTAGCTCTGCGGGCGTTCGACTAGGACCCATATCATAAGTCATAAACTTCAACACGTTGTCATAAAGTGTTCGTTATTTGTCTGTTTTGTCAATAGGTATGATTCTAGGTAAGATTCAGCGAAATCAAACCACCAAGGGAAAGTGATGAAAAAAGACTTTAAAACACCTTTCGTAAAGGTAAACACCATACCAAAGGTACTCGAGACAGGTATTATCACTCTGTATTTACTGCAGAGGAAGCTGTTAGCCGCTGCACAGTCAAGGGAGCTGGGTTGGCTTTGTACACACCATTACTGGCAAATTTGCACATCCTTATCAAAGATTTCGCGCATGGTGATGGCGCAAACTGAAGAGGAATAGAAAAAACTGTGTTTCTTTTCAGGAGCAACAACATTCTGAACCAAAAAAAAAAAAATTGTAATCCATATAGAAAATAAGAAAGTCATACACAGAGAGGTTCGTCAGCTTTTATTGAAAGTTCAGTGTTCAAAATTAGTGCTTTATTTGCATCTTTTTGTTGCTATACGAATCATAAACATTTAACTTCGTCAGAAATTCCTAAGTATTACTTATCGGTTTGCACAAAACTCAAACTGAGACTCAAGAAAGTCTGTGTCGCACTTAACTTATGAGCGGGAAGTAGCGGATGATTTTTTAAGAGGTTGAGAGCTTTTTTAAAAAAAAAACACAAAAAATTCGAAAAAATTAATGAAATATTTATTTGAATCGATAGTTTGAACCTTGCAATTTAATGTTTAAAGATAATTTCATGCAAATGTTGACCGCGGCTGCGTCTCAGGTAGCCCATCCGCTGAGTCCAATTTTGGCATACTCTTTCACACATATCGGCCGGTATCTCACGAATGAATGCATGGATGTTGGCTTCCAGCGCGTCAATCGAAGCGGGCTTGTCCCTATAGACATTAGCCTTGACATACCCCCACAAAAAATAATCTAATGGTGTCAAATCGCACGATCTAGGCGGCCAATTGACCAAATTTGGTCACAATCTTCCGAATAGACTGCTCAGAAGGTCGATTATGCCGACCATAAAATGGAAGCAGCGCGCGATGAACATTTCGAACCGAGCACGAATTTTGATAGTAAAATTCAATAATTTGCAAGCGTTGTTCATTTGTAAGACGATCCATGGTTAACAGTGACAGTGACACAAGGTACTAAACACACGTCAGCTGTCAAAACCAGTGTTGCCAAAACCAAACCAGCTAAAAAATCACCCTTTAGTTGGTCAAAAGATATTTAAGTTGCTCAATTCATAAGCAATTTGGTGAAGTTATAGCTACACATTTTTTATGAATAAAAATTAATTGTGACATTTGGTTTTTCTTTGACACATTTGATTTCCATCGATTTCATTTTGATTGCGAAATACAAAATACGAAAATTTTTGAATTGTAGAATTTGCAAAATAACCAGTGTACGCAGAAGTTACAGTCCGTAAAACGTACCGTTGAATACCCCATCCTATCCCACATTGTAAAATGCTGATGACATGGTTATTTTTTGACATTTTATAAGTAATGCAAACTTCGAAAAGTGGAGTGGTCCAACCGCCCCTAATGAGAAACCACATATATATCCAAATTACACTTAAATGTACGTGAAAATGCAAATTTTTGGTCCAAATTCAATATTTTTGAAAAATTGACCCTTAAAAGGGGGCGTGGCTAAAAACTTTATATGAACGAAATCTGAACTGAAGTCTCGTTTACCTAACCTGCTACTTTTTTTGTTTCATGCTTTCCTAAATTAGGCTCAAGGCTAGTCGAAACTAAGGTTTTAGGTTTTCCTTCAATTCCGCCTCCAAAAATGGGCGTGGCCCAAAGTCTTGTATGAAGAAAATGTAGAACTAAGCGTTTTCTACATAAAATATTAAGCAAATTTTTTTTTAATTTCGAGCAAAAATATTAAGTAATTTGATAATTTACTATTAAAATAGATGCTACGCCCACTAGAGGAGGTTTACCGATTAAATTTTCCTTTTTTGTGTCTTACATTTATTAGGAGATGCTAAATGTTAAATTTCAGCCTTTTAGAACGTCTTACAGTTTTGAAAATTCTGGAGGTAGTTGTGGGTGTGGACATTTAGACCAATTGTGGGCGTGTTTTTGGGCGGATTTCAAAGATTTTTACACTTGTACTGCTTCCCATGACGCGAACCTTACGTACGAAGTTTCAGCACCCAAGCTCAAAATTTAAGGCCTAAAGACATGTGACATACAGACGGACGGACGGACGGACATGGCTCATTCGATTCAGAATTCGGTCTCGATCATATGCCCTTAAGGTCTTGTGGGTCTACCACTATTATTTCACCGTGTTACAAGCTATGTGACATACTTAATATACCTCCTTACCTATGGGAAGGGCTATAAAAGTCAAGCAGAAATGGAAGGAAAAATTATGTAGTAATTTTACAAATTTCGGAAGTTGGAGTGCCTCGGAGAATATACGAAAGAAACGATTATTTAAGCTCGCTCTTTAATCGCTCTTTTACAAGCGATTTCGTTTAACTAAAGACATACGATAGCCTTGCTGGTCTTAGAAAGCATCAAAAATTGTTTTTAAAGTCCATCTAACAGGTGCTCTGCTAACATTGTAAAAGCGTTTTTGTTAACTGACTTAATAAACAACTCGATAGCACCTATAAATCAATTTTTGGTGGCACTTCATTATTTTGCGACTGGAAACCATCTGCTAAGCATTGCCTATTTTGGTGCAATACATGTTTCTACGGTATCGAAAATCGTTTTAAAAGTCGAAGTTAGATAGGCCTGTAATCGCCTATGTAAGAAATATACTGTTTCCCAATACAACGGTTGAGATTTCTAAAGCTAAACGAAATTTCTTTGCCATTACTTTTTTCCCTTCCGCAATCTTACTTCTGTAGCCTTTGCTCTCTTAATATACAATAATTACAATATGTTGTATATTAAGAGAGCAAAGGCTACCAGAAGTACCACCTGAAGAGCTACAGCAAGCTATTGACATGGGAAATATACCGCGCTCGGCAAGTACTGCCAAAGTTGGAGCCCATATTTTTACACCAAGTCTGCAGCACCGAAAAAATTTGATAAGAAATTGCTTTGGAAGGCTGTGAATTTCGCATTGTAATATATTCCAAGAAAACATAGTAAAAAATAGTTTTAAAAAGAAATTTAAAAAAAAAATGCTGAAAATTTTTGTTTTCAGTCTAGTTTTAATTCTTTAATTCAACACCAGAGATCTTTTTTTAAGTTCGTACTCGACTGAGCTTGAATATTTTTTTAATGCTTCTTTCCGTGAAGTTTCCAATTGTAGCTTAGTCAGTTCAATTTTTAATATGAAAAGTTGGCTGTAGGTACTGCCAACTTTTATCAATGAACTAGGCAAGGAAGAAGCGACTTACCTACGCCTTCCAACCCATTACCTTTTGGTCTCTTTCTCTGATTCCGCAGAAGAACTTTGTTCAGTGTCAAAGTGCTCTCGGAACCCTTTCATTGTCCGATATGGTTTCTTCATTAGGAGTCTGCCCGTCAAATATTTTACGAACACAAGGTTTCAGTTTCGGGTTCAACGGTTTTCTAAGTTGGGAAGGCTTATAGTATGCCCAATCTGTCAGTTTTTAAATAAATAAAAATTGGTATCCTTCCAAAAAAAAAAATGACAAAAACTGTATTTCTCCAGCTAAACAGCTGCTGCAACACGGCATTGCGTGTTTAAAACACCACAATTTTTGACATTTATGGCGAGAGTACATACTTGGTTTTTCCGTCAAATAATCAAAATAATAATAGCAATAATAACAACAATAAAAATATAATAAACCAGAAAAAATATACAATATTGCTCACTAAGCAGTTTGTATGTGAACAAAGAGTAGGGGACGTGCAATGTCTGCCTGCTAACTGAAATTGCAACAGAAAAGACTTACGGATAATAATTTTATTCGCAGACCTGTACGTCACCGCCAATGGTGACAATTGTCTAACGACAAAATTATTAAAACTATTTTTGTCGTTAGTTAAAAAGGTTACTGAACGTTTCGTTGCTGGCTGATATTGGGAAGCGACCGGGCCCTATAGCAAAGGAGTACAAAATTAAATTTAATATTGAAAGCTGAAAAATTACAACAATTTACAATTCCATTTTTTGATTAATTTTAAGGTATATTTATTGTTATGTTTTTTTTAGTTGAAGCTACGTACTATTTTTATTTTAGATGAATTTTAAGATTCGAAACTCATTTTTTTTTTTTTTTTTGTAAAAAAACTTTAAAAACTACCAAACACGTTTTTAGTTTTCAATATTTCTCATAGGTATACCCCCTTTTCGCTAGGAATTGCCACTTTTTCTTAATGCATACTTTGATTACAAAATCTTAAGATAACGGTAATAAATGCGGGCTTCCGAATTTCCTATTAAACCATTTCACAAGAATTTAGATTAGAAATGATATTTTTAAAAAATGTTAAAAATTTTAGAATTATATTCACACTTTTATACCTCATCTAAATATCATTACAGTAATTGATATTACGGTTACCAGAATATTTTGAAATTTTTTTGAAGCTTTCGAGTTGAATCCTAGAATCAGCTTTTTGTTCAAGGTTTTCTTGGATGATATATCAAAAACCTAGTTTCAATACTACTCAGTCTTTGCTAATTCTACGGTTGCTATAACATTATACATAAGCTCATTATAAATGAGTGAATTCAAATTAAGTTTTAAACGCAAATTCTCTTTAATTAAGGGCATAAGCCTCCCCAAAAGTTTTCCAAGCCTCTCTATCCCTCTATTCCCATTTCATGCTTACTTTTTGAGGATCATCTCTCCACTTCGTAAGCTGCCTCCCTGATCTCCTCCTGCCATCTCGGGGATACCAGTCCTTATGTGTCCTCGTCTAACTTTATAGTTAAGTGTACCTAATTCAGACCTTCTACGTCTCAAAACCTTCAAAATTTACAGGTGCGAACGGACTGAAGGTCCGCAAAAAGGATGTCTGTAACCGACTCGGAATATTCATGGAGCATGTTATATTTCATGTGGCTCTCTCGGCTACCCCACAATGGGTTACCCTGTCATCCAATAGTCCAAGGTTTCTGGCTATCTCACGAATGATCGGAGCGATTGTCTTCTTAAGGGGCTAGAATAGTTAATGGATTTGTTACATTACATCGATATTTCAAGGCAATCATAAAAGCTAGGCCAAACCTAATTCATCATTCATCAATATATGTAGGTATATACATCGCTAAGACCTTAGAAAACTACCGGAAGAATGTCCTAGTACTAGAAATTTGAAGGAAAACTTTATAGTAGATACGGAGTAGGTACTGAGAACAGAAAATTTCTGTATAACCGCGAAGCGAACAAAGCCATGTCTACTGCAAAGCAGAACATCCAAGTCCAGCTGGAAGAAAAGGCAGATCATATAGACAAAACTCGCGGTTACCTGGCCTGAAGCTAAATTAAGAGTAGCAATATTCACATTCAAGAATATCTAAAATGCCGGAACTGTAAGTCGACCTATTCTAAACAACGTGGTGAGATGACTTCGCATAGTGAGCACAAAAAACATTTTAGAGCCTCCTCAGATAAGATGATTCTGAATAGAATCTCACTACATGAAAAAAAACAATAATTCGCCACAAACAATAAATATTCAAGCACAAAATAGTATTGACAAAAATGTTATGAGGAATCAGTTTGTTATTTTTCCCAAACAATATTAACGTTTGCCTGAAAAAAAGTAAAATCCTTTTTTCAAAATCTGGACGTTTATCGCAAACACTGTGGTGTTTGTGAGCTGACATCGCCTCTTTACCACTCATTGATTCACTTTTTAACGGTCCGTCCAAAAATGGAAAAAGGGTGGTAGGTATCACTATAAGTTGTCTGTCCGTCCGCCCGTCCAATCGCGCTATAACTTCTCAACGATAAGTCGAAGAAGGACAAAATTTGGTGACATTTTAAGCTGCAAAAATAGTCAGGAAACCCAACGAGGGAAATTTTTTTTAAGCGCAAATAACGGTTTAATTACAGATTTAAGTTTCATGGGAAAATTGATTGAATGTTTGTCAATACTTTTTTTAATAAGTTAAGCAGGCAAGAACAAGAAAAGAGAAACTTAAGTTTAGTAGATACTCAAACTCTAATAAAAAAATACAATTTTTTGAAGGTATTGAAAATTTTTTGAGAAATGAAGAGTTGAAAATGGGTGCCGTTTTTCAAAGTGTTTGAGGCCATAACTTTTGAATGGCTTAGTGCACAAAGCCAATATTGAGCACACGTACAAAGCAAGACAAAGTAAACCAAGTGCTTAAGTCATATTTTTCAAAAAAAGTTTTAATACTGCCGTATTACGGCATTTTCAAAAAAAAAAATCGAAAAAATGCATGAAAATACGTGCGTCCCCCTCCCTTTATCACCGGTTTTGTTTAGATTTAGACAAATGGAAAAAATCACACGTATAAGAAACTATCCAAAATTTTAAGGAAAATTACCAACAGCGAATTTCGAACTTTTAAAACCTTTTGAGATTTAACTCAAAAACAGAAAAACATTTCCAAAAACTACTTTTTAAAATCTTCTTGTATCTTAACGCTAAAAGCGATTTTAGTTAAAGTACAAAGCGTACAAAAATAAGTCAAGCCGCGTCAACAAAATTGCCATTTCTAACCTACGTTTTTTGAAACCTATTCAAAACAAGTAAGTAAGTGCAAGAGTTCGTTTGTAACGAACTTCTAAATACCCGACCCTCTTTTCCCATTAACACCAAATTTAAAATTTTTTGCTCTGTTTCATGTACTAAATGTCAATTATTTGTGTTGACCACGCCCCTAAAAAAGGGCGTAGGCTGAAAATTAAAATCAATTAACTCTAGTTTCGTTAAAATCACGAGAAAATGCGTTAAAAGCGAATATTTATGCTTAAGAAACAGTTTTTTCACAAAAACGCCCCCTTAAAGTGGGCGGAGCTCAATGCTTTGTATGCAACAAACTTAGCAAATGGTAATATCTTTAATATTTGTCATATAATTTCTTTTAATTAAGAATGAATTTCCCGAAAAATCAGTTTTCAAAGATTTCAGATGTTAAAAGTGGGCATGGTCAATAGAGTGGGCGGTCCAATTTTTGCCTAATTAAAGTCTTTTGGTCGATATTGCTATCCACCAAAATTTGAGCTCATATCTGTCTTGACCAAAAGGCATTTTGAAATAAAATGTAAATTTGAGGTTGTCTGACATTCACGCCAATTGCGGATCTTCTCAATTTTCATACTTTGTCTGTACAAAATGAGAACCATGTAACGCTGCAAGTTTCAGCTTCCTAGCTCAATTTCAAAGACCTCAATACTGCATACATACGCACAGACGGACCGACAGACATGGCTTAATCAACTTACCTGTCGGTCTCAATCATATCTCTTAAGGGTCTTCGGGGTCTACGGTGATTATTTCACTGTGTTACAAACTATGCACTAAAATTAATATACCCTCGGTCGGGTATAAGAACGGTATAAAAAAGGATCTTGTTTTACCGTTTACGCACTTTATGCCACCCATTTTTTAAGTGAAAAAACTAAAAAAAATAACCCAATATAAAACAAGTGGGAAAGTGCAACAGTGGGTATGCAAAAGCTTCAATCCGTCTACGACGGATTGCAAAATACCCGACCATACCAAAAAGAAAACTGCCACGCCTCCAAAAAGTGGGCGGGATATAAAAATATAACTGTTGAATGCTTTATACTAGGTTGCATTCAACAGTTATACTAGGTTGCATACTATTTCGGCCTAAAACTCCGCCTTTTTAACTAAAAAAAATCCTTTTTTTTAACGCCACGCCCACAAAAGTGGGCGGAGGCACATACAATATATACATAAAAGTTACAAAATGCTAGTATCTACAACTTTTTTCGTATAATTTTTTGTCAAATGTCATATGTATTTATTGAAAAAACAGTCATTTTAAGCTAAAATTCCTTAAAAAGTGGGCGTGGTCAATGAAAAATCTAATTTTTTTTGGTTACCTTAAAGACAATTATAAGGCAATGTTACATACCAAAAATTAATACGCTAGCGCCATTGTTAGATAGCTAAAATTTGCAAAATGTATTTTTTTAAATTAGAGATGGTCGCACATGCAGGCCTGTAGTGGGCGTGTCTGTGGGCGGATTCAGCTTATTTTCAAACTTGATCTGAAGGACTTGATCTGAAGGCCTAAAAGTTGTTTACATACGGACGGACGGACGGACATGGCTTAATCGATTCTCCTGTCGGTCCCATTCATATCTCTAAAAGGTCTTAGTGATTAAAAAAAGGTCTACGGTGATTATTTCACTGCGTTACAAACTATACATCAAACTTAATATACCCTGGGTCGGGTATAAACAGAAGATGCCACTACGAAAAAGTATGCAACAGAATAAAAATATACCCCAGAAATAATAATCAACAAATAGAATTTTACGCAAACTGCACAATAAAGGTTAGCTTAACCCACAATAAAAGCCGACGGACCGCTCCGCGTATGTCCTTATATTTGACGGTCCTTTTTTGCTGGCAGCAGTAATCTTAAAACGTAATTTTTTGAAATTTTTGGGTAAGGAAAACTACAAATTTCAATGTGTCTTAAAAATTCAGAAAAAATCGCTGATTGCTAATCACCCGGCCCAGACGTTTTAAGTATCGCCATCACCCTGCCAGACGTCTTCGTCTTCAAAGGTTTCGGCGTCAAAGGTAAACCGTCAAAAAATTAATTAAACAGTATTTGAAAGAGACAAACAAACACGAGATTAAACTGTAGAAAAATTCGTTAAGCAAAATTGTAAAATTCACAGAAAAGTTCCATTACTTACCTGGAGCAGGTAGGTACGTCACGCGCAAAAACAAAAGCACAGATTAATTTTGCTTCCCGAATACTCTGTTCTTTTGTCTGGTGTTTTTCGTCCTGACAATTCCTTTTGCTTTTAAAACACCCCCTCACGTTAATATAATGCATTTCAGTTTTTATTATGTAAAAGCGAAAGATTTTATGCACCGTGATTTTGGATGCATTCATATGATTACTTATTGTTTCCCAGATGGACACATAAGAAGACATTCAACCTACTCTCCCGTGTGTGACTGCGCACCCTTGCATCCAGGCTTGAGTGCGAGACACTCAACGCTGCGAATAATCCTTCACAATACAAAGTACAATAAATAATTCATCTTCGAAAGTGCGCCCCGACTCCCACATTAAATGTGTGTATGCGCTCACCAAAGGCAACCAAGCCCATTGCAATAAATGATGTAGTAATTAATTGTATGCATGTACTTACAAGCCGCCTTTATGTATGTTTGGCTACAGATTGGGTAGATGGATGTGCCGAAGGATAACAATGCAATGCTTTCATTTGCATTGCTTTTCATTATGCCAAGGCAACAATGTTGAAATTGCATATACACTTGAGGAAATTCATTACATTTATAAAAAAAAAATTGATAGTCGCGAAAGGCACATGGGTATGTTTTACAAAATGTAACGAAGGCACAATAGCATGAGCGTTGAATTAATCAGTCTCTCACGAGTCCTTAGCCCAGGCTTTTATCGTTATCGGCCCTTGTGCATGGGTAATGTCGTTCTATGAACTCAGTTTATTTCTTCGTAAAAAAGCAAAATACTTTCAAGTTCCACCAAGCAACTTTTTTGAAGCATCAAAGTTTATTGAAACATCCCAAAAGAGCCGCTCAATATTATGGAAACCTCTTTCAATATTTAAAGAAGTCCTGCGGCAAAGGACAAAAAACTTCTGCTCGCTTTCAGCAATTAATAAAGTTTGTCACGACAAACTTCCATAAACTTTGTCAACACATGCAGCATCCTGTCGTTGGTGTTTTATCGGAAACCTAAAAGTTTCATCAAAAATGACTTAAAACCGAGTCAGATGTGGAGATGGAAACGAGTGTGGTGGCATCCCAGTAAGTCCCCCGATAAGGAGTGCATATATCACGCACTTCTCTCAACTCCCAGCCCGCCGCCGCGCCGTATGGCTGCTGGGTGCATGCTGACGTTGCGGGACACAATGTGTGAACAACGTCACTATCAAAGGGAAAGTTTTCGCGGTCTTGCACACAACATCTTATAGTGCAGAAGGACTTACACGTGTATAAGGATGTTAAATTTAATGGGTATGCCATAACGTGCAGGTTGTCACATATAAACATATTAGACGGCAATTTTCCTTCAAGCGAGTCAAGTGCTAAAGTTACTTTATGACTGCTTTTCGAATTGAAGTGAAGGTGCACCTCAAGACGTGTGTTAAGGAGCGCATATATAACTTTTACGGCGGGAGGTGCTGACGCCTTCTTAGCAAGAAGTTATCAAAAAAGAAACTGCCTGGAGTCAATTATGTGTCAACTGCTGAAAACGAGACAAGAAAATCCCTACGTAAGTATTCAGCTTCCGCCTTAACGTAAGTTGTTTAACGTGGCAACAAATAGAGGGGCAAGGCTCCCTGTTTTTAACAAGAAAAGGGTCTATTTTGCTTAAGGGACGAAAGATGGCATTGTATTTTTTATGCGCGTAGTTCTTTTTTTTTTCAATGAGCCGAATATGATGGTGACGTCGGTCTTACAGGTTATCTCTATAGGGTAACAGTGAGGGTGATCCGGCTATCAGCAACGAACAATAACGATGTAATGAGCCTAGACACGACCCTTTGCATCGAGTTAAAGTCTAATCCCTCTCAAACAACTCCTAACCTAGATTCGGCACTTTATTGCATCCACATCACTGCAACATCAGCAACAATTTATTTCATTCTTACAGGACGATAAATTCATCACTCGACTTTCAAAACAAAATCCCGGCGGAAGTTTCTCTCCGCCATTTGTTCTTCAATATCTTTACGTTCAGCACACGCCCATCAGAGATACTTTCCGTTGCACACAGCATGGCGGCGGCGGTGGCGGTGTAGGAAATCAAAACCCAAAAGATGCAACTTAAAACTTTGTACATTGTTCGTTAAAGAGAGATTCCCTTACCAAGGATACAAAACTTTTGACCGTAATTCCATGGTTTGGTGATGGTGTGTGTCGTCTTATCATTTGATGTGGCATTATTGGAGTGAGTGAATTTGTAGTCGAAAGCACCCGGAAAACCATTCTATTTTGGTTGTCTGTGGGGAGTTGGTTTGAAAACTTTTTTGGACAGGAATCAAAAATTACATTTTGGCTTTTTTCTATTCTTCAAGGAATTTAATTTTTGCTGGAATGCTTGGAGAATGTGAGAGGGAAAAGAGTATCCGCACAAAATCATAGAAGCTTCTTTACTTTAAAATCATTAGAAATTCATCTGCAATTTAGGTTTTGCTGCGGGTTTAATTTACTAAAACTACAGTGCTACTCTGTAAAAAATTTATCTCTAAAATGCTTTAAGAGTAGTTAGGTGTAGGTCTAATCCTGAAAGACATTGTTGGGAGTTCAATAGACTTGCATAAAAATATGTTCTCTTTTTGCTGTTTTGAACTTCCATATGACTTTTATGAAGCCGTTGTTTGTGGGTTACATAAAATATCAAGTTATCTGGCCTAAGTTAAGTGTTTGGGAAAATTTAATTGATCAGAGTTTTAAAAATGTTACTTTGAAATTTTTCCCACCGGGTGTTTGGTGAAATTTTTGTTAACATTTTAATAGAAGTTTTGTAAATATAAACTCAAACAACTCAAGGGGACAATTTCAATTTCAATGAAAAGTTGTTGTTCTGATTATGAAAAAGCGTTTACACTTTTGGAGCACATGTGCAAAACCCATAATATTTTTTTCATGGATGTTGAATAGGTATATTCTCTCTCATATCATTATTTAATTTTATGCTTTAAACTTCATAGTACCGAAGCAGTTCAAAAATTGGAACATGTATTTCAATTTTGTTTCTTAGGACAGGCATATCCTCAAAAAAACCCACAGCCGTTCGGCCCAAAATTAGGATCCTCTTCCAACTTTATATTGACCACATTGTTTCATCATTTGTTTCAACTTTTTGTATAAAAATGAATATAAAAGCTTTCGAGGCCAGGTGGAGACATTTATTACTTTTTTTTTAAGAGGCACAACACGAGTTTTCGACAATATTATAACCTTCAATTATAAACAGCTTTTTATCCCCTTCCCAGGGTTTATTAATTTAAATGCATAGTTTCTAACATAGTTAAAAAATTACCCTAGACAAGCGATGGCGAACCATTGGTAAAGCGAAGAAAAATTGTGGGCACGTCATCAACTGAAAAACACGATTGCACCTTTGAGTGGCAGCATAAAATGTCTTTGTCGATATTATAAAGTGTTTCCACCGGACACTTATCCGCGATTCACGAGATTAAGCGTAATAATTTTAATTCAGCAACAAATCTTTGCTGAATTCCCTCTAATTCTCGAGATTAGCCGTACGAATTTTAATCTCTTAATGAGGAAATTAAAAATGAATTGCGTAGTAAATCTCTTCCACGAATGAATTCTTAAAGGCTATGTCACAAAGCTGCGTTGCGTCAACGTTGATTTGGCAACTTAAATTCAAACAATTTAAATGGAATGGCGGCTACCACAACGTTGCTTCCATCAGGCGTCGCGTCGTTATGTCTATTCACGTAAAAAAGTTTTTGAGAAAGAAAAATAATTCAACACGATAAATTTTTTCCTGCGTTGTCACGTTTTCGTGAAGCTGGAATAGTAGACTTTCGCGGTGGCTTGTAGTTTTTTTGAATTGTTGGCATTTTCTGTGGTTTTCAATCGTCTTTTGGAATATTTTTTCTTTGGTATATTTTTACGCGGTTGTAGAACAAAGGCCACGCAACGGCACAATGCAAACGGCAAAGAAGCTTCGTGACTTAGCCTTAAATCAAACAGTACAGAATTCTAAGTATTCCCCTTGTTTTCTGATAAAACAAATGAAACAAACCTTTTTTTGACAGCGGGGTATCATCAACTCAGCTGCGTTTGTTGTGTTGTGTAGAAAATGTGCAGCACGGTCTGCAGCTTGATCTGGATGTGTTAGGAGACCTGTAAGAAAAATTAAACGCACTGAGGACTGCACCTTGCAACAGAATGATGAATGTTAATGTTGACACTACTGGTTGTTGTTGATCAAGTTGGTCTACCACCGACTTTGTGCACCCAAATCCTATCAACATATTTCACGTTTTGTTTTTCTATTTTTGGGTTATTTTGTTTCGTAGATTTAACATCGGTGGAATCGGTGGAAACTAAATATAAATTAAATTTTTATGATTGCCCGAGAGCCAAAGAAACTCTAGTTTATAAGGAGATGCGCAGAGTTCGTGACGACAAGCAAGACATTGCCATTTTAAAACACTGTATGTCTCCTCTTAATTAAAGTTAATCTTTTCCGGTGGAAACACTTAAGGATTAACTTTTAATCTTCGTCCGTAAATCATCAAGGCTGCATGTTAGCACGCCAAAGGCACTACAAATAGTTTATTTCTTGTAAACTGCACGGGGCTCTTTGGAGGTTCGCCATCCTTGCCCTTGACCCTTAATTCCGTCGGGGGGGATAGTTATCCTAAAATTACACTTAAGGGATATGCTTTGGGTCGAAAAGTAAATTAATTGAGCCATGTTCGTCGAGTCATGTGAGTGAAATGTTTTCTTTAAAATTGAGCTGGACACAAAGCTTTAAGCAGAGCAAAGGCCGCAGCCTCTGTTCTAAAACCCATGCTGTACCAAAAACCCAAATCCAAGCATGTCACGACGAAAACCAAACTATTAATATATAAGGCTCTCATACAATTTTTGCGCGTGGTTTACTATTTCACCCTCAGTTGCAATAGAACTGGAGTCTTTTGAAAGACAAATTTTAAGGTGCTGCAGTGGGTCATTTAGAAGACCCAACAAAAAATGGTACCCAGATCGGTTGCTTTACAACGTAACCAATATTGTACCCACTCGTCTGCAGAAAGAACTGCAAGGCACCGCAAGTCACACTAATCCGCTCGTTAATGCGTTGTGGGATGCAAACAACCCTTTAATTTGTTGCTCAATCATCCTAATTCTCTTTTAGAGTTGGACTCGAGTAGATCACGGATACCGCCTTTTTACGTAAAATACCCTTGCCTTACGTAAGAGGTTAAAAATAGCTCCATAAATTTATATAATTTTAGTTACATTGTAAGTTTTTCATATTATTTAGCCAGATATAATTTTAAGTCGGCTACTATAAGTCTGCTTGCATTCAAAAACTATAAACTGATATTTATTTTAATTTATATTTATATTTATATTTATATTTATATTTATATTTATATTTATATTTATATTTATATTTATATTTATATTTATATTTATATTTATATTTATATTTATATTTATATTTATATTTATATTTATATTTATATTTATATTTATATTTATATTTATATTTATATTTATATTTATATTTATATTTATATTTATATTTATATTTATATTTATATTTATATTTATATTTATATTTATATTTATATTTATATTTATATTTATATTTATATTTATATTTATATTTATATTTATATTTATATTTATATTTATATTTATATTTATATTTATATTTATATTTATATTTATATTTATATTTATATTTATATTTATATTTATATTTATATTTATATTTATATTTATATTTATATTTATATTTATATTTATATTTATATTTATATTTATATTTATATTTATATTTATATTTATATTTATATTTATATTTATATTTATATTTATATTTATATTTATATTTATATTTATATTTATATTTATATTTATATTTATATTTATATTTATATTTATATTTATATTTATATTTATATTTATATTTATATTTATATTTATATTTATATTTATATTTATATTTATATTTATATTTATATTTATATTTATATTTATATTTATATTTATATTTATATTTATATTTATATTTATATTTATATTTATATTTATATTTATATTTATATTTATATTTATATTTATATTTATATTTATATTTATATTTATATTTATATTTATATTTATATTTATATTTATATTTATATTTATATTTATATTTATATTTATATTTATATTTATATTTATATTTATATTTATATTTATATTTATATTTATATTTATATTTATATTTATATTTATATTTATATTTATATTTATATTTATATTTATATTTATATTTATATTTATATTTATATTTATATTTATATTTATATTTATATTTATATTTATATTTATATTTATATTTATATTTATATTTATATTTATATTTATATTTATATTTATATTTATATTTATATTTATATTTATATTTATATTTATATTTATATTTATATTTATATTTATATTTATATTTATATTTATATTTATATTTATATTTATATTTATATTTATATTTATATTTATATTTATATTTATATTTATATTTATATTTATATTTATATTTATATTTATATTTATATTTATATTTATATTTATATTTATATTTATATTTATATTTATATGTTTTAAGTTATTTATTTAGAGAGACGGCCTTAGCTTCTTAGTAAAATAGTAAAGTATACATTAAGATGCTAGAAAACTTTGAAAAATCAGGATGTAAGTTGCTTATTAGTTTTCCTGTCACGTCTCAGAAGTTATGGAATCTTTCGGACAAATAATATTTTTCATGCGTTTTTTGTCATTTGTTTCCCGAAAACACGTCAAAACCGCAGTTTCAAAACTTTCTGGTTTCTGCATTTGGCCAAGATCTTAGGTCAATAGTGATGGCTTTGACCACCTTGAAAAAGGGCACACATATTTTCAAACAATATACAATCAAACAAACTTATTTTTACTTGTTATTTCAAAACTGTAATGAAACCATTTTTTGTGTTTGAAAGAACACGCAATTTTGGCTTTCTTCGACTTACTTCAGAAGTCACATCGGATGGACATATACAATAAGAGGTCCTTTCTCAATTCTCGGACGGGCCACTCAAAAGGTAAAATAAGATCAAATGAAAGAAACGAACCATTAATGCAAGGACGCGATTCACACTCCTTGTACTTAAATTTTAAATAATAAAGCCACATTCTCTGGAGCTCAACCAATAAGGGAGCATAACCAATTCTACGTACAATTGCTGTCTTTCAAAGGTTCATCGCTCTGCGCAACAGAAAAAAACTCTCCTTACATAAAAAGAAAAATCACAGCAGCATCTTGAAATTGTCTTTCCCCGAAAACAAGGAATTACAACACAATTTGTTCTTGTAAGCATAAATTATAGACCAAGAACAGGATTACATATTCGGAGATATTACTACACTTCCCTCAATGCTGGCAGAACACGAAAACAAAAATTGTTCAGCAAAAAAACACAATCCTAAGTGCTGCCGAAGAAGTAAATTGTAATTTATCGTTCGCACTGCGAATGCGGCGACTGCCAAAAGGAGCAATGAACGCATAAAGAAAACAAAGCCTATGAAGAACCTTGAGAATGGTTATTTTTTGAGCCACCGCAGTCCAAAGATTCTACACAGTTGTAAGCATTTTGTTCACATTTAGGCTTCTTCCTCCTTCAAAATATCAACGTAAAAATAAATTTCATTTTGTTTTCTTTTTCTAATTTCGTATATAAATGACAACATTCATGGGAAATAAGACTTGGCAATAAATATTTGTATTGATTTTTTGACCGACACGTTTGTATACACGTAGGGCTTAGCTTTCATTCTTTGAATAATGTAACCCGTACGATTTCGGGTCAAAATCAATATCTCTTATCCACACAAGCATCTTTCTGCGTCTCTGAGTCTTACGACCATTGTCACAAGGAATATTATTGTATCTTCACAAACAATAAAGAAGATTATGTTACTCAGAAAGGATACGAAATCCGTTCTAATTGTTTCCATTTGCATGAGGCAAGCCACAGTACATGTTGATACTAGGTAGTAAGAGTTACAGTCTGGTATGTCTGAATATTCAGGACTCTGCAATAAGGCTACCATGTAAAATATTGACCGATGTTTCCAGTACCTAAACAGGATGAAAGCCAACCAAAACCAGGACAATCCAGCGCTTAAGACAAAGAACAAATAAATATGTGCTGCTGGCCCCAAGAACACGATAGTGCACCATCTATACTACTACTACCAGTTCCTTGGGAGCAAGACGATTGCAACTGCAGAGAATTGATTGTAACTTTCAATCGAAAGAAGATATCCTGGAATTGCTTGTATGAGAATATTGAAACATACCTGTCGATAAATTTTATTTTCAATTTTCTAGAAAGCTTAGTGCAGAAACCACTTGCTGTTTATGAAAGCAAGTGGCTCAAAAGATTCCCAGCATGTAACGAATTGGGGGAGTAGAAAACATTGGAAAGTAGAAAATTTCGTGTGTCGAAATAAAAACTTTCGATTGCTGCAGGGTGAGATCATATTTGGTTAGAGGTGAAAACCCAGTGAAAAGTTGCAGCTACATAATAATGTAACTACATATTTGTACACACACAGGTTTTTTGTTATCAAAATGTAAAAGGTTTATCGATTCACACATCCTTATAATTTTGTATAAGGATTCGACAATCTCTTGGGTAACAAATCCAAAATCCAGCCACCTCACCCGCATGTGATGGTTTATTGGAAAAAAATCACTCACAGGGTTAAAATGTTGTATTGACGGAGCTTCATAGAAGGACGTTTGTACGCAAATCAGAATTTAATCAGATTTCAAATAGGTATACACAGTTGTAATATCCCTGTAAGATTTTAAGATCGTCACTTACTTCATGCTAATGATATACACTAAAAAGTACACATAATATTATTTTTGTTTTTGCAATAAGTCAACTCAACGACGACGGCTCAAAAATTAACGAGGCAATCTTTGTCACGCTGGCTGGATGTCTCTGTCACGCCAAGCGGATGGAAATCAGCAAGGACTGTGGTGGCTTCCGACGTGAGAAGAACACATTTCTGATGTCTTGCGGGGAGAAGCCTTTTCTGATCACGTCACACGAAGAACTACTCTGAGGATGAAATAGTGAGGTTTTTTATTGCCGACTTGTTGCCTTGGATGCTGACATTGGTTTTGTGCGACCTCACCAATTTATAGTCACAAAGTCGGCCCTACGAAAGGCCCTTGACAAAATCGCAAAGACAGGACAACATTGAGAGATTAAAGAATCCTTTAACACATGTCAACAACTATCGAAAGCCCATTGGACTACAGTAAAAGACGCATTCACAAGGGATCCAAACCAAAATTTTGTTGAACCACAACGAAAGCAAAGTACCTAGCAGACAGGATATATACGAGGCGAAGAAACAACGATCAACAGAACTCAAAGCTCAGATAGCTACTTCTTCAGAAGCAGGAAAAAGTACGCTCAAGTTCTTGTACAGCATAAAATTCAAATAAAAACCGTGTAATGTCAAGCTTCAAGACCCTTCAAGGTCCATCAGCAAATAATATTTCCTTTTTTTCGGAAAAACTGAAATATTGCTGGGGGTGAAAGCCGGGGGTGTTTTCGGGTGTAGCTTACTTACTTACTTAGACATAAAACTCCCGACCAAGAAGCTCTCTATACCTTCCATACCTATACTCTGCGATCCTGGGCACGCTGCTTCTAATCCAGACAGAGGGCTCTGGCATCCGCGATGGCTTGGTCCTTAAAACGGAGATTGGGCCGGCCTGGTCGTCTCTAATGATGCAACCTGTGTTCCGTTTCTAAAGCAAGCAGCCAGTTGCTTGATCTTTTTGGTCTTATTTCGATGATACTCTACGGTTTCCTTTAGCTCAAAAGTTTGCATAAGCCCTCTTATTTCTACGCCATCTATTATCCTCTTCTTTTGGCTCTTTGCTCTACTCTTTCCACTCCTTGGTTCCTTTAGGAAGTTGCAAATATCGAACTTTCCACCTTCCTAAGGGAACCAAGCTCTTATTTTACGTTGGAAGATCTTCGAATATCCATCTTCTCTCACAATCATCCTCAAAGCAGACTCTCTTTTACGGGGGCTGAAACCCTAGTTTATTTAGCCACAATAAAAGTTGTCAAGGTTCTTGCACCACGGTATTTTATGGTGCGTCGCGGTACTTGCGACACTGGTTGTTGACGTCTGGGGAGATTCAATGCAAATCGAAGAGGTTCCAGTTACTCCAGGTGTCCTGGGGCTGGCGCATACAACATTGAGCCTTTTAGTTATATGAGCTATAGGCGACTCGCAGTTTTTCTCGTTGGGAAGTCAGAGGCAAGTTTTTCCCCTCGGAATGGTGCACATTTAAGATGTTTAATTGAGTCAATAATAAGCATACATGGTCGGATTGGTGGTTCGACGGTCTGGAGACCGCCAGGTAACCTTGGGAGCCTAGTGCTGCGTATAAGGGTGTTGCTGCTGCAAAATCTTTAGTCGGTAGCCGTTTACGGTTGTTGTTTCTGTGCTTACCAGTTGGCATAATCACAGGGTGACAATTTGTGACCAAAAAAAACATTCGAAAGAATTAAAATCCCCCATAGTTTAATAATCGAAAGACTATCGAACTTGACAAATCGCAAGACAAAAGCGTTCAAATTATCTTAAATACTAGCAATGTCTTTAAAAGTTCGACTTTAATCCGCCTTAGCCGGTCCCAAGCCCGGT
This sequence comes from Neoascia interrupta, assembly GCA_947623515.1. Lineage (NCBI taxonomy): Eukaryota > Metazoa > Arthropoda > Insecta > Diptera > Syrphidae > Neoascia > Neoascia interrupta. The sequence goes on along the minus strand of OX392462.1, from coordinate 56,817,937 downwards.
TTAGATAAGGATGGCGGGGGGGAGTAACACCCCGTCGGTAAGTCCGTAAATAAACCTCTGTTCGCCTTCCCCGGGTGATGGTACCGTGTAAGGGGCCCCAGCCTGGGTTACGGCGACTGAAGTTGGGTTCACCACTGACTTCAGTTCTAGCTCCCTGCAAGGACGGGGTGAGAATAGCCTTGAGGTAAGGTGTGTCTGTCGTTAAAGTCTACTAAAATCCCCCCCTAATCCAGGGTGTAATGCGAACCGTGCCCATTGGATGGTTTGCAACCAGGGAGTATACCGACTGTATTTTAAAGGAGCCTCTCTGATACCGAATGGCCTTGGAGAGCATCTTTGACTTTTTTTTTTTTTTTTTTTTTTTATAATGCACTCGCGAATATAAGGGATTGGATACCCTTTTTAATGTTACACATCTCACGAGCGGAAAGGATTAGAAGAAGAGGAAAAGGAGGAGAGGTACCGATGCACTCTTGTTTTGAGCAGTTGCAAGTTGTATTGCGCAGGAAAGATTGACCGTGGGAGAACATTCTACATTCGCGTTGTACGGCTTATGAAAGAACCTCTAAACTTTACTGTGCGTCCGAAGGTGGGCTCGAGGGTAAACTGATGTGCATTCGATCTTTGGCGAGTATTACGGTGGAACGTCTTTAGGGGCGGAATGCAATTGGCTATTTCGATGGAACATTGTTTGTGAAAAAAGCGATAAAACAGTGAAAGACAAGATACATTACGTCGATGTTCTAAAGAGTCAAAAGACTTCGCAATGTTTTTGTCTCCAACAAGTTTTAACGCGCGTTTTTGTATCCTATCTAGCAAGAGCAGTGCTGTTTTTGGAGCACCAGCCCAGACATGGGAATTATATTCCAACTTGGGGCGAATATATGCCTTATATAAAATAGCCAAATCAGAGGGGGTGAAATACTTCTTGCATCTTTTAAGGAAGCCTAGGCATTTCGCAGCGTTCTTGGCGACGTCGAATATGTGGTCATTCTTACTAAGGTTGTTATTGACACACATACCGAGAATGGAAAGCGTTTCGGTTTCGTCGATGCAAGTGCCATTCATGGACAATGGCTGGGTGTTTCGGTTTTGCTTCAATGACAGAAGACAGCATTGAGTTTTAGAAGCATTAAACTCTACTCTATTTTGAGATCCCCATGATACAATGCTGTTAAGGTCAGAGTTTAATGAGTTTGACATACGCTGCCGTTCCAATTCAACGTCCGAAGAGCAGGGGCGCGGAACCGAGAACGAATATGAGAAACTGAGGTTACTGTCATCAGCAAAGGAGTGGATTGGATTAGTTGTAGCAGACAGGAGATCATTAATGAAAATGAGAAAGAGTGTCGGAGACAAAACAGAGCCCTGGGGAACCCCAGCGTTAATTGTATGAACTGCGGACTTGAAGCCATCCAAAACAACTTGAATTGAACGGTTCGAAAGGTAATTACTAATCCACTGAATAAGAGATTCGTCGATTCCAAATGCACGCATTTTCGACAAGAGAGCTTGGTGCCAAACTCTGTCAAATGCTTTTGAAATATCAAGCGCATCAATCTTGCTTTCACCTAGAAGATGCAAGGAATGATTCCACTTTTCAGTGAGATATGCCATCAAATCACCAGTGGACCGTTTGCTACGAAAACCGTATTGCCGGTCATTAAGAAGTTTTCGTGTTTCAAGATATTTCATAAGCTGATAATTAATCAGCGTTTCCATGACCTTAGAAAGAAGGGAGGTAAGTGCAATTGGACGATAGCTAGAGGGAGAAGAAGAATCGCCTTTTTTAGGGACGGGCTGGACAAATGCTGTTTTCCATCTACTCGGAAAGAGACCTGAGGAGTAGGACCGATGAAAAAGCTTACACAATGGTTTTGCCAGCGCGGAAGAACACCTCTTCAGAACAATGGGGGATATTCCATCTGGACCAGCGGATTTGTGAATGTTTAGATCTCCAAGTACTCTTTTGACTGCACGAGCGCGAAAGTGAATTTGTCCCATGGTATATTCGACGCGCTCAAGTGTAGGCGGGGACATTGCAGAATCAGGGAGCATGGAGCTAGCAGCGAAATGCGCTGCAAGTAGATTCGCTTTGTCTAGAGAGGTGACAGCTGGAATGTCATTGTAAACGAGTGTTGGGATGGAAGATGAGGCACAGTTTTTGACATTTTTGACGAAAGACCAAAAGTTTTTACTACCCTTGGGACAATGTAGTATTTTCTGCCTCAGCTTTTGGTCGTATTGGAATTTGACACGGCGAATATGAGCATTACAATCGTTTCTGGCTTGTTTAAACTTTTTTCGGTTTACCTGTGATGGGTTGGTCTTGTAGGACCGAAAACATAACTCCTTTAACCTAATCGCCTCTTTACAGCTCGAGTCAAACCACGAGTTCTCCTTTGGTTTGATACTCTTAATCCTGTAAGGGATAAAGGATCTCATACCAAGGAGAATGGTGTTAGTTATCATAACAGCAGCAGCATCTACGTTGTCATCGAGAAAGCACAAAGACCAGTTAAAACGACTGAAGAAGTTATTAAGGCCGTCCCAGTTGGCTTTCTCGTACCGCCACACTGTTCTTCTTGGAGTAATTTCCTTATTAGGTTGACTACCCAATAGGAACGTGGCTGATATGACGCAGTGGTCTGACGAGCCTAGAGGAGACAGTACATTCACTGTGTACTTCTCGGGATGGGAGGTAAGAAACAAATCCAGAGTGTTGGCGGGATGATTGTTAATGTCGGGTATCCGTGTAGGCTCGTTTACAAGTTGCGTTAGGTTATTTAACGCGGCAAAGATCTCAACATACCTTCCTTCGGGTGTTGTCTGACCAGAATGTCGAAGCCACTTAGAATTGTGAATATTGAAATCGCCCGTAATCACGATTTCATTATTAGGATTCAAGGAAACAATTCTTAAGATGGAGTCGGACAGAGCATCAAACTCATTACAAGTTAATGCACTGCCCAAGTTAGGGCTTCTGTACACGAAACAGTAATGAATTGTTTGTCTACGGACGGTGAAATTTATCCACATGAAATTGAATTCCGGGTTGGAACAGGTGTTGAGTTGTGGAGGAATATGGTAGACAATATCATCACGAATATAAATGGCGAGGCCACGATGTGGAAAGAATAATGGCTCTAAGCGATAACCAGGGAGTTTAAAACCCGGATCGGGTAGACCTGTTACAGGATCTATGCCTAATATCTGAGTTTCACTTAGCGCCAAAACAGCTGGGCTGTAAGTACAGACATGGACGTACGCTGCAATTAGGTTTTTCCGCAGCCCACGAATGTTGCAAATGTCGACACGGAAGTCACTCATCTGCGCAAGACAATACAACTGCTCGGAAACAATAAATAAACGACAAACACTAAGCTGGATTGTTGCGTGAAAATCCTCGCAAAGAAACACCACAACAATACTTTGCAAGTACTATGCCTGTACATAGCATTGTGTGGTAAATTCAAGCAAAAAAAAATCATCAACAATCCGCTATACGCTCATCGCCACTGCTGGCAGCGGCACTCCAACCGTGCATTGGAGTGTTGATACCAGCAGCGACAGGCAAAGGGAAACAGTAGAAGACAAGAAAATTGATAATGTGGACTGGGCTATGTGTTGTATATAGAGGATGGGGAGAGGGGTGATGCACGCGAGATGAAGATTGTAGCTCAGCGGCGCGAGTGTGACACTTGATGGGTGATGTGCGATTGAATGATTTTTGTTTTATTTCGCTAATTCGATGCGGTGGTTAATTTTTAGCACTGCACAAGCACTGAATGGATTTTTTTTTAATTTTAGAACCGTGCGTGATTTTTATAATTTGGGCGGAGCACTATGGTTTTAACTGGTGAATGGTAAACAGAGAATAAACTATTTCGATTTTGCACTATTTCGATTTTGCACTGCACTTTCGTATATGTAATTAGTATTTGTAAAAAAAACAAGGACCGATAGCGGAGCGCGTGCAGCCGAGACGAGTGCAGAGCGGTAACCTTACCACGTTACTGAGAGGCTCTGGCGAGGCGGACCATGTTTCCTGCGCTACTCGTGGGAATGGATACAAGTAAAAAGAAATTAAAAAAATATGCGGGACTGTACCGCACAAGAGCTTCTCGATCGAACGGAGAAGGTTCTCTGTGGTGAAAATCTTCAAGCGCAAAAACCCTCGACCAGTCAGGGGCGTGGTCCCAGGCAGGTGCAACCAAGCCCTTGCCAAAAGACCACAGATACCCTAAAAATAGGTCAAAGTGCCCTACAAGGCAAGAAACCGGCGCGGCGGTAGGCGGGAGCCAAACTCCAGCCGACGCTGGCGGGAAGGTAACTGATGAGCAGAATGTGGAAAAGCTGCACCCATCCCGAACTTTTCAATCCCCTGCTAAACGGAAAGCAAGACAACTCCCGAAAGAAAGAAGACAACTCCCGAAAATGCCGCCACCTGGACAACTGGGTCGCAACCGGAGCCGGTATAAAATGGTGTGCCCGCTACCTTAAAAAAGGCCTACCACCTGAGGTAGCGAGAGAGAAAGCAGGAGAACATAAAGTTCATCCGGGACTCAACACCACACCGGCGGAAAAGAGGAGCAGAAGCTCCACGACGTGGACGTCTCCTGCAAATGCAGCGAACTCTGCGAAGAGATTTAGAGGGAGCGAGGCAGAGAAATCCAAGGCGAAATCTTTGAAAGCCAAAACTGTGAGGGCCAGAAGAAGCTATGCTGCGGCTACGAAAACCACAACAGCTCGCAGAATTCAGCCTGAAACAGTGAAGGTGGAACGGGTTGCGGTATTTCCAGTGGGTTATCCACAGATGTGGGGTGCCGTGGCGTAGTGGTAAGTGTGTGTGCTTACTGCACCGGAGGTCTGGATTCGAATCCTGCCATCGTCACTTTAAAAAAAAAACTTGTTCTTTTTCACGGTCCCCACCTCCGCGAGGGTTTGATAAGCCCTCCGAGAGTATCAATTGTCTTGAAAAACTTCTCAAAGTGCCGTTCAGATTCGGCAAGAAATTGTAGGTCCCCTTGTATGTGAAGAAATCAATACACACAGCATACATTGTTGAGAAGTTGGCCCTGGTTCACCTCGAGATGTTGCGCCACTCTATTTATTTATTTATTTTATCTATCCACAGGAAATGAAAGCCTAAACATCAAGGCTTGGAAAGTTCTAGCTTGAAGAGTGCCTAGCCTACGTCCCTAAAGAAAGTTGGTGGAAGCCGTACAAAGAATGAGTAACAGAGAGGATCAATACGTCGAGACCTCGGAGGGAAGACTGGCATATAGCAAAAGCCATTTGCTCTAGAGGCCGACTAGAATGGGCAATAAGCTCCCTTCAACATTTCAAGTCACCAGGTGTAGAAGGCATCTGACCAGCCCTATTACAAAAGGGGCAAGAAATGCTTCTCCCACACTTGGTAAAAATAACAAAAGCAAAATAGCAGTCTTGCCCTGGGATACATACCGAACCAGTGGAGACGGGCAAAGGTTTTATTTATTCGAAAGGTGGGGAAAAAAGACCCAACGCAACCGAAGTCCTATAGACCGATCAGTTAACATCGTTTCTTTTAAAAACAATGGAAAAAGCTTCATACAACTTCTACATAAGAGAAGAAGTGCTAGGCAACATCCCTCTTCACCACTGCTAGGCTAGCATGCATGATATAGAGCGGCCAGATCTACCCAGACCACTCTATATCAGCTGACGGAAATTATTCAACATGCTCTTGACACTAAAGAGACAGTAATCTGTGGCATCCTGGATATCGAAGGGCGAATGCCCCCAACACGTTACACAAAGCCATTAAGCGAGCCCTAGAAAGGAGAGGAGTAAATAGCACAGTTTCCAGATGGATGCATGGAGCTGCTGAGCACAAGATCAATAGAGACGCACACATCACAGCAAATTTTCATGGTCAGCACAACAAGAGGGTGCCCAGAAGGGGGTATAACTCACCTAGGTATTAAATATCAGGCATTTGCCGATGACGTAGTGTTGAGTATATATACGCTCTGTGAAATTATTCAAAGAGCACTCAAGGCAGTCCAAGAATGAGGCAACAAAACTGAGCTCAATTTAAACCCGACCAAGACAACTATAGAACAATTCAACAGGAATAGGAATTTTCAAATGAAACCTTTAAGACGATCGGGGGGCATGACACTGATACCAGTCATCACCAAAATTAGTTAAATATCTGGGGTTACTCCTAAGCAGTGAGTTAGCTGCTTAGGAGTAACCTCTCTGCTCTGGAAAACACATACTCCAAAAAGGCTACGCGTGCTTTGATGCTAAGCAGAAGCCTTGCGGGTAAGTCTTGTACACTGCACTCATGTCAGATTTATGTTTCAACAGTGGGGCCTGGTGCACCTGAATCAGTAATTCACTTTACGGCTGTGAGTTCTGCCGGGCTCTTATGCCACCACCTCTGTTTCAGTTACCTGATGACTATAGTATTGAAAGTCCTTACTTACCTTAGCCTCAAAAAAGTTGAGGTAGATCATTTAAGGTAGTTGTTGTCCTGACTGTTGACGGCACCATTGTTCTGAGGCCTTAAAATTTTTTTCTAAGACGCGGCCAGCCAGCCATTTTGGACAATATAATGTTGCTATTCGCTTCTTGCACAACACTCGCACTTTTCACATGAGCTCACCATGCTCAGCCAGGATTAAGGGAAGACAAGGCCCGTAATCGGCGGGCGTTTACTACGCTGAGGTTTCATAAGATTTTAATGTTTGACGCCTATCGCTATAAAACCCAACCACCAGTAGCTAAGTTTGGCTCCAAAATCATTTTAAATCTTTTGAAAGTTCTTAAATAGGTGTTCCGAACTTTCGCCAATTTGCATAACGAAAATTCAAACAATCGCCCAATTAGGGATCATTATGTTGAGCGCTAGTAAGAGGAGAACCCAAGGAAGGAGTTGCGAGGCGCAGCTAAATTACGCATTTTAAGCAAAGCTTAACTCTTGAAAATCGTCCGCTGATCAAAAAAGCTTCACTTCTGTAAACTAGACGCAGATGAACATTTTCATATAAGGGGGCATGAGTATCAACATATTTCTTGAAATTTATCCTCATAACTTAATTCCTTACTAAACATGTGTGTTGCTGGATTCACATCCTTGCCCGCTGACTGTGTAGAAATTTGAGTTTTGGGTGTTTAACAGATTTCAAATTTTATCTTAAATTTTTAAGATTTTCCACCGATCAAAAAGTTTCACGGAATTTCATTGTTTCTATTTCAGCAAAAAAAGGAAAAAGTGAAAAGTGTAAATCAATTTTAAATTCAAAATAAAACACCCTTGCAAATCTATAGCTACCCTGATGCCTGTCATGGTCCTCATGACGTCAAATTCTATGTGCCAGATAGGATTTTCAGGAATACTTTTTCGAGAACCAAGGATAATAAGCACTGGCGACAATGGTCCTTTAATCTAGCTCCATATATCTTTCCAAAAGCCATCCGAGCATTGTACTGGAATTGTATGCTCTCTGCATGTTTATGACACATTGATAATTTCGTTCTGCGATGAGGAGGAACACTCTGTGCGCTACAGTAGGTATAGCTTGAATGAAGTTTTGGGGCTTTTGATGCCAAAAATTTACATAACTCGCTACGGCGCAGCGATGTGCACTGAATGAGTTGGGTAACAACGTGTGCACTCGAGTCTGCATATGCCTAGACAAATATGCAAAAACTTTATGAGAGCCTTTATGCCAGGAGTAATCGAATAGAGGATTCGATTTGCTTTGGGTGAAATAGGAATACGTTGATTGGATAGGTACCCATATGCGTTCAAAACCCTCGTCTCTGAAACTTTATAGGTAATGTTAAATACGATTATAGTCTGTTTTAAGTATCTTGAAAGTTTTTATTTTCCAAAAATCAAAAAACCAAAAATCAAATCAAAACCTCAATCATTCATGTTGAGAAAAACTTTCAAAAACCATTTGTGAAAGGAAAAGAAGGCTTAAAGCTTTTACTTTTTGTTTTTAAATATTTTTTAGACAAAGCTCTGAACATCTGTATTTTGGCAGCTACTTTCAATTCTCTTTTGGCAGCGCTGAAGTCATCCAAACGTGCAAAATATGAAAGGTTTATTCAATTTGACAAACTTTATTTGTTCTGTTAGTTTTATGCTCAAATAAAAAGGGGACAATTTTTTAGCGATTTCGAACCAAGGAAATTCTCTGCGACAGATTTTATTCCACAAGAGACAGACCCTCGCATAAGTTGAGCCGTTATGAAGCAAGTTCGTTTTTCAACAGGTAACTGAAAGTTGGAAATCCAACTCTGGTCCCTGCGTTGAAGTTTACCACTAAGATAATCAGCTTAAAATTAAGCTAATGAAACGCAATTAGCTCAAGTTAGGCTAAAATATTTTACACAATTTACAGGCGAATGACAACAAGGCACTCGCTATAAAAATGAACCTTATTCCTTATGCCAAGAACTCAATTTTACGCATGATAAAAAGTCTGAATATAGTAAAATTTTAGCCGCGTACGGTGTGACTCCCAGAGTGGCCCATTGACTGGGCTCTGCAAGCTTCCAGTTGCTATACCACGTCGTCGTCCTCATCGTCATTGTCGCCGGAAAAAATCATTGGTGGCCCCTCAAGTGAAACTTAACTAAATAATTTGCCATACTTTGTGCAGTGAAATGTTTATAACCGCACACAACGCACAATGAAGCCGTTGTCGCAAACCGCTTTTCAAGAGCAATCCTGCAGTGTTAACGACAGCTTGAGAGTTCTCGACCCGCATCTACCCTACAAGTTTAACCATATCTAGACATAAATGCATGTTAATTCTGTCGACCGCAATAACCTGCCAACCGCACCGACAAGCGTCGTTTCGCCTTATATATACCTACCATACCTACCGTATACGTTCTTCGTATATTCCAGGACATTGTTACATCGTATTTAAAGTACAATAAGGCTCCGCCACTCCATCCGCGCCTTGTAAAAGTGAAGTATCCTACTGCGGCTAAGTGGATTTCATATGCTAGACACAAGCATCGTTGGGCGGCTGGTGAGGGCCGCCTCCCCTTTTTTGCTCTTGTGTTGCCATATTTTGTGTGGTCCTTCCGACTGTGGCGGTTAAAATTGTCGCAACAGGAAATTTCAATTAATGCTTCTGCACGAATTGCAGTTTATTGCGGATTTATGCCTGTAGCTGTCGGTTTTTTTCCTTCATCCGAGTCCTTTCATCGTGTCGTGTATGCTGCCGAGCGCATACCTGAATGTGAGTGTGTGTATGATCTCGTTGATTTTATTAATTTTGTGGTACGAGCACACACAAAATGCGACTTTATTGCTCTAGACCAGGACGAATGTCATCCATAAAGGAATTACTAGCGGTATTTGGCAGTTAAGTAAATGGTTATTGGGATGGTTAAGTGATATAATCGGGAAGTTGGTTCGAAAACTATTAAAGAAGATTCTCAAAGGTTATGGTCTGCTCCGACAAAAAAATATAAAATTAAAACTTAATTTTTTGCTAAAGTTGTTTTGACTTTAAGATAAACATAGTCTTTGTGATCCATATAAGTCGTATAGGAGCTTAGGTCTTACATTAATACTCGTTTCCCTTATGAGTCAGAGGACTTGTGCCACGCTTGAGCGTATGCAATTTTCCCAGATGTGTTTTAGGTCTTTCCAACTTTTCCCCAGTCAACTGAATTTCTTCTCCACAGTTCAACTCCATGGTTTTCAGGATCGATCTAAAAAACACACAAGTTTTCTGTCACTTTGGGTGAATGGGTTTTTTGCCATTGCATGTCTATAGTGATGTGACCCTTCTTAAAATTGTTGCCAACCTGCTACCACTTTGGATTTTGTATAGGATGATTGAACTTATAGAAGCTCCTGACTTGTTTAGGCAGCAATGTTAAAGGGCATTTTATTTTTAAAACCTCATTATTGCCAAGAGGACTAATGGTCCTCGTCATTCTCCCAAAAATCACTGGAAGTCAATATATCAAGGTCAGAATTCAAGCTCTATAAAACAAGTAAAATCGAAATCTGTTTCTCTTCGCCATAGGAGTGAGGTTTCTTTATTTACGGTGTATTTTTTAAGGCAAACCTTGGGTTTTATGCAAAATTTTCACACTAAAAAGATTTTTTTAAGGGTGAGTTTCTTCAGCCCATAGTTTAAATTTGCTACACATGAATCCTTAAAGGCGTAGTTGCAAATACGTAACTACTCTTCAAGGGAATGGAAAGTGGCTTTGCATAATTTACCTAAACAAACTTTCGTTTCTTCCATTTGGTAAATATTGTCCTTATTCTCAAGGGTAACACATTTGCCAAAGTTTATTGAGGTACATACATACATTCTCTGCGTCTCTTAGGGGGGTGTTTTTAAATTGCCGGGATAGGTGTTAAATATAGAAGGACAAAAGTGTTAATCAAACATTTTCTAAATTTTTATCTATAGAAGAAGAATCTCAAATGGAACTTCTACTGAGGAAAATTTTTATTCATTTTATTAAACAAATTTAATCTCACATTGGAATTTTTTCTGCAATCAAGAATTTTAAAAACCATAAGGCATTCCAGATTTCCCGTTGTTGGTCCCCGATTAGGCTCCTACCCAGGTGGCGGATAGGGGAATTCTTACCAGATATGGTGGTGGTGGGTACCGGTATGGCAAATATCCGGGGCGGACCAAAACCAGCAACAAACGAAAAATCCAGGAGCGTCTGTCTCAAAATGATCGGCTTCCTGGCGCGGCGACTGCTATCCAGGCTAGGATCGGCCGAATATTAAACATCTCTTCCTTTTCGAATACGCAAATAGAATGGACAACAATTAGATGCATGCCAGATGAGTTTATGAAACACTCTGCTAGTTATTTTATTGCTTTCCTCCGTAAGGGCATAACACCTGCGGGGGTAAGCTTTGGTGCTTCTGTGCAGGGTTTTCATGTTCCAAACTGCCGCATCACAAATTTGCTTATTGGGTGGAGAATTACTTTTCTCTACTATGTTTTCTATCCTCAAATTCTTTCCACTCGCGATGTGCTGTGCATCTTAAGGGTATTCATAACCCCTTGATTGCGAGTTAATTATAAAAAAAATAAAGATCTACTGTTTAACCCTCGATTTTATGCAAGATATTGATAGAAACTCTTTTATCAGTAATTTTGTAGCGAAAACGATGTTATACCCGACTGCGCCATTAAGGTACCAAAAACCACGAAAATTGAAACTTATGCGTGGATTTGGAGCTTGAAAATTAACAATTACTCGTAACAAAAAAAAACTTACAATTATCGATTAATCTAAGTAGTATCAATTTAGCTCATTGTCTAGTAAAATTAGACAAAAATAGGTTTTTTGATGCAGCCTTGAGGGACTCTACATTCCGTTTAAAAAAAAAATGACGAGACACTTTAACTTCAAACAGCAGCTGAGGTGTTAGAAATAAAATGCCGGTAAAGCTTTAAGAACTTGGTAGACAGGCCTAAAACTGATAGTTTGTAAGTAAGAGCATTCCTGTTGACAGTATCAAATGCTGATTTGAAATCTACAAAAAAATAATATAATTTCTTGTTCTTGTCTATTAGCCTCCTCGCGATACTCGTGAGAGTGTATATTTTGTCATCAGTTGAGAAGCCGGAACGCAATCTGGCTTGAAACATACTTAGTTGAGTGTTGTGAATTCCTAAGCGAACAAAGAATCGATATCCCTCTATAATTTTCAAGCGGCTGCTGTCTCCTTTTTTGAAAATTGCGAAAATAAATGATTTTAAAAAATACTCTGGAAATAATTCTTCGTTCAGTTTATTATTACAAGTTATAAGTTTATTATAATGTTTTATGCAATAACTTATATAATACAATAACTTATTTTAAAAGTAGTGGCGTGACGTTTTTTTATAAGATTCAACCGGTATTCCGCGCGGGGCTTTATTGTCACTCATTTTTTTAATGCTTATTGTCGTTCATGCGTGCTAATTGGACTATCCAGTTGAGAAATCGTAATGTATGGTAACGCAAATTGAAACAACGACTGACGCAAAAAAGGACTCAATACAGTTTTAAAATGACTTGCATAAGAGTCATTAGCTGACGTAGGCTTACCACTACCAAGAAGTCTCGCCTAACGCCAAAATGATCTTGAGTCCTTACTTTTGAACAAGCTATTCGCATATGATTCTAATAGTTCTGACATTTTTCAGTGCAATTTTTGTTTTTTATATAATTCATCCGCGTTCAAGAGGTTATGGCTACCCTTATACTGAGTTAACATAACGCGAACGGAAAGGATCAGAGGAAAAAGAAGAGAGGAACTGATGCACTTTGGTTTTGAACTGTTGTGGACTGTAGTGACAAGTAAAAATCTCCTTCGGAAGCCTGTTCCACATCCGTGTTGTTCGGCTAAAAAAACAACTCCAATACAACGCGGTTCGTCCGAAATTGGGCTCAAAGGTGTACAGATGAGCATTCCTTCTTGCGCGAGTATTGCAGTTGAATTCTTTAAGGGGTGGAATGCAATCTCCTATCAATTTCAATGCTCTTTTTTGTATCCGATCGAGTAGGTGTAAGTTTGTCTTAGGAGCTCCTGCCGAGATATGAGAGTTATACTCCAGTTTTGGTCGTATGAACGATTTATAGATGACAGCCAGATCAGAAGGTGTAAAGTATTTCTTGCATCGACTAAGGAATCCTAAGCATTTCGGTGCGCTCTTGGCGACGTCGAATATGTGGTCATTCCAACGTAAGTTGTCATTAACACACATACCGAGGATGGAAAGCTTTTCGGTTTCAGTGATGCAAGTCCTGTTCATGGATAACGGCTGAAGATTTCTATTCAGCTTGGATGACAGTAAACAGCATTGCGTTCTGGGTGCATTAAATTCCACCCTATTTAAAAGCCCCCATGTTGATATTTAATGAGTTCAACATACTTAACCGTTCCCTTTCGACGTCCGAAGGACTGGGGCGTTTCCAAGGAAACGATTATGAAAAACTAAGATTACTGTCATCAGCAAAAGAATGAATTGGATTAGATGTGGCAGACAAGAGATCATTTATAAAGATCAAAAAGAGTGTTGGAGATAAAACTGAGCCCCCTGGAACACCAGCATTAATATGATGGACATCAGACTTGAAACCGTCCAAAACCACTTGGATTGATCGGTTCGAAAGGAAATTTTAAATCCAATGAATAAAAGACACATCGATTCCAAATGCACGTATTTCGACAAGAGAGCCTGGTGCCAGACTCTGTCAAATGCTTTAGAAATGTCAAGCGCAACAACCTTGCTTTCGCCATGAAGGTGCAAGGAGCGGTCCCACTTTTCGGTGAGATAAGCCATCAGATCACCAGTGGACTTTTTGCCACGAAAGCCGTATTGACGGTCATTGAGAAGCCTCCGTGATTCTATATATTTCATAAGCTGACTGTTCATCAGCGTTTCCATGGCCTTGGAAAGAATGGATGTTAGTGCAATTGGTCGGTAACTGGTCGGAGAAGTTGAATCGCCTTTTTTTGGGACGGGCTGAACAAATGCAGTTTTCCATCTACTCGGAAAGAGACCAGAAGAGTAGGACAGATAGAAAAGCCTACGTAGTGGTTTTGCCAGCGTGGAAGAACACCTCTTCAGAACTATGGGGGAAAAGCCATCTGGACCAGCGAATTTGTGTATGTTGAGATTTTTAAGGACTCCTGCTACTGTACGAGTGCGAAAATGAATTTGTCCCATGGAATGTTCTACGCTCTCGAGTACAGGTGGAGGCACAATCAGGGAGCGAGGAGCTGGCAGCAAAATGAGCTGCAAGTAGATTGGCCTTGTCCAAGGAGCTGACAGCTGGGATGTCATTGAAAACTAGTGTCGGGATGGAGGATGAGGCACAATTTTTAATATTTTTGACGAATGACCAGAAACTTTTACTACCTTTGGGACACTGAAGTATTTTTTGCCTCAATTTCTGATCACGAGAGAATTTGGCACGACGGATATGAGCATTGCAGGCATTTGTGGCTTGTTTAAACTTTTTCCGGTTTTCCTCGGTTGGGTTGTCTTTATATGACCGAAAACTAACCTCCTTCAACTTGATGGCCTCTTTACAGTTCGAATCACACCATGAATTCTCCTTTGGTTTGATAACCTTAATTCTGTTGGGAATGAAGGATTTCAAGCATATCGGCTGCGGCTTCAACGTCACGATCAAGGAAGCAAAGTGACCAATTGAAAGACGTAAGGAAACTGTTTAAGCCGCCCCAGGTGGCTTTCTCGTATTGCCAAACTGTTGTTTGGCAATTGTTCGGAGCCGGATCTTGAGAGGTGTTATTTTGAAACAAGTAAGAAGCCGATATGACACAGTGGTCTGACGAGCCTAGAGGCGAAAGTACGCTGACCGAGTACTTGTCAGGATGGGAGGTTAGGAACAAGTCCAAAGTATTGGCAGCATGTATGTCAATGTCAGGGATCCGCGTAGGCTTGTTTACAAGCTGGGTTAGATGGTTGCCTACGGCAAAAATCTCAACATACCTGCCTTCAGGTGTTGTCTGTCCAGAATGTCGAAGCCACTGAGAATTGTGTATATTAAAATCGCCTGCAACAACGATTTCAGTACGAGGATGACGGGATACAATTCTATTGATGGAGTCTGATAGCTCATCAAACCTGTTACAGGTTAATTCGCTATTAAGACTAGGGCTTCTGTATAAAAAGCAGTGATGTGACACATGCCTACGAAAAAAAAATTTTAACCACTTGAAACTGAATGTGGGATCAGAGCTGTTGTTGATGTGTGGTGAAATTTAGTAGGCCACATCATTGCGGACGCAATTGTAACTTTCATTTGCTGAAGCATACAATGACCGAAATAGTTCCGAATTGTTTTTTCTAAAAAGTTTAAGAAATAAAAAAGATTTTTTTATTAAAAAAAAAACATAGCAAAACTTTGAGCATAATTGTTAGATGTTGCATTGCTGCTCACAACGGATTGTTAAATGATTTCGAGAATCATGTTAGACATAGTATCACAAGAGGGGTCAAATTTCGAGGACAAGGAGCTTAGCTGGACATTGGGTCTTAACCTATACTCTTCAGCTCTATTATCAGACCATCTAATTTTATTTTAGGTATCTCTCTGCAAAGATAGAGTTTTTCAGTTTTAGCGTCATCAGCGTCAACCTAATGTTTATTATGAAGGTCTCAAAAAAAGAACATACAGTGGAAGCAATCTGAAATAAGAATCAAAGTTGTTGTCAATAGTCAGGACGACATCTATCTTATATGAGCTACACACACTTATTTGGTGGTAACGTTAGTAAGGATTTCCAGTACAAGTCATTGGAACAGACCTTGTTGCGGATGAGGCCGTGCGTGCATCAAAGGCACTCATCACAGCCCCAAAGTGAGTTGCTAGCTCGGGAGCACTAGCAGACCTCTGTGCTAGGCTTGAAACAAAGCCTTTGCCCTATAAGTTCGGGGGTTGTGCCGCAGGGGTAACTTTTCTGCCACGTAAAAAAAAAATAGTTAGGAGAGGGGAACAAGAAGCCTAAAAATGTACAGTATAAATGGATATTACTGCAATCCAGAAGATACGATAGAGGAATGTGAATATGAAAATATTTAAACATTTATTGCAGCTGCCATGACTGCACGGTTTTAAGCCGATAAGGGAAGTCTGTGGGCACAGCCTTCACGAAACATTAACAGACATCAAATACCGACTTATAGATGTTGCTGCAGCTCGTATTAGTGTTTTAAACAGCACAAAGTTTCCAAAGGCCAAAATCCACAAGGCAGCCTGGCGGTCTCCAGACGGTCGAACTGCCAACCAAATAGATAAAAAAAGATGCGCTCATCGACGTAAGCCACACTTCCAACATCTTAAATTTGCACACCTTTCGAGGGACAAGCCGTGACTCTGACCATTTCTTTGTCGTGGCTAGAATTAGAGCTCGACCTTCCACCGAGAGGAAGCTGCGAGCCGCCAAAAAAAGAAACTCAATGTTGGATGCTTCAGCACACCTGATCCTGGACTCGCCGTAAGCTACAGAGAGTGCTTGCGTAGGAGACTTCTTTCTACTTTCCCTCCCCACACATAAAAAAAACTGGTGGTGCCAGAACCGCGACGTTTAATCAACTCTAGGTTTTCAGCCACCTCTAAAAAAAACTCTTGATGATGCATGGTTATGATTGCGTGAAGAGGAAAAAAGTGACAGAAGAAGATGCGCATATGTGAAGACGTTGCGGCGAAAAAAAAAGAGCAGCTAATGAAGAGTGTTGAGCCAAGAGAAAGAAGGAGAAAGGGTTCTTGCGTAAAGAAAGAAGAGGGC
Organism: Neoascia interrupta; assembly: GCA_947623515.1. Taxonomy (NCBI): domain Eukaryota; kingdom Metazoa; phylum Arthropoda; class Insecta; order Diptera; family Syrphidae; genus Neoascia; species Neoascia interrupta. Next base: position 56,801,628 of record OX392462.1, on the reverse strand, counting down.
CTACGCAATCTCCCAGCTCAGGCCTCAAGGAGATCAAAGAGTCTAGCGTTCGAAACAGGATCATAAAGTTCTATAAAACAGCCAAGCACCTGGCTGCGGGAATGCAGGCTCATCGAAACAGCGAAGGAAGGATAGTCACCGAAGCACAGTGAATAGTTTAAGAGTTTAGGAAACATTGCTTCCAGAAGCTGATTTAAAGGCATCATGTAGAAAGAGTGAGAGAATAAACAAGAAAGATAGGAAATTGTACCAGAATAAAACGAAAGCCCAGTTATCTCTCGCTATAAAAAGGCTAAAGAACAACAAGACCGTATGCTCCATTGGCTTACCTGTGGAGCTCTTTAAATCGGAGGTGATCTATTGATGCATACACCAAATAGTATAGAATGAAATCATCATATAATGAATGTATCTGCAGAGTGCAAAATAAGCTTTTTTTATGTTTGATATGATGAGACGTTGCTAGGATATTGAGAGATATTAAGAAAAGTGTTTCGAGGCTCCGGAAAATTGGTGAAAAACAAAATTTTCCCGATTTTTTGCGAGCAGCATAGGATTTTTCTACCGAATTTTTATTTTTTTAGCAACGTCTTATCGCACTTAACACAAAAAAAAACAGTTTCTTTTGAACTTTGAGTTACATCCATATTCACCTTATTTTTGGTTTATTTTCGTTCTACTACAATTACTACCCAGTTGTGGGTGACAGAAAGCATTACCAAATGACTGTCCAATCAGTTCCAATTGCCTTATGAGCGATCAGCCAGTCTATTCGACTGGTTCTGAAAAAGGACGTTGCTTTCGGTAGGAAAATTCACTTGGAAATTCCAAGGGAACTAGAGGGAAAACTGTGCGTTCTCTGAGTTTCTTCGGAATTTAGAAAGCTTAAGTGTAATAAAAGACCGTCAATGTGAAGCCATACACTGAGCGGTCCGTCGGCTTTTTTGAAGACTTATCGTAGAATTATTGTTCAATTTGCATATAAAATGTTGTTAAGTATATTTGCGACTTTTTTCTTCTTTTCTTTTAATGACGATTTCGGACTTTATAACTCAACGCAACTCGATAACTCATTTTTTTGCTTATATAATATTTTTAGAATATTTCGAGTGCAATTTTAAGAAGATGTGTGCATAAGAGCTGTGTATTCGAGTTATTAAATGCTACCATTGCAGTGTTATAAATAAAGGGGAGATTTTTTACTGCTTGCACGGTATTCTGGATTAAAATTATTAGAATATATATTTTTCCGTTAATTACTCTAGGTCCTGTTCATATTTTTTTTTTTTCAAGTTTGCAGTACTTATTTTAGCCCAGTCTTAAGTTTAGATACTTAAATTTTTATTGAAACGCAAGGTGACAAATAATTTTTTTTTATTTAAACGAAAAATTAATACAAATGGGGTTTTTGTTTTAAAATCTTTTTATATATTTTGCTTTCTACTTCGTAGTTTGTGTTTTTGTAAAATTTAGTCGATATGATAGAAATAACTTAAAAGTTATTTGCAATTTTTTGCACTACCATTTTAGTAAATCCACTTAAATGATTTTAAGCATATCTCAATAACCACGCAATATTTCAGCCCCTCTTTATTTTTTTTCGAACCTCAAAAAATTATCTAAGTCTGATATTTTTTCAAAACGGTATATGTTACCGTTATCGAGATAGTATGGAGGACACGTGGTTTTTTTTAGCTTTTTTCTGATTTTTTTTAATTTAAAATCCATAAAACGTCTATTCGGAACCTTTTTTTGAATACCGTTATATTTGTTTTGATTCTCATATACTTTGCGCCAGCAACTGTTACTTTTTTCAAATACTCAGAGCACAGATTTTTTATTGTCGGTTAAAAAACCGTGCTTTTTAATTTTTTTTTTTAAACCGTTTCAGAAAATTTCCAAAAGAAACGTCATTTTTGAATCATCTTAAAAGTTTTAGAATTCCCTTCATACGATTAATATACAAACCAGATTTCAATATAATCGGTACTACCGTTAGGATTCCAAAATATTTTGAAGAATAATTTTTGAAATTTTTTTGAAGTTCTCGAGCTAAATCTCAGAATCAGCTAAATATCCGAAATTTTCGATATTTTTCCCCAAAACTACAAGTAATTCCTGATGTGCGTAATTTTTTTCAAGTCATTTGGCCAATGCTGTATCAGAGAGAGTTGTGGGGACAAAAGTTTTTTCACGTTTTTTTTTTTCAAAAATACGCCAAAACCACAGTTCTCAAACCGTTTTACCAAAATTTGATTTAAGCCTTTGCTTAGCATTTGACTGGTTTATGTGTAAGTCCAATATCGACTTTTTTAATAAAGTGATGAAAAAGTTATTACCTATCTATTTTCCATTCCTTATTTCTAAAAACTTTTCAATATTTTGCAAAAGTTCGATTTAGTTATGAAAGTCCAATATTTTTTTGGTGGATCTTTCAATTTTCTTCTTTCTGGCTCAAAACACTTTCCGAAAAATCTGGCCAAAACACTTTTTGCCTTTTTTGCAAAAACTGTAATTCAAACTGTAATTAAGCCCTTATGCGTTGACTCTTTACGTTGTTAACAACGAGCGACGACTACAAAGAACAAGACCCTTCGATCTAGCGACGTAGGGTGAAGCCGCATGAATGAACGGCTTAGTAGGTGCATTCACTGGAGAGCAACCTATCCAATGCGATTAACACTATGGAAGCGTAAACTACTTGCTAAGTTAACTTAGTTGTAGTCAAGAAGTATTATGAGAGAGCGAAAATTTACTACTATGAAGTGCGTTCTGGCAGTTTCATAGTGTCTCTCATAAATGGGTGGTTTTTAAGCACGTGGAAATCGGGCATAACCAATATCGGCTACTTCGGTATTATGTACCTGCTATAGAGGGCGTATTGGTATCTTTAAAAGATTTTGGAGTTTTAGCCTCCGTCCATCCTAGTATTCAAAAAAAAAAAAAAAAAAAATGCGTGTATACAAAAAAATTGCCCTGTATTCGGTCTCCATTTTTTCAGGGACTTTACAAGTGTACCAAGTTTCATCTTTCTAGGACTTACCGTTCAAAAGTTACAGGTCCTTTAAGTAAAAGGTAGTAAAAGGTCCTTGGCTGTACGATTGGCTGTACAGGAAAGTAACGCCTTAAAGATATTCGCTAGTGCTAAGTTTTAATCTAGGAAGGCTTATCGTTTGGGTTCTGCAACTTGAGTCTTTGATATAACAAGTCGCATGTTAATTCGGCCTTCTGAATCCTGATGTAAAAGGCTGCTCCATGCCGTAGTTCCGTAGCTTGGCAGGTCTAGTTTATATTGATCCATCTAGGAATCTTAGTACCTTCGGTCGATGGAAGATCCGAACGAAATGCTTCTCATTGTTTTTGATTCCGTTGGAAAGTTTGTTTTTTCCCCCAATCTAATTTCTGGCTCGACAACTGAGGAGCGTTAAAGTTTTTGCCTTTATGACGCATAAAGATATCCACCCAAGTGCATCAAACAGTTTGGCCAGATAGTATGGTCCTCCTTGTCACTTCTTTGCAGGTTGTGTGAGTGTGCTGGAAGGTGAAACCTTCGCAGTTTAAAGCCTGCAGACTAGAGGAATTCATACACTTCGTGTAGTTTTTGGCGGACTTCGTGGATGATATTACCCCCCGGTGATCGACGTCGACGTACACCTCGTCTTGGATCGCCTTTTTGCTATTTTTGGCTATTTTTGCTAAAGGGCTCTGCCAGGTTTGAAACGACCAGGAAGACCGAACCATCGTTTTAAGTACCAAGCTATCGCCTGGTCTGGACAACTGTAGGAGGCGTGCCTAGGAGCGAATAGGATAAAAGGCTGCTGTGAAGCACGTAGATACCCTCAATATAGGTCGAAGCCCCTGCAACACTCTAAGTTGTCCAGAAGACGAACAAAATGCCAAATAGGGTAAACATTATTTTTTGATACAATTGAACGTGGACAAGTGTCCTAAACAACGTACCGCACGTACCTGCTGATGGGTGGAGCGTAGAGATGAGCATGTGCCGGGCTATAAAGGTTTTTCAGAACTTCGAAAATAACTCGAAAACTACGGCCTAGGTACCCCAAAAAGTGTAGTTTACATCTTATATTATCATTATCAATTTACACAAATTTTCTAAGACAGGAAAAAAATTAAGTAAGCCAGTTGCTTTTTTTGCGGTGAACTTTCTGACGTTAATCGATCCTCCTTCCATATGAAAGGATCTATGTTTGGATGATTAATTTTTTACCTACCCAAAAGGGCCCACCGTATACTTGTTGGTCGTAAGCGCCTGAATCAATCCGAACATCTTTTATGGACTAACATTTAATGGGGAATAAGTATGTAAATAAAAAATCAAGCCTTTCGGAAGACCCACCTGTCAAACCCTAATGTTCAACTTTAAAAGCATTAAATTGAAATTCAGTCTCGAGGCACTCGATGGATATAAGACAAGTTGAACGTTCATATATCTGCAAACAACGCTTTGAAATTCTTTTATGTTACCCTAATCAGTTGAAGGCTTTTGAAGCGACCACCGCACACACTGATTTCAAGTGTTGCATTCCCTTCAACAATGACTACGAAATCACCGACTTCCTTTACATCGATTACTCTGTAGAGCACTTTAGACTCCTTCAAAGGACATATGCATTTCCGATTGCATCTCAAAGTCAAAGCCATTCTCGAAAAACCTTGTTTGAAGCCCACAAGCTCCTTCTGCATCCATTAGAGTCGGAAATTGTTGTCTTCCATATCATTCATCGGGGAATTTCATCGTTCTTCTATGGCCGGGGGGGGGCTTAAAAACTTCTACTTTGTGTGAGATACCTACCGTGATGCATAACCTTGCACACAAACACACAATCCCCGCCTCCGTTTTTTATTCTAGTATAGCTGTGTAGACGCATCCGCTTGATTCCCGTTGTTATGTTCCACCTCCTTGGGGGATGTAAACTCTCTCCGCAGCATATACAGGAGGCGAACACAATGCATAGCAAAGTAGTTCCTCGCTCGTCTCTTCTATGGCAAGATTTCGAATTTGAATACGTGGAGTACACATCCTGTGTACAAATCTCAGGTGTGTGTACAAAAGTCTTTATGTGCCCGGATGCCACAATGTTTACGTGCAAAATCCACTCTAGCGGGGAGACGAGACACTGGATATAGGAGTACCAGTACAGCCGGTATGGGCGCGTTGCTCGCAAAAAGCAATTTCAATCCTTATCACTGCTTATTGTTTTCCAATCAGGACTGCATGCATAAGTTATTTTCCATTTGGTTAACTTGCTACACAGCGTATAGTCCTGCTCAAGACCGGAGTTGAACACAACACGGCAGCGCTGACGACGACGCCGTTTGTTTATGGACTTATCAGGCGCACCAACGAAAAAGGATCCTCCCGAGTATAAAGTGAATGTGGAGGGATTTCGCCGCAAGGCAGGCAATTGAATGAGTTAACATGGTTTTTGCTTGCCAAGGCGTTGAAGTGCGTTTCTATATGTGATAGAGCTATGGAGCTGGGTTGGGGCTCCGTCGCACCGTATCGGACTGTGCAATCGGCTTGCGAGTGTTTCTTTTAATTTCTCATCGCCAAGGATATGCGTAACACCGATAAGGATCATGCGAATAAATCATGTTGGTCACACGGTCTTTCAGAATGGCATAGTGATTGGCGTTTAGCTAAGATTTGTCGAGGGTGCATTTGTAAGGACGCCTTCTAGGCTCTTTGTATAAAATGGGTATTGTGGGACTCATCTTGATGTATCACTTTTAGTGTGGCTGCGTCAAGGTGTCAGATGGAATAGAGAGGTGTAATCAAACACGGATATGAATATCGTATAGTTTAGCTCTTAAGGGCTCTACTTCAAGAAGGGCTGCTAGGGCTATGAAGCTCAAGAAACAAACAAAAACGAATAATCTTATGTTTTATGGCTTACTTGGCCTGGTTTCATCGATGGTAGGTAACAGTGGTGTAGCAAGACAAGAAGCCATTTTATTTTTTTCCACATCCCTAAGGTAGGAAGCTACATGCAAATGCTATCATTGATATTGATTTTTGATTCCTTCTCCTTCTTCTATACTGGGATCCATTTCTGTGCACTCAGCAGGCAGTTGGAGCCAGGCAAATCGGAGACACGAACATGCACTTAAAATAGCATTACACTGGTCGTTCTTGTGACTGCGAATGAGGAGTTTAACTTACAACACATTGAGGCATGGTGAATAATTCATGAAAGGTATAAGAGATTCGAAGAGATAGCTTTTTGCACGACAAAAACATATTGACCCCGGCAAGTCGATTAGCTTTAATTGAAGGCGTTTTGCATAAAATATCTCCAAGTTCCAAGGGAAGAGAGCAATAATAACGGTGGGCGTACTGTTTTGGAATGGGCGGTGTATACTTCAGAAAAGGTATAACTATGTCTTGTTAAAAAATGATTAAAACATTAAGAAAAGACAGTGTTTTGATTTGATTGACATGTTTTTGTGTCAGTCGATACAGCTAGGTATAGGCAAATCTATTTCGTAATGTCAGCTCAAAACCGATGAACGAATAAAGTTGATTTTTAACTTAATATAGGTACGGATAAACAATGGAGTGATTCCACTTTTTGACAACTCTCTTGGGTGGTCAAACAAATCTCACGTAGCTGCATGTTTTTCTCCAAACCTTAAATATTTTTTTGAGGTCCATAAAATTTGTTGGGGTAGGTGGAACCAAAACAACAAGAAGCACATTTTTTTCTCTGAAAAAAGAGGAAATGTGGAGATGGAAAAAATGAAACTCGAATTTCCCATAACTCTGGCGGTTTGGTGTTTTGTCCTTTTATTAGATAAACTTGCACCTTAAGAAAACCGAGCAAGAAAAAGTCTATGTCACGGTCCTGTTTAAGCTGCATGTGGTCGTTATCACCCAATGCGGGCCAAAAGCAATTAGTTATCAACGATCAATAGTGCTCCCCGTTGACGACTATCTTTTTTTATAGCTAGAAGAAGGTGGATAGATATTTCTCTTGGTCGTCGGCATTAGCCACCACTTGAAGGTGCCTCTTGTGGCAGTCGTCTTTACAACGCTGTCGCCTATGGATGTATTGATGAATCTATTGTTAAACAGATTTACAATCCGACTAGTTAGAGCTTGGTAAAAGTTAAGATTTTCTAAGTTTCATTTAATTTCGCAGGACATTGTCCATCAAAGCAACATAACTGTCAACTTTCAAGGAGGCTGCAAGGGTGAAGTTATTGTTTTGAAAGCGTCTTTTTAATTCCACTTACTACTTTGAAGAACAGGCGTGTTTTAGTTTTTAGCGGTGCGTTGAAAAATGGATAAAGGACCTCTAATGGTAACACCCGGTTGTTTGTTCGTCCGTCCGCACCTGTCACTTTTTAATGGCGACTCGAAGAAAGATGAAATTTTGTACACTTACAAAGTCCGTAAAAAAATGAAAACGCATACATGGACAATTTTTCTTAATACACACTTGACGGTTTAATTACAGTTTGAATTTTGACGGTTAAAAGACAAAAAGTGTTTCGTCACTAATCTTGAAAAGTTTTATAGCCAGAAAGATGATAGTATTGAATTTCCGCAACAACATCGAATTTTTACAAAATATTAAAAAGTTTATGAGAAATAAGAAATGGAAAATATCTGCCCTTTTTCAACGTGTTTATGGTCATTGATAACTTTTAAACCCTTTTTTTTAAGAGCCGATATTGGGCAAACGGATAAAGCAACCGCTACTTAAGCAAAGACTAAAATCAAATTATACTGAAAAATTTTGTCCCCTCCATCTTCTCTGAAGCTATAAGACCAAATGATTTGAAAAAATCACACATGCCAAGAATTATGTCATTTTCGGGACAACTATAGAAAACTAAAAGAATATTAAGTTCTGAGATTTATCAGGAAAGCTTCAAAAACATTTCAAAAATTATTTTCCAAAATATTCTGGTATTCTCACATTTAGTACCGCTTACTAAAAATCAGTCCCCCGAGTATTAGAAAGAAATAGCCATTGCTAGCGCAAAATTCTCAAGAATCTAAAAAAAATAACAATATACGAAAAAAGTTCTATGATTTTATGCAATTTCAATTAAAAAAATGCAGAAAAAAAATAAAAAAACGCGTGCGCCCCACCCCCAACATTCTCAATAAAGGTAATATATACCATTTCGAAAAAATTCTCAAACAGTCATTTTTCTGGGGTTAGAAAGAAAAGCAAAACGGGGCTAAAATCTTGTATGTTTTTCGGGATACGCATAAAATAAGTTGCTTTATACATACCATGTTTCCACCGGGCACTAATCCGCGATTAATATAAATCGTCATTAAATCCTCGACAAATTACGCGATTAACCAAACAAATTTAAATCCTCACAGCAAGTGATTAAAAAGGAATCCCCCATAAATCCCTTTCCCCCTTTTCACAAACCACTTTAAACCTTTTAAACCCTTTTGAACAGTTTCAAAATCGAAAAAGGACACTGATACTGTCCACGTATAATACTTAGATCTCTGCCAATATGACGGAAAAAGAGTGCTCCTCGTCATGTCAAATTAATCCCATATTTTTCTGGTGGAACCACTTTGGGATTTATTATTAATCGTCTCCCGCTGATCCTCGTATTATTGCCGGTGGAAACATAGTAGGTACTACTATAATGATAGTGTCATAAAATGCCTATAACTTCTGAGTTGTTTCTATCTTACCAACTAAATTTTACGCAAGCATAAGCAACTTGAGAAGCAAGGAAAAATGTGTTCAAATTTTTAAAACAAAAAAACCGTTTGTCATTTCATTTAATTATAAAATTTATTTGTCACCCTGCGTTTCAATAAAGATTCGCCTAAAATAAGAATAGTAGACTCTTAAAAAAGTTATAACAATACCTACCTTAAAATTAATGAAAGAATTGTATAAGGTAACAATTTTAAATCCAAAAATCATGCAAATAGTCAAAGCTGTAAACCTTTATTTACTACACTGAAATGGCAGCATTTAAAAACTCGTATTCACAGTCCTTACCTATGTACGATTTCCAAAAATTGTATCAAAATATGTCATGCTTTTATGTAAAGCTTTACAATATTTAACGTCAACGCACGCAAGCAACGAATGTGCAAAACGAAATGACGACGCTTCGCCTTTTGAAATACTTACGATATGGGCAAGGATCTGTTGGTTAGCTTAAACTTTTACAAATTGTGGACAGTTTCGAAGACCAAGAATTTTTTTTACAAAATTTTTAGAATCTTCATAGGAATGAACAGAAAAAACGAATTTAAAAAACGACCCCAGGAAAGAAAACAAAATTCTTGCTGGTAATTCGATCCTAAAAATATGCAAGGTAGAGTGTGTCTTTGTACTACATAATGAAAGCTAGTGGGAGGGTTACAATCCGCTTTGGCGAATTGTTGAATACCCCATCCCAATTGACCACTGTCAAGCTCCGAATTGCGTCAAAAACCTTGGTTGTTAAGAGTGTCTTTCCTTAAAAAAAGGGGCGTGGCATCAATCCCTTTTCAATAACATCGCTTTTTGTGTTCATATTTTTTATGAGATGTTGGTTGCATTTTTATATAAAAAAGTTTAATGCTTAAAAAAGCCACCAAAAAGCAGGCGTGGCAAAAATGTATTCATTTCAGTTGATATCATACGCACATTATCTGAACATTTTATAGTGACAGTTTTTTGGATTTAAAGCAAATATATCGAATAAAAAACGTTTATTAAAATGCAAATTAGGTGAGACCACGCCCACCTGGGGCAGGTCTTCGCTTTTTTGTGAAATGCCAATCTTAATACACTTAAGCGAGAATATTGCACACCAAATTTCAGCTTCCAACGACAACTTTGATTCTTCATGTCAATTAGTAAAGTGGGCGCGTTAGTGGGCCGATTTCAAAAATGTTTACACTCGTACTGCTTCGGGACCTAGAAAGAACAGATATCAAGTTTAGCTCAAGATTTAAGGCCTAAAAACTACCCACAGACAGACGGTCAATTAGTAAAGTGGGCGTGTTAGTGGGCCGATTTCAAAAATGTTTATACTCGTACTGCTTCGGGACCTAGAAGGAACAGATATCAAGTTTAGCTCAAGATTTAAGGCCTAAAAACTACCCACAGACAGACGGACGGACGGACATGGCTCACTCGACATTCGGTCTCGATTATGCTCCTAAGGTCTTGGGTGTCTATGGTGATTATTTCTCTTTGTAACAAACCATGAATCAAACTTAATATACCTCTTATCCTATGGGATAGGGTATAAAAATATTGTTTATATTGGGGAGCGGCCACTATGTCAAATTATATTTAATATTGAAAAGTGAGAACTGTTGTAACTTTAGTATTGAATGTAACTGGATTCAAACATGAATTCTATATTCTTTTTCGGTTGCAAAAAAGTAAAATTCGGTTCAAACTCATTTTCCTTATCAAGTGGTTCAAACTTTTGTTATTAATCGAGTTTCTTTTGGCGTAGAAAGCACATCGTACAATATATCACCTAACGGTACCGCTTTGCAGACAACCGGAATACCAACACCGGGTATTTGGGTAAATATATGGGAACATTCCAATAACCAAGGACCAGGCATATTTAATAGGAACTTAACCAAAAAGTGTAATGAGGGCTTGGGAAACAGTTTTCAGTTGAAACTACTGCCAACAAAATTATGGGAGCGAATGAGGTAATATCCTAAGATTGAAGTCAAGGCAGACAAACCCTTTTCAATGTTAACCCGTGCCTAATGGTATGATACGTACGTAAGAGTTTGCCTTAAGGATGGTAGAGGTATAATATTGTCATCCCATGTTAAGGTGTCATTCAAAATCAGACCAAGGTTTTGAGCAATTTCGGTATATGGGACAATTTCTTGACCATGTGTGATCGGCGACGGCAAGACTTAAACATCTAGTCCTAATATATTATCAATCATCCTATTTAAGGCGAGGGCTTTAGATTTTGCGGGGCTTAAGCTCACGTAACTTGATTGTTGGATATCAGCTGTTGAATATCATCGGCATACATGTGGATCAGGGACGTAGGGGAATCAGACACAAAACGTTGAGGTAGATACATTGAGAACAAAACAGACCCTAGTATTGATCCTTGCGAACAGTCGCTTAAAACTGTAAGGAAAGTGGAAGTATTAAAGTCATTATCTTCTTTTAGTCGAGTCTGGCTAGACCGTTTAGAAGACCTTCCGGCCATGGTTTCCCATATAAAATAAAACCCATATATCTTATCTTCTACATCCACTTAAAATTTTCTCGGATGGACAGATTATGTTAATCAAGGCCAAGGACTAATAATTTGAGATCTTAGAGTTATCGTGACACAAAAAAAATTTTGTGATAGACAAGCGATGGTCAGTAACATTTTTACGTTAGGTATACTAGTTTGCAAGTATGAAGACATTTTTAGTAATTTAAATTAAAAATTAAGCTTTAAAATGAAACAATATAAAACCGCTTACCTTTCTTGAAAAAATTGAGATCCAGATAAATACTTAAAAAATATGACTGACTTGGACCGAAAGATAACAGATATTTTCTTCTTATGATTTTTCCAATTTTCACTACACTGCTCAGAACTTAAACTGAGCTTAAGCATAAATGACCTTCTATGAGCTCTGCTCTTTTTAACACTGATAGCTGCAACGCACACAGCACACTAATCGAAACGGCCATGAAGAGCTTTAGCGTTTTTTTGATAGAAAACCCGCGCGCGGAAATGAGCTAAGCTTTCATTATTCGCGAACGCGATGCACTATATCCCGACGATTTAAGAAAAACGAACGCGACCGCAAAGCGATTACGATTAACGACCGAGGATGTCCCTTCACAAATTAATTAAGCAAAATTTTTTGTGGTTTTGGTCTTTAGTTGTGTTTGCGCTGAAAAAGGAAGAATCATTTGAAAATGTAAAAATAAATAAAGCAACAAGAAAATTAATAAAATTAAAATATCAAATTTATGGTGACGTTTTTTTCAATGTGTTTGGGGAAATCAATTTTAAGCCCCAAAGTGTTTGGGGCAGGGGATATCAATTTTAAACCCCTTAGTTTACAAAGCCCATGTAAAATCCACGTAAGACAAATCAACCTTATCAACCAATCTTATTTTTTATTTTTCTGAAAAGGGTTTGACTGCTTTTTATGCGCTCGAACGATTCATACTTACGCACTTTACATACACCCAGAGAGCTCAAGGCCGGGGCTTTTGTTGGGCAGCTCGTCTAACATATTTACATGAAAAGTTCATTTAAGCCTCGTTGAAAATTTCTGGAGAAAAAATCTTGCCGTTTGCAAACCCCCTCCTTAGGTGTACTGTTGAATTTGGGATATATGCGAGGTTGGCTACATGCAAAATATATTTTTATTTAACGTTTTCCAATAACAAACTAAAATAAGATGGAGAGGCTCGCAGCAGAAGACAAAAGACACTTTGGTTGTCTCAAAGGATGCCAAATTGAAATGGAATTTAAGAAATTGAATTTCAAGAAAAACTTCGCCTTGCAGATGAACAGAGAAAAGTATGAAATCATATAATAATACTTGAGCTGACCAAAAAAAAACACCCTTTAAATGAGTCATTGACTGGAAGAAAAAACACGGTCGTAGGAGTTTTCGGGTGGTATCAAAGTATACCTAATTCCGAAATATCCAGAGTTGCCCTGTAAAAAGTACCTGACCTGACCATGCTTAAACAGAGAGACAGTAGCAACCTTAAAAGGACCTAAACCATTCTCTCGAGCAGTGAAACAAAACAACCTCTTAGAGTAGAGTTCAAGAAAGGAAGAATCCGAATTAGGCCGACTCGGCAACGAGGCCTCTAGCATTGGCCCACTTGTCTTTTCCAGATTCCACCGTGATTCATAATAAGTTGCTCCAAAATAAGTTGTCATGTCTCTATTCACGGCTTAAAAGCCTGAAAGTTTATGTGAAAATGAGAAATAGGAAAACTTCAATGACTGAACAAGATTCTCGAAGGTACTTCCCCAGCTGTAGCGCAACTTAAATAAATGAGAATATAAAACTTGTTGGTTGAGAGAAACTCAAGGGGTTTTTGCAACACAATAAGGCGCCGGGTCGGTCCATAAGAGCTCCTGCCCAAAAGCTGCTATGATTGCAGAAATAAATCGTTAAAAATCAAATTCCTATAATTCAAAAAGTAACAATGATGTGTAAATAGTGCACCTCTTTATAAACACACTTGCTCAAGTCCCATTCATTGTGATCGTTTTATCTAGAAACACAGATAGTAAATGCCTTTTCATTTCGCCCATCAACCATTCAACCGAATGTCCTTGTAATCCATATCTATTTGCCATCATATCCAATAGTGAAGTGAAGGACAAAACGATGACGACCGCATATGCGATGAAAAAGCCCTCAGGGATCGGAATCAACAAACAAATTGATTTATGATTATGACAGGCAAACAAACGTACAGACATTCGGCCTTGTTATTGTAATAATTTTTGATTCGTATCTGCTTTTTGAGTTGCCATCAAAGATAGGTCATGGTGGAAGAAGGACGAGAAATGGAAATGTATAGGACACCCTGACAGCTGCCAAGAATCGATTTGTTTTCATACTGTACCTACCTATAGATACTATAGAGATTTTTGGAATGTCCGTATTTTATATATGCGTGTATGAATGTATGCGCCAGCGACCAGCAAATTGGAGAGTTCAACTTGAAGAGGAGAAAAATCACAAATCCTCTTATGACACATTTACAAGGAAAACAATAGATTCGCCTTTGCCTCTCTTCCTTGTGCGAAAATATTGTGTAGAACTCCGTATGTAGTCGGATAATAATTGTCAGTTGTTTCCGCATCTAACACTCAGCTATTTGTTTTGTTTGCTTCGTTTTTAAGTGACAAACAAAACTACTCTTGAAAATCTTTTAAGATTGTAAACAAGCCTGATCTTTGACATGTGCACAAATGTAATGAGATCTTAAGTTTCCTGTGAAGTGTAACATTGAGAAACTACACATTCACGTCGTTACCAGTACAACCACCTGAATGCTTAATATGTTCACTGTAACTTAGGACGAAATCACTTTCTCGCCCAACATTAAGACCCATATTTTATGGTCATTTCATGGATTGCACAAATGCCACGACAGCAGCATTTATGTAATTGGACACGAGGTGATCCAAAATTGGATGGCCTGCCGGTATATTCTGATATGTCCAGTCGGCGTGCCCCACAAGCGAACCATTATGAATGTAGAAGGAGTGGAAGGGTTCCCTTCCTAAATTCAGATCATAGCCTCGCGCCTAAATGAAAGAAGAAGATTTTATCGCCTTCAAAAAAAATTCAAAATTCATCGAAGCATTGATCGCTCCTTTTCAAAAAGTCGGTAAATGTTCGACGTTGAATTTGTCATCAATACTGTTTTCTATTTCACTCACTGGATGTCAACGCAAAAATCTCTTTTTGTCTGGCATCAAGCAAAAATTTTAAATCATCGATCTTTTTATAATTTTTATCAAAGTCTAGGAATAATTTTAAATTAAATTCATCTTATCTATATTCCAATTGGAAGGCGACCTCCCTCAACCCCTCATCCGAAGAGAGACTTGTCGTTCGTTTGGGCGGAAAGGAGAACCGGCATAGCCATAGCAGGATCAGAGATGGAAGCAGCGATCATGCTTGAGAGGAAGACCTTCTCTGGCATGATCATAGCTCCTCCTCCAGCTGCTTCGGGAGTGAATTGGTCGAAAACAGCGTCAAAATATGGTCATTGCAAGTCAAAGGAGGTATGCAGATGCGTCCTCCCACCAGAGGCCAGGTACTGCTCGGTTAAGGACATCAAGAAACAGCTGGGCCAACGCTGCAGTGAGCGGGATGTTACCCAAGAGTTGCAATTGCTGACAGCTCAAATCCTGAGGTTCGACTTACCGGCGAACAGTGAAGATGTGTTCACTACAAGCTTCTACTCAGCATAGACCTTGCGGTAGTTGCAGACCTTGTGAGTGAGTGAGCCATCTTTTGGCCAGCTCATTGACTACAAGGGGTTGAGGGTCCTTTCTTGTGGTAATGAATGGAAGGTGAACTGGCTAACATCCACAGTAGATACATTGACCGGTCTTTGGGAGGTGCTGATCTTTGTCTCGTTGAGAACAAGCACAGAGGACAAGGATTTTTGTGCCTGGCCCAACCATACCAAAGAAACGCCTCCTGCAAATTCTCTAGATGCACAATAGTGGCTTCCCGTCAAAAGACTGGAAGATAGTGGAACTAGAAGAGCCAAATCTTAGCTTACAGGAAAGTGTGGTTTTCTTCAATAACCAGACACTTGGTCAGATTTCCGGAGGTGAATAACAGGTGGAAGGTAGGTTTATGCGTGATAAAAGTACGGGTGATAGGACAGAAGAGGCGCAGTGTGGATCCACTTGCTACTCAACCACCAACAACAGCAACTGATAAAGCAGCGTCTGCCTACTTGTTAGTTCGTCGGCACCAGCAAGCAACAGACAAGTTTCTCGTCCTCCCTCTGTTCGAGCTAATCCCAGCAAAGTTAAGATGTGTTAAGGGTCGTTGGCCTGTTCAAATACGAATTTTTCGCCAATCAATCACAAATCAAAGGATTGTCTTTCAATAGCGTTTTATATGCCTCCTTATTCAACTGGATCTCGCATTCCACTTAAAGAAAAACATTTACCCAGACAATTACAGAAGCGCCTCCATGCTTTAAGGTAGGTGCTATACAGGCAGGTAGTATCTTCTGATCAGCGCTGCGTCGAACGAAAATCCCACGTTTTGTGCCAAATAACTCAAATTTGGATTCATTGCTCCATAAATCTCTATTGAAGTCTTCTTCTGTCCAGTCTCTATGCTTTGTGGTCCATTCTAAACTTTTAAGTTGCTTCTCTTAATCTCCGTTTGACGAATCTTAATGGCAGCGGATTTTTTGTTGTATTTATTTTGGCCGCTGTCGATTTGTGGAATTTCCACCAAAGCCCTCATTTTGACTTGGCACTGTCCCGCTCTGGACTAAATGGTTAAGCGCAGTCTTGGCGAGCAATGTTTCGGATTGACTGGCATCAGGGTGAGCCATCTGGCTTTCGCAGATGATTTGGCCATCCTTGCTTCATCCAAGGAGGAACTTTAGCGAGCACTGGATAGGTTTGCAGCCGTCTGTGGTGATGCTGGGATGAAGGTAAACGTGAGCAAATCGGAAGAGATGGTTGTTTCCCGAACTCCAGTGCAGTGAACTCTGCATATAAATGGAGTTCCATTAAAACAGGTGGAGAAGTTTAAGTATCTCGGGGTCTTTTTCACGAAAGATGGGAGGAGTGATACTGAGTTGTCCTGTAGAATTGGCCAAGCTGGAGCAATAGTAAAGGAACTGCGCCGGCCGGTCATCAGGAAAGCTGAGCTTGGAGTGAAAGCAAAGATCTCAGTTTTTAATTCAGTGTTCGTTTTAATTCAGTGTTTAATTCAGAATTCGACCGAAAGAATTAGATCGCGGGTACAAGCTGCCGAAATGAGATTCCTGAGGTGCGTAGCTGGTGTTACTCTAAGGGATGGAGTGAGAAACGTCAGTATTTTAATCTTAATGTTGAGCAGCTACTTTTTCGAGTGGTACGATCGATTCTCCGATGGTTTGGACACGTTGTTCGCATGTCCCCTGACAGACATCCTAAACAGGTCATGCTAGCCGAGATGCAAGCACGTCGCCCCCCTGTAATGCCAACAAACAGGTGGTGGGATTAGGTAAAGAACCTCTCCGAGACCCGCCTGGGGAGTTGCGCCTGATTCTCTTGAGCTGGTGGCGGGAACAATGGAAAGGCCATTTAGCCACCCTCGCTCAGCGACACTTCAAGAGGATAAGCGGCATATTAGAAAATGATGATGATGATGATTTATTTTGGCACGTAGATTTAGGGTGCTGTTTTCAACCTATTTCGGTTGCTTGTTTTCTCTATTAGCAATAACCTCCTGTTTGCTTGTTGATTTTAGCAGTCCTGACCATGGTTTACCCTCAAGAAGCTCGGTTTGAGTTGAGAGTTGATATCTTCAAATGTGAAGCAATTTTCAGCTGCAGTTTACCTTCAGAACGACCTTTCGCGACTTTTCCCACTTTAAATGAGTTGTTTACTCTACAATAATTGAATATTCCCAAATAAAGAGGTACATACGCCTTCGAAGTGTATCCCTATAAAGGGTCCGCCATCTATCGTTTTTTTTTTCAACACTTAGCTCATGTCTGATTTGACAGATAATTGGTTTTTCTTCCTTCCGCTAACGAATATGGTTTTGTATACGCTTGAACAACGCTGGGAAATATGCGTTTTTGCTTCGCTAAGTGGGGCTGCGATCGACTTAGAGGAGATGTTGATTTTGTCAAAAAAAATCTTCTTTTCAGATGAAGCTCATTTTAATCTTAGCGGGTATGTAAACAAGCAAAATTGTCGCATTTGGGGCACAGAAAACCCGCACGCATAAATTGAAAAGCCGATACACCCAAAACGAGTCACTGTTTGCTGCGGATTTTCGTCCAGAGGCATAATTGGGCAATTTTTCTTCGAAAATGAGCAAGGAGTGGCCGTTACAGTCAATTGCGATCGTTATCGGGCCATGTTGAACGGATTTTTGTTCACAAAAATTGAAGAGGAGGATATTGGCAATATTTGGTTTTAACAGGACGGCGCTACGTGCCACACAGCCGAAGCTACACTCGATGTTTTGCGCCCTGTTTTTGAAAATCGCATTATCAGCCGCAGAGCTGATGTCGTTTGGCCACCTCGGAGCTGCGATTTGACACCGTTGGACTATTATTTGTGGGGTGCCGTAAAAGATAAATGTTACGCCGACAAGCCAGAGACAATTGACGCTTTAAAGGACAATATTCGTGAAACCATTGGTGAAATACAGCTGCACACAATCGATATTGTGCTTAGAAATTGGACCGATCGTGTAGACTACTGCATGGCCAGCCGAGGCATTTGAGTGAAACTATTTTCAATTATTAACCGGAAGGATTGTACTTTCATATAAAAAAAGAAATTTGAGAAAATATTCATTAGTTTTTTTTAAAGCATTTTCAAAAAAAAAAAAAGTTATTTGGCGGACCCTTTATATAAAAGCTTTGCAATCTAGGTCTTAAAATTTTGGGTTTTAAATACCTTCCCTTTTTTATGTACGTATACGGAGTAATAAAAAAGTGCTGAGTAACCAACCATTCTGTTTTATTGTTGCCAAGATTGGGGATTTGTTTTTTTCTTTTCATTTGTCGGAGGTTGCTACTATCCGATGAAGATTGGGAAGAGACGTCTCAAAATAAAAATAAAATTAATGATGTTAAAATGATATTTGCGTAAAAATTTTACTTGTTGTCGGTAACATTTATTTATTATTCATTATTATTTACCCTTATTATTTTTTATTTATTATTTCGTATTTATTCTTCTTCTTCTTTTTCATTTAGGCGCAAGGTCATGATCTTAAGTGATGGGTCATAACCCTCCCACTCTACTGCATTCCTAATGTTCCGCTTGTGGGGTACGCCGATTTGACCTCAGAATATACCAACAAGCCACCCGTTTTTGGATCTCTTCGTCACTGAGGTCAAATAAATGCTGTTGTAGTTGCATTTATGTGATCCATGAATTTTTGGGTTTTCCTCTCTTTCGCGACTGCGCTGGAATGTTGATGGACATTGCCTTCTTGATAGGGTTCGTAGGATCTCTCCTTTGAATATGCCAACACCAACTGAGCCGGTCGTGCATCTTCATCTCAGCTGCCGTTAATCTGCTCACATATTTCTTATACGCTGTCCAACATTATGAACCACATGTGAGCGCCGGACGCACAACTGCGGTGTAGAGCCTTCCTTTCAGCTTAGGGGCATTTTTCGGTCACAGAAGATCGTTATCAGTTTGCTTTGCTATTGATCACAGATCCCAGGTACTTGAACTTTTCACCCTTGGGAAGCACGTTTCTATTCAATTAAATGCCTGGTATTCGCTCAGCCAGAGAATGGGTATCGTATCATATATTTCTGCAGCGAGCGCTTTAGATATAGGTGGATGTTTTGGATCAGAATGGGTATCGTATTAGCCAAAAGAAGACGGAGTACCTGTGCTGCTCGATGTCAGAGAATGGGCAGCACAGGTACTCTGTCTTCTTTTGATCCTCACTTATGAAGGCCCCATCGTCAGCGAAGAATAACTGATGTACTGTCGGATCTGTCAGTTTTCGCAATAAAGGACTACAATGAAAGCAAAGGACTTATGACGCTTCCGTGGTATACACCGACTTTAATTGGGAACTCATCGGTGACTCCGGAAGGACACCTTATTCTTGTCTTTGCGCCCTCATACATTTCCCTGATCATCCGCAAGTAGACTTCTGGAACTCCTCGTTTTCTTAGCGCCACCCATATCAGATCTGGTAGCCTATCGAAAGCTTTTTTTTAAAACAACCAGCAGCATATGCAGATCTTTAAGGGCATCACGATGTTTTTCCATTATGATCCTTATAATTTGGATTGCATCAGTGGTTGATTTACCCGCGACAAACAAACAATGGTCCTAAGATAACCTTATTATTTTCCGCAATTAACATCAGCTTGTGTGGGACATCAGCTTGGTAGAACCGTATAGTTGTCACAGCTTCGTGTATCACCTCGTCCTTTGAACAAAGGAAGAAGGTAACTTTTCCTCCACTGATTATGCTTGGGAACCCCCTTTATTAGTTTGGAGATGAAGGTCGTGAGCCATCTGGACCCGCTGTCTCCTATTTTCTACGAGAACTCTGATGGTATCTGACCTGGCCCAACCGCTTTTCGCTTTTTGAAGTACTTAAACGCCTTCCTAACCTCTTCGATTTTGGATGTATGGTACTTCTTCCCGATAAGGAGTAGTTTTTCATGAAAAGTGTTGCCTGAGAAACTGTTCATTCAAAAGTCTTTCACAATATTGCCGCCACCTGTGAAGAATTTTGTCGTCATCCACAAGAAGCTGTCCCTGAGCATTGTTGATGAACTTTGGCGAACGAATCTCCTGGGCCTTTCTCCTCCTCTGAGTGGCAATTTCGAAGATTTTAACCCCCTTATTCAAGGTGCTTTGTCGAAGATCCTATGTGGCCTAATGTGTATCAGCAGTGGACGAAGAACCACCACCATGTTTCTTTGGCCTGTTTGCAGTGTACTTTTAGAAGTCCCTAGGAGTGGTTTGGCCTTCTCTTTGCCCGTTCGCTGTAGGTCATCATATCTTGTGCTCTACACTCTACATCTTCGCTTTCGTCAATGATGTTGCAGAGGCAGAGGTAGTTTTGCATCGTGTTTAAAAATTATTCGCCTTTTTCCTTGTCCAAATTGTACCAGTTGATTCTTCCAGATACCTTTGTTTGCATAATTTTCTTTTTTGACAATTTCATAAAAATGACGGTCAGCAGCAAGTGGTGTGATCGCCTCACCTAAAATCCGCGGTTTTAGGGATCTTTCAACCAAATGATAGTCAATCTGGGTCTCATTCCCACCGCTGCTGTAAGTGATCAGGTGTCTGCTTTCCTTGACGAACATGGTATTAAGCATGATAAGATCGGTGACATTTTAAATGTTTTCTTTCGGATTTTACTGCGTAAAATACGCGGATGGAAACCAGTAACTACAACCTTGATTAATGCTTGGCCCTTTTTCACGTTTGTGACAAACGACTTTCCTAGAAGTTTTTTTTTCTTTCAGTGCACTTAATGCTACTTTTCATATTAGAGTATCAATGTAGTTCTAGTCTAACATCCACATTTCAATTATGTCAATGACCTTGACTTACTGTTATTATTTATGATCAGCCTATTCTTATAGTAGATAGCAATAACAATAAATTACAATAGATTTTTTTTATGTCGGGACGGCGCGAACGCCATTCCCGGCTACCAAAAATTACACGCACGAGTTGTTCGCATTAGGAACAATCGCGGAGGTCAATCCAGCCGAGGTGCAATGGCCAGACCTCGCCCCGGGGGAACCGCCTTCATGATCACGGTAACCCCTACGCCAGGTAAGTATGCTTTCCTCCGCATACGATGGTGACTTTAATAATTTTTCTGCTACAAGTAAATGTGAACTGTTAAAACGTATAAAATGTGCACAAACAAAAAACAACCCTGCTGAGGCTGTCGCTGTGCCTGTGGCGTGTGGCCGTGGCCTATATTTCCACAACACATGTGATGTAAACACATTTTTCTAGTTTCTATGCAGCATCCTGCATGTGCAACTGCAAGCGACACAATCTCTGGCATTAATTTCGTTAAGTAATTTTTTTATTCTACCAAAAGTCCCTCGTGTTCTTGTGTTAAAACGGTTTTTATTTAATTTTATAATTATGATAATTATGGTCATTTTCTTCTGACCGTGCTTCGTATCGACGTAACGATGGTTTTTAGATTTCCCTCTCTTTGTATAGTACCCTATCGCGACTAGTTTTGATGACATGATGCATGATGTCAATGAACTCGCAGAAGTTTTTTTGTGTGATTCTGGCCACATTCGGGATAATATAATATTGAATTTGATGATGTTATACAGCAGAGCAGATACAGCAATTAATTAGACAGCAACATTAACTTATGTCTTTATTTCATAGTACAAAGCCATTATGTACGAAAATTACTATTGCAAATATTCAAGACATCCAATTTAACCGCAAAGCTTTACAATGTGTTTTAGAAACCTATTTTTCAAGTACCATCTGACATAACAACAACTAAATTTAGAACATTTACCTAACAGAACAGCTACGTCCAGGCAGTAGACATCATATCCTTTACGTTCATTAAAATATTGTGGTTGAGCCCAGAGAACCTATGACATGCACATTTGCCCAACAACACAGTTGATCAACTGTGGTTGTGTTATTCCAAGATACTTAATAGTTTCTTGATGAGATGTACTTTGGTATAGGAGCACAAGTGCACAGTAAACTTGAAGCATCCTTGCAATTGCGAGACATGAAAGTTTAGGAAGGTACCTACTGGTTACATGCATGTTAAGTATGAACAGGTGCTTCGATACCACATTCCAATAAAATTGTTGCAATATAATTAAGAAGTCCTTTTCACATGAGGAAATTCGATTGAATTGATTTTAAATTATTATAGGATATAAGTTTGCATTTTATTGGTTTGATTTGTGAGATTTTACAAAGGATGTTTGGCAAAAATAAAAAATAAAACTGCAAGAAGGCATATTTCTGTGACCATGACCAACCAGGCATGGATGTCCTCATATTTCACAAGATTTCCTTTGGTT
Source organism: Neoascia interrupta (assembly GCA_947623515.1). Classification (NCBI taxonomy): domain Eukaryota; kingdom Metazoa; phylum Arthropoda; class Insecta; order Diptera; family Syrphidae; genus Neoascia; species Neoascia interrupta. Next base: position 56,779,360 of record OX392462.1, on the reverse strand, counting down.
CACCACTAAGCAGCAATATGATACAAGTGAATTTTTTTGCGGTTCCTGTCGGGAACATTTGCGTAGTCCATTCTACCAGAATGTTATTCCCATATAGACAGAATAGGATATTTCTTTTTAGGTGTGGTTGCAATCACTTTTATGCAAGTGACCCTCCCTTTTAAGGTAACCACTCTTTATCACAATTGGTCACAATAGACCTAAGTGCGATGAGGCGTGGGTTATCTCGATTCATCAACCCTACGACCTAAGGCAACCACTCAATTTAAGTTTTTACAGCATATTCTACAAAATCAAAGCGTTTAAGAACCCTGAACTATGGCCATGCTTGCACATTCTGCGAACGACGCTTAAATTTACAAAAATCAGCAAAAACTCGGAATCATCAACAGTCTTAAAAACAGTTTTTAATCAGTCTTCATCCTTATTTTGTTTAGAAGCCTACTTTGAAGCGGTTGAATTTGAGATAACAAAAATACCAGCCATGGTTGAAAAAAAAGTTGCCCAAACTATGCAGATAGATATGGCTTAAAATAGGTCTTTCCAGTGCAGATATGCATTTTTTTAAACGTATCCAAAAATCTGCTGTGGCAGAACTTTCTTGATCTATTAGTTGGACTTCAGATTCAGCACAGCAGATTGAATTAGATTCTTCCAGCGAACTTGATGGAAAGAAAGAGGATTAAAGGAGCCTTACGTTTGTCGGAACCATCAACCCCTTCCTTAACTCCTGTTCTTCTAAACAGCGCGAGGCTGAACATGATTGACCTGACAATCAGAGACTACCACGATCGGCTGCCATTAAGTTGAGAGATGTTGGCCAGGCACACTCACCTAAAGTCAAGCGTGTCTAGCTCGGTTAGGGCGAGAAGTATACGACTGATTTTTGTCTACTCAATCAACATCAACACTATCGAACCCGCGCTAAAGCCGTTCTTATGGGAAGCGACATACGTCGTGAAGTTCTTGGGGCGCTTCCCATATAAGAACGATGTATATTTAACAAATGGCGAATTCTTTTGAAGACCAAACTGCCACACCGAGCTGTCAAATAATACTCGGTGTTCGCGATACCATGGTGTACACTCGGTTGCATTGTGTACAGAACGACAAATGTTGCACCGGTGGAGTCATCGCGTTAATAAGGTGTTTCCACCGGACACTAATCGACGATTAACACAAATCACCCTTAAATCCCCTTTAAATCACGAGATTTACCATACGAATATTAATCTCTTCACGACGAGATTAAAAATTAATCGCATCTCTTCCACGCAAGAATTTTAAAATCAAACCAAACAGAACTCTTCGTGTTCTGTGCGTTTTCTGACGAAATAAAGCAAACACACCTTTTATTGACGTTTACAACGAGATGCGCAGATCACGTGATATCATTGAGAAATGTCAAAAACGAAAGCATACGTTAAGTTAATCGCCTCTATTCTGGTGGAAACACTTTGGGATTAACTTGGAATCTTCCTACGTTAATCTCTGTATTAGGGGCGGTGGAAACATTCTTTAAGTGTCCAATTGCTTTGCCTTCATTTTGTTTACTTTTTTCATTTGGTAGTGTTATTTTTTTGGCATCGGTTTTTTGTAGTTTCTACTTAAAATCAATTTACATCGCCTTAAATTTGAGATATTTGATAAGTTTTTATCGATTTCATCCAATTTCAGTCGCATTGTAAAAAAATGACGAATGAAAATTAAGTCGAAACGTCACTTCAAATAAACATTCAAAGCTGCACCCAGCCTCCACCGTCGAATAAGTCGGTAGCGAAATTTCGAGTTCGGTGTCGACACCGAACAAATTCGGAGTTCAAAAGAACACTTTTGAATTACCGGTGCTGGGCATGCCGGTAACAGCGATGTAACCTGCGAAATGCCATACGAACAGCTGCCCCTTGCTTCTTGCCGACAGCTTTGCTCTTAATTCTTATCTGAAAAGTAAGCCCACTAGGAATACCTTTCGAAAGTAAGAAGATGCGGCCACAGGAAACAGAACACTGACCCACCCAAGCCCAACGCAATGATACCAAATAACGTCCAGATTGCTTTAAGACCCGACATAAAAATCAGAAAAAATTGACCAGGTCCACTAAAGGGTGTGGTTTAAAGGACTAAGCCATCGCGTAAGTCAGAACGCTTGGTCTGGACAATTGGAAGCAACATGCCCAGGATTGCAGAGAATGGAAATCTACTGTGAACCATGTAGTGCCCTCAACGGGTCGGGAGGCCTATAAACAAGTACCTAAGTACATGTTGTTGGTTTGTGTGCATTATCTATGCAGAGAGGCTATTTGGACACCGGAAATGGAAGTGGGGGGGTGGTGCAGATGGTAGCACCTATGACCGACATTTGAGAGGTCCTGGGTTCGAATCCAGGTCCAACCAATCATCTTTTTGTTTTTTATTTATTGCCAACATGTCTTGTTAAGTAAATTATAACAATTATGATGACAACTAAGCCGTACATGCCCCTCTATTTTTACGTTTAGTCGTAGAGTGGAGTTGAAATGTTAGCGGACGGAAGTGTCGAAAGAAAGTACCTAAGTAATTTTCTAAATCTAATCAGTAGGTTACAACTTGAAAGACTAGTTTGCAATTTCCCTGAAACCGGAGTTCGTCAAAAGGACATTTTCCATTAAATTGCTCCTGAGTTTGCCCTTTAAGAAACAACAGCCAATACAGCCCATTCTACGAAATAAAGCAAGAGAACATCAACATCCAGAGTTCAACTGAACAGGATCCTATAGTTTCTGCTCCAACCACCCACTTTCTGTCGCTATAGAAACAAATGATCCAAAGTCATGAGTGTTTAAGAAATAAATCTTGTCACAGTTTTGTAATTAATCTGATTGATTCGTTGATTAATCAATTTGATAGCGATGAGGAAGCAGATTTCACAGGTAGGTACAATTTGAGGATTTATTGTTCTATATGCGTGTGTAGCTGTAGCGTCAGCCGTAAGCAAGTTCTCTTAAAGTAAGAACCCCAGGATACTGGTATCTGGAAAACATTCTCTATGAAGTTCATGATAGAAACGAAAGCTAAAGTCGAGATGTGTGCTAGTATGTTGATGTATGTCAGAGACAATATATTGATACTCCTGGCCATTTAAGTGCATGTATACACCTCTATTCAGCCAGAATAGCTCTTCATCGTAAAACAATTTATCACTTTACTGATTTCCTGGACTTGATGGATTGATACACTTTTTGTTACATATACTCGCATGTCTGTTTATGTATGTTGGAAAAGGAAGCGAAGGACAAACAAAAAGTAAGAAAACAGCGCAATTAGCATAAGAGACATGTTTGATAAATTAAAAAAAAACTGACAGTTGAATGGTCAAATCACAGACGAATCCATTGGATAACTTGGAGTTACCCTAATTTAAAAAATCTGTAGGGGCTTGAATTTGTGCACAAGTTGAGAGAATTGAATAGAGGTGGTCTCATGTTAGAGGTGGTCTTTCCCTTTATATTTCCTAGCCACTTGTTCAAATGCTCAAATTTGGCTAAGGAACTGCCACCCTCGCATCTATATAAATTGTGGCGCAAAAGACGCGATTAAGGCAGAAGTCACATGTAGGCAATTGCAAGTTTGGAGTATACTTGGCGAAAAATTTCGCATCCGGGAACTTTTGTGTAAGGAAGCATTAAGTCCGCATCAGGTTGACAGGACTAGGAGATTACCGATGCTGTATAACGACGATAAAAAAAAAAAAAAACAATAAAAATTGCTTCTATAGTGTTCTAAAACACTCTGGCCTGACGTTACTCCCTGAGGCTCGATTAGTGACCCCCAAAAGCAGATTTTACGATCCTCCAGTCCAAATAAATATAATCATAAGCTGATGAGGAAGGCAGATGATATCGATGCCATTGCATATGCTTTCCGAAAGCCGTAGATACCCGAGACTTTCACATCGATCGGGGACTAAATCACAAAAGTTGAGAATGACAATTTAATAATCAACGTAATGTTCCTATATTTTTCTATGTGCCTAATATCATACTTATTGTCCTTGACGGGTTCTCTATAAAGCTGCCCAAGCAAGTTTTAAAAACAAACAAAACGCAACGCACAAATGGTGATTGTATCCACTTTACTGATAAAAAGCAAAAAAAAAAACACAAACATCTAACGCTTTTTTTCGCAATGGCTTTATGCATCCTTTTCCTCGGAAATCCCTTTCGACTTGAAACTTTTCCCCATAAAAATGTCATAACATCACCTCAGTCACATAAAACATGTCTCTTTTGCAAGTTAATTGTTGTCTAACTTGTTACATGAATGTGTTACGTACCCGTAACGCATGCTTCTGTCATCAACGGCAAGCAAAAGTCCGCCCACACATTCGTACGAGCCCGTAGCAGCGTCACACATGTAAAGTATTGTCATCGGGTTAAAAAAGTTTCCTTTTGAGCAGCAGCATCCTTGCTGTTCTCGTATATGTAGCTGTTGTTGGCCTAGATATTGGGAAGTGCGTACAGCATTGTACTTGGACAGGTGCGCACAGGCAAATGTGAAAGTACCAGCATGGGTACACCACCTCGTATGTGTACGAGTATTTAACAATTTCACAGAAAAGGTACGTTTATATGATGGAAATCGGTGAAAACTTTATTAATTGCCCCCACGGAAGGGACATACAAATGCATTGTATGTACAGGCGTACTAATGCAAGGGAAGCTGGTGTAGAAATATAAGGAAACTTTTCCCTTAGTCTTCGTCACCTGGATGGAAAAGTTTTGCCTTGTGCAAGTTAAGGATGTATTTACTTCATTACAAATGGAAGGAAGTTAACTCGTTCTGAGAATTTCAAGGACCCCTACTTGTTCCTATGCATAAGTTTATGGTGATTTAAGCATGTGCGTTTTTCTGAAAAAAAAGTCGAAGGAATATAAAACTGATTAAAAAACCAGAAACATATTTTAGAAGCATAGTTTTCATCACTTAACACAGAACTTTAATAAGTAAAGTTGCCAGCATGTAACCTGATTTAATAAGCTGCATTTTTACAAGTATCCTTTTACAAGTATAAGCTGCATTTTTACAAAAACTTCAGCTACTGGATAATGCTGCCAATAGATAACATTGCGTGGCAACTACTACAAGGGATTTTTCTCAAAGAATGCATTGTGTTCGGGTATACCAGAATGAAATTGAGGGGAACTCCGCATAACGAACATCCTTACCCGCTGTGAAGTTAACGAAAGAAAAGTATGACATGCGAGTGTTGTATAACATTGGTGTCAAAAATTGGAGATAAAAGTTGTTTTAAGTTGTTTTCCTAAACAGTCTTAATGGTTCACGTGGTCACGCAGACGTCAGGTTAAATGTGTATATTCGCTAGATTTATGCCTTGCATTTCCTAAATTTCAAAAGAGACTGGAAAACATCTAGTGAGACACCGATTGACAAGAATATTTTCAGTAATTTTCCAGTAATCTTTTGTTCTTTTATACCGTGTCTCCACCAGACACTAATCCGCGATTAACATAAATCTTTATTAAATTCTCTACAAATCACGCGATTTACGATACAAATTTAAATCCTCTTGGCAAGCGCTTAAAAATAAATCCTCTCATAAATCCCATTCAAACCTATTTTCTGCACCTGTTTAACAATTTGAGAATCAAAAATAGAAACTGAAACTGTCCCTGTACCACAGATCTGTCTCAAGAACGTTTTCTATTGTGATTTTTACAGCGAAAATCGTTTTTCGCTCCTGGAAAATCGCCACTCTCTTTTGAGAGCCAAAATGACAGAAATAAATTGTTCATGTCAAATAAATCCGATATTTGTCCGGTGGAGCCTCTTTGGGATTTATTTTTGATCTGCCGTTAATCCTCTTTTAATTGCCGGTAGAGACAGGGTATAAATCCTTCTTGAAAATCGGTAAGAAGTGTATCGGTGGAGATTAGGGCACGTCTGTGGAGTTTTTTTAGAGGGATTGTGTGGAATGTTCTCGGTGACTCAAACCGCGTTGTGCTATGAAGTTGTGAATTTGTAAAAAAAAAAGTAGTTTCGGTGAATAGTACGAATGTGAATTCTCCACAAAAGACTGTTCAGTAAACTGTCAGTGTTTTAATGTTTAGAAAAATATAGAACATCAGAGTAAAAATAAACTGTTCTCTAGCCGCCTGGCTCTCATAAAAGCTCTAAGAAGCTTCACTTACAATTCCAAGGCTGTCTGGAAATGTCTAGTAAAGACTAGTAAAAACAGTGTTAAACTAGCTGATTTGGAACTATGAGGGCAATAGGTCGACGTACAAGCTAAATGGGGAAGTAAAATTCCCTTTACGCCCTGCGTTTTTCCCTCAGTGATTTCACTATGGCGGATATTTACCATCACATAAAAAGCTGGACCATCAGCATTTCTATACAAAAGTGGAATAATCTGGAGGGTCTCAAGACCTCCAAGAAAATTCCTCTGTTCCAACCCCTAAAGAGCCAAGGAAGCGCTATAGCTCAACAGATCTAATCTAAGACTGTTATGTGAAGCTCTCACTGGAAATATAGCATACAATGACCTCTCTTAAAACTATGTCACAACAGCACTGTAATCCAAATCTGTATAGACACAGCAAAAGAAATTATAAAACATTTTTTGGTATAGTGTCCTGCTTTTGCTTCCCAAAAGTTCAAAATTTCTAGGGGAAACTCATAACCTTAACAGCATCCCATCTAGGGAGGTTATCAAGTTTGTAATGATAGCCCTAAAATCCTAGATCAAATAAAGGGGTACAATACCTGGATCTTTTAGGTCGCAATCGCAAGACAATGTGTATTAATACTTGCACCCCAGACATTCATTTAAATTCAAAAGTCGCAAGTGGAAAGTATTAAACAGTATAATTAACTAGGAAGTAAGCTAAGGTCTCTATAAGGTAAAGAAGAAGGTGGGCGCCCGTCTTCAATTGTCAATGGCTTTGTAGAACTTCCGACCACAACAGATTTTCGCGCTGATCACAAATTTCGGGATTTTTTTCGCGAAAATCGGGGCTTCACCCTTAATTCACCCAAAAATACGCCTTGATAATTTAAGTGTTAATTGTTGTTAAAAAATTTAAGTTTGACCTTAAGTTCGAATATTAAGTAATAATTAACAAAAATTCTAACATTCGGATTGAACTAAAGGGGTGAAAAGTAACACACTTTTTTACTTTATTTTATTATTTTACTTTACTTATTATGCGTTAACTGTTTTTCTGACTCTAAGTTAAAACAATTAATAATAATTGATAAAAAATTCAACCCTTTAGTTTATAAGAGGGGGTTGAAACTACTCCTAAACATGGGTTTGGTCATTTCAGGAGTTAACGGGATGGAATTGTAGGTTTTTTGGGTTGCTGATCGATCCCTTATTCCGCGTTTTTTGAGATATAATATCAACAAAAAGTACCCCTTTAAAAGGAGTATTGTGGCATACATATATACGCTTTGAGCGATAGTTAATGTAAAAAAATGTTTTTACCTCTAAATTGCAAATAAATTTGCATTTTATAAAAACTTCAAAATTTGGGGTAAATTAAGAGGGTGGAAATACCCAAAAAGGGTGATTTTTTCTATATTTGTTCTACGTTTTCGAAAGTTCTGTAAAAGCTTACTAAATTTTCAAATTAAAGGTAAAATCATATTTTGTTTATTTATATTTTTTGATATGGTGTTGACACCATATCAAATCATATGGTGTCAACACCATATTTTCATGCCCTAAGATCTTATATGAGTATGTATCAAGTACACAGAACTATGTGCATATGTATATTATACTTAAGGCCCAATTATAATAGTAGACTTAGATGAGCTTAAGTCTTACTTACTTACTTAAGGTGGCGCTACAGTCCGGGGTGGACCTGGGCCTCAGCCAACAAGCTTCGCCAGCCAGCTCTGTCTCTAGCTAGCCGTCTCCAGTTTCGCACGCGAAGTTGGCTGAGGTCCCCTTCCACTTGCGTGCGCCACCTGAGTCTCGGTGCTCCTCTACCGCGTCGTCCCTGCGGTGTGGATTCGAAGATTTTTCGGGCCGGGGCGTTGGTGTCCATCCGCTCTAGATGACCCAGCCATCGTAGACGTTGTGTTTTGACTCTTTTGGCTAGGTCGGTATCGCTGTACAGCCCGTACAGTTCGATGTTATATCTCCTCCTCCACTCTCCGTCTATGCAGACGGGACCGTAAATCGTCCGAAGAATTTTCCTCTCGAAGCAGCCTAAAGTGTTTTCATCCGCCTTTGACAGGGTCCATGCTTCTGCACCGTAAAGCAGGACTGGGATGATGAGGGTCTTATACATGGACACTTTAGTTGCTCGAGAGAGGGCTTTGCTACTCAATTGCCTTCTTAGCCCAAAGAAACAGCGATTGGCAAGAGTTATCCTTCGTTTGATTTCAGCGCTGGTGTCATTGTCTGAATTGATAGCGGAACCCAGGTAGACAAAGTCCCTAACTACCTCAAAGTTATAGCTGTCGATGGTGATGTTTTGTCCAAGACGTCGGTGTTGGGTGTCTTTTCTTGATGACAGCATATACTTGGTTTTGCCCTCATTGACTGCTAAACCCATATTCGCCGCTTCCGTCCCAATACTCACGAAGGCTTCACTGACATCACGCTTTGTTCTACCGATTATGTCAATGTCGTCTGCGTATGCAAGTAGTTGAACGGACTTTTGAAAGATTGTACCTCTGGTGTTGGCGCGAGAGTTCTGCACAATTCTCTCAAGTATGATGTTAAAGAAGTCGCATGACAGCGCGTCGCCTTGTCTAAATCCTTTTTTGACATCAAAGGGGTCGGTGAGGTCTTTGCCGACCTTGACGGAACAGCGTGAGTTTTCCATCGTCATCCTGCACAGACTGACGAGTTTGGCAGGGATGCCAAAACTAGACATTGCGCTATATAGCTCGTCTCTATAGATGCTGTCATACGCGGCCTTGAAATCGATGAAGAGGTGGTGTGTATCGATTTGGAATTCCTGGGTTTTCTCCAAGATCTGCCGCAGTGTGAATATTTGATCGATGGTGGACTTTCCTGGCCTAAGGCTACACTGATATGTGCCTATCAGATTGTTGACAAACGGCTTCAGGCGTTCACACAGTACAGCAGAGAAGATCTTGTATGCGATGTTAAGAAGACTTATGCCTCTGTAGTTGGCACAGCTCAGAGGGTCTCCATTCTTCAGGATCGGGCAAACAATGCTGAGGTTCCATTCGTCGGGCATGCTTTCTTCCGACCATATCTTGCAGATGAGCTGGTGCATGCTCCTAACCAGCTCATCGCCAGCGGATTTAAAAAGTTCGGCAGCTAGGCCGTCTGCTCCGGCTGCTTTGTTGCATTTGAGCTTAGACACAGCTACTTTCACCTCCTCCAGGTCGGGTGGGCGGTATCGTTCGTATGCTTCGTCGGTAACGTCTTCGCCCGGGTTGAATGGTTCGTTCTGCCTGACAGCGGTATTTGGTTCGTCGTCGCCATTATACAGTCTGCAGAAGTGGTCTTTCCAAATCCTCAGCACCGACTGCGATTCTACAACGATGTTCCCTTGATGGTCCTTACAGGCTTCAGTTCGAAGTTTATACCCTTGGCAGGACCTTTTGATCCTTTGGTAAAACTTTCTAACCTCATTCCTGTTGTAACATCTCTCTATCTCTTCAACCGCGCGCTTCTCGTGCTCTCTCTTTTTCCTTCGGAGAAGCCGGTGCTCCTCTCTCCTTCTCTGCTCGTAGAGCTCGCGAGCAGCTCTAGTCCTTCTGTGCAGCGCCGCTTTGTATGCTTCCTGTTTAGCTGCATGTGCTTGCCGGCATTCATCGTCAAACCAGGGGTTTCGTTGTGGTCGCCGTGTGAAACCCAGCACTTCAGAGGCGGCGTCTCTGATGGCATTTTGGCAATGTTGCCACTGGCTATCAATACTTGATGCTGGTTGCATAGGACTTCGTAGAAGGTTTTAAGAGACTCGGTTGGAGAAGGACCTGGCGATCTCTTGCGATTGTAGTCGGCCGACGTCAAACTTCCTCACAGTATTTCCATTACTTGGCGCTGGTCGGGATATCCGCAGCCGTACCTTGGCTACAACAAGGTAGTGATCCGAGTCAATGTTGGCCCCTCGGAAAGTTCGGACATCCATGATACTGGAGGAGTGCCTTGCGTCGATCGCAATATGGTCAATCTGGTTGACGGTTGATTGATCGGGAGATCTCCATGTCCCTTTGTGGATATTGAGATGCGGGAACTGTGTACTAGCTACCACAACGTGTCGCCGCGCAGCAAAGTCGATCAGCCTGAATCCGTTATCGGAGGTCGTGTCGTGCAGGCTATGCTTTCCGACAGTACGACCAAAGTACTGTCGGAATGAAAGATGAGCTTAAGTCGGCCTTAAGAAATGTCCCATTACACGCAATTCAAATGCCACTACCATAATAGAATTTTACTCGATTTCGTTAGGTCTTCGTTAACTTTTGTTGGCTTAAGTTTTTGTTTTTGCTTATCATAAGATCATTAATTGTCTTATTTAAGCCCATATTTATGTTGAAAAGTGCTTCAAAAGATTTGTGTAAGATGGAAATATATCGAGTATTGTACGTTGACCTCAAAAGTTTAAGCACTTTTTAATTCGGACTATCGGCCACTGACAGCAACTACTTATCATATTTTATCGTATTGAAAAAAAACTTTGTACTTATGACAAAAGATGTTTTGTTATATTGCGGAAAATTGCATTTGTGGAAAGAAAAAAATTTTCTGCTAGTTTAGAAAAAATAAGGAGACTGCCAAAAACTACCAAAAACTAAGGGTAGCTTATTTTAATAATTGAAAATTATTTACCTGACAAGCAATTAACATTATTTACATGACAAACTTATTCACGCGGTTGTTGGCTATTAAACGTTGTATGTCAAAAAACTGCTTTTTTCTATTTATTCTCTAAGGAAAGGCGAACCTTACACTGAAACAGTGTTAAGGCTAAGGTTCTTCTTAAGGTAAGAAATTAAATGACAAAAGTAAAATAATCTTCATTTTGAAAATTGAAAATGTTTTTGCTGAATTGACAATCTAAGTTTCGTTGTTGCGATAAAAACTTTAACGAAACTTGTTGTTTCAAACTAAAACAAAATAAATAAGCTTTGTTACAAAATATTTTGTCAATTTAACAAACAGCTCATTTGAATCGATTGAAATTGACTTGAATTAATAGTTTTTTTTTTTTGCTAATTCAACAGCAAAAGTTGAAATTCAATAACAAGTTGTTAATATCACCTACAAAATTACTTCCAGTGTATAAAAAAACGACAACGATGTAGTTTTCGTCAATAGAAGAGAAAAGAAGAATCACGTGTCAGAACGAAGAGATTCAAAGAGATTGTTTAAACATGTCCAAAAATATTGCATTTTATCAATAACAATAACAATTAACAACAAAACTAAACCCCGTAAAACATAGTGGCATTTTGAAGAAATAGAAGTGCCCCACTCTTTTTGTTACTCAGTGTATAACTCTTAAATGCTTTGAAACCATATGAATCAAACTTTCTTGTTATCTTTTGGTGACGATAGCGATAACACGCTTTCCAGAAATCGTCATATCGATATCAAACTAAATGTCAGACTGGTGGGTGCGTTTTGAAGATTATATTCATATAACAAAAGTAAGATGCGTTTCAAAGCAAATAATGGTGTTCTAGTGAAACTCGTGCTTGTTTTCGCGGCAAGTGTTGTGATATTTTTGTATCTACACATGACTAACCAAAAGCATATAAACAAAATTCTGCCAAAACTCAATTTAAACGAAATTTATAAACTAAAAGAAAAGCCACAATTACAAATAAGGCAAAATGGAGAGTTTTGGATTCTAGAAAATTATATAATCGCCGAAAAACAATTTGATTATCTTGAATCGGTGACCTTTACAACACATGGTGAATACACTTATTTGGATAACTTGGAGGAGATTGTTCAGAGGTATGTATGTACTCTTCATAATGTAACAAGTTCGCCAACTTGTTTACCATACAATAGATAGTGACAATGTTTTTTACTGCCATTGCCAATGGAGTATTAAAAACTCCTTTAAAAGACTAGGTTTTTAGAGCGTTTTTAACGTCGGTTGCCTGCTAGACACACAAAAAGTCAATGGATGTGTTAAATTCATTATCAACCTAAAGTATTTAAATTTAAAATAAATGTGTTTATAAAATACTATGCTTTACAGCTAAAATTGAGTGATAAGCATAAGCCGTAATTGCCAGTTTAAACAAATCAACTGATATGCTTATGGTCGCTTAGTAAAAGCTATTCGATATGCATGTTCTAGTGAACTTGTTTTAAATGAACGTAAGCTGAAGTTTTTTAAAAATACAAATGGCTCTAAAGCATGCGAAGAAACGCTTTTCCTGGGAGTTGTCAATGCAGTGGCACTGAAAGGTAAAGTACGTTCCGATACTCCAAAATTGTCATTGGGTTTTGAGCCGACAATCGCCAGTTTTCTGCATAATATGTATTGACTATTCAAATTTCAAATCCTGCCAATATACCTATTTATTTATACAAGGGAAGATAAAGGTATTGAAGGCATTTTGATAAGAAGAACCGTTAATGTAGGCAATGGTTAAAGAGACCCATATCCACTGTTTTATTTTTAAACTTTCCTTAACATCAAATTGTTGAAGAACACTCATTTAAAGCTTAATCCTGTTTTTTTTTTTTAGATGGAACGCACCTATTAGCGTCGCAATTTTCGCACCAGGTTCCGACTTCTACAAGACTTTGCAAAGCATAGACTACCTTCGCAAATGTGCCAAGCATAATAAACTTATACGAGAGCTTATAACGTTCCATCTATACTTTCCATCATCTCACACCCCAACATTTATTCCCAAGACCCCAGAAGAGTTCAGAAAAATCTCTACTGACTGCGCCAAAATGCCTCCATTTATGGAGAAATCAAGCGATACCTATCGCCATACGGAGTTCCTTCTCTACCCGATAAATGTCAGTCGAAATATCGCCCGCCGATTGGCTAAAACCCATTTTAGTTTTCCCTGTGATATCGAGATGTATCCGAATTGGAATATCGCCGAGAGATTTATGGCAATGGTCCGAAGGAAACCCAATATGTTATTTGAAAAACGTAAGTATGTGAAACCAACTTAAAGATCTATTGAACAGAAACATGTAATAGAATATTTAACAGAGTTTACCCACTGGCGGTGTTCGAAGTAGAACGTGGCCAAAAAATTCCCAACAAAAAGCGAGAACTTATAGAGATGATGAATGCGGGCAAGGCAATACCATTTCATCAAAACGTGTGTCAGCGTTGTCATGAGATTCCCGAGTTGAGCAGGTGGCTAATGGAAGACGAGATTGAGGATATGTTGGATGTATTTCTGGTTGCAAAACATCAACCTAGCTGGGAGCCATTTTACATAACAACCAATTCAGAGCCTTTTTTTGATGAACGCTACACGTGGGAAGGACGATATGACAAACAAATACAGGTAAGTTGTTGAAGTGTGCTTAATTTGACCATAGAGAATAATTTTTTGTTCCTCTTTAAAGGCAGTTACACTGTCGATAATGGACTACGATTTCTGCATATTGAGGAACGCCTTTTTAGTTCATCGGCCAGGAATTAAAAAGCCGGTTCCGACAGGAACCTACAGTCCTCAGATTGAAAAAATGAAATTCCGAACTGCCTCTGAAATATTGCCACAGCTGCGAATTTTGTATGGATCATTTACAGAAATTGAGATTGCGCGAACGTGACAATAAAGTCTGTAAATCAGTTATAGAAAATTCAAGAGAAAAAGAAAATGATTTTATCTCCATAAATGCCAGGGACTAAATGCGATTTAGTTGTAAGTAGCACCAATTTCGACATAAAAATAAATTTATTGAACGTTTATGATTTGGACATGTTATCTTTTTGGGTTTTTTTGATAGTGTGTATAACAAGTATACATGGTGTGTGAGCCTCCTAATTCCGAATGTGTTTGTTAAAATTTTCAGCCTCATTCTTAGGGACTGTTAGTTAAGATTTTAAGTTAACTAGTTTTAGACAAAAATTGTTCAGTGCCTAAAAATACTCTCTGATGCGCCAAGTAACATAGAAGCTCTTGTTATGGCCACCGTTACGTATAATAAAACCTTAGGTTCTTGAAGTAGTTTCTAAACAAGTAACGGGACCCCTTACAACACCCTTATAAGGGCTATTTGACTTTTTAAAGAACTTAATTTTGGGTTCAAAAAGGGTTCTACTTGAAACTCTTCTAGAACTTATTTGACAGCCAATACATATTTAAAAGAATATGTAGGTACACACACTTTCATGGTGCGATTTTTCTTTTACTTGAGTGTATATACAGGGTGTTTCCAAATTCGATGCAAATATTTTGACACAAGATTCTTGGGTATATTTGAAGAAAAAAATTGTTCCACAGTATGGGCCTATCTCAAATTTTGATACCACTTATTGGGAATTCAAGAAAACACCTACTTTGAGGTACCTTGACCCATACTAACACAAATATCTCCGCTAACACTTACAACAGGTACTTCATTAAGGACTCAAATTTTATAAGAAATAGTACACCTTTTAACTGCATTAAAATAAAATTGATGACTTTTTTAACTTTCGAGATATTTGCTTTTAAGTCGGATCCTTTTTCCCTGCCCATGACATTTTTTTGACTTTCAAGACACATTTCTGCGAAAAATGCGTAATAAACATATCGGTAATTTTTTTTTCTAGTGCACCTAACAATATTTAATAAAAATGGCTAAGACAAGTTACCCGAAAAACCCACAGATTTTATGATACTTGGGAAATTCCATAGCAGGTAAAATTATGAAAAACTCTTTTCACGAAGCCGCGACAGGTATAAGGTGGAAATATGATTTGTTACCTACTTTTGTAACCGCGATTGACAACAAGAACGATTTTTTGACTATGTATTAATAATTTACGTAGGTTTTAGAGCATGCATTTTTATTAGACTACCTGATAAAAAGGTAATTTCCCTATCATTTTTCTGTTAAATCCCAAAAAGGATTAAGTTTGAGGTTGGTCGCCTAGTTGGAAAATTTACCTAATGTAAATTGTATAAAAGGTTAGAAAACAAAATTAAATCCATCAAAGTCATTTTTGAAGCCGAGGTGACACAACAGTTTTTAAGAAACCCTACTTGAAATGGCATCTTTTACAAACGAAGAATACGCCGATATTATCTACGTTTATGGGATGTGCAACGGAAGTTCTATTAGAGCACAACAAAGATACCATCAGCTTTATCCTAACCGAAGAGTACCTAATCCCCGCGTATTTACAAATTCGTTTCGAAGACTTCGGGAAACGGGATCTGTTTCAACAAGACGACCTAACGCAGGAGCTTCACCAGGAAGAATTGCAGTTGATGAAAGAATACTGGAAGCGGTTGCAAATGATCCATCAATCAGCATCAGGCGCTTATCCTTGCGATTTAATGTTTCAACACATAAAATTGTTCGTCTCCTGCATACGGAAAACTTGTATCCATACATCCATACCACCATACACCTGTGCAGGAACTGCTTCCGAGTGATTTGGAGCCGAGACTTGAGTTTTGCAACTGGTTGTTAGAGCGGAACTTGGATGACAACGGTTTTATAAGCAGAATCCTATAGACGGACGAATCTCAATTTACTAGAGATGGGATTACAAATTTTCACAATCTACACACATGGGCTGCGGAAAACCCACACACAAGGAGAGAGTCATCATTTCAACACAGATTTAGCGTCAGTTTGTGGGCAGGTGTTATTGGAAACAACTTAATCGGTCCCTTCAAACTGCCACCCACACTGAATTCTGCAAACTATCTGGAATTTTTGCGCAATGATTTAACAGATCTACTGGAGGATATTCCGGTAACTCAACGAGCTTCGTCATATTTTCAACAGGATGGAGCCCCAGCCCAAAAGTACGCTGG
The DNA here is from genome assembly GCA_947623515.1 of Neoascia interrupta. Classification (NCBI taxonomy): domain Eukaryota; kingdom Metazoa; phylum Arthropoda; class Insecta; order Diptera; family Syrphidae; genus Neoascia; species Neoascia interrupta. The sequence goes on along the minus strand of OX392462.1, from coordinate 56,763,403 downwards.
TCGTTGGATAGGAAGAAATGGACCAGTTCACTGGCCTGCAAGATCTCCAGACCTTACAATTATGAATTTTTTTGTATGGGGGAGAATGAAAGAACTTGTTTATTCTACAGAAATATCAACTGTAAATGATTTAGAAGATCGCATTCTCCAAGCCTCGTCACAAGTGAGGCAGGAGTTATCCTCAATAAACGTTAACAGCGCAATCCAAAAACGGGCTCTAGCATGCATACAAAATGGAGGAGGACACTTTGAACACCTTTTTTGATTGTAAAGTTAACTTAATGAAATAAAAAAAAACATAAACCAAACACAAGCATTTTTATTCAGAATAATAGGAATTGAACACTATGAATCGAGTTTTTCATAATTTTATCTGCTATGGAATTTCCCAAGTATCATAAAATCTGTGGGTTTTTCGGGTAACTTGTCTTAGCAATTTTTATTAAATATTGTTAGATGCACTAGAAAAAAAAAAATTACCGATATGTTTAATACGCATTTTTCGCAGAAATGTGTCTTGAAAGTCAAAAAAATGTCATGGGCAGGGAAAAAGGATCCGACTTAAAAGCAAATATCTCGAAAGTTAAAAAAGTCATCAATTTTATTTTAATGCAGTTAAAAGGAGTACTATTTTTTATAAAATTTAAGTCCTAAATGAAGTACCTGTTGTAAGTGTTAGCGGAGATATTTGTGTTAGTATGGGTCAAGGTACCTCAAAGTAGGTGTTTTCTTAAATTCCCAATAAGTGGTATCAAAATTTGAGATAGGCCCATACTGTGGAACAATTTTTTTCTTCAAATATACCCAAGAATCTTGTGTCAAAATATTTGCATTGAATTTGGAAACACCCTGTATACATTCTTTTCTTATTCTTTGTTTTTACACAAATAACTTCGTTCCTGTTTAGTAAGGTGATGAAATTAATGAGAAAAGAATACATTTCCTTAACAGAAAACAAGGTGTGAATAGAATTTCTTCGAATGACTTATTAAAATAGGACGAAAATAAACAATGCGTTTCTTGAAATATTAAATATAAGATTAAATGAAGAATGCAAGGTTTTATGTTCTAAAACTCACATAGCACCATTAAAACACTTGAGGTGTTCTGCGTTACATTTTTAGAAACTTTATGTTCTATGTAGCACCGTCTAGCTGCATGTAGAACTATTATAAGGTTTTGTGCTATTTTGTTAAACATGGCGCTTATTCATTTAGGGTTTCCATCATTCTCTTTTCTTTTATGCTATACGTTGGTTTCTGTTCACTAGTATAAGTGGTTTAACAGGTTTTTAGAACCTGTCTTTAGAACCTATGCTATAAAACCTTAGTCCACAGCATTCATAGACTTTTAACTTCAGTGCTATTGCAATTCTATGCAAATGATACGTAAAATGGTTTTAGCCCACTCTAAATCTAAGCACACTACATAAGCATTGAATTATTCAAAGCAATTTGTACAATTTTTTGCAGGAAAAGTAAAGTTTTTTAGTGCCTATGCTTGGGCGGTTATTTCATCTGCAGTAGCCGGTAAAATACGACAATTTATAGGGAATGGTTGACAATATAAATAGCTATAACATGAAAATTAACTGACGACATTATAAGTTGGAACAGGATAACTCAAAAAATTATAGAAGTTAGCTAGTGAGTAAGTGGAAGATATAGTTGGTCTGAATTCTCATATCTTGTGTGTCGTTTAATTGTAACGAACACAACTCCAAAAATCCTGAAAATCTTACTTTGATGAAACCGGAAAAGGAAACTTAGGAAATGCGTTTGAAGAGGGAAAAATGCCAACAAAACGCTTACACCATGTCTCAGGTCTCTAGATCATTTTTTAAGTTTAAAACGCTAAAAACTTCACGCATACTGATTGACAAGCAAGTGACTTTTCTAGGCAACGGTCTTCAGAATTCTGCTTATTCAAAATTCTGACTCACACAATAAAACTCTGCTTATTCTGCTTTTTAAGCTGACTTTTCACTTTTTTGAAGTAAAGTTAAGGTAAACAAGTATGTAAGCACAAGAGTTCGTCTGTAACGAACTTCTGAATACCCGTTGGTCCCAACAGCCAAGAAACAGGCTTGGCGAAAGGTTAGAAAACGATAACAGATCTGCAACCAAGATGATTTGGCAAACTCTTCGCCGTCTCAGAAGAAAGAAGTTAAATATCGTACAAGGAGGGGTTAAATCCAAAGACGGTACACTTCTTTCCAATTAGAGTGAGCACGTTTCGGAGCTGCTCAATCCCCAACAGGCCACTGAAGATGTCAATCCCATTGCTGACGAGATTAGGGCGGAGAATAGTTCTATAGTACATCAAATCATTGCCGCGATTAAATCGCTTTAAGTGGGTAAGTCTGCTGGAGTTGATTAAATCCGGCCAGAAATGCTCAAGGCAATGGGTGAATAAGGTGTTAAATGGGTAACACGTGTTATTAAGGTGGCCGAAAGCGGGAAAGCACTTAGCAAACAGGAGTTAAAGAGCTCATTTTCAAAAAAGGGGGCAAGAGTTTGCTCTCACTATAGGGGTATATTTCTCTTAAGCTTCCTGGAAAAGTATTCGCGAAGGTGTTGGAAGCGCGATAAATCATGAGAAAATTCGTCAAAAGCAAAAATTAATGCTAAAACAGTTTTTTTCCGAAAACGCCTCCTGAAAGTGGGCGGAGCTCAATGCCTTGTATGTAACATGGCAATGTCTTTAATATCCGAGAGATTTTTAATCTTTAATTCCGAGGGATCAGATTTTTAAAGATTTGACGTGTTAAAAGTGGGCATAGTCAATAGTCCAATTTTTGTCTTTTAAAGGCTTCTTACCACTATTGCTCTGCACCAAATTTTTCCTACGCCTAGTCTAACTTGACCAAGAAACATATCGAAACGAATTGTTAATTTTAGGTTGTCTAACACCTTAGTCAATAATGGGCGTGGCTATGGGCGGATTTTATCAATTTTCAGGTCGAGGCAAGAAAAACGTTTAACGGTCTACGGTCGTTAATGCACTATTTTACAAAGCTAAACAATGGATAAGTTCCTAACTTACTAAGACTAGTGAAGGTGTAAGTTTTTTTTTAGGGAGGAGTCAATTAGTAAAGAAAATACACTAAGTACAATTATCTGAATCCCGTCCCATAACAATGTCTTTTTTTAGTTTTTGATTTATACAAAAGCATTTAAATGTTTCTTAAGTAAACCTTATAAAATTTTGTAAAATAATCATAAATAAAATAACTGAAATTACAATAAAATCAAAGACACCATATCATGACAGTTTTTTTTTCTATTTATTTTCTTATTTTATTTTTATTACATTTTTTGATTTTATTATTTTTTTCTGCAATACTTTTGTGTTTTTATATTTTAAACTTTACATAAATAAATAACTTTACCATTTAATCTAATACTAAAAAAAAAAAAATATTATATTACAAAAATATATACATAATATATCTCTTATAAAATAATATTAAAGTGCTCTTGAATAACTTAGTTATACAATATATTTTTATTTTTACCAAGCTACGAGAATTAATACAGTTTTTTTTTTAACTTCTTCTTTTTCTGTAACATTAACAGTTGAATCTTATTATGTTTTGAAAGGAGTTAATAATGTCAGCGACGGAATGTTTTTTTTTTTTTTGTTGAAAAGCTGAAGCTTAAGGGATTAAGAGAAAAATCAGAAAACAAAGAAAAAGAAACATAAAACAAAGCAATGGGGGAGTAGTTCAAAACAAACTAAGCTTGCATTAAGTTCTCAAAAAAGTGATTAAAGGCTCAGCTAGAATCACCGAGCGCTCTTCTTATTAGCAAAAGATGCAGCAACAGAAGGAACGAAAAGTCAATTGAATCCGTGGGAGGGATTTACATACTTAAAACAGCTTTAACAGGTTGAAATACCTTGGAAAGTCAATCATGGCTATAAAAAAAAAACAAGAAAAGCCAAAATGCCCTGCCGCCATAAAAATTCATAAAAAAAGGCAAACAATTTGTTTGTGGAGTGAAAATTGTTTCTTTCGTAAAATGGACAACTTAGTGTAACAAGTTCACAGCAAGTACTTCTTGGAATCTTTAGAACTTCTAGAGTGAATAAAACATGAAAATTTATTTTCTTATAAAACAAAACCTTGTGAGTCACAACAAGGTCGTTGTAACTTTAAGCGCTGTATAAACTTAACAAATATGTAGTATTTCTATTGACAGAACTGACGTAAGTTATTTTCGGGTAAATAGTTTGGGATATGTATTTATTTTTTTTGTATGCCAACCAATGGTTTTGGTTATCACATTTTATAAACTTTTAGATTTTTTTTTATTTACTTTTTTTTTCAGGTACTGTTAAAGATAAATGCCTGAATATACAACTTAACTAAACTTAAATAGCAAAAGATAAATACATAAAGAAAAAAATAAAACAAAAAACTTTCTCAAGTCTTGTAGAGTTCACGTTATAACTTTGTTTCAAATTAAACAAAAATTTAGAGAGCTCTTTAAGTGCTTGTGTTCCTAGAATGTGTGATTGTAGTTATTATTATTATTGGTAATATTGTCATTGTAAGAATATTAAATTTAGTTTTAGGTCTCTTGAGATGTCGAAGTAATTGATTTTAAAGTTTTTTTTTTTTAGAATAACTTATAAACTAGTGGAATTTAACTAGACTACTAACTAAGTTATGGTGTTAGCACCTATTTGCATTTCCTGTGTCAATCTCGTACTGGTGCTACTGGTGGGAATTGGACTTCATCGTAGATTTTCGCTGGCGAGTCTATAGCGTCACAAAGGCTGCGATATTTGGCAGATTCTGCTAGAATAAAAGAGGGGTTATGTAGTTTTAAAAGTTCAAGTTTGGGTAAGGCCTTAGATTGCTAGTTCGGAAGAGGGGGGTTGATTGATGAATGATTCTTGATGAGTGATTGTGAGTGCTTTTTGGGCTATTGTATGCGATAAAAATTATAGTTTTGTGCTTGTATAGAGTGAAATTAATCCATTTTGAGTGGTGTTTTAAGGCTTGAGATTATAAAAGTTGATTGATGAATATAGTTCTTGAGCAGGTAGTTTTTTTTTTAAATTTCACTTTAAATTGGTTTTGTTTGGAAATGTTTGATTTAATTTTAGAAAATATATTTTATTATGAAGTTAGGTTATTTTATTTTAGAGTTCGGGGTTATAATGTTGATGTGTTTACCCGTTTGTTTTCGAACAAAATTTTTTATACAACCACCTTGCAACATCAAGGGCTCATTTCTCAGTTAAGTGATTTTCTTCTGTGTTCAGTATGAACTTGTTATTATTATGCTTTATTCTAAACAGAAAATATTTTATTTATTTATTTATATTTTTTCAGAATTTATTTTTTTATTTCAAGTTTATAAGATGAGGAAAAGTAAAAAATCTTGTCTTTGGTAGTTGTAAAAATGAACGCCATCCTTTCGTGAATATTAAGAAAACTCTGTATCTTACTTCCGTTTAAAGCTCTTAAAGAAAACATCAATCATTTTCTTTATTGCTTTCTTCGGTTAGTTTCTGTGTCTCCCTGAATTCTTAAGGCAAATAAACTGGTCAGAAAAATGGGTTGAAAGTCTTCGTTTTGTAATTTTTGGAAATAATTTTGGGCAATGATGAGGATATCTGTTTCCATTTACATCATCATTCAACTCTTTGCTCTTCTTGACAGCTAGAAATTGCTCGCGTGAAAACCACTTTGAAATAGAGTACTGTTGAGTCTTAACTCTTTGCAGCAATATGAAAATTAGGTTAATTTCACATTATTCATGGCATCAACAAGCTAAACGTTAATCGAGGTCTTGGATAGCCTTAATTTTGACTTTCTAGCTTATTCTACAATGAAGCGTATGTTGTCATTGCATTCGTTGATCTTGGTGCCGAGAATCAGTCGTGTACATACAGTTTTTGTTAAGACCGATGTTTTGGCTTAACATAAGCTTGCGATACCTTATAATCATAACCTCATTTTGACATAATGAAAATTGTTATTTTTCTTTGAGATCCTTTCAAATTTTAACGTATACGATCTTTTGCTAAAAATGGTATCCCTGGTAATTCGGACCTATTAACACGGTTTTCATCTTGCCCATAGTTTTATTGTGAAAAATTAGAACTTCATTAAAGTTTGTAAAATCCGTTTCAAATGACTGTTTTTAAGGTTGTAGGTTCACTCGGTGAAGGCCCTACCAATTGCGCCATATGGCGTCACACAACGCTTTTTTCGAAGCTCTTAATTCGAAAAAGCGGACACAAGAACCCAGTACTCCTTGTACCGCATTTGATGAAAGTACATACTGTGGCGTACTCATTGAGAATGTAAGCTCCCCGAGGATTTTTTAGGGACAGAATTCGGTGCTGTAAAAATCGGACGTTTTAGTATTTTTTTTTTGTCAATAATTGTACAATGACAATTGTACAACTGGCTGAAAGGTTGGTCACTTAGGCTGAAATTGTTTTTTTTTTAGTGCTCGAAGTCTTCAGAAAGTAGTTCACTGTGTTGGTAAGAGGACAAACTTGTTACGATTTTTGTCCTAAATCTTTGAAAAGCAATTTAAACAAAATATTATTAATTTCTACAGTGAATCGACATGAATAACTACTGTGCACCCGTTGTTTTTTTTTAAATTTTATCAAATGCGCTCAAATTTAAAAAAAAGAGTATCGCTGCACACTAGGTACCAACAGCATGTGTCAGGGACTGGAGAATATCTAGTGAGCCTTCTCGCAGGATCACAAATTTTTGATTTAGACAATACATACATACATCACAGCTAGCTTACCCTGTTAGGAACATACATCACAGCTAGCTTACCCTGTTTGGAAAAAGTCGAACGACTGATACCAATAAGTCTGTCAGGCACAATACTGACACCAGTCAAAGAAGTTATATCTAGGTCTAAACCTAGACAGGAAACTCATCTGGAAAAACCACACAAAAGAGATAACAAGGAAAGCGACGCCAGCTTTAATGATTTGTCGGAGTTTAGCGGACCAATCCTGTTGATGCATTCCAATAATCCTTAGGTGGGTATGTATTGCTATTGTGAGACCAATGATCATATGGGGCAATTGCGTGGGCGCGTGGGCAAAAAGAACTAGTCTGGCAACCATGAGGAGACACTACTTAACAAGGTAAAAAGACTAGCCTTGCCCAAGAGCAGCCATGGAGGTGCTATTGGAGCTGACTCCTCTGCACCTAATGGTTGAGGTATGTGCAAGCAAAACAGTCTCAAGAATAGCCAAAGAAAGGAATAGGAAGAGACAGGTACATTACATTGAAGCAATTCGATGCACTACTAAGTAAACTACCACTAAGTAAACTACCACTAAACGGCCCTTCCTAAGGGTGAGACTATAAGAAGGTTCGACAACCAAAAGAAGTTGTAAGGCTTAGCAACAAAAATTGCTGGAGCAATGAATCCACCATTTGTATTCTGAGCAACAAAACAACAAAATGGTGTACAGATTGGGTTAAAAACCGATCAAGGAACAGGAGCAGGTGTGTTTGGGCCTATAATCAAATAAACTGAACCCATTAGCAAGAGTACCAGCATCTTTCAGGCTGAGATTTATGTCACAGACAGATGTCGGACATATCGGAAACCTCATTAGTTGTGACCTTTTAATTTTATGCTTCATTGTCAAGTAAGTTGTTTTTTCAGTCGTTTATGCGGCCCTCACACGGTTAATCGATTGACGTCAATCATGTCCACGTATTTGTGAAAATTTATCTGTATGGACACACATTCGAGTGAAGCTGATTGATGAAAGACAAAACAATTTTGATTTTGCATGATGAGCGTGATGCCGATTGATGTGTGTAAGAGCTAGATTGACGAAAAAATTAATCATTTTTGATTTCGAGCGTAAGGCAACATTAATTGTAAAAATATATGAAATTGCGGTTGCACAGACATAAAATTAAACAAAACACTAAAAATATTTTTCAATCGCTTGAGCTGTGTAAGGGGTGAAATCAATCTATAATTCTCTATAATTCTATACGTACACGATAATCGACATCAACCGATTGACCGTGTAAGGTGCGCATTACAATTATAGGAAGGAGTACTGTGAGGACTCCATGATCCACTATAGCTGTGCAGGCCGGGTTCAGATGACCGTAAAAACGACCTTCGATTTCGTAAGAAATTTCTCAAATTTCGGCAAATTTCCAGCAAATAACGGTGTTCTAGAAGATGATATACATCCTGTCATCTAGGCAATTTTCGCCTGCCAGCAATGAACATTCCACCAGGATTCTACACCAGCTAACAAGGCGAAAACCACTCAAGAATGTCTGAAAACAACAATGTGCCGTACTTCATATCACCGACGAAGTGATATGAATCATTAAAAAAAAAGGTTGTGGTCCATACTCTACTCATTCTTCAAGCGAGTCATTGCCCGTGCTGTAAACTATTTCCCAATGAATAAGGTACACCGATTGATCGTGTAAGGTGCGCATTACAATTATAGAGAGGAGTACTGTGAGGAATCCAAGAGCCACTATAGCTGTGCAGGCCGGATTCAGGCGACCGTAAAGACGACCTTCGATTTCGTGAGAAATGTCTCAAATTTCGGCAAATTTCCAGCAAATAACTGTGTTCTAGAAAATGATATACATCCTGTCAACTAGGCAATTTTCGCCTGCCAGCAATGGACATTCCACCAGGATTCTACACCAGCTAACAAGGCGAAAACCACTCAAGAATGTCTGAAAACAACAATGTGCCGAAATTCATATCACCGACGAAGTGATATGAATCATTAAAAAAAAAGTTGTGGTCCATCCTCTACTCATTCTTCAAGCGAGTCCTTGCCCGTGCTGTAAACTATTTCCCTATGAATAAGGCGCGTGATATGATCGATGATTGGCCAGTGCGTCTCACGTCTTACATTAGGGCAAATGGCGGCCTAAAATGACGTGTTTTATAAGTCGAAGCCATTAATATTCCTCACAAATAATTTCATAAAAGTTTTTAAAAATATCATATTGGAAAATCATCGCAGACGTCGACCATTGTTTTGACATTCACTGAAGTTGTGACATCCTGTTGAATAGATGTTTTTTTTACAAAGCTCCTGTGAAGTACATATTTAATCATGGTTGTAAAACCGATATTTAAAAAAAAAAAAAACGAGTGTTATCCTGCCGTTTTGTAGTCATACGGGGTCGAGGTTCATCTTCGGGGTTTTTTCTCAATTTTTCTAGTCGCACTCTGACTTGTTGATTATGAAACACGTGTTATCTTAACTATTTTAATAAGTTTCCGAGATTTTTAAAGGAAAAATTCTTGCAATATATTCTGTTATCCTTGAATATTTGCGCAATCTTCTAGCAGAGTTTCTAAGTTGAGAACGTTTCAAGTGGCGTCTATCGTTGTTGAGCCTGCAGACTTATTCTGTTGTTTGAGTCGACCTATTTTCTTCTTTTTCAATAATTCATCTTTTTTCTTCAAATCACATCGTTGATTGACAAAAATTTATTTCAGCTTATTCAGGTTTTTGGTTTTGCCACAAATTTTAACAGGAACCACTTATTGCAAGACAGATCCCGATTTAATACATCTCATTAACTTTTATCGTTTAGAAAATGCTTCTTAAGCTGAGCCATTTCTTTTGATTGAAAGGACTCCTCAGGCCATAGCCGAAAGCCTCTAATTAGATTCTCTAAAGAAAATTAAACCGATTCAACGGTTTTGTTCCTTTCGCCTTACGCCAATTTGATAAAGTCTTGCGTTTAACTTCCAGCATGCTCTTCTATATTGTTACGAAGAATGCTAATGCATTAAAAACCGCTGACTGCTGATCACCACGTGGTATTGTGCAATTTGTATTTCAGCGATAGTCGGCCTTTAGTACCCAGGCAAAACCAAGACCGGTAGTTTTGCCCCCTAGTTTTGCCCGTAAACGGTACGTTACATTATTCTGACTCCAAAAGTTTAAACAAATTCCAACTAACCCTTTCAATCTGCTAAAGGAAGAATAGCAGCTTGTTTTCATCGGCATTTACTGCCTCTGCAAAAAATGTTTGCGGAGTCAAGCGACCTGGTTAAAAACACTTGTATCTCCCGAACCCCGTGCAATGAGGCGCGAAGAATATGCAAACTGGTGGCTGAACAGTCAAGGAACAGTCATTTAATATCTTAACGGGAGGTTGCAACACGATTGTAGATTTGCAAGGAATAAAACAGACTAACGCTTTCTTTGATCAGTCGATATAGAAAACACTAAAAGATGGTAAGGCCAGAACAAAAGTACATAGCTGCAGAGTTTTACAAGCACGGATCGACATTGTTTGCTAGTATACTGGAACACCTTTGCAATAATATTCTGAAAGATGGACCATCTCATTTAACTCATCCACAAAAATAAGAAACAATTAATCAACTTGTGACCCTTGCAATTATCGAGGAAAACATAGAATATCAAATATTTTGGGTAATCCTGAAAAAGTGGCATAGTGCATGGGTATCAAAAAGTGATCTTGATGCAATGATAACCAACCCCAAATGGACAATTTATAAGTAATACCTGTGAGTTCATTAGCCTGTTCTCCTTTCAATATTCCTGCGTATGAGTTATCTTTTTTCATTTCAGGATTTTCAATCACTACCGCTGGAGTTGTTGACATCTTGTTCATACTCTCGCTGAGATTCAATTCTGAAAGAAAGTAAAACACACAAATTAGAACAGTTCGAAACCAAAAATCTCAATCAATCCTCTTCCATCATACCAATTACTCCCTCAAGCGTGCTCCTTAAATCATGAACTCGCACCAGCTTACAGCTTCCTCCTTTTGTATCACTAAAGTCGTATATGTACATAAACCCGTCTTCACACGCCACCATAAGCTTGAGCTCCTTTTGTACTTTCGCCAGGCCACAAACATGTTTAAGGCCGGGTTGCGACAACACTGCCGTCGCAAATGCTCGATCCTGATTGAGTACATCACAGACCTGACTAGGGAAATACGTTGATACTGCTTTCGTTAAGTATCCCGACCAACCACCGCTGGACTCTGTTGGCTGCGACCCGCTAATGTCTTCTAGTGACGAGGCTCCAATTATCTCGGAGCCATCCAGTACAGCCTTTCGTTCGGTCAGTTCGACGGCTTTTAAATCGATCTTAAATATATGTACAGTTTCAGTGTTTGAGCTAGCGCAAAGGAAGTCCGCGTTAGCGCTGAACACAAGAGATGCAATTCGAACACATCGCTTCACCCCACGTCGGAATTCCTGCACTCGCTGGCCGTTCTTTACACAGAACACTCGAATCACAGTTCCTCGCTCTGAAGCAGTCGCGATGAGCACTCCATTGGGTGAGAAGCTTATCGCTGACAACGCCGTCTCGTGTGCCTTGATCGTAAGACCCGGTTTCAGTTTGTTCGCATTGAATATTCGCAGTTCACCCGAGGTCGCAGATACCGGGTAAGCTAGGTGTGAATTTAGGGACAATGTACACAGACCCAATTCGTTTGGCGATATATTCTCAATCGAATGCAGGATCTTCATGTCACGGATATCGTGTATGTGAATACTTTCGGCCAAACACACCACCAAACGGTATCGATTCATTCGTACGCAGAGAATTGTCGATGGGTAAACGCAGTTGCAGATGTCCAGCTTCTTCTTGAAATGCAGCATTTTCAAACAGTTCGGTTTGTTTTCGGTGACCAGCACCACTAGGCTGCTATTGAACAGCCGTTCGACAATTCGAATGTTCTCATTCTCTTTGGAGTAGATTTCATCGACCTTGTCGACAGATGAGATCGAATACAGGCGGTAGCCAGTTTTACTTAGCACAGAAATGGATCTAAAATTATAAGAAAGGCAAGGAAGATTTTAAAAACCTGTGAAAGTAGTTTGGAAAATATTTATAAAAATTATAATTATGAGGTGTTTGGAATTGAGAGCAGTATAGAAGCTACCTTCACAAACAAGTTAGCAAGGGCAAGAGCTCATCTCTAACGATCTTCGCTAGGCAGGTAGGTACAAAAACTTTTTAAAAAATTTCGAATAAAGATGTCAAATTGAAATTTTATTAATTAAAACGATAGAACGTTTTATTGCTTAGGTACCTAAGTATATTGGGAATAAATTATTTTATTCGTGAGTCGATTAAGGAATAAAATAGTTCGTCATTCAAATATTTTTACTGCGAATAAATGGAAATTTTTTATTATTCCCGAATGACGAATATTACTCGAATAAATTTTGCCTAACTCTGTAAATTCTGCTTGAAAACATCCAGCAAAGTAGGTTAAAAATAACTTTACTCGATTCCGACCGATTGGTCCGAGAACCGAGACCAATACTAAATTTTTAGTACCCGCATAACATTCAGTTGCATATGCACCCCACTAGCTTCCCGTGTTAGGATGTTTTCGCTCGTTTTCCCTTTTTTTTTTCCTCCGTACCTTGCCGAAATTACCTTTTTTCCTCAAGTCTTTTTTGAATGAAATATTTGTTTACACCTATGCCTAAAAAATTTTTTATAGCCATAAAAAAGTGTCAAAAAACAAAACAAATATTCTTTATTCAATTAAAAATAAATCAATAAAAAGTAACAAAATAAATTATATTTCTAAGAAAAGTTCTTATAAAAACAAGTGGGTAAGTGCAAGATTTTCTTTACTTAAAATATAACTTCTATGTACCCGACCCTATAAACCATGTAACACCAAATCTTAAAGTTTCTTGGCCCGAATTGATATATTATTTGTATAAGCCACGCCCCCAAAAGTGGGCATGGGCTTAAAATTAAAATCAATTAGTTTGTTTAATTATTGTTTAATTATTTTAACTAATTTAATCAATTAGTTAAAATCAATTAGTAATTTTGTTCGAATCATGAGAAAATACGGTAAAAGCGAAAATTATTTCAGAAAAAAAAACTGTTTTTCCTAAAAACGCCCCTTAAAAGTGGGCGGACTCAAAACTTTGTATGGAGCAAACTAAGCAAATAGTAATATCTTTATTTGTCATATTATTTTTTTGCTTTGGAGTCAACTTTCCGAGAAATCGGGTTTTTAAAGATCTAACATGTTAAAAGTGGGCATGGTCAATATTGTGGGCGGTCCAATTTTTGCCTTGTTAAAGGTCTTAAGCCACTATTGCTCAGTACCAAAATTTTAGTTCCTGTGCCTTGTCTAACTTGACCAAATAGCATTTTGAAAAAAATATTAAAATGGAGGTTGTCTCACATTGAAGACAGCAGTGGGTGTGGCCGCTTACGGATTAAGCCAACGGATTACGGATTAAGCTTTGTTGGACTCCGTCAACAAAGTTGTCAAAATCTCCGACTCTCGAAATTATTGATCTCCCAACTCTCACCTCACATAGAAAAATACAGGAAAAGAAGTTCGAGTTATTCTCAAATGTCATTTTTCACAGCAACGCGCAAATCAACTGACATTTCACGCAGAAAAAACATTCAAAGAAGTTCAAACTGTTCTTCAGACATAATCCGAGATTAACTCACCAAATTTGGTGAGTTAAGTCGAGTTTAACTTTAGATCTTAGTTCACTGAAAAACTCATTTCTGGGGTTAATCTCAGTTTAACTCGGAAAGCCGGATGATCTCGCACTGAAAAACCGGTGATTATCTACGGTGATTATTTCACTATGTTACAAACTCTGCATTAAAATTAATATAGGTACCCTCGTTCGGGTATAAAAATATGAGTCCACCTGAACCTGAAAAAGATGTGTCCCATTGGACTCATATGACTCCATATGACTCTGTGGTTACCGGTGTTGCCGAATGCTAAAATTGAAAGTCGCTAGATTAGTTGAAAATCTGAGCACAAAAAGTCGCTAGAAATCGTAAAAGTGTAAGAAACTTTAATTGTAAGGAATCGCACGGGAAATTATTATTCTTGCACAGAGTATGATTGCGGTCAATTGTCTCACGTTAACCTGTCCGAGATCCGAGTCCTTAAGGATTTTTCTAAAATTTTCAATACCTCGAATAGTGTTAGTTTTACTATGTCTTCACCGGAAATGAAAAGAAGATTGTGAGAAAACACAGATTTAAAAGTTGCCCAAAATTGGTTTTATGTTGGTTGCTCATGTGCGCGCATTCCCTCCCAGAGGGGCCCAAAAAGGCAATCAAACCGATGCGTGACTAAAAGTGTCATGTGTGCGATTGGCCTTATATTAATCGCGAATTAGTTTAGTACCCGGTGGAAAAATGGCATTAGTAGCACATATACCTAACAGAATGACAAATAAATTTAAGATATATCAACCAGATGCATCGCCCAGAACAGACTATACTCGGAGTCACTCGCACTCACATTTCGTAGGTTAGGTACCTATGGTCCTAAGGTCTGCAGTTTTCTGTGTTAATTTAGGAAATTTCAGAATGGATAAAATGTCAAACTAATGTAGATGACATTATATTAACAGTCCCATTACACTTGCCTGTGTCCCAAAGTGGCTAAAAATAATCTAGCGACATTATAAAATTTTTGTCGTTAGACTGAACTAACGGCAACCGTTGCCGGTAGAACGGTAATGCCAAACCAATTGTGCAAAGTTAAAGTTTGAACTATTAAATTGCAATAATCATTAACGCCCACCTATCCATTGAAACTAATGTCATAAAACATCATTAAAGCTCAAAACAGATGAGCAGCGGGTCTGCATGTATCACTGCTAGCAGCACTGCCTCTAAAACAGATGTGCACCCTTGACATTAACGATGCCAAGTTTTATGCAAGTTTGTCAAACGGTTTTGTTATAAGTACTTGTCAACTGGGTGAAAAGTAAACAAAAACTGACCAATAAAACTAAGGCGGGAAAACGCACTTGTTCTGTATTGAATTTCTTGTCAGTCAACAAATTGCAGAATTGACGGTATCAGTGATGCCAGATATTTAAAAATATTTTTGTTTTCATTGTGGATGCAATGTTGTGCTTAAAAAATAAAATAAATAAGTGGCGTAACAGTTCGAGGTGAACCAGGGCCAACTTCTCAACAATGTATGCTGGTGTGTCTTTCTTTTACATCCAAGTTGTGCTTAAAAGAGACAATAAGGAATTTATTTATGTCGGGACGGCGCGAACGCCATTCCCGGCTACCAAAAATTACACGCACGAGTTGTTCGCATTAGGAACAATCGCGGAGGTCAATCCAGCCGAGGTGCAATGGCCAGACCTCGCCCCGGGGGAACCGCCTTCATGATCACGGTAACCCCTACGCCAGGTAAGTATGCTTTCTTCCACACACGATGCTGTATTTAATACATTTTTTGCTGCAAGCAAATGTGAACTGTTAAAACGGATGAAATGTGTGTGTATAAAAATCAATCCTGCCTGAGGCTAGGCTAAGCGAAGCGCTGAGCCAAGGCTGAGCTTGGGCATATCCTTCCAAAAAACAACTTAGGTTTAGAATTTTAGAAACACTTCTGTAATTATGCATACCTACCTGTTTAGTAGGTAGGTACCTAGGCTAGGTAGATACAATAGGTATAGGTATTACCTACCTACCTACCTACCTACAACGAAACAAGCGGCAGCGAAAAGCTTTGCCAATTTAAGGGTTTCAGCGTTAATTTCAATGCTCAAAATATGATTTTAGGATTTAGCTTGGGCGTTATTTTAGTGCTTTAATTTATTTTTTAGTGCTTTATAAACTCTGTTAATTTTTACTTTTTAGTACTTTATGAACTGTGATAACCTACCTACCTACCTAGGTAGTTACAGTTTTTTTTAAGAAAGCGTGATTTGTAAAATTGTAACCTAAAAGGCGTGTGTAGGTAGGTAGCTAGATAAGGTACGTTTACAAGACACCACTAGCACTATCCTACATTACATACCTTCATAATGTATCATGCACATGTATATTACCTTCCCATGTTCACTTAGGTAAGTGCGTAATCGTACCTACCTAATCATGCATCTCTTTCTTGCTGGAATAAGAAACAAATATCTATAGAGCGACAATATATCTACAGGCACACAACCACAACGCACCGCACAACCCAAATTTTCATTATTATTTGACTGCTCTGCATTTAGCTCTACAATCTGCATCTGCACCCCAGCAAATCCATCTTTTTATTTCATCTCGACTCGATGAGCCGAGTTTAACCTTTAATTTAGCCACCCATCATTCACATCTGGTCGTACCTAACTTATGCTCATTCATCCCATCCACATCCAAGTTATCCTCTTGCATATATCAACTAAAGGTAGGTACATAATGTGTAATAAATAGATTTGTGTACTGTGATATCAACTCAACATATGTACGCTCGCTCCAATGCATTTTCTAAGTCTCTCTATCTTGTCTCTTCTCTACTCGGCTTTAATCTTCATCTATCTGTCTGTGACTGTGGTGAACTGTGACTTAGATAGAATTAGAATCTGTGGACAGTTTACAAAATACAGACAGCAGTAGTGTGTCGTCGAAATTCGCTGGTTAATGATCATTATCACAAAGAAACAACACACACAACAGTCCCGTAATCAAGTAAAGAAAACCATAGCAATTCGCACACAAGAAACAATGTTTTCATTCAGCAGAAAAGACTAAGCCAGAAAACATCGGTGATGGTAATATAAAATCAAAATTGGATAATGTTTAATTAGCCCTCTCGGGCTTCCAAAAATTGCCGTAGCGGACGGTATTTCACGTCCTCATGGCGGGGTATTGGTTAAAGTTTTCAACTAGCAATAATCGCACCTCGGTAGAACCTCATTGGTTACGATATCGCCTCTGCGCAAAGCTAACGAATACAAGACAAGGCGTCTGCTTAGTTAATTTTCTCACAAAAACTGAATGTGAATTGTATAAATTTGTGAAATTTCTGCATACAAAAATTGCATAGGGTTTTGATTGATATAATAGACGAAATAAATTCTATCTGCACAAGAAAGTTAATCTGATGCACACAAGGGATGGTCAGGTCATGTTCGAAATGACAATGGGTAAATTTTAATATTGAGCAATGAAGTATGTATAAAAAAATGATTTTGCGGGTGTATGTAGGCAGAGTCTTTATTCAGGACAGAAATTCTATTTGCATTGCTCTCTGATTATGATGGGGGAGTGGGTTGTGGAGTTGATAAGTGGCTGGTACCAGCTTATGGATAGATAGGGTGACTGGGGTGACTGGGGTGAATAGGAATCCATTTGTTTTAATTTTTGCGTTTACGTTTCCTGTAATCTGGCCTTATAAAATAGGAAGACAATAATTTTTTTGTTATTATAGGTACATAATAGGAATAGATAGATACCTGTGTTATGCCTAGCTTTTCTACTCAGTCTATTTCTGATCAATTTGTTTTTGTTTCACATTTTCAATGAAAAACAGTTTTCAATGCAATTCTGTGTAATGGACGAAAGTGGGTATTTCTACCAAGGTAGACATGATTCACATATTGATGTTTTAGATCTAAGTGAATATTTGTACCTAGACACTCTTAATGATATCAATGCATTCAACAGACATGTCGGTAGGTTAAGTAGGTATGCACCTAGTTTAGGTCTACCCATTTTAATTTTTAATTTTACTCCCTGATTTCTAAATGTTATCAACATAGATATTGAAATGCGCACTGTTTACCAGTAAAAATCCTAGATATTGTTTCTAATTTTCGCCATCAGTTCATTGACTCATAAAGTCTGGTATTATTTTTAAAAAACAGCGATTGTTTATTCTCAAATTGTCACAGTATACCTACCTACATACAATTTGGTAGAAAGTACGTACAAGGTACGTACGTTTAGGTCTAGGTAGGTAAAATTGTTTGTTTAATTCTTAGACCATGACTGACATTAATAAAAATTATCTTAAATTCTATAGGTAGGTAATACATACCTACCTACACAACAACGAAAAAGCAACTAAAAATTCTACAGCCATACTAAATGCAATATTAATATGCTAGCGCGTGTTTTGAACAGATTGAGGGGAAAACAAATATTTTAAAAATTTTGTTGGAGCAAAGTTCCCCCAGACTACAGTAGACTTTATGGTTACGAAACTTAACTTTTTTTTTATTTATGGTTCATTAAACCAGTGCGGTGTTTAATTGGTGGCAGTAGCACGAAAACTGATGAAAGAAAAAGTTGTGAAAAATGTTAGATAATAATTCTTTGTCAAACGAATTAGAATCACAATGTGCGTCATTATTATTTTTATGTAATAAAAAGCGTTAATTAGATGCGCTAATTAGATTGCAGGCCGAAATAAACTTTAAATAAAGGTAGGTATAGGTTTATGTATTCATACCACAGACTTCTCTATATGATTCTTTACAAAAGTTCATTGATCTGGATTGCCCTAAATTAAAGCAGTTAGTCATAGTAAAAGGAGGCAGATTTTATATGTTTCTAGGTATACTAAATGTTTTGAATTTAAAGACGTTTATAAGACACTGAAATTTGGTATAGCATATTGGTACTGGTAATTTTTTTGACGGACAAAATAGAATCACTTTATGACTTAACCTCCTCTAGTGGATATGTTGAGAGTAAATTTTTGCTATCGACATATCTATCAATTGGATCCTAGGCTACGATCATGCCATTGTGATTTGTGCCCAAAAACAAAATTGGAAGAGCTATATATGACTTTTCATTTCAGCTTTGTGTCGCTTAACGCAGGGGGATTTGGATGATATGTCGCTTTTTTGGGCGTTATGAAATTTTTTAATTTTGCTTTTATGGTTTTGGGCTATAATAGATACTAACGCCGTCTTCTCTACCATGACAGATAAAACTAACTATCAGATTCTATCCAAACAAAACTGGGTTAAACTCGGATGAGTACCTCTTCGAAGGTATTCCTGAAGTTAACAACACACTGAATTTCAATATTTCAGTCCAAATTTTCCAAACTTTAAAGTGTCGACTTTTTTGTTGGTATGGAAAATTGTCAAATTTAACAACCCTCTCACTCTCCTTTTCCGCATTTTTTGCTGACTTATTCGGCCTCTGACAAAAGATAAAACATGTGGTTCGCCAGTTCGACTGTATACCTAATACTATCCTTTGATGCCTTTTTCCTACGTAAAACATAAGGCTCCCAATGAACTTGTTTCCAGGAGATTCTTTTTAATAATTAAAAAAAAAAATTTTTTTCAATAAGAGGTGTTGTTTTGGTACTCAAAGAAAAATGCCATTTTTTGAAATAAATGATCTGGTATTCCTTTTATAATAAAGAGGAAGGTATGCAGTTAATAATGAAAAAAAAACACCAGCCAAATGGCCACCACGAGCACGCATACAGGACCATATCCTTTTCATGAAGTTCTCCATAACCAAATCGTAAAGTGGCTTCCCTATGTCCTCGATAGCCTCTCGAATTTTATCTTTGAGGTCATGAATCGACGCTGTGCTGTTGACGTGGACTTTATCTTTCACGTGTCCCCAAAGGAAGAAGTCGCAAGGTATTAAATCACAAGATCTCGGTGGCCCATTGTGATCACCTCTTCGAGAGATAACTCCGAAAACTTTTCCCGTAATAGATCAATGGTTTCGTTGCTTGTGTGGCACGTAACGCCGTCTTGCTGAAGGTAAACGTTGTCCAGAGCAATACCATCCAAATCCGACCATAAAAAATCATTAATCATCTCTCGAAAGCGCAATCCATTCACCGTAACTGTTGATCCAACCTCATTTTCGAAAAAGTAAGGTCCAATGATCCCGCCGTACCATAAGCCGCAGCAAACAGTCACATGTTGAGGATGGAGAGGATTCTCAACAATAACTCTTGGGTTTTCTGAGCCCCAGATGCGACAATTTTGCTTGTTGACGTAGCCACCGCGGTGGAAATGGGCCTTATTAGTTGAGATGATTTTTCGATGAATTTCGGATCATTTTCTGGCATTTCAAGGACCCAATCAGCAAAGATACGACGTTGTTGATGATCGGCCGGCTTGAGGTCTTGTGTTAACTGAACTTTGTAAGCCTTAAGACCCAAGTCTTTATGCAAAATACGGTGCAATGAAGTTTGTGGAATGGCCAGTACCAAAGAACGACGAGGAATGGACAAACCTGGGTTTTCTTGAACACCTCGGGCTACAGCAGCAATATTCTCACTTGTTCTTGAGCGACGTGAACGAAATTTTATTCTTCACATCACTAACTTGTCGCAACAGATCGAATTTATCCACCAATTTCTTTATTGCGGTCCGACAAGGTGCTTCACGACGGCCAAAAAATTCTTTAGTTTTGCGAACTGTGACTGCAAGATTTTCACCATTTTGGTAGTGAATTTTACTAATTACAATGCGTTGTTGAATCGTGTATCGTTCCTTTTTTAGTAATGGCGTAGTTTTTACTTGTCAAATGTCAAAGCATAAAACCTTAAAAAGTGACAGCTACCGAAATGGTGGACCATTCACAATAACACCTCTCATTGGAAAACCCAAGAGGCCCTTTTCTGCTTTGTTAGCAGAGGAAATTGTAGAATTCGGGACGATCACATACCACAGGAGATCCATCAAGTTTAAATGAATCCAGAAAAAGACATTCTTTGGTGCTGATTTTGGGCTGGCGGCACCATGTCCTTATATGTCTTTTAGAACGACGTTGACCAGGCCATCATAGTTAACAGCAAGCGCTATCGGTGAATGATAACCCATTTTTTTAGCCTGGTTTTGATTTTATGGACACCAACGACGTGTGATTTCAATAGGACGGCAATACGTGCCACACAGACCAGACCCCAATTAACTGCAAAAGCGGTTTCCGAGCACGCTGACATGCGATTTGACCCCGTTTAAATTGTTCTTTTGTATTTTTTTTGTAATCAAAGATCTTTGTCAAGCCAATAAGCCACAAATCAAAACTGTCTTGAAGCCTTACGTCATCTACATGATGGGCCTTATGATTTATGCGCCAGAGATATGCTATTCGGACGTTTCAGATCCTGTGTTACCCAGTTAAAAGGGTGATATCGAAACCGACGCGAGAACGCAAAGGGTGGTTTCAACGCGACGACACTACGTGCCACACAGCCCAGCTCACAAGGGATTAAGAGAGTGCTTTTCGAACACGATTATCCATTCACAAAGCGATATGTAACAAATGAAAAATCCAGAAGCTTCTGTCTCAAAATGAGCGGCTTCCCAGTCGGCGTCTGTTATCCTGGTTAGGGTCAGCCGAATATAAAACACATTCTTCTCTTCCGATTCCGATATGCAAATAGAATGGACGATAATTAGATGCATTCCAGATGTTTTTATGAAATATTCTGCTGATTATACTATTGCCTTTCTCCGTAAAGGCATAACACTTGCGGGGGTAAGCTTTGTTGTTTCTGTGCAGAGGTTTTATGTTTGGCTCATCAGCGTTTTTGTTGGATTGAGAATTACTTTCTTCTTCTCTCTTTTCTATCACCAAATTCTTTCAGCTCGCGATGTGCTACGCATTTTCAGGGCAGTCATAACCCTTTGATCCCGAGCATATTATAAAAAAAAAATATATATATTTAAAATGATGACAGAAATCATGCGGTTGGACCCCGTTAGACTTATGTCTTTTTATCGAGGTGCTTTTTTAATTAGAAAAATATTCGATTAAAGATGTTTCACTCACAGTTTTGTTTATTTTAAATAGGAAACGCTTCACGGAGATCCCCTTACAGACTTGCTAAACCGAAAGCCCGCCTTCACGCGGATTGTAGTTTGCAGCGGTTATGGACTCTTAAATCATTACTATTTCTTATTTTTATATCGATATGAAGGACTCTTAGAGTGCTGAACCTCTAAGAGTTGGATTATGGTAAGGAGGTTAACTTAAATTCATACATTGATTCATTAATGCCTCTTTGTATTTACATAAATATTTCTACAGTAAGGTCAAGATGATAAACGTTTATCTAAAAAAATCGTATGATGCTGTTTTATTGTTCTGGCTCTGTCGATCGCTATTTTACTTTGCATATAAATGTCACAGTAAAATAGCGATTAGCAATTAACTCTATGACTGCATTCTATAACATTGCCTAGCATTGCCGATTACACGGCATAGACAATGTGTCAACTAGTCTTTGCTGAAAGCATCTCGTTTTTATACGGTGTGTAACGAAGATCAGCTACATATCTCCGAGGAGGAGCCAATAAAACCTTTTCTCTGAGAAAATGCGCCTAAGAATCAACCGAAGTATAAAAACGAAGATAGCATTTGATACTGCATAATAAAACTACTACTACCTACTTTAAGCGTCATAGGTTTGTTTACAAACAACTAAAAATGTTTTTGTTTTCTTGTAAAATTCTTGAAAGTTTTTAAGTGAATCTTTTGTTTATGTTTTTTTTTACAACTGCGGGTGCGCAATTCACAAAACTACGAACTTTCTCTCTTGTTTATCGTAATTTGCTTGCTTACGTCATTGAAAAAAACGTAAATATTTTGATCGTTTAATCGAAAATCGGTTGACTTTAAGATCTACGCATAACGGCATAGAAAACCACTGAATGGCATTAAAAAAGAAGCTCTGTTGTCAGCCAAGCCCACATTAATCGCTTTAACGATATGTGTATAATTTTTTCCCCACAATATCATGTGTCCGTTTTGCAATGAATACAATGAATGTCATCTAGTAATAAAACATTATGTAGACGTACATTTATTTATATTTCTCATTAAACGTTGCGATTGTAGCGTATATGGTATTTCTTGCCTATAATACACACAGGGGCTTGTTTGAGTACGCATTTGAGATCTTGAACGATGATGTTATGCGAAAGATCGCCAAGGCTTTTTTCAGCTATTAGACCCGTGCTGGAATACATAATTTGTTTACAAACAACGAGTCACACGTGAACGTGATATGCCATTTATTACAGATACATTTTTTTTAAACACTTAGTTGTGTGTAACGCGCAATGGACTTGGATCTTATCGTGCTCTAGTTTTGTTAAAAACGATTACAAGAACCTCGTTGCGGTTCTTTTAGCAACAACCGCATTTGAAAACTAGATAGTCTCATAGCAATTAAACAAGATCGTTGTAAAGGGTCAATAAAGTCATGTTCGTAAGCAAATGTTAAAATTTAATGACGCTCGATTTCATCAATCAAACTAATCCAACACAATTTGAGTTGTACACAATGGAGCATTGTACTTTACTGCCCCCAACTATAGAATAAATAAAATGTCTGCTGATAAGAAAGGTGACACATTCCATTGGCCCCGTTTCGGTGCTTGGTGAAATAACTTCAAAGCTCAACAGCATTGACAACTCTGTACGGTGAACGACGCAAACACGTGAACGACATTTCCAATCACTATTAAGTCTTGACACTTGAGTCTTTGTTTATGTCGTTGTTTGTTGTTTACACAGCTTTTGGACAGTGATACTAAAGCTGATTCAACGCTCTTTGTGCTGTTTGCATTTTTTTTTTAGTATCCGCCTTTTTTATTATACCAATAAGTGAGTTCTGCGGTTGACCTCATCTCCAAATATGGAAGATTTCCAAATATGCGAAAAAATCATAAGATATTTTTTTAATTTGCATATTGTTTAGTTTTTACCCAATCGGAATATTTTGCTAGACGCTTAACCTACTAAAGCGCTGGCTATTGACTTTAAAACGAAACAAACATGAGGTAGCAGGTAAAAATAATGAGAAAATAAAGCTATCCTCTTTTTGCCCAGCACAAACAATGAACAGAAACCAGAAACGATACCAAAAATGAAATCGAAAAAGTAGTTTGTAGACAGCGAACAGCAAACAAAAGAAACCAGAAAACGTGAGTGCGTTTTAATACATAAACCAACCTACAAAAATTTGGCACACATTACCCACCGTAATCCATGATAAATTATCTCTTACACGTGCCTCCCCATGATGGCACTTGTGGGCACTGAATGTGGGAGGGTACATACACTTGAGGTAATTGATATTCTCGAGGGGACAACCTTCGATGAAGGCGAATGCTCGAACAAAGAACACCAGATTCAAGTTCAAAATTACGTATCAATGACTTGAAGTGAATATCAATGATTTGGCAGATAAGAATAATGCTTTAAAAGAGTTTAAAATAATTCTTTTTTTTTTTAAACAGTTATAGGGAGACAGCAATAGTTATAAGAAATTACATTTTATAAGTGTAAAATAAATTATAATGCTGATTGTTCAATCAGTTGTTCCAAGCTGTTTGATTTATCGTTTTTATCACATAATGTTTGAAAAGAGCGAGTTCCATATAGCAGCACAATTTGGTTCAGACTGTGAATGGCTCAAGACTTTTCTTATTTTATGTGAAAAATTTAACTTTTACCGAAAATACAAAACGGTAATAACAAAGTAGGTTAGGTGCTAGTTAATCGGTTTCAAGAAATCGAGCACCCAAAAATACGTTACAATGTATTTTTGGTATGGCAACCCTAAAAAACAGATTTTTCTAAAAATGGACAAAGTATTTTTTCGCTACAAGATCAATTTATAGTTTAAAAAAAGGGGTATCTGAGATTATCGAAACTACGGAAAGGTATTTAGAATAGGACAAAATAGCTATTCAGTGAATAAATGTGTCTGTTCGCGTGCCCGGGTATCTCAGAATATTTTAAAATATTTTACTATAACTTACTACAAAACCGTTCCTCTACAAAGAATTGTCGTCAAAGAGTACAAAAACGAGAGAGTAAAACATTTCCCCACACTGAGCAAACTTGAAATTTTTTACTACAAAAATTTTTATGTAGTAAAAAATCTCCAAGTTTCAAATGTCTAATCTCGACAGTTGACACAAACGTTTTGTTTAAACTTGTCTTCGAAATTCCTTTTCTTAAATAATTAAAAGTTGTTTCAATTGCTACTTTTTACTTTAAACCGTTCCCGTATTTTAGAACAATTTAGGTCGCTTGAATACACTTTAAGGGAGAATTTTCTCCCATACTACAATTAATTTTCAATTTGTTCTTTTACTACAAAAAGTACGCGAACACAGCTAATATGATAATGCGAGGTGGTCGGGTTTGGAGAGGATAAACTGGTCACCGTTAGCTTAATTTTTTAAGTTAGTACCCGATATACATAGGTGAAGGTAGCAGGATCGTTCCCTGTCGGTGGGGCAAAAACGTTTTTTCGTCCGACATTTTTGTTTACGTTTTCTAAGAAAGAAATATCGTTTACGTCACAAGAAAGAGGGCGGGATGATAAATATTTTTTTACATCCTTTATGGTTGCATACATTTTAGATAGAAACCTCCCGAAGAAAATATGGTTTCTTTTTTAACTTTGCTTTCCTTCCAAAACGTGGACAGTTTGTTTAAAAAAACAGAATAAACAGAATTGTAAATATGTACACACAATTTCGGCATCATGAGCCTTATACCAAACCCTATAGAATGCTTTGAAATAACGACGTAATAGCCTCGGTTTCGCCAAAAAGGTGCAAGGATCAGTTCCAATTCCAAACGGTGAGATGGGACATCAGAACATCAGTGGGCCTTTTGTTACAAAAGCGTTATTCCCAGTCGTTGAGAAGCTGTGTTTCATAAAGATGGAACATTTTATGTTTTGCATCGACTTGCGTGGTATGAAAAAACTATAGTAAAGAAGACCGTCGTACGACAGGCAGTCATACACATCGAATAAATTAAAAAAAAAAAAAAAACAGTGAGTAAGTGCTGCAGTGTGTACGCAGAAGTTACAGTCCGTAAAACGGACCGTTGAATACCCCATCCTATCCCATTGTAAAATGCTTATGGCATAGTTATTTTTTGACATTTTATAAGTAATGCAAACTTCGAAAAGTAGCGTGGTCCAACCGCCCCTAATTACAAACTATTAATTATAAAATATTTCCACAGATATTTCCAAGTTACACTTAAATGTACGTAAAAATGCAATTTTTTGGTTCAAATTCAATATTTTTGAAAAATCGACTCTAAAAGGGGGCGTGGCTTAAAACTTTATATGAACAAAATCTAGACTGAAGTCTCGTTTACCTAACCTGTTCTTTTTTTGTTTCATGCTTTCCTAAATTAGGCTCAAGGCCAGTCGAAATTAAGTTTTTCTGGAAAATTTAAGGTTTTCCTTCAATTCTGCCTCCAAATGTGGGCGGGGCCCAAAGTCTTGTATGAACAAAATGTGGAACTAAGCGTTTTCTACATAAAATATTAAGTAAATTTTTTTCAATTTCGAGCAAAAATATTGAGTAAACTGCATTTGAAAATTTACCCTTAAAATAGATGCCACGCCCACTAGAGGAGGTTTACCAATTAAATTTGTCTTTTTTGTGTCTTACATTCACTAGGAGATGCTAAATGTCAAATTTCAGCCTTTTAGAACGTCTTACAGTTTTGAAAACTCTGGAGGTAGTTGCACATTTAGACCGATTGTGGGCGTTTCTTTGGGCGGATTTCAAAAATTTACACTTGTACTGCTTCGCATGACGTGGACCTTACGTACGAAGTTTCAGCACCCTAGCTCAAAATTTAAGGCCTAAAAACATGTGACATTTAGACGGACGGACGGACATGGCTCATTCGATTCAGAATTCAGTCTCGATCATATGCCCTTAAGGTCTTGGGGGTTTACTATTATTATTTGACCTTGTGACAAACTTAATATACCTCCTTTCGTATGGGATGGGGTATAAAAACTTGGCCCCCCTAATAGTATTCAAACCCGAGCCAACGACGTGCGGGGCTAAGTAATATTATTTCGACTAGTCGTTTTATGATTGGATGGGACGTGCATACATACATAGCGCTTTATTATATATGGGGATATGCGATACTAAGCAACAGGTCGCGGTCTTAAGCATAGACAGGATTTTGGCAAGGAGATCTCAAAAGTTCTGTAGATGGTGGTGCACAAGGCAGAAGGCAAATATAACGTGGAAGGCAAATATTCCTTCAAATACTGGGATAAAAGCTGTACTATACTAAAGCTCTTAGAATTTCACTCTTGCAGAGTGAATAAGAGTCTTATTAAAGCCTTACAGGCAATATGGTCGAAGAAATTAAGTTGTCTTATAAGACTAAAGATTTTATTATCGGGGCTAATCATTCCTTACATAAGTTGCACACTTATTACAATATTTAAGCTCTTATACGACTCTCATTGCAAAACTTAAACTCTACAAGATTTGAAGTCTTATAATAGCTTGTAACGAGAATCTGATAATAGCTAAATATACTCTTCTTATAAGAGTCCCAGCGCTATAGGAGTGATACTCCCTTAACAAGAGTGCTACTCGATCATTTTTGGATCTTATAACAAGATTGTATGCTATAAGAAACTAATAAGAGTTATTTCGACGTTTTTAGAGTGTAAATCGCATGAATATGTTAATTGGGCGTGATAGAGATTTTTCGGCGGTTACAAAAAAGGCATAATCAGTTGATCTTGAAGTAAACGAGGATTAGACTAAGTAGACATCTTAACGAATTAACCAACATCCGACCGCTTAGGTGGATAAAACGTCAAAACGGGGCCGGTTACTTAATTGAGGTTCACCTTATTTGAAGTTAAAATTATGCTCTTCAAGTGATTGAGGTTCACCTTATTTGAAGTTAAAATTATGCTCTACAAGTGACACCTTGGTAGAGACTCGTTCGAGAATCGTTCCTCGAAGAACCCGAGGAAACAGTTTCTTTTTCGGTTCGGTAAAACAAATGGGTGTGGGGTGCCGTGGCGTAGTGGTTAGCGTGTGTGCTTACTACGCCGGAGGTCTGGGTTCGAATCCTGCCATCGCCACCTGAAAAAAAGACTTGTTCTTTTTCACGGTCCCCACCTCCGCGATGGTCTGACAAGCCCTCCGAGAGTATCTTTTTTCTTGAAAAACTTCTCAAAGTGCCGTTCGGAATTGTAGATCCCCATGTATGAAAAGAAATTAACACACCAGCATACATTGCTGAGAAGTTGGCCCTGGTTCACCTCGAGCTGTCGCGCCACTATAAGTTTTGATCTTTTTTCTTTAAAAAGTTGTTAGCTCTGCAGAACCCTTATTCTGTCAGTTTTAGACGATATACAGAAGAAAAATTCTTTTGCGTATTTATGCTTCTGTGTGAGAAGAGCTGATGTATTAAAAAAATTCTTCAGGGGTAAATATTTGCAAAAATTTTACAACCAAAAATTATTTTTTTAATGGGATATTGAGCGGATAGTTTACGGTAAATTAAGTCATATTTGAGGTCCATACGAGCTTTAGTTCAGGGGATATAATAAAAGTTTGACACGGCTAACTTCGCGTGAAATTAGCAGTTAAGTACAATTTTTTTAATTTCACGGATAATTTAGGGCAAATTTTCCACTCGTGTCATCTACGGTTCAACAAAATGGTTATCCCAACTTCAGAGAGGTTTTAACTAAAAATAATAAAATTAATTTTTAAATTAAGCACAATTTTACATTTGTCACATTCATAATGTTACAAAGTTGACGAGCAATTTTCAACTTTGTGACATTAGTCGTGCAGATATTACGAGTATAAATGTAAACCTATGCACGCAACCAAGACTGACGCCCATTAACTTATTGCAAATGTATATTGTATACCATCACAGAACAAAGAATTTAGTTGGATTATCCCATTTTAATTTTATTTGCAAACTTTAAACCTTAAATGATTATTTAATAATCCAAACAGCGACTAAACAGTCTTGTGCTAGATTAAATCCGGAGCGCTGGAGATATTGAAGATTTTGCAAATAAAAACAAAAGCAATAATACTTAGTTAAGTTCCTACTAAGCATGAAGCAAACATCTTGAACATCACAACAACCTGCTCGTTTCGATTTTCGCTCAGAAAAAGAACAAGAGATCTGTGGCAACTCAATACTCGCAATTGACTGGAGTGTGAAGTCCAACAACAACAAGTGTGCTAATGAAAACAAAAGACCTTGGCAAATCTCTGGTTAAAGCTTTTTTTTCGTTTATTAAAAACAATGACTCATGCTTTTGATATAACAAACTGGTAGTAAATATTTCACAGCAAAACAAGAAGAATCAGCTGATGTATTGGTTTACTCACTCGAATGTTGTTGGTAGATAGATACGCTTGGGGGAAGGTTCTGTGTTGCGTCATGGCAAAGAACAAGTTTTGGCCAAGCTTTGCAATTTTTTTTCTAAACTTGTTTATAAAATATACGTATTATATACACGTATTACATACAAATTGATTTCTTTTCTTTAAAGTATAATTTAAAGGATAATTAATTCATTGACCTTGGAGTGAAGCAAAGTGCAAGCTTTTTGCAAGACACTGTGAACCTTCGGTTAACGACAACCCCCTCTTTTGAGACTGGACAAGCTACTTTTAGGGCTTTTTACACGGCAAAAAAGTTTCCAGCAACAGTTGAGATAAGTTCGAAAGCCATTTTGTCTTATGGGAGGGACAGACAATTATTATTGCTCGTGTCAGACTAGCTAGTGCAAGGGAAGACTTAGTTAATACTAAAAAAAGTTATAGCACGTCGTGGGTAGACTTACCCATAATGCCTTTTTGCCAATTGGACTGCAATGATAAATTCCATAGCTTTTTTTAAACAATATTGATTGAAATCTCTTTGCTACCACAAAGGCAAATGCCCTTATACAGACAAATACATAACAATAATTAACCTATCTCAAGTCCAAGGCTAAAAGTTATCTGAACTTTTTAAATTTCTGTTGTCTTTGTTCACTATTGCCATACATAGATAGGTACATAAACAGAAATGCAATTAAAATAAAACACAGCTGGTTATCATTAACGTTATTCAGTATACCTCTCTAAAACGTGGGTATATACCTATACGTACACATCTACCTACACTTACTTAGTTAATGACAGTTTGAGGTGAAATTAAATTGGATCATGGGCCGTGTTGTACGTGAAACTATTTCCATTTTCGATAGTACAACATCGATATCATACTAGAACTATTGTTTAAGTAGGAAAAATAGTAGTATAGCTTGAATTGTGGTACATATTTTACATGCAACTTGATACATTTATTATTCAAATCTTTCTTCTTGACTGACAAAAAACTTCAGTTAAAAAAGGGGCGTGGCATCAAACCGTTTGCAATAACATACATTTTTTTAATGAAGTATATTTCATCTGGTTTGCATGTGTCGATTGCGTTTTTTATTAAAATATGAATTTTCACTTAAAAACGCCCCTGAAAGTGGGCGTGGTTTTATTATGCAAGTTTTTCTCTATTTCAAGCAGAATATTAAATAAATACGGATTATAAGACTGCGAATGGAATGTGACCACGCCCACATGAAGGCATGTTCACTTCATTTGAAATGCTTATCACAATGCACTTAAGCGAGGACACAGTACATAACTATACACGGAGCCAAGAATTTCTAGTTTTTAAGTTTCTATCTCAAAATTTAAGGCCTGAAAACTACCGACAGACAGACGGACGGACATGGTACATTCGACTTACAATTCGGTCTAAAGATGATTACGCCCTTAAAATCTTTCCGAAGAGATCAAAAATTAATCGCGTAATAAATCTTTTTCGCGCATGAATTCTCAAATCAAACCGTACAAAATTTTACGTGTTCTGTCGTTTTCTGACGAAACAAATCAAGCAAATCTTTTGCTGACAGCTAGTTAATATCCACTTATAATTGTGGCTACCACAATTAGTCGCGAGACTTGATTTGCGACAAATTTCGAATTGGGACTTTTTCAAGCCGCATAAAATTTTTTTTTCTTTTACGATAAAAAAGACAGTTTTACCACAATTAACCGTAATCCCACAGCAAACGAATGTGACTTTACCACAAAAACCTTGAAAACTCTTTTTTTCTGTGATGAAAACTTAATTTTTGATCAAAACTGACTTGCTGCAGTAAATCGCGCGGTTTTTTGTCGCACGTTTTTCTGTCGCCGTATGTCTCGGGCCCATGCTAAGCCCGAGAAATTGTAGGTCGAAGATATTTCTTTTTAATTTTTGTTTAACATGAAAAAGAAAGTTAAAAAACTATTTGATTATAAATTTCACGCCTGCTTTTTTAAGTTCTTAGCTGCTAGTTTGCCCCTTGAATTATTTCAAAAACAAGTCGAAATACATTTTTCCTCCCAAAATAAATGACAGTTGCGACGCCATTTCGCTTCAATTAATTTGAGCAAACGAAAATTATTATGTTTCACATAGGGAGGAAGTTTAACTTAAATCTTAAGAAGAACTTATATTTAAGACTCGTACGTATCAGCAAACGGGGCTTAAACAAACGTGAATGAAAATAAAAAAAATAGACTTACAATAACCATCACAATATTTATAAAGACAGGATGTCAAAAAAGAAAAGTCAAAGGTCAAACAACGCATATGACATTACAGTCAAAATAATTATTAAGTAACTCCAGGAGCAAGAGTCATTAAAACAAAACAAAATGTCAAGAGCCATATGGGGGTATTCTTTATAAGAACAAAACAAAAACTAAAAGAGACGGCCGTACATTTTAGCCGTCCATTTTATATTACTGACAACTACTGTCAAGCAAATGTTAGTATTAGTAAAACAAAATTGTTAAGAAAGTAAGCCTCAATAAAGAATTCAATTCAATTCAATTCAAGGTCAAACAACTCTATATCTTTGACTGACAGAAAGTTTTTGATGTCGACATCTATTGCTATTGTCAATAGACTTTTTAGCACGGCTGTCAAAATCTGACGTCTTTCACATTTTCCAACCAAGGGAGCAAATTGCGTTTTTATATGAAAAAATTCAATAAATTCTGTAGAAGTAATAAACAGTAAATAAACTACTCAATTTGGAGCATGTCGATAAGGAAATAAGTCATTGTGGTTATTCTGCTCTTTGAATTGAATTAAAAATTATTTTAATAAAGTAAGTGGAAAGTATCGAAAAAGTGTATCGAAGGTGCGATCTCCTTAAATCCGGTACCTATGCACTGCTTTTACAACATAAACAACACTTTTCTTATCCTTTCCGTATTTCATAATTAAAATATGTTTAGCCTTACTTAGAAAGGCTAATTAATACTATGTCTCCACCGGCAATTAAAAGAGAATTAGCGGGAGACGATTAAGAACAAATCACAAAGTGGCTTCACCTGACTAATATATTATTAGTTTGACACGAACATTCTGTTTCTATAATTTTTGCTCTCAAAAGAGACTGTCGAGTAATTTTCCAGGAGCGAGTAATTTTTTTTTAGTTATTATAAAAATCATAACTAATAGAAAACGTACTTGTGATCTGTCGCATGAATAAAAGAATATAAAAATTACGACACACGTTTGTTATGACATTTGTTTGACAAACCTAACTGTAAATCTGATGTTATGGGATTGAAAATGGATCTTCCATTTTGTAAGCGTGGGAAAAAAGACCGTTTGTTTAAACAAAAATCTGTACTGGCCAATCATTGTTCAGCAATCTGTTTTGTTTGGAGTCCAATATCGAGCGTGATTTGTGAATGAGCCATATTTTTTCTCAAGCGTTTTAGTCTTTACCATGTTTCCACCGGGCACTAATCCGCGATTAATATAAATCTTCATTAAATCATTTACAAATTACATACGCGTTCAACCATACAAACTTAAATCCTCCCGGCAAGCGATTAAAAATAAATCTCATTCACCCTTTTCATGAATTTTTTAACAGTTTGAGAATCGAAAAAGGACACTTAAACTGTCCACATATGACAGATATGTCGGAATTACGATTTATATTGGGATGTTTACAACGAAAATCTTTTCTCGATTCTGGAAAATGACATCGCCACTCTGTTTTGAGAGCCAAAATAACAGAAAGAGTGCTTGCGTCAAATTAACCCTTTGTCTGGTGGAACCACTTTAGGATTTATTACTAAAGTCTCCCGCTAATCCTCGTATTATTGCCGGTGTAAACATAGTAGGTATATTATGTTCTGTGATTTGGGGATCTGTCGTACAGGGACTGTTTCAGTTTCCTTTTTTGATTCTCAAACTTTTACAAAGGTGCAGAAAATAGGTTTGTGAATATGGTGAATGGGATTCATGAGAGGATTTATTTTAAATCACTTGCCGAGAGGGTTTAAATTTGTATGGTAAACGGCGTGATTTGTAGAGGATTTAATGAGGTTTAATACCTATTAAGCGCAGATTAGTGTTCATACAGTAAACTGTATGGTTTAGTTAAGGAGAAAGGTGTTAATCGTAATTCCTTGAATTAGCTAAAAATGTTTTAATTATTAAAAAAAAA
This sequence comes from Neoascia interrupta, assembly GCA_947623515.1. Classification (NCBI taxonomy): domain Eukaryota; kingdom Metazoa; phylum Arthropoda; class Insecta; order Diptera; family Syrphidae; genus Neoascia; species Neoascia interrupta. Next base: position 56,730,264 of record OX392462.1, on the reverse strand, counting down.
ACACACAAAAAACATTAAAAACACAAAGTATTGTAGGTATGTAGGTAGATATTGATATTTGTATGTGATTTGATTTGATTGTGTTGGCAACTTTTTTGATGAGGTTTTTGTATTTTATATCAATTATTTTTGGTTAGGTTAGGTACGGTCAAAATACAAGGTCAGAAAAAAACGTTTTTTCTGTATTAGTAGGTTTTACCTGTATTACCCTAGTCGATATTATTATTTTTTAGGAAATTTTACCTGCCCTAAGTTCAGTTTTCTCAATAAAAGAAACAGGATTTGGTTGGCACTTTCAGAGTCTAAAGATATGAAAGAAGTGAGATTCATTTCTTCTTGATCTTGAATTTAAAAAAAATCTAAACAAATATCACATTACTTGATTTATGTTTTTTCATTACGAAAAGCAGACATCGAGGCATTGAAAAAATCTACAGTCACGTTATTTACTCACTGTACCTACTTACTCATCTTTTTTTTATCTTTACTTACAGCTACCTATCAAGAAATCAAGAACTTTGTTTTTACTCCAGATCATTTTCACTAGAACTAAGCCTGTGTTCGTTAACCTACCCCATCGTAATCAAGGACGAAAAGCTATACTTGATGGATGGGTTCCATTTATGTATTATACAGGTAGGTGTACCTACCTATAGTTGTTTATTATTGGGAACCCAAAATTAAACAGGTCTAGATTTGGTATAAATAAAAGTATTTTTTTTTTTTGTAACTAGATTATTTACATACTCAAAAACACTGCACTTTCCATAGGTACCTACATTATGTACACTTAGTACACGTAAACAAATATATACCTACGTAGATTAAATAAAAAGATGATGTTATTTAAGCCTAGGCGCATTATCCCCCTCCTAGTGCCAATTTCAGAACAATCAGCTTTTGCATGTATAGGTGTGAATTTCATAATGACCAACTGATTTGTTTGGAAAAAAATTGCACCTTTCCCTGAAATGCAACAATTATTGAAAAAAAAAACTTACGTGAAATCCTGATTGTAATTGATTTTGTATCCATTCATTATGCTGGGAATTGTTTTTTTTTTTTATTTTCACGAAAAATACACAAAAGCTTTTTACTCCTTTACAAACAAAAGCAAGCAGAACACAACCTCTTCTAACGAGAATTAAAAAACAGCTGACACTGGTAAATTAATTAATTTTTTTCACTCTGTACCTATGTTTCACAGCAACAGAACACAAAAGATTTCGTTTATTTTTTTCACTTGTTTCTCCAGAGAAGAAGTGAGTACATAACACACAACAACAAATCCACTTGCACAAGTGAGAGAGCGCGTAAGAATTGATTTTTTTTTGTGGATAAGTGGGTAGTAATTCTATTGATCGTCTGCTGTAAAAATAGTTTTTCGAATTAAATTATGCAAACGAATAGAAAAATTTGCGAGAACCACACAAAATTCCGTAACTGAAGAAGTAATTGCTTTAAAACAAAGAACAAAATGTTAACAAAAAATGTTTTGCTCGGCGTTCTGATTGCGAAATTCGACTTGGAAATCCGTTTTTTCTTTGTTTGCTGAAGCTGTCGCGATGTTCCGTTGTGTGATGGCCTCTTTTCAATTTTGCTTTGATTTTGCTCTCTGGGACTTGGGCAGACGAGAAATTGTTCGTTTTCTTGTTTACCTTTTCATTTGTTTTGGGATTTTCTGAATCTCTTCTGGATTTTGTGTTGGGATATTTTAGAGGTTGCTATAATAGGGGAAATTTGTTTTTGTGTTTTAGGGTGAGTACACATCATGAGTGAATGAATTTAAAAGTCAAAATTATTTTATTTTTACATGGTACAGGCCACAAATTACTTAATAATTAGATATTCAACTTAAGCGTCCCCTGCCCCCCAAAACCCATTTGTTTATTTGTTGTTATTGTTTTGAGTTCCGTGTCGGTGAATACGTGTGAGAAAAGTAAACAAAAATTTGAGAGCCCGCCAAAATAGCGAGGTGAATTTCACACTGACATTTGAAAAATTTAAATACATATCTTAAAAAAGTCATAAAAGATAACACACAAGTCATTAAAGTCAAAATGACAATTCTGCTTTAATTATGCCCACACTTGGGGTGAGCCTACATTGAGACTACAAAATCGTAAAATTTAGCTCATTTGAATGTGCCTGGAAATACTGGAATGTTTATGACGTAATTGGATATTTTTACGAATTTGGTCTTTTTTCCAATATAGTTCGGGTCACAAATTACTTAATAACTAAATATTCAACTTGTGCGTCCCCTTTCCCCAAAAACCTATTTGTTTATTTGTTGTTTATGCTTTTTGGATTTGTGACGGTGAATGCGTGTGAGACGCTTATTATTATTATTACGCAGTTGGGCTTTTCTTTTCTCCAGAATCGTTCATGTGTTATTGATGTTCAGTTTTTAATTATGCAGGAATGCAGAAAATATTAGCTATTCAGCAAAACAAGAGCAACAGTTAGGAAACAATCGAGAAAACTTCCATTTTAGGAAAAAGCTTTTGATTTTTACTTGTGTAAAATATTAAGCGTTCCCAAATTTAAGAAAACAGAAGAAGTTTAGAAGCATTAAATATAGCTTTCATTGGATTGCATCACTGAAACTTTTTTTTACTTGTGATTAAATTTGTTTGTTTAATGAATGCTCCTTTGGTGTCAATCTCTATTGTTACCTACAAAAATATGCATAAACATTTTTCTTTCGACTACTTTGCTATTTCACTGACAAACATCCATTTCAATGTGGTACTGATTTTTTTTACGAAATGGGTCCACTCAAAAGTGCATTATTCTTCTGTTCTCAGTTGCCAATTTGACTTTTAATGTTCAACTTTAATCTCAAATGCATGCAATAATATCGACTTGGAAGGATAAGGATGACAATTATATCATAATATTGATTTGATTGAATAATGAAATCAAATTATAGCTATAATAAAAATAATAAAAGTGCCTTTGAACTTTTCTAATGACTTTTACTTTTTAATATACTAACTATTGATTTCGTCAAAACATGAAGAAAACATTTTATTGGTACTTAACCGTAAATTTTGCTTTTTAAAGCTTTAATCCGGTAACATAAAACACAATCTTATCAGAGGCACAGGCATTTAGGCAGTAAAGAATTTGCGCTTTTTGTGTTTTGTTTTTAACTATATATGAAAATATTTAGAAGGCATTTGAAATACATAATGTATAACTGGAATACAATTAAGATAAAAATGATTTTAAGGTCTCTAGCAAAACAACATTAATGTAGCACGACCTATTATGTGGCGACTTCCAGATATTGGAATTCGTTACAATTTTTGTCCGGTAGACGGAGCAAAAAGCTGATTCCGCCATGTTTTCGTGGTGAATCACTTGAACTTCGAGGTGAATCTCTTCAAGTGTGGAATACATTGACAAAATGTGAGAGTATGCGTAGTTTTCCAGGTATATCCATGGCAACAGCTTGTAGGCCCCTCGGCTTTCCAGTCTAGTTGAATATCTAATTCATTAAGTAATTTGTGGTACAGGCGTTGTATTAAGACATAAGGCCCAAATATAATAGACTTGAGCGGGATTAATCCTATGTCGAAATACAACGAAAATCCCACTCAAGTTCTGCCTAAAGATTGGGGTGGCCATAATAGACTTAAGCAAACGATTTGAAAATCTTATGAGATTTCACTGTAAGCGTCTCGAGTATCACATTGCCTTGAAAGTTTTAAATATAACTTTAAAATAATGTCACTTTTTCTTCAACTTTGGATGTTAATATCTCTGAAACCGATTGTCAGATCCAAAATGTGTTTACACTTTTGAGGTCAGCGTACAAATCTTGGTACGTTTCTTTTCTTTCGCCGATTTATTGAACCACGTTTAAAAGCAAAAAACAAAACTTTAAGCCAACACAAATTAAGGAAAACCTTACGAAACCTAGCATAAGGCTATAATGGTTGAGCCTATAGACTTTTGTTTCCACCGGCGACTAAACTAAAATTAAAGCTTATTAAATTAGACTTAAAATTAGTCTTAAAGCGTTTCACCGGTACTGGACAAGCAGAAGATTATCTTAAATCCTCTCAAAATAGAACCAAAAAAAACTTATTCTGAAAATTCCAATAGAAAAATTTTTTGTGAAAGTTCTGTTATTCTGCATGATAAATCTCCAGATTTGTGCGGGAAATAAGTTGAAAATTGACAGACTGAACTAGCTGGCGAAGCTTATTGACTGAAGCTTGGCTCTACCCGGATCGTAGCGCCATCTAAAGTAATTAAATAAGTTGAATATTTATGTTAATCTCGGATTAGTGTCCGGTAGAAAAATGGTATAAGAATAAAAGAAAAACTGGAGCCATTTGATCTGTCACTTATCGTAAAGAATAGTCAATCATCAAAAGAAATCACTGAATTGTTTTAATAACAACACGAATGAGAATTTTTTATTGGTTTATATTATAAGCTCACGAGCAAGGGAAAGAGGAAATCTCGAATTGAAAGAGGAAAGAAGGATTTTCCTATGTAATTCTAATGCTGCTGATCTCCTTTGGAGTATGAAATCCTGAAAAGCAGCAACAGCTAATCCCCGTAGGCGTTATGCCTTTACGAAAGCAATGGTATAACCAACAGAGTGTTCAGTTTAAACATATGGAACACATTGAATGTAGCCTAATATTATTTTCCTTTATAATTGTATAGGGGTAAGAAAATGAAGAGGCTGGAGCAGCAAGCTAAATAGAGAATGCCAAAAAACAGTAAATCTATTGTATTATTTATGTACCTAAAGTACAAGAAATAGGAGTTTGTTAAAAAAAATTCTATTACATAATGTCCAGAGCCACTACTTAACGAAAATCTATGTCAAAATAAATACAGAACTACGAAACTAAATTGACACGAAAAACCGTGTTGAAGACTTTTTAATCTAGGAACCACAATTGGCATGAAATTTTAATGGTTTGAGTTTTTGCCCCACGGTTTTCTGTCGTTGGGTGTTTCAGGACAAAAAAAAATAAACATTTGATTAAAAGCCAGTTTTTCAGTTCCGAGTTAAGCCCAGCTTAAACCAAGATCTGTTAATCCTGTAACAAAACAAATCTGGAGTTAACCAAGTGAGCAGTTTTTCAGTGCACAGAGTTAGTTCCGTAAACGTTGTCAAAATCTTTGACTCCGAAACTATTGACCCTCTCAACTTTCACTTCACATAGAAAAACACAGTAAAAGAAGTTCGAGTTATTCTAAGGTGTAATTTTTCGCAGAAATACGTTAATGAACAGCCATTCCACACAGAAAAAACATTCAAAAAAGTTATACTGTTCTCCAGAGTTGATCCGAAATTTACTCAACAAATTTGGCGAGTTAAGCCGAGATTAACCCCTGATCTAAGATAAAGTCGATTGATCACGCACTGAAAAACCAACCCTATGTGGAAGAGAATGTTTCTAACGAACAGCCAAGCACGCTACCCCATTTACGATATAATAACAAATTGAAAAGTTTGTTGGCCTGTATCCATACATTGTGTGCCAATTATTTGTATGGGCTATGCCCCCAAAAATGGACATGGGCTAAGAATGAAATCTTTTTAAGTTTCCATAAAATCATGGCAAAAGGCGTTAAAAGTTGTGCGATATAGCGACAAAAATGTTTTACATTCAATTTCTAATCGGACACCCGCTGTAACTAAAATATCCTAATTTCGCAACCAGCGCAGACTTTAGCGAATTCAATGAATGAATGACAGTCGTCAAAACGGACTCAAGTGCCTTTGATGATGGCGCGGGAGTTCTGCACAACTTTTTCAATTATTATCCAAGAGAGGTCAAATGAGAGCACTTCCTTGTCTAGATACTTAGTTTTACATGAAAGTGGTCAAACAGGTCGTTGTTGAGATCTTTGCGTTTCTCGCAAAGATCTCAACCGAAATATTTAGGTGCCCAAAGAAAATGTAAGATCAATTCTACTCTGGTTTTCAATTGTGAAGCCGATACATACCCAAAATAAAATTGATACATTGTAGTTATAATACAGTTTCAACGCAGTCATTTTAGTGACACATTTTACGGAAATTTAAATTTTGACCAAATTAAGTTTTGTTTGTCAAAAAAATTTTCCCATACCATAGCATTTTCGGAACTTTTTTAAAAAAAAGGGCCAGGGGGACTGAAAAACTGGCCCCAAGAGGAGCATACAGCTTTAAATATTTTCAACTACGAGGTGTTAATTGGCAAGCCCATTAGACCAAAGTGGCATGTTAGCTGTCTAATCTAATTTTATATCTCTATTAGATTCTAATCAGCAATTAACACAAATCCTCAACTAATCTTCCATAAACCTCGAGATCTACCTGCAAATTTGAATCCTCTCGGCAAGCGTTTGGATAAATTCCTCATAAATCTCATTCACCCTGTTTACAAACCTCTTGCCACATTCAACTGTTTTTGCACATAATGTAAAAGTTTGACAAGCGAAAAAGAGAACTGAAACTGTAGGTATGGCAGACAAATCTGACATCATGAGAATTCACTGTCAATTTGTACGCGTGTAAATAAAGTCGGTTTTCTTACACAACAATCTATGCTGGCCAATCACAGCAAATGAATCTGTTTTTTTTTTTTTTACTCCGATGACGAGGCTGCGTTCTCTGAATTTTTTTCTCAAACAGGTGTTCTGAGATTTGTGCCACAGATCTGGCACAAATAAGTTTTCCATTTGGATTATTGCAACGGAAAAATGTTTGCTCTTGGGGAATGTCATCATTAGTCTTATTCGATAGACAAAATAACAGAGAGTGCTCGTGTCAAAATAATCCTATGTGTGGAATCCGGTTGACACATTTCCGGATTTATTCTTAATCGTCTCGACCCAATCGCAGGCTTATAGCCGGTGTAGACGTTGTATAAGCCTGATAAACTTATACTATGTCTCCACCGACAAACAATAGAAGATTAGGGGGACACGCTTAAAAATAAATCCTAAAGTGGCTCCATTGGACAAATATAGGATTAATTTGACACGAAAACTCTGTTTCTGTCATTTTGGTTCTCTAAAGAGAGTGGCGATGTCATTGCCCAGGAGCGAAAAACGATTTCCTCAGTAAAAGTCTCAATAGAAAACGTACTTGGACAGACCTGTCGCACAGAGACAGTTTCAGTTTCCTTTTTTGATTCTCAAACTGTTACAAAGGTGCAGAAAATAGGTTTGTGAATAGGGTGAATGGGATTTATGAGAGGATTTATTTTAAATCGCTTGCCTAGAGGATTTAAACTTGTGTGGTAAATTGCGTGATTTGTAGAGGATTTAATAAAGACTTATATTAATCGAGCATTAGGGCTCGGTGGAGACATGGTATTAATTTTACAACCCACAAGTAAAATTTTAGCACCTTTAAAATTAAAATGGATTGAATTGGGAAATGCAGACAGGCAATAAAGTATTTGGAAAATGGCTGCATTTTATAGGAAGTCTGATGTATGCAAAAAAAAAAACAATCTGCTGTCAATAGAACAAGGTTAGGTTCTAAAATATAAACATCACAATTTTTTGGGAACTTCACAGGAATATGGATCCGTTGGACGATAACGAATTGACATTGCCTTCGGACACACTAAGCATCTTAAATGAGTTCCTTCGAGAGAAAGCCGAAAGAGAACGCGAGGAAAATGAGTGCATTCTCGGAAAATCATCCAAGGCCGGCATGTTCGAGGAAGATTGGGTAGGTTGAAAGAACCAAAGTCGCATGCTGCCTGGCTGATCTTTATATCAATTCTAGCAACTTAGCCAGTTCTGGTACAGCGAGAAGACAAAGAGCGCATTAGGAAAAATTGTGCAGCGCCTTATTGCAGACGACCACCGAATAGCCCTTCTATCTTGTCCTTCACTTTATGAGACGGTGAAAAATATTCACGCCAATGGTAAGATTCTTCTCTTGGTTTTATCAGCAAAAACAATAACTTGAACCAACTTGCAGTGAGAATATTTGAGTACGACAAAAGGTTTTCTGCGTTTGGGGAAGATTTTGTGTTTTACGACTTCAATGGAGCTGAGGATCCGCAGTACCTGAGGGAACATTTCGGCCTGTACGATGTGATAATAGCAGATCCCCCGTTTCTGTCCGAGGAGTGCATCACGAAAATCTCGCAAATTATTAAGAATTTGCTGAAACCAAATGGAAAGACTATTTTCTGCTCTGGGGAGGTAGTCGAACCGTGGGTGAAGCACTGTCTGGACCTCAAGAAATGTGCATTCCGGCCCGAGCACGAACGCAACCTTGGCAATGAATTTGTGTCGTATGCAAACTTTAATTTAGACGAATTCTTATGATAAAAATATAAGTGTAGAAAGTATTAACTTGAAATGCAATTTATTCGGATTGTGTCGCCTTCATGCCAGATTCCTTTTTGTGCTGCACCAACTCTCTCAGGTTGTCCTCTTGATCCTTAAGACTTTTGGCCAAAAATTCCTTCTTCTTTTGAAGTAACTCCAGGGCTTTTTCGCATTTCTCTTGTTTGGCTTTGAGGTCAGAACGCATGTCCTGAACATTGGTCAGCACAAACATACGACCGACAGACAAATATACCCTGGAAATTTGGTTTAAGATTACTTTTTGAAAACGGAGTAACAGCAGCATTCCACTCCTACCTAGCGTCCTCGGGCAAATCACTGGTGCCCTTCTCGGTGAGGATGTATTTGTGTTTGCCAGTTTTAACCATGTCGTGCTTGATGTCCAGCATGTTCATCTTCTTTGATGTTTCAATTCGGTTAATTTGGACTTCAGTAAAGGCCTGGCAAGCATTTTTTTGGATAGAGATAATTTTGCTTATAATTTTTTAACTCAGGCTGGACTATACCTTTTTCAGTTCCATATCCATCGCAGCCATTTTTGATTGAACTTTTGTTAAATTGTAATTGTGATAAATATAAATTAAGTTTTGTTAATGTATTTTGAAAAAATTTATGCACCTGCAGATAAATTTCGGCAGTCGCTAAAATCACATCAATCGAAAATAAATGACATTTGACTGACACATTCACAATTAAAGCGGTAAAAAGGTGGACAAGTCACAATAGTATTATAGGATGATCATTTTTGCATATGAGCTTAAGCCCTTATTGCAATGACTTGAAGTATAAGAAAATATAACCTTCCAAAAATAAGGTCAGTCGCTTTGGGCTTATTGCACACTAGAATTTATTTATAGCATCAATAGTTTAGTCACAATCATAAATTACTGAATAACTAGATATTCAACTTGCGTCCGTCTAACCCTCCAACACCCATTTGCTTACGCTTTTTTTTTGTAAAAAGCCTTTAAAGCTTCAAATTTCCGTGTCGGTGAATGTAAGAAGATACAACACCAATTTACCTTACGCGATCAGCTGACGTAAAATCTCCAAAACGAAATTGCATGGAAAAGACGAATTGATGAATTTATTCACATTTATAAATATATGTATGGGTATATATGTATGGGTAAATTCCTCAATTTCAGCTTGTGGGCAAAGCTTTTACATGTCCGAAGTTGAATATCTTACTTACTTACTTACTTAAGGTGGCGCTACAGTCCGGGGTGGACCTGGGCCTCAGCCAACAAGCTTCGCCAGCCAGCTCTGTCTCTAGCTAGCCGTCTCCAGTTTCGCGCGCAAAGTTGGCTGAGGTCCCATTCCACTTGCATGCGCCACCTGAGTCTCGGTGCTCCTCTGCCGCGCCGTCCATGCGGTGTGGATTCGAAGATTTTCCGGGCCGGGGCGTTGGTGTCCATCCGCTCTAGATGACCCAGCCATCGTAGACGTTGTGTTTTGACTCTTTTGGCTAGGTCGGTATCGTTGTACAGCCCGTACAGTTCGATGTTATATCTCCTCCTCCACTCTCCGTCTATGCAGATGGGACCGTAAATCGTTGAATATCTAGTTATTCAGTAATTTATGCTCACAATCAACGAAAGCAACGCTCACATACAAATCCTTTTGAAATTATTAATTGTTTGCTCTCTGAAATGTTGCCGAAGTCCCATACAAGTTCATAGGACATAAAAGGCAATCAGATTGTTGCGTGGCTAAAAGTGTCATTTGCGTAATAAGCCTTATTGTCCTTTAATACTCATGTGTCGCCCAGTCTAAGTGAGTCCCGTGAAGCTCAAAAATCCGTACACTCTTTTTCAATCTGCAGCGCAACTGTATCGGATATCTTATGAAGCAATTAAGAATTTTATTCTCGATTGTGGTGTAAAAAGAATACAAACAAAAAATTATTTACATCTGAAAAATAAAATACCTACTTTGGAGTACTTATTATAGTACCATGTCTCCACCCTGCAGTAGTCCGCGATTAATACGAATCTTTATTAAATCTTCTACAAAACATGCGATTTGCCACACAAATTTAAATCCTCTCGGAAAGCGATTAAAAATAAATCCTCTCATAAATCCCATTCACCCTATTCACAAACCTATTTTCTGCACCTTTGTACCAGTTTGAGAATCAAAAAAGGAAACTGAAACTGACACTCTGTACGACAGATCAGATAATTTAATTTTTATTTTCCCAGGAGCGAAAAATGATTTTCGCAGTAAATTGGAGCTTTTACATCAGCTGATCGCGTAAGGTGAATTGTTGTTGTATCTTCTTAAACGTATTCACCGCCACGGAAATTTTAAGCTTTATTGAAGCTTTAAAGGCTTTATAAAAAACGTAAACAAATGGGTGTTGGAGGGTAAGAAGGACGCAAGTTGAATATCTAGTTTTTTTAGTAATTTATGACCAAACTCACCATATATTTGATTTTTGATGGCCAGCATTTATTTTTTCAATTTTGAGCTGGCAGTACTCAAAATTTCCTATAATTTTCGACATTTGTCTTGTCATGTGCTTTCTGGTTGGAATTTTTGCTTTTGACATTTGGTACTACTTGCCTACGTCAGTGAAGAAGGAATTTCGAACAATTTGGAAAAAAGTAGTAAAAGCAAGTAAGCAAAAAGACCGTAACCCCAACTTTTTCATATATTTTATCACTTAAATAATTGAAAAAAAATATTTAAATTCAACTAAGAAAAACAGAGACGTTAAAAGACTAAAAGAACCAACAGATTTTCATCGAAACCACCCTAAACGAGGAGGTAAGTTTCCGGTGAAAATTTTTTTGATTGACGTGGGAAATGTTAACTTGATGTTTTCACTTTCCCTTGGCATGATTTCTAAATTGAAAATGCAGCCCGCATAGATTATCCTCTTGAAGCAGTGTGCATATGCGTACTTGCGGGCTCAGAGGTTGACTTGCATTAATCCCTCCCACCCTTTTGGGTGGTTGTACACAAATCAATATGACAACTCTATTCAGGTCGCCTTCCAGTGCTACGATTTTGTGTTTTCACTTCAGATTAATTATTACAATTACTTTGAACGTGTTTGTTGCATTACGCTGATACAACGGTAGTTATTACGTAAAAGAAAACCAAAAACCAGGTTTACTGAAGTTTCTACCACTTTCGTCATCACCTGTATGACTAAACAACTTCCTACTCTTTGGATCAAACAGGGACGGGGGTAAATACGGAGTAGTGCGGGCAGTGGCAGACCGCGGTGCGTGTTCGCATGTACGATCTTCAATTGCGGTGATGTACAGGTACATACATCGGCATACAGCTACAGCCACGACCTGTGAACGCTTAATTACCTTTTGCTGGCCGTTTAGTATTTTAATTCATTTACCACGGTCTTGTATTCAAAAACCGTATGCTAAGTGTAAACTTTTTTTCGTTTTAATTGGCTTATAAAGATTACAGATGCGATAAGCGAATAGACCTCACTACATGATTTTCTAGGTTTGATACGGTATCTAGCCGTGCACTCATTTTCTGACAGAGAAGACGATCGAATACGTCTAGTCGAAGTATTTCTTCAATTTGCCAGCGAAGTACAGTGGCCGTTGTTGTGCGCAAGGTGTGAGAAATTTTTCGATTAAATTGAATTCCTGATTTTCGTGGCGCTGATAAGTGAAAAAGTTATATCGGTACACTTTATCGTGGGGAGTTAATGTCATTTTAATACGTTTCAGTTTTGCGCCGTTTAACAACACAAACTACAGAATAAACACAGTGAGTCGGTTGTTTGCTTAACGAAGCAACAGTTTTGTGCGACTATTTTATTTATACAAAATTGCAAGATTTCTCTTGTAACGAGGATTACCTGTCACATTACAGGTATTTCTTATCTACTGAAGTAAATTGCGGAGGTCGGAATTTTTTTTATCGATAGGCCGTTTTATGCGGCACGAATTCGTTTATTGCTTTCCACGCCTTAAAAATTCCGCTGTGGTTGAAAATACTAAAAACCTAAAAAGTTTTGCAATATTTTTAGGCTCTTTAAAAGCCCGGTGTATTTTAGACAAAGCTCGACGCTATTTAAAAAATGTTCCTACCATGTCTACATCATTTATGCGGCTTTTATAAACAGCAAAAATTGAATGTAAACATGTAAAACCAAAACAATTGTATGTATTGCGCTTATTTTGAATTCAAGTGGAACCGAACTATAATGAAATTTGTGATAATTATTGGTAACCCTGATTTAATATAAAGGAAACACATGTTTTTGATTACCCACTATTATCTACCTTGTCGATTCAGTTCCAATACATGTAACCTTCTACTTATCTACCAAGTAAGTTTGTGCCTTTGATCGGTAAAAGTGTCTGCTTTAGGTGCTAGTTCCTTAACGGGAAGCTGGTAGAAAAAGGGGCTAAACTTTCGCGATTTTTTATTTCGCCCGGCCTTGAAAGATCCATTTCCATTTCAGAAACATTTAAGCTATTGTGCAATATATTCCCATTCTTAAATGTTCACTAATGCAACAAGTCTAACTTTTTGGTGGACGTGAACTTAAGTAAAGATAAACATTTTAAGGCCCGTCACTTTTTATTAAAAAAAAAACAATTGAGATGGCTCGGCCGCTGTGGTTGCCGCCTTTATCATAGCTGCTTAGAGCATAAAGAATGCCCAGTAAAACAAACGTCTTCTTACTGAACAGGTGGTAATTGGGAATTTTAATGTAAGGGCAGGCGTATAAGCCGGTCTTCTGATAAATCGACAAGTTGAAAAACGTCGAGGAGACTTTAATAACCAGTAAAGAGCTTCGATTGGAGCATTAACGTTTGCTCTATGTGTCGGAAAGTTTCTTTAATAGATTTATATTACTTGGTTTGGTAACACCCCAAAGTTGTATACCGTGCGTCCAAGCACGTCCAAGCGTTCAAATCACTCTGCGAAATGAAAAAAAATATACAAAATGAAGTCAAAACAGTTTGACACTTAACGTGATGATTGCGCGGCAGCAGTGTTTGCCGTTCTGTACACAATGAAACCGAGTGTGCACCACGCTGGAATTGTCGCAAAAACCGAGTTTTTTTTAACAGCTCGGTGTGGCAGTTCGGTGTTCAAAAGAATACGCCATTAGATTTAATTGCTGTTCCTAGATTGAAAAATTGTTTACACCGTTTTTTTGGTTTCAAAAATCTGACTCCATTTTGACACCATTTTTCGGTGTTAGTTTTGATTCCATTTTGACACCGTTCTTTGGTGTTAGTTTGGTTAAAAAATTCTAACTCATTTTTGAGTTTGTTGTGAAATGCTCCCTTTTTTGTAGGTTATTCTTAAATCTGCAATGCCACTGCACATAAAAAAACATAAAAAGCATTGTCAATTCTGTGGTACATGCGACTTAAAGTAAAACACTACACTTTATTTTAAATCGCAAGAACCACAGAACTCAAACAAACACTTAATTAAACTCTGGGTTGATCATCCAACGATTGAGAAAGACTGCGAAACGACCGAAAATAAAATTCGAGGTAAAAATTAATGCGAAGATGTACGACGACCGATGCCGATGAGTATTCGTAGCAGGATATGTGTGTGAGTGTGAGCATAATGAACATGAAACAAAAACATTTTTTGAGAGGCTAGAGTTAGAAACAAGTCAAATCGGTTTCAGATAAAAGCACTCAGAATTTTGTTAAGAGAGAACGTGTGTAGATGCAAATGGAACATGACAAAAAAAAAAATCGTTTGTGGAGAGTTCTTTGAGTTAGAAACAAGTCAAATCGGTTTCAGAACAATTGACTCGGAAATTTGCTTAGAGGGTATGTAACCCTCCCCTTTTATTATTTAAAATAAAAAAAAAATACCCCTCAGAAATCATTAAAACATTTAACGAATAATTTAACAATGTTTAACTATAATCGAAAATTCTGAGATTAGACTCGAAAACTCGAAATATATACACGGAGCGGTCCGTCGGCCTTTTTTGAAGGCCTAGCGTACAATTATTGCTGAACTTACATATAAAATTTTGCTTGGTATATGTGCGACTTTATGCTTTTCTTCCGACTTTATAGCATTTTTTAAACGCATCTCGATATCATTTGTTTTGCGCTTTTATTCGAGTGAAGTCTTAAGAAGATCTGTGTATAGTTTTTAAATGCTGCCATTGCTTGATTTTCAGGTTTAAAATTCTTAAAAATATTCTTTCATTAATTTTAATGCAGGTAGTGTTGTCATTTTTTTTGTAAGACGTCTATCGTTATTTTAGGCGAATTCGAAATTAATGTACTCAAATAAATTTATAAATAAATTTTTTTGATTTTTTTTTTGTTAAAAAACTAAAAAAATTAATGTTTTTTTGTTTTCAAATTTTAACATATTTTGGCTTGCTACTCAAGTGGTTTATGTTTAAGTCAAATTAAGCTGATAAGATGGAAACATCTCAGAAGTTTTAGGCATTTTTTAGCACTACCATCTTAGTAAATCATCTTAAATGATTTTACACGTATCTCGAAAACCGTGCAATATTTTAGCCCGCTATATTTTTCTTTCGAACCCCAGCAAATTGTCTGTTTCATATTTTTCTTGAAACGGTATATATTACCAAGATAGTGGGGGTGGACCCGTTTTTTTTTAGCTTTGTTCTGCATTTTTTAATTTAAAATCCACAAAACGACTATTCAGACTCTCTTTTTGAATACCGTTATATTTTTTTTAATTTTCATGTTTTTTGCGCCAGCAATGGTAACTTTTTCCCACTACTCTGGGCACAGGTTTTTTAGCTATCGGTTAAAAATTCGGGTTTTTTATTTTGATTTTTAAGCCCTTAGAAATTTTTTTAGATAGAAACGTCATTTTCGAAAAATCTTGATTTTTAGAAATGTCTTTATGCGTTTTATATATATATACACACCAAATTTCATAACAATCTGTTCTGCCGTTAAGATATAAGAATATTTTGAAAAATAATTTTTGAAATGTTTTCGAAGCTCTCAGGCTAAATCTCAGAATCTTCTGAATGTTTAAAAATTTCTATAGTTTTCCCGAAAATTGCAAAATAGTTCCTGATGATTTCTGATTTTTTTTTTTTCAAATAACTTGGCCTGATAGCATCGGAGATAGTGGTGGGGACAACATTTTTTTCGCGATTTCTTTTTTCGAATATACGTCAAAAGCAGCAGTTTTAAAACGGTTTAACCAAAACTTGATTTTAGCCTTTGCTTGAAAACCATAAAAGGTTCTGTTTCCATTTTTGGACGGACCGCTAAAAAAACGCAAAAATCAAAAATTATTTTTAATTTTTAGTTTTCAGTTTTTAGAATTCAGCTTGAAAATTTAAAAACATCCCAAAAATTATTTTTCAAAAATATAGAAAAATTCTTGTGATAGAAAAAGAAAGTAATTACCGATCCAACACAAATGCTAATGAGCCAAACATGAAACCCTGCACAGAAACACCAAAGTTTATCCCCGCAAGTGTTATGCCTTTACGGAGAAAAGCAATAGTATAACCAGCAGAATATTTCATAAAAACATCTGGCACGCATCTAATTGTTGTCCATTCTATTTGCATATTGGAAGAGATAAAAGTGTTTTGTATTCGGCTGACCCTAACCTGGGTAACAGACGCCGACAAGGAAGCTGTTCATATTCAGGAAGACGCTTCTGAATTTTTCGTTTGTTGCTGGTTTTGGTACGCCTCGGATATTTGCCATACCGGTACCAACCATATCTGGTGAGGCGCCCAATTGGGGACAGCAACCCCAGAAGAGTGTTTGCATTTTTTTGAAGCTTTTTTTAACAAACGGTAAGACCGTGAAGTATGAATGCATACACGTAGCGGTCCTCTGGCTTTTGTCGAAGGTTAAGCTTGCCATTATTTGTGTTAGATTGCGTAAAATATTTTTTGATACATAGGAGGTTAGATTTTAAACGACCTTAGTATCATTGACAATCTTCGACATAAATTATAGGCCTGCATGGAAATCCATGATTTCTTTAATATTTAAAATCCAATGTGATTGTTATTAGTGAACTATGAAATTCGATTTTTTAACTACTGGTGTTTTAAGTTTTTTTTTGTTTAAGCTCTGTTTTAATGGTTTTTAATTTTTTTAACTAATTTGCTTATAAATATGTTAGTCTTATTATTTTAGCTTTTCTTAAGTCTATTGTACTTATATTAGGTAAATTTTAAGTTTCGCTAAATTTAATTGTTTTAAAATACCTACAGAGTGGCAAACTAATTTTTTTTTTCCATAAGTTAGCTATGAATGTTTTAATTTTCAAATTTTAGACATATTTATTACCGCTTTTTGATCTTCTGACCTGGTCTCGAAAAAGATTTAGTTAATGGAATGTAAATGGCTTAAAAGTTATTAAAATTTTCCCAGCAGTATAATGTTTTCAAGTGGGGTGCCGTGGCGTAGTGGTTAGTGTGTGTGCTTACTACGCCGGAGGTCTGGGTTCGAATCCTGCCATCGTCACCTGAAAAAAAAGACTTGTTCTTTTTCACGGTCCCCACCTCCGCGAGGGTTTAACAAGCCCTCCGAGAGTATTAAATGTCTTGAAAAACTTCGCAAAGTGCCGTTCGGATTCGGCAAAAAATTGTAGGTCCCCTTGTATGTAAAGAAATTAACACACCAGTATACATTGTTGAGAAGTTGGCCCTGGTTCACCTCGAGCTGTTGCGCCACTCTATTTATTTATTTATTTTATAATGTTTTCAAGTGTATTTTAGAAACCGTTTCTTATTTCAAAGCCGCTATAGTTTTCCTTGAAGTTTCAATATGAAGTTTAAAATATGATACCATTAAGTATAATTGTAAGCAGCATTTTGAATACTATTTTAGGACCATAGCGCTAGTTATGAAAAAAGAAAGGGACATTTTTACGGATCCGTTTTCTAAATGAGCTATAACAGGGCCCTAGGTTGAACTGGCAGTCGGGTCCAAAGAAACCGACACACTTCGACCTATGTAGGTCCATTGTGATAACTACAATATAATTTTAATCAATTCATATTAGCTCCTTTGTTACCATTTTAATGCTCATCATTTTTGCTCATTTATTTTATTATTTATATATTTAATGCTCATTTATTTTTTAGAGTTTAATCAAACATGGCTGACGGAACAGGAGATCAACAACAACCGGATGCTGAGAGACCACCACCAGAATCGCAAGACAATGTTCCGGCAAAAATTATATCACACATCAAGGCGAAAAAGATTGACGCCGCCATGTGTGCCACACGACTAATGGCAATCATTTTTACAATTGGTTATATTCTGCCAATATTTGGGTAAGCAAAAAACACAGTTAAAGATTTTTTTTTTTGTTCTTTTGTAAAACATTGTTTTCCTCAGAACCGCACAGAGCTCGTTTAACAAAGTTCTGCTGGCAAATGCGGCTACAAATGCATTACGGCTACATCAAAGACTACCAAGATTTGCACTTTCACGGGAGTTCCTCGCCAGACTATTTACCGAGGATTCATGTCATTATCTCATGTTCTCGTTGATATTCTTCAACGTGCAACCCACACTTTTTATTCTAATACCCATTGTATTGTTTGCAGTGCTGCATGCAGCTAGTTATTCATTGAAGATCGTTGATGTAAGTAAAATTTTTGGTTTTTTGTTTTTTTTTTATGGTTGAGTAAACAAAGCTTTATAGCAAAACGTTACATAAGTTAAAGGGTTAATAATGACTGAGTGAGAGTCTTTGGACAACTCTATTATTAACTGGTTTTAACTTAGCGTTTCCAGAAACATGGGCTAGTTAATTAACTGCATCCAACCTTGAACATGCTGGACGTACAACTGTTGATTCATCAAAAAAGCCTCTGTCAGATGTTAGGCTTATTATGAGTTTGGTGCGCCATGTTTTTTTTTTTAGTCTTTTTGAACTACATAAGTAAAAATGTGTACAAAAGTATAAAAGCAAAACATTTTTGTTGTACATACATCATTTACAAAGCGTCTTTTAAAATACTTTGCGAGATCTTAAAGTGAAATGAAAAAGGTGAAATGTCAAAAGCTGTCGTATTTTGGACACAGAAAAGTATTCTGAGTAAGACAGAATATGTACAATGTGACATTTTGACATTAACAGCAGCTAATTTGAACTTTATTTGCCACAATCTTTTTTTGTCGACAATTTTGCGAACATGTTTTTTTTTCGTATTTGTACAAGCTCCAGCGGGTAATCAAACTGTATTAGCTTTTGACCTCAGAACATACGCAGTCAGCCTGCGGAAAATAAACTTAAGCAATTTAAACAAGAATCTCCATCATTTGATTCAAAATGTATGATGAAAAAGCAAAATATGTTCGGTGGTACACTTTAGGCTTTTTGATCAAGAATTTTTTTGACTAGACTATTTATTTACACTGTTATAGAAAATAACTAATAATAAACTTTATAATATACAATTTTAAATCTGTTTAACATTAATCTGTTTTTCTTTCAGATAATTGGACAGAATGCATGCTGGGGAGCAAGACTTCTTATTTCTTTGGTTGAATTCCAAGCAACTAATATCCTGAAAGCGGTTGCGTTTTCAGAAATATTTATTATGCCTATGGCAATCATATTGACATTTATGTGAGTACTAAATTTAACTGTAACTATATTTAATTTTGTTAAAATACTTATTATTTGTTATTGAAAATTTAAGAACCCATTTTATAAACTCTGTGTAAAAGGAAGGTGTGAGGGTGAAGTGAGGGCGTGTTATTTGTTTTTAGACTTTATAGTTTTTGTACTTATGAAAAGTTTGCTTGTTCAGAACAATTCAAATACTGGATCTCTTATGAGAAACTATAGGGAGAGGTGGCACTTGATGTTACAATCTTAGTTGTACAGGGTGTTTCCTAATTCGATGCCAATACTTTGGGATTTGATTCTTGGGTATAATTGAAGAAAAAAATTGTTTCACAGTATGGGCCTATCTCTAATTTTGATATCATTTATTGGGAATTTAAGAAAACACCTACTTTGAGGTACCTTGACCCATACTTACACAAATATCTCCGCTAATACTTACAACAGGAACTTAATTTAAAATTTTAGAAAAGATAGTACTTCTTTTAACTGTGTTAAAGTAAAATTGATGGCTTTTTTAACTTTCGAGATATTTGCTTTTAAGCCTGATCCTTTTTCCCTGCCCATGACATTTTTTTGACTTTCAAGTCACTTTTTTGCAAAAAATACGTCATAAACATATCGGTATATTTGTTTTCTGGTGAACCTAACAATACTTAGCAAAATTGCTTTAACTAGGTACCTGAAAAACGCACAGATTTTACGATACTTGGGAAAAGCCGTACTGTGGATCTTCTTTTGAAAGTCTTTGAGCTTTCAAAATTTTAGTAATGAAACAGAACACTATGAACTGTCTTCAATTTTGAATAGGTGCTCTATAAGAAATTCAAATGCCTTATAGGTTAGACAATTCGTAGAAGCAGACTTTCGTGTAAAGGAGCTCATTATTTCTTCTCCTTTTTTTTGTTGATAATTGTCATTCACTCAAAACAACAAAAGCATTCATGCTATAAAGCATGCTGTAAGTTGCGCTCAAAAGTCGTCTAGTCTCGTCTTGCCAATTGTATCATTTTTCTACAGATACACTATTATTTTTCGTTTTAACTTTGAAGAGAACCCGCAATCATAAGGCAACCCAAAAATTTCATCTTCAGCCAACTCTAAAACAAATACCAAAAAATAATTGCATGGAGTTTGCTATCCGTTTCACCATTTTTGATTCGACAAAATTTAATTTTATTCAAGGTTATCTGAACAGTCGTCGGTTTGAGGTGGACCTAAGGCCCAAGAATAGCGTTCCCACAATCTATCAGGTGGATGCCCAGACTCTTCGGAAAATGCCTCGTCAGTGACACATTTGATTCCGAAAACAGAGGAGATTAGATTCACCTCTCCCAGCAAATGAATGGCATGATGGAAAAGTGAACACCTCAGCTCAGGAAGTCAAAATTCGCCGCCATCTCCTCTCATCAACAGCTTGTGAGCATGTCGAGAGGCCTGAGGTATAAGATGCACCTATGAGTTTAACCTAACACGGAATCCTACAAGTTAGACGCAAAGTTGTCTATTTTATTGCGATGAGAAAAAATTGGTTAAGCAGGTGGAATTTTAAATTTAAAAAAATTAGTGTGGACTTCCGCTTTGGAATTGACAAACTCTTTCTATAAAGAAAAGCGAATGTAATATCATTGCGAATGCGAGTCTTTTTGTGCGAAAAACATTTGGTTTTAAACATTTGTGAGAAAATCCTTTTAAGCAAGGCTTTGAGACACTATAGTCAGCATGCAGAGAGAGTTTTGAAGACAAGGAACGAAATGTAGCCACAAAAGATTGCTCGCTTTCATTCAGGTTTTCTGGGAAATCTTCGACGAACTCTATGGTTCGGTCGTACGCCTTAATGACTGCTTGAGCGTGTCTTTGGCTGTAAGTAGTTGGTTGCAGTTATAAGAAATATGCACGGATCCTAGGCATTTCACAGCACCCTTCGCGACATCAAATATGTGGTCATTCTAAATATATAGGCTGAAAGCTTTTTTTTTTCTCGTATGACATCAGTTAGCACTGGATTTTGTGGATGCATTAAAACGCATTTCTTATCCGTTCTGCTTAAGGAATCCTACCTAAATACGACTCTCATAACGGAGCTATCAGGGAATTAGTAACATGGGCAATCTTGCGTCCTTGCCATTTCAATGTCTAGGAGCTTGGGACACTTTGTTGGGAATGAGTATGAAAAATTAAAAGTGCTGTCATCAGCAATTGGGTATTTTTATTGAATGTAGCGGACAAAGGATCGTTTAAAGATAAAACGGATGCTTGAGGTTCAACGGATGCTTGAGAAAACGACTCGTATTGAACGCTTCAATAGAAAATCTTTAATCAATTCTACGAGAGTTTAATAAATCGCAGCAGCACCCAATTTTGATCGATGCCATACTATATCAGAAGCTTTAGAAATATCAAGCGCTTTCACCTAAGGAGAGCTTCCATTTTTCGGTAAGATAAGCCATCAGATCCACCAGTGGACCTTTTTTCGCGAAGCCTTACTGCCGGTCATTAAAAAGGTCACGTAATCGAGACGTTAATAGCTAGAAGGAGAAAAATAATCTCCTTTTTCGCAACGGTCAGATGGAAAAGAACATACGTTCAGCCCGTCCCTAAAAAGGGTGATTCCTCTTCTCCATCCAGCTACCGACCGATTGCATTATCATCCATTCTTTCAAAGGTCATCGAAACGTTGATGAACAGCCAGCTTATGAAATATCTCGAATCTCAGAAGCTCCTCAGTGACCGAAAGTACGGCTTCCAAATCAAAGGGTCTACTGGTGACCTGATGGCCTATCTTACCGAAAAGTGGAACCGCTCCGTTCACCTACTAGGTGAAAGCAAGGCCATTGCGCTCGACATTTCTAAAGTATTCTACAGAGTTTGGCATCAAGCTTTTCTATCTAAAATGAGTGCATTCGGCATTGATGATCAAGTGGTTCTGGACAGTTTTATCTCCAAGGCTTTTTTTTAATATTTATAAACGATCTGATGTGCTACCAACCCAATCCATTCCTTCGCCGACGACAGCACTCTGAGCTACTCATACTCGTTTCCAGGAAAACGCCCTTGTCAAATGGACATTGAAATGGAACGATTGCGTATGTATAACTCATTAAACGCTGACCTCGACATCATGACAGCATGGGGTCTGTTAAACAGAGTAGAATTCAACGCATCCAAAACTCAATGCTGTTTACTGTCCCAACAAAATAGAAATCTTCAGTAGTTAACTATGAATGGCATTAGCATTGGGGAAACCGATAACCGCTTTCTATTTTCGGAATGTGTGTGAATGACAACCTTCGTTGGAATGATCACATGTACGAGATTGCCAAAAAAAAAAACCGCTAAATTATTAAGGCTTCCTAAAGCGATGCAAAAAATATCTCACACCTTCTGATTTGGCTCAAATCTATAAAGTATTCATACGCCCCAAACTGGAGTATAACTGTCATGTCTGGGAAGGTGCACCAAAGACCACCTTACTTTTGCTTGATAGGATACAAAAAAGAGCTTTTAAACTTATAGGTGAGTTGAACATAACAAAGTCATTCGACTCTTTGGAGCATCGTCGCAATAACTCTCGTCTTTCTTTGTTTTACCGCTTATTTTTACAAAGACTGTTCCAGTAAAATAGCTTGCTGCATTCCACCTCTTAAAGAGTTCAACCGTAATAGTCGCATAAGGACACGTGCCCATCAGTTCACCCTTGCGACCAATTTGGGGCGTACCGCTTTGTATGGGAGTTCTTTGTTCTGCAGAACATCACAAATGTGGAACAGGCTTCCACAGGTGATCTTTCCTCGTAAGTTAAGCCCTCAACAATTTAAAACCAATGTGCATCAGTACTTCTCCACTTTCTCCCTTCCACTCTCCTTATGCTAACACATTATAAAACGCCATAAACCCTTTAACGAGAGTATATTATAAAAAAAAAACGGACACAAAACTCCGTTTTCCACATATCTGAAGCCAAAGAAGTGAGAGTGAAGAAACACTTCAACAGAAGAACGGCGAAAGAGTGCTTTACGTACTAAGACACATGTGAAGGCATATCTCAATCAGTTAGCGAGCGGAGACTAGCAGCGAAGTGGGCTAAAAACAGATTGTCGCAGACGAGTGTTGTTGGTATGCAAGATGACGCAGAATTTTTTGCTGAGGAGAAAAGCCCAAGAACGTCGCCCTTTAAAATGGGAGCATTAACAGCCGGCACGCAATGCTCCAATTCATTAAGAATGCACTAAGAGTGATAATACTGCCATCAACGTAAGAGAGGTTAAAATTTGAAAATGGTACTACCCTCAGCCATATGAAGCAATGGCGGTGGGCAACTATCAGAATTAGGTTACTGGACTTAAGCGAAAACCTATCTTGAACCCTTTGAAATAATTTAAAATAAGTTTTCTTCTTTGCTTTTCTTTCTGCTTATGGAAGTCTTGCATCTTTGACATGACCAAAACAGATTGTCTAAATTACGACTCATCTTGCATCTTGCTTAGCTAATAATTGTTTTATTTTATTTTATTTATTTTTCCAGGGGTAAGGCTGGACTAATGACACCGTTTGTCTACTACCACTTTTTACAAATGCGATACAGCTCCCATCGCAATCCATACACAAGAAACGCTTTTACAGAGCTCAGGATGGCAACCGAAGCACTTGCTGGACGATCACCACCAATTGTGGGGAAAATTCTGCGCGGTGGCATTTCATTTGTCAATCGCTTGAGTCCGCAGCCTCAACCAGCACCAGCGGCCCCAACACAGTAGAAGAAATGCAACAAAAAAAAAAACGCGAAAATATTATACAATGTATTTAATAAGGGACTAATAAGTTTTTATGCAAACATTTTTGTAATACAAAGAGAACAAATCTTAAAAAAAAAGAAGACACACTCAAAGTTAGTCTTTTGAAGACCTTTACATTTACATATAAATCGTTTAGTGGTAAATTTAATTTTGTATTAACTTTCGTTGTGGCACTGAGGTGGTGTTTAGTTTTATTTTTTTTTCTTGTGTTATTCCCAATGGATAAACTGATAAATAAAAGAAACCGTTGAATGAGACCAGTTGTTGTTGCACCCAGTTTTGGATCCTTTTGAGTATTTGTGTTTTTATAATAGAAATGGAGATTTACTTTATAATTGTAATAAGATTTATTTTCGATAATAAATCACAGAGAACGAAGCGAAAAGAAAATAAATAAAAAATATTTATTGTCTGGATGAGCAGATGGTTTATTTTTAAATCCAAGATTACGGACATTGAGGGGATTTTTAAGGGTTTTTGAGCGAGATTATTTTGAGTTACGAAGTGAAACTGAGGTTGGCCCCAGAAATAAGTTGTTTAGTCAATTTTCTTATCGGGGTTAAGGGTTCACCTGCTACGATTTGGACTTCTTTTGATGTTTTTTTTTGTGAGATATTACGGTTGTTTTCGTGTTTCTGTGCAAAGTTACATTTTAGCTGAGTATTCAAGTCCAAAATCAAAGATAATCTTGAGGGTGCAGAGCAGATAATTTGAAAACTTTATCGGCGGAGTTTACCGAACTGCGGTAACCGAAAAACTGTTCTTTGGTTCGGAGGCTTTCTTTGCAATTAAAAACTGGTCCTACGTACAATGTAATATTCTACAAAAAAATAATCTGGAAGGTGATTTGACGAGATTTCCGGCGGGGGGCTTTTTAACCCAATCGCCAGAATAAAACAAATACTCGAAACAGCAAGTATTTTCTTGGTCAGCATACTCCTCCATAGCAATTTCCTTCGCTATCATCATACAGGGTTTTGTCATGAACAAAAGACCCTTGCAGATGGGAACAATTACATGGCCATCTCCACTACAGGAATTTACGGTGATTTTGGAAACCGTCAAATCACCTTTTAAATGACATCAAAACCATGGGAAAAAACTTCATCTTGTACCTACTAAGCAACGGCACGCTTAGGTAGATTTGGAATAAAGATTTACTCTAGATGTTCGAGAAGGCAAGAACGCTCCAGCCTAGATATTATAATCTCAGGATATTTAAAACTCTGCCCTCATGATCAAGACTACAAGAAACGCGCATTATCCTCTGATTTATAAGCCAACCCGTCAAATAAGACAGAGGAGTCGCTCTAATTTGGTTAGTTTGGCTGGTGTCCATTTGTGTTTAGCCACTAGACGCATATACATACAAAGATATAACAGGTATACGTATACATAGGGTTATGGTGAACAGGTGAAAATTCCATTGGTTCCGCAAGAAGTCCTGTAAGGCATTATCCACTTTCCATTATTTTCGACAGTTTTCATGTTTGTTTAATGTTAACGCCTTAACAAATAATAATTTGCAAATAAAATAGTTCTTACACTACGAGAAAATATGATGCGAATAAATTAATTTCTTCTCAAAGTTAGACTCACCAGAATTGGAGCAAATTACATCTTGTACAAAACGTATTTCATTGATTTTCCATCAAACAAAGTTAGCAAACAATCTACTTAATGTTTTTTAACCACAAAAAGTTACAAACACAAACGAAATTAACGTTAAAATTGTATAAAAACTAAATTTTCACTAAGGGACATCCTGTTTTACGCCATCGCGCCATTTGAACTGGCTTGTTCCGGAAAGAGCGCGATTGTTGGCAATAAATCTTCCATACGCTGGTTTCGCCCTCTGCATGTGACACGCAATGGCGAACAGTAGCTGTTGTCTGTTATTTTCGAGTTTTCAAATGTGATTGATAGTTAGTAGTTGTTTTTGCATTATTTTGTTCCTTCAAGAATTTTTTAAATTATAAAATTTTTTAATATTTCTTTTCTCCTTTAATTTCTTTATTAATTTTTTTAATAATAAAATTCTTCTAAGGTTTCTTTTCACGTTTCTATTGGGGTTTTTATTACGAAAATATTTTTTCGCTCTTAGTAAATATAATAATATATCGTCACTCTCTTTTGAGAGCCGAAATGAGACAGAGCGTGTTTGTGTCTAATTAATATTACGTTTATCCGGTGGAGCCGTTTAAGGATTTATTTTTAATCGTGTCGCATTTTTTATAGCCGTTGGAGATACAGTTTTCACACTTTGTTTCAACTGGACAGCGATTAACAATAATCTTTATTTCTGCAAACCTAGTGACCTGCCATATAAATTTTAATCCTCTCGGCAAAATCTGAAAAAAAAACTTATTAAACCTTTTCACACATTTCTTTTAAGTTTTTTACTTGAAAAGTTAAGCAGATACAATGCACGTACGTATGGCAGATCTGTCACTAATATAAACTGTCATTTACTGCATCGCCCAAATATACATATTTCAAGCTTTTATTTTTCTTATATCACAAATAACAGTTTTTTTACTTGAAAAGTTAAACATATACAGTGCAAGCGTGTATGGCAGATCTGTCACTAATATAATCTGTCATTTACTGCATCGCCCAAGTATGCATATTTCAAGCTTTTATTTGTCTTATATCACAAATAAGATTTTTTTAAATTTAAAATTAAATAGATACAATTCACGTATGTATGGCAGATCTGTCACTAATATGTTTTTAATTGGGACTTCCAGAAAGGAATAGTTTTTTTCGCTCCTGGTGTCAAATAACAAATAATAACAAACGAGTGCTTGTGTGTCAAGTTTAAATTATGTTTATCCTGTCGAGACATTTCAGGATTTATTTTTAATCATCACCCGCTAGGTTTTATAGCCTAGTGAGACATAGTATGAGAGTATGAGCTTTATCAGTCTGTTTTTGTTTCTTTTTTCACACAACCAACATGTAAATGCAGTTTTCTACATATTTTTCTATTATGCACCATGCCTAGGCCTGTAATCGAGAATTTTTTTAAGTACAATACTAAGGTTAAGATTAGACAACATGCCATTTTGGCATTTTTGACGTACCTGAGAAGAAAAATGCAGCTAATATTTTTCTTTTTACGTCAAATATGCTAAAATGGCATGCAGTTTAATCTAAGCTTAATGTGTATCATAATCCCCAAAAGATCATAACCCCTCTTTTGGTTGCACAAACTAATCATATAATTTTCTTAACGCTGAAGCAACGATTTGCGACAAACCAATGCCTTACAAACATCAATGCGAATTATTCCTTTATAGACCTCGTGAAAATCCGATATTTGCAGAACATGTTTAAAATCTTCAGCAAAATCGTGCGAATTCCCAAACATTTACGAGATTTCGAAACCTGTTTCTCCTAGTCCATATATAAAATCTATTCAAAATCACTGTAGTACTATGTCTCCACCAGCAATTAAAAGACTATTACAATTAAGTCCCAAAGTAGATGTCATTTTGGCTCTCAAAAGAGAGTGGCGATGTCATTTCCCAGGAGCGAAAAACGATTTCTGCTGTAAGAATCACAATAGAAAACGTACTTGTGACAGATTTGTCGTAAAGGGACAGTTTTAGTTTCCTTCTTTGATTCTCAAACTGTTACAAAGGTACAGCAAATAGGTTTGTGAATAGGGCGAATGAGATTTATGAGAGGATTTATTATTAGTCGCTTCCCTCTAAGCAAGGCAAACCGAATGCGAAACGAAAAATTACTCATCTGCCCATACAACTCTTCGCTTGCGTATCGCCTTGGCGAATTAGAATCTCAACGATTTCCTTTCTTTCGCCATATGAGAATTAGAATCACCAGCGTAACACAAATGCGAGCCGCTTTCTCAACGCCAAAGCGAAATTAATTCTTAAAGCTCAAGCGAAACGAATTCTTTACACCAAAGCAGAGCGCTTTCTTAACGTGAAAGCGTAAAGAATGCGTAAAGTTTGAACGAAATGTTATAGCGAAACAGTGCATAATCTATCTCTTAAAAAATAGTTCTTTTTAAAAATATTATAAAATGTAGATTGTGAACAGGAAGTACGCAATTATTGTTTTTTTTTGCACTTTCACAAATAATATTTATTCCTCTAAGAATATTGTAATAATCTTTCTTGTCCATTCTTGCAACTTAAATTTTTTGTTCTAAAACTCACGTAAATCAACAAATTACCTACCATATCAAAGAACGCCTGTGCTTTAACCGAAAAAATAGCACGCACTATCAGACCAGCCAATAGACTTCTGCGTTTACACTTGAGACTGCATTTGGTTACTGAAACCACCCCATCGTCTTAGAGTTGTAATACGTCGTGCTAATATTTCAGCGCAACAAAAGCGTAAAGTATGCGTAAAGAATAAAGCGAATCGCTTTTTTGCTTGGAGGGTTGAGAGGATTTTAATTTGTATGGTCAATCGCGTGATTTGTATAGCATTTAATAATGATTTACATTAATCGCGGATAAGTTCAGGTTGAGACATGGTATAACGAATGAAAAGCAGAAAAACATGTGCAAGAAACAAAATAACTACGTTTACGCGCAGATTAAAACAAATTTTACCGTCTTAACATTAATGTTAGCTTCACTTATTATTCGCGTAAACGCTTCTTAATATTGATTTTTAAATCATTGTTAAGGCTTTATTAATTTGTTTTTAAACTAGATTTATTAAGAAAAGCCAAAAGTAAATTCGCGTGAAAGCTTAAAATACTTTTAACGACAAAAATTATTGAATCTTTCAGTTTTCTCTCATTTTTGACATGTTGAAATCCATGTCAAAAATGAGATTAAATTAATTTTAAAATGTAAATATTTTTTTTTAAAAACAAACGTAGAACGTAAAAACACATAAATTGCTTGTATGAATCGATCCTAACATAGATCTTATCGATGCACGTAAACGTGGCTTATGTCTGTTTTTTAGTTCAATACATTTCGCTAAGTTTCCAAACTTTGTTTCACGGCTACAGCTGCCCGGGAGGATTTTGAGAAGCGTATAAGCGATTTTGAGCAAAATTTCAGATTTTAGTGCGGTGTGAAATGGGTATAAGTTTTATACAAAACAGAAGTAGTGCGATTTTATACCGTTTTCACACCGAATCCTAAATCTAGATTCTGAGCAAATCGATTCCAAATCGAATTGACCCTTTCACACTGCGAAAATAATTTAGATTTTGTTGACTTTTCGATCAGTTGAACAACAACTGTCCAATTTTTTCATTGTTTTCACAAGTTGAACAGCTTCAAATAAGTAAAAAACAATTGTGGATAACTAAAGAAGCACTGGAGAATACATGAAAATCACCGCACAATTAAATAGTATAAAAAAAAGTATTTCTTCTTTTTTATTTTATAAACAAACTTCATCGGCTGTCATGTCTTCTTTTGATTAAATTGAAAAAGTGTGAATCTTTTCAATGTAATTCTAGGATCTAGGGAATCTAGGTTCTGATCTAGATTCTGAATTCTACAAATGTATGGGAAATCTAATAGATTTTAACTAGATTTGGGACTTTTTTACCCTAAATCAAGATTCTGGCTCGGTGTGAAAACCGTATCATCGACTTTCCTTTCTTTGAAACAAAACTTGGAACCAGTTTCCCATATTCCCACCAGTATAACACGAAAAAATTTCTTATTTTTACTTATTTTTCGACCTGTAGTCGAAAATTTTTTTTAGAAAAATAAAATTTGGTTCTTATTTGACCCAATGCCAAACGAAAGACCTTATTGATTTTTAACAATATTTCCGAACACTGCACCTGAAACCAAAAAAAGACAGCAGCTGTTTGTTTTGACAACACGTCGATTTGATGTCATCAAAAAATGTCATTTGCACGGAAAATAACTACACAAAAAAACTAGTTTACTTATTTTTTATTATTTATTGGTTGTTTTTGCTTATTTCGGTGTTTATTATTTATTCACCTAGATTCGAAAATAATTGTGTGACAATAAAAACGCTCATTTGCTCAATAGATTAGAGATTAGCGACAATAACGTTGCAGCGTAAAACAATGAACCAAAAAACAAAGTGACTCATTCGGGATGAAAAAGAAGTAAATCTTCTCATAAAGAAAACAATAATAAAGCGAACTCAGGACGTAATGGAAATTTGAAAGTCATCGAAATCAATTTAAGCGTACTTGGTGATCGTCAGTTTCTAAACGTTGCGTGCTGAGATCTTTGTTGGACAATCTCAATCATGGACCCCCAAAAAATTACAGACCTTGCCAATCTATTACGAAACAACGGCGATAAAGTATTGAACTCGGAGTTCAAACTGACTCTTACGGGTAAGTAAAAGAGTAGATACCTACCTACCTACTATTGAAAAATTTGGGTGGGCCACCGATCACTTATTTAGATAGATATTCTTGGTTCTTGTCAATGAAGAAACTGGCATTAATAGAATTTTAACAAGGCAAATAAGAGATTAATTATAAGAGATTAAGACCATTGGCCAGAAAACGTAGATATTGTTCTAATTGCATCAGTCTTTGAAACCCCGAGGAGCGGAACCAATATTTAATTATGCTTGCAACTTCTTGAATCTGCATCTAGAAACGTAGATAAAAGATAAAACAACACTTCAAATAAATGTGTGCGCATTCGAATACTTACGATTTAGGTAGTTTTGTTAGCCAATTAACAAAAGGCATTTTCATATTATTAAGGTTTGAAAATGTCGCTGACTTCCGTTTTGCCCTTGAAAGCTTTTTGACATATTAGGGGCCAGTTTTTAAGTGCGAGATCATTCGAGTTTTCGAGTTAAACAGATTAACCCCAGAAATGAATATTAACCCGGGATTAATCTCGGCTTAACTCACCAAATTTGGTGAGTTGACTAAGATTAACTCTGATGAAAAGTATAACTTCTTTGAATTTTTTTGTGTGGAATTTCAATGGCTTTACGTGTTTCTAATGACATTTGAAAATGACTCGAACTTATTTCCCTGGGCTTTTTCATGTGAAGTGAGAGCTGGGAGAGTCAATAATTTCGAGAGTCGAAGATTTTGACAACGTTGTTGACGGAATTGACTTGCTCTGAAAAACTTTTCGCTGGGTTAACTCTAGATTAGTTTTGTTCCGGGATCAACAGATCTTGGCTTAAGTTTGGCTTAACTCAGCACTGAAAAATAAGCCCTAAGAGTCAAATGGCTTGGACAGCTAAAAAAGAACGTTTTTTTTCTATCCTTCACAAGAATACACTAAATACAATGGTCAGTGGCTTTTCTTCTATCTCTCGCAAATCGACTGCAGTTTGCAGTTTACTTTTTACTCGCATCAGGTGTAAGATTTTAAAGACCAGGGTGGTAAGTGCCGAACATCTAAGTTATTTATTATAAAAGCTCCTCATCCTTTTCGTAAAACGAAAATAAACTAAGCTGTGTCTGATTACTCGGACAGTTGCGACCTTTGGAAAATTACAAGTCACCATTTCGTCTCCATTTCGAAAATTTATTTATTTTTGAACTAACAATTCTACAGTCAACAATTTCAACAAAATTTTCTACACCTCTTCCTCTTCGTCGTCTGTTTTTTTTTGCGGATCTATGTTTGTCGATTGCGTCAAATCCAAGAGACTTTGTTTCGAGAACTACCTAGTTGGGTCAAATCTTGAAACAAAGTCTATTGACAAAGCCACCTTATTTTTGATTATCTTCGATGCGTCTAGCCTTAAGTTATTTCAATATTGATCAGAGCAATCCACAATAAGGTTTAAAACTTCATAACGCCCGTAAGTTTTAGATCTTAGGCAAATGTTAAGGTTGAATACATTATTCACTGGCATCAAAAAGGAAGTACAGAATAAAAATTACAGAGCTGAAAGACTATATCCTAACCATGATCGAAAGATCTTCGGTTGTTCTGATTTGGTTAAAAAAAAAAAAAGTTTTATACTTTGATAAAGCCCTTTTTTAGGCAAAAAAAGACTGAACTGCATTACAGGGGCACTGCTCTCATTATAGTGCGCAATATAGTTCATTTCTTTTGTACGAGTACAAAATACAAAATATTTAAAAAAATTATCGGCAAGGTGGCTACCGCGTTTTTTATGGTGGACCAAAAACCGATACGAATGAACATTTAAATCCCAATTCTATTGGAGCTAGTCAAGAGCGATTCAAGTGAAGTTTTTCAGCGTTATGTTATGAAACAATAGATGAGTCCTTGATGAGCAACTGCAAAATCAACGAATAGGAAACAGAAGACATTACACAGGAAAATGTGCTCCAAAGAACCTTAGTAGTTTTGTCGCCGGAAAACTAATGGCAACGGTTTTCTGGGTTCGCAGCGTTAGCTTTTTCTTACCCGAAATTATTACCCGAGGGTACTCTGTGAGTTTTCGTGTCAATACTATATTTGTCCGATGGAGTCACTTTGGGATTTATTTTTAATCGTCCCAATAATCTTCTTTAAATTGTCGGTGGAGACATAGTATAATGCCCGAAGTCTATTAATCAGAAACTTGGAAAACTGACTTTTTAGATTTTTGAGCACAACTTATGAAATACATTTTTTGCCTAGATTATATGCCTAGATTATTGCCTAGATTAATACATTACAGCCTAGAATGCAGATTATATCTCACCGAGAAGAGGAACCATGCCTTGCATCTTCTTGGTAAAACCAAGATTGTTGCGCTTGATATTTCTAAAGCATTTGACAGAGTTTGGCACCAAGCTCTTGTCAAAAATGCGTGCATTTGGAATCGACGAAACTCTTATTCAATGGATTAGTAATTACCTTTCGAACCGTTCAATTCAAGCTGTTTTGGATGGCTTCAAGTCTGCAGTTCATAAAATAAACGCTGAAGTTCCCAGGGCTCGGTTTTGTCTCCGACACTCTTCCTAGTTTTCATAAACGATCTCTTGTCTGCTACTACTAATCCAATTCACTCCTTTTCCGATGACAGTAATCTCAGTTTTTCATATTCGTTCTTGGTTCCTCGCCCCTGTTCTTCGGACGTAGAACTGGAACGGAACATTAAACTCCGACCTTAACAGCATTGATCATAGGGATCTCTTAACACAGTGGAGTTAGTGCTTCAAAAACTCAATGCTGTCTTTTGTCTCTGAAGCAAAATCGTATCACCCAGCCATTATCCATGAATGGCACTTGCATCGCTGAAACCGAAGCCTTTCCATTCTCGGTATGTGTGTCAATAAAAACTTAAGTTGCAATTACCACATATTTGAGACTGCAAAGAACGCCGCGAAATGCCTAGGTTTCCTTAAGCGATGCGAGAAGTATTTTACCCCTTCTGATTTGGCTATTTTATATAAAGCATACATTCGCCCTAGGCTGGAATATAACTCCCATGTCTGGGCAGGTGCCCCAAAACTTTGCACTTCACCTGTTGGACAGCATGCGAAAATGGGCGTTAAAGCTTATTGGCGACAGAGTCATAGGAAAGGCTATTGACTCACTTAAACACCGACAAAATGTCTCCTGCCTGTCACTGTTTTATCGCTTTTTCCACGAACAGTGTTCCAGCGAAATAGCCAATTGCATTCCTCCCCTCAAGTTATTCAACCGTAATACTCGTCAAAGATCGAATGCGCATCAGTTAACCCTCGGGACCACTTTTGGACGCACAGTAAAGTTCAAGCCTTACAACTCGAATGTGGAATGTCCTACCACAATCAGTCTTTCCTACTCGTTACAATTTACAACTTTTCAAAACAAGAGTGCATCGGTACCTTTCCTCCTTTTCCTCTTCTTCTATTCCTTTCCTGGAAAGGGTAGCCTGTTCCCTTATTCATGTACTATACCTATACTATACTATGTACCTTACCGGGTACCAGACCCGTGGAGGAGCACCGCCTTAACTGTAGCCAAACACTGTAGTTTCCATCTTCTGCGATGCTGATCATGGTTGCATTTTTGGTTCCTTCTGTGGTCTGGGATTATTGATACTCTTGGAGCGTTGTCGCCCAAATGCTTACTGAGGCCAACGTCGTGTTTTGCCCTTTTCAACCATTCTACTTTTTACCTCAATTTTTTTTTTACAATTGTAGGTTCTTTGCTTCGTGCGTTAAACGATTCCTTCACATTGATCGCAGACACCTCGGAACTCGGCTCCACGCAATCGTTTCAGGTAGTTAAACCGAATAACTCCAAGTCCAATGTCTTCCGCGATCTTCAGTTGGTGCATGATTTTGTGCAGAAAACACTTCTCCTTTGTATAACCCACTACCCGGGTGAAGACTACTTCGATGGGATAATCGATATTTCGAAATTCCGCTCGCTGAAGCGACTGGAGGTGCAAAAGACCAATGTCAAACAAATAATTGGCATCCAACCACTACGATCTCAGCTGCAGCAGTTGGTATGCATGCGTAGCCTCAAGTCAGTAGTTGAGATCATCACCCACTGCGGCGGTGACAACTCAAACGGATTCGTTTGGAACGAGCTGAAAGAAGCCGACTTCAGCTACAACAATTTACAGACAGTTGATTGTTCGCTTGAATTCGCACAGTATCTGCAGCATTTGAATCTTCGTCACAATCAGTTGGTGAGCGCGGAGGCGATCAAGTGGTTGCCCAATTTGAAAACACTGGATCTCAGCTACAACCGCTTGACCATCGTTCCAAGTTTTCACGTGGAAACCTCGAAACGACTGCAAATTCTTAACTTGAGCAACAATTTCATTGAGGATCTCGTTGGTATTTCGAAATTGGACTCTTTGACCGACTTGGATTTGTCGGATAATTGCCTGTTGGATCATAATTACCTGTATCCGTTGAGTGCGTTAATCACCTTAAAGTACCTGAACTTGTTTGGAAATCCTCTATACTGTCATCCGAAGCACCGGTTAGCTGCAGCGCAGTTCTTGCACAAAAACACATCCACGGTTAAATTTATACTAGACTATGAGCCGCTTTCTAAGAGTGAAAAGGCGCTGACTGGGACCCATCAGCATCATAATCATTCTGCCTTCGCGGCGCGGTATATGACGAAATCAAGCAGCAGATCAACTCCGAATCGCCATTCGTCTTCCAATCAAACGCCATCATCAAGTGTCGGTTCCACGAAAAGCTTCCAATTGAACGGTGAAGACGAAGGCATCGACATGAGCTCATCCATAACCGAGAAAAGTCGGCGCTCCAAAGTGAGAAACGTCGTCATCGAAAGTGCAGTGCATATCACGAAAGAGGCAAATGCGGCTGCTTCAAAGGATGTTAAGCCAATAGTTGAGGCCAGCAAAGATCATCTGGAGACAAAGAAACAGATAGAAAATCTGCGGGAAAAATACGGTGCCGGCTGGTTGCAGAACGAAAATGCGCTAATGGTGCACAGCGTATTGGGGCTGAGTCCATCAAATGCACCCGCAGTAAACGCTGATAACAAACGGATTTTCGATGACTTTCTTGGAGAGATAAAAGTGGGACGGGTTAAAGGTGACGATGATGTAACAGTGATTACATCAACGCCTATGGACGATAGCGTGCTCGATGAATCGAATTCTGAAATCAGCCAATCAGCGAGGAGAGATGGCAACATAACAGGCTACACAACAGCGTATGAGAGCATGGTTAGCGATCAGGAAGATCAGACTTTGTATCATACAGCTAATGACGACGCTGCCGACAATAAAGAGGAAATAGAGCCAATCGATACAGCTCCACATCTAAAGGACATCTACGCGAATACAGTAGATGAACCTGAATGTGAGTAGACTAAATATTTCGTTTCTGATCAGGTGTTAATTGAACTATTGTTAGTTTCTGACCAGGAGGAAGACGAAGAGACATACATTGTTTATACAACGGACAAAAAGGAGGCCATATTTTTGACAGTTTCAGGGAATTATATAAGAGAGAAGGATACATCCAATCAAAAGTAAGTTTCTGGCCCGATCACTTATGACTGATCTTAACTTGCTTGTAACATTTAGAACAAAAACAAAGTGGAGCCTAAAGATCTTAGAAAGTTGTGACAGGATCAAGTCCAATACGCTGCGCATAAATTTCGACACTATTAAGTTGGATAAGCAGGAGCGGGTCTATACTGTCGAGGAGGATCTATGTCAGGTAAGATTTCTAGTATTTTTTATGCGATCTTCTCTATGCTTGATAACGCTTCCACCGCTTTGGCAAGTGTGGCTTCCGTCGAAAGAGCACTAGTTTCAAGACGCAATATTACGTTTTCATACTAGTTTTATTGCTTTTTTTCTAGGAGCTTGAGAAAAAGCTGAGAGCGATACTGTCCACGCGTGAGCTTCACGAAATGAACCAGAAAATTTATAGGTGTGTCAACTGCAGCTGCCAATTTTCTCAGGAGAGCACATTAAATGACTACAGAAAACGTGGTAAGTTTTATTCCCGTAATGTGGCTTAGTATACTCAACTTTTTTTTGTAATGAAACAACTAAAATTCCACTTTCAGATATCATTTGTCCCGATTGTAAGAGTTCCTTTGTAG
This sequence comes from Neoascia interrupta, assembly GCA_947623515.1. Lineage (NCBI taxonomy): Eukaryota > Metazoa > Arthropoda > Insecta > Diptera > Syrphidae > Neoascia > Neoascia interrupta. The sequence continues at coordinate 56,694,089 of OX392462.1, read as the reverse complement.
CTGAGATTCACAGCATATCGAAATCTCTTGAAAAAGGTCCCTTAACTCCGCCGAAAAAAATACTGGAGCCAATAGTTGCTGCGATAGAGGTCGGCGAGGCGGAAAATCCAGTAGTATCAAGCACCGTAGAGCGTGAAGAGAAACGTGAATCGAGCGGCGAACGAGAAAACAGTATGCAAGGTAGCATAGGTAAGCCGAGCTAAGAGCTTGCCGTATTCGCTAATATATTAATTAATGCACTTTACTACTAATCGTGGAAGTGGTTTTGCTTGATTTTTGTTTTTGTTTTGTTTGTTTTTGAATTGATACTAATTCTGGTTTTTTATTTTTATTTTTTATTCTTCTCTACGCATGCCTGTGTCTCCCAGGTAAAGGACCATCAAGGCTTACTGCTAATAACAAATTAAGTAGGAGTTTGATGCAATCCTTAAATCAAAGTTAATATCATTCTAAAGTTTAAATTTATCAGCCCTTGTTATTGAAGAATAATATCAAATTCGGCTTTTTTCTCACACAGGCTCAGTCAACTCCTTAAACGAGTCATCGTCGTGCTCGAAAATTTCACCATCGCAGGGCTCATTCGATTCGAATCAAAGCGTAGCGGGTAGTTCGGCGACAGATCGTGAAAATGATTTCAAATCGAATTGTGAAAGTGATGTAGACATCATAAGTAATCCTAGCCAAAGCAGTATTGAAGTTCTGGACCAGGCGCATTCGAGTCGAAAAAACTCAGAAGATCGACGTATTTCGCAGTCGCCGCAGCTTGAGACAATTGATGATATTTTAAGTAATGTTGTGGAGCAGGGAGATTTTATTGTGCCACAACCGTCGCATGCAAGGGATGCTGGTGGTAATGAAAAGAAAACCTCATTAGCTCATGTTCAGCTAACAGAGAGCAGCTCATCGGGTTCGGTGACGGATAGTGTTTGCACAACGTATGAACAAGGCGAGAAAACACCAACGAAATCTAAAAATGAATCAGAAGAAAATGTTAAGAAAGGACAAGCATCAACAGAGGAAAGCAACAAGAAAGAAGAATCAATGCTCTCTTCCATGTTTGGGGGTAAGTCCTGTAACTATCATATAAATTGTTGTTGTTCAAGCTTTAAAAGTTAGAAATGATTTGTCACGTAAGTCAGAAGAATTTTAACAGCTGATAATAGTTAGTTCGCGATCAAGAAGTTAGACTGTCCTTAAAATGCGTAGCACATGGCGGGCGGATATCATTATAGGATAGACGAGAATAAGAATTCCTTATCCAAATCAAATGTTGTTGAGTCAACGTGAAACATGGCACAGAAAAACCAAATCTTACCCTCACAAGTGTTGTACATGTCCAGAGAAAAGCAATGATATGACTATTAGAGTATTCAGTAAAAAAAATCTGGCCTATATTATCTGAATGTTATCCATTCGTTATCGAATCTATTTGCATATTGGAAGAGATAAGTATGTTCAATATTTGGCCGACCCTAACCTGGATAACAGACGCCGGCAAGAAGCCACACATTTTCAGATAGACACTCCGGGATTTTTCGTTTGTTGTTTACATACTGAATTTATTTTCATTGCAAACTCATCCAAGTCCTAACTAGTGAGCTTATTGCAGGACATAAATTCTACCAAAAAAATGTCGATTTTATTCCAAATGCATTAAACAAAAGTATTTCATTTAGGTAGATTAATAGAGTGTTGTACTAGAATGCACAAAGGTTAACATCATTTTTCGTATTCACCTGGGTTGAGCAGATTTCTTGCCTCGAATCGTTCTCTTACCTTGTTATCACCCCACATGGACACCCTCCTAATTTTGCTTCTCACTAACAAACAACATAATTTTTTGCATGGATAAATGATGCAAACAATCCAAACTCTTGGGCCTCACTGGATTCTAAAACTGACATCGTTAGAGCCCGTTGCTGCTTGGGGGCGACGTTCCCTTACTGAAAATGCTGGTATCATGTCTGGCCATCATGCAGTCACTATAGAGTCTTGCTTTATTTAAGATAATGTGAATTTCTGGATTTTTGTTACCTTTTTCCCAAATTAAAATAGTACGACCAAAATTCATCCACTTTGTGGCATAACTACATTCGGATGAATCAAATTAGCATCGCAATAGAATGCACCAAGATTTGAATCAGTTTTTCGTGTTCGGCTGTAAGCATTGCATCAAATTTGTCACATCACATTGCCCGTTGTTCGTCTCCGGCAAACAAAACTTAATGGCTTCCATGGTAAAGATACAGGTTTTTAATCGATTTGGGGTATGATATGACTTCAAAGTTCTCTGTTACCTGTTGATTTGCTCTTCAAGATTAAAATTTTTACACACTTTGCTTCAAGTCGTATTCGAAATGACATTCCTGTTTGCCAGTAGGAAAAGTTTTAGTCCAATACGTTCAAAATATACCTAGTGCACAGAACACTCAGTCTGTCACGATCCAGTTCCACATCATCATTCGAGTCATTAGAGCAACCGTGAAAAGTTTTATCGTAAAACAAAAAAGGCAACATTATATGCCGAAAAGTGAATCGCTTCGACGATAACGCTGTGTTTTAATAACGTACGTGATTACGGCTATCTTTGAATACTGTGTATCCAACGGCCATACAACTGCAATAAGCGGGAGACTATTAAAAATAAATCCTAAAGCGTCTCCACCGGACAAACATTAATTTAACACGAGCACTATTTTCAAAAAGGATTGGCGATGGCTCTTCCCAGGAGCTGGAGAAGATTTCCATTGTAAAAATGCCCATTGAAAACTTATTTCTGACAGATCTGTCGTACAGCGACAGTTTCCGTTTCCTTGTTGAGGTCCGAAACTGTTTAAATGTGTTTGAAAGCGGTTTGAAGTGGCATAAAGGAGGTTTGTGCAAAGGCATGAGATTTATCAGAATACTTTTTTTATTACTTCCGAAAAGATTTAAATCTGTATGGTGAATCGCGCTATTTGTAGGGGATTTTATGAAGATTAATCGCGGATTAGTGCTCTGTGGAGACATGCTACAGGGATATTAGTTCAAAATTAATGTTTATCAAGGATTAGTGCTCAACGCGGGGACATGGTATAAATCTCGAAATTTAACGGAGATAAGTTGAGGATATGTGTAAATCGCGGATTATTGTCCGGTGAAGACATATTATAAGAAAACCACTCAAATTCTTTGAGTTTTTTTTGTGTGACAAATAAAGTGGACACCTGCTCAAACCTGCTGTTCGGATGGCTCAGGATTTATTCAAATTAAAAGGAAAGCACTGTGGTGGACTGTATTTTTATTATAAATATATTGCTCGCACAGAAAGGAAGTATCGCGCACACTGCTTCGCCGTTGAAAGGTTTCTTACGAGTGAGGTCACTGCTTGGTGTCGAACAACGAGATGCCCTTTTTTGTCCCGTTGCTCCTTTGCTTCGTTGCGCCGCTCGTAGTGGTATCGGTCGGTCGATGGTCGCTCTGCCGTTGCTCGTGCCGCTGCTCTGCTGCTGTTTTGTTGTTGCTCTTATCGGCTCGGTGGTTGTCGATGCCCTGATGACGACTTTTGTATAATTCTAACCTCGCGCCGCTGGAGGTTACCGTTGGTTGTGCTGGCTCTTGTGTATTATTGCACTGGCTGGGGTGTTTTTTATACACGGTATGCTCGATGCAGGTACCGCTGGCCGCTGATTACAGTGGTGGCTATAATGCTTCGCCCATTTACTCATGTTTTTGAACACCTGCCAATATATATTTGGGAGGAAAGCTCACTTACTAAGTGAATTATTTTAAGAAACGTATTTAACCTAATAGTTTTTCATACTACCGTAGACAGATAGATTTTGAGAGCTCGTCCCATTTTCCGCTTTGCTTACAGGCCTACTACAATCAACAAACATGCTTATGTCAAGAACCACTCAGCGTTTCATTGAATCCGAAACCTCGACACCTAAGTGCGAAAAGTATAAGTTCAACTACACAGACTTCAGCGATGTTGACCATCGTTTGAAATTTTACTTTTATCAAATGAAGTTCGAAGAGGAAGGCGAACACTTCAAGTGGATTGTAAAGGGAAAAATTTACAACGAAAATACTGGCGCACTTAGTGATGGTATAGTAGTGATGTCAACAGTCAAGTGCTACGTTATGGAGGCTTTTGCTCCGGAAAACGATAATGTCTCCAAGTGGTTGCGTCCAATTGTAAGTGTCACCGCCGATCGATTGGAGTCCATTCAACTGCTGCCTTGGAAGGTAGGACTATCCTTTACTTTGCGTGACTGGGGAGGATTTCTTCTGTTATTGCAGGACATCCTGAGAACAGATAGTTTGCTTTTTTATTTTACAAGTAAGTTTTCATGCGTACCTTTTAAAAACACACACAAAAAAACTTATTTTGTTTTCTTTGTAGAAAATGTCCTTCCCAATCAATGTGATTTAGTGTATCAAGCCTCAGAGAAGGTGCTAAACCGTTTAACTAAGACCGTCGAGGAGGAGCAATTGAAAATGTTATCGGTCCTTAACAATTGTGAAGTCAAATCGGAGAAGACTGTGCAAACCTTTTCGCAGTCAACTCTGTTTACCACCGATACGCGTGTTTATTTAACTGCGTCCAACCTTTCATGGCTAACGCAGCACTCAGACGCACCAATAGAACTTGGAGTCACACAATATATGAGCAACCTAGTCGAAGTCGACCGACCAGAGGATAATATCTTCGCAATAAATTTCCTAGATGAAACTCAGGACAAATCGGAATTATGGAAGTGTACATTCGAAACGAAGGAGAATGCAGAGAGTTGTCTCAATGCCATCGGACAATCATGGGAAGAGCTCTTTGGTGTGCCTCTACTAAATAACTAATATCATAAGCGATGCTCCGTTTAATGAAAAAATCAATACAAGAGGAAACAATATAATATTATTTATTTAATACTAACCTGTCGATATTAGGATTTATACGAAAAAAAAACTTTTTGAATAGATTTAAATTAAAACCAGACGATGTAGACAAGAAATATTATGTAAAACGGGAGTTTTTTAAGTGTAAATATCAGACACTATACAAGTAATCTTAATTTGCAATTATTCTTCTTTTTATTAAGTTTTTTTTTTTGTTTACATGCAGATTTACAGAAAATTGATTCGTTTTATTTCTCTAAAGGAAAACAATAAACCTAGAACTCGTAAATATTGTTATTAAATTAAAAGCATATTATTTACACAAGCAACGTGTAGAATTTTTAATGTGCAGAGAGACTGAAGGCCGAATCCAAAGAAACGTACCGTATTTGTTATCAGGTGCCAACTTTTTTTAAGGTCTATAAATTACTTGATGGACAATTGTTCAGCAACCCAATCCATGTTCTCATGAAAACGTGGGTCGCTCATCCGCAATGCTGTTCTTTTGTAGAGGTAATAGTACACTGGGGAGACTGTAAAGATAAAAGAGAAAGAAATAATGGACAAAGAACTGAGTAAGTGCAAAAGAACGTATATATAAAAGTTGCAGCTTTCTTAAAAGACTTCTAAAAACTTAATTCCTTTGACCCATATATCTAAAAACTCAAGAATCTAAATCTACACAGTGTATTTAGAGATCCCTACAAGACCTTTTACACTTGTTTTGAAGACTTGTATGTTCTAAAAATGATTGGCCTTTAAATAAAGGCTTGAAAGTTGCTATTTGAGAGATAAACTAGTCCTTCATTTTCAGACAGAGTACGAAAACTTTTAAAATTTGCAAATTGAATGCAAGACTATTAAAATAATTCTTTTCTAAAGACTTTAAACTTTTTTTTTTAATAATTTTTCGTTAGAGCCCCTACAGTGGGATTTTCTCACGTCTTTCGCATAATTAATTGCCCAAAATTTACTTTATGTCTTTGATTGTTATTAAAGTTATGCTTAACTATTAAAAAAGTTACATAATACAGATTTTTTTATACTCACACAAGCGCTGAATGATAAATAGTGCAGTTAGTCCCGTTGGCCATTGATATGAATGTGGGTGTTTCTGATGATTAAGAACAATCCAAAAATGATGGGCCACGGAGAGGATAAAGTAAATAGTAATTGTGGCTAAGGGAAGTCGGAATTTTTTGCACAGCAGATCAGCAACACCAGCCTGAAAAAAAAACATTCTTTAAAAATGAATTTGTGATGGTATGTGAGCGCATAAATTCGGGTGAATTGAGATGTCTTTCATGACAATTGAACTCTGAGAGATTGTCGGACCTTCCAGTCCAAGTTTATAGTTTTATTCTGTTGTATACATTTTTCGTAGTTTTTAATCTACTATTCTAATATTGGGTGGTTTTTATGTTTCTTAACTCTTACTAAAAAGAATTCCTTACTTAAAAAAACTTTTATGTATAAGTTAATTGTTTTTTTTTTTTTTTAAACTGTGTGTTGGCTTAACTTTGATGTGGTTGTGTTTGTGTCGAATTTGGTAGCGTCAAACCCGCTATAGTTTTTTTTCTTTTATTTTTAATTGCCGTCTGACAAATTTTCAATATTACAACCAATTGCATTGGCTACTTTTTTTTATCTGCAGGCATTGACCTCAGTGAAAACGGTAAAATATGCTGTTTTTTATTTTGTTTGTTTTAAGTGTTTAAAACGAGGGGCGGGAAAACTCCGCCATCTTCTGTGACCGAAAAATGCCCCCTAAGCTAAAAGGAAAGCTCTACACCGCAGTTGTGCGTCCGGCGCTTACATATAGTTCACAATGTTGGACAGCGTATAAGAAATATGAGAGCAAATAAACAGCAGCTGAGATGGAGATGCTTCGCATGACAGCAGGAGTAACAAAGCGAGATAGAATAAGAAGTACGAAGATCCGAGGAAGCCTCCATGTAAAAGAACCTATATCCAGAAAAATAGAGCACGACCGGCTCAGTTGGCATTGCCACGTTCAAAGGAGAGATCCTACGAGTTCCGTCAAAAAAGCAATGTCAATCAACATTCCAGCGCAATCGCGAAGAAGAGGAAGGCCTTAACATTAATTGGATCACACAAATGTAACGACAACAGCATTTACTTGGCTTCAGTGACGAAGAGATCCAAAACTGGCTGGCTTGCCGGTATATTCTGAGGTTAAATCGGCATACCCCATAATCGGACCATTAGCAATGCAGTAGAGCGGGAGGGTTATAATCCATAAATTCAGATTATAACCTCGCGCCTAAATGAAAAAGAAAGCAACAAGGAGAAGTGTTTAAAACGAGTGAGTAAGTGCAAGAGTTTTTTCTGTAACAAACTTCTATATACCCGACCCTATATACCATGTAACAGCAAATCTAAAGTTTCTTGGCCCGAATTCATATATCATTTGTATAAGACACGCCCCCCAAAAAGTGGGCATGGGCTTAAAATTAAAATCAATTAAATATTTGATTCTAACGTAACATAAGATAACATGGTAAAAGCGGATATTATTTCAGAAAAACAGTTTTTTTTTTCTAAAAACGCCCCTTCAAAGTGGGCAGAGCTGAAACTTTTGTATGGAGCAAACTTAGTAAATAGTAATATCTTTAATATTTGTCTTATAATTTTTTTTCGATTTAGAGTGAACTTTCCGAGAAATCGGGTTTTTAAAGATCTTACATGTTAAAAGTGGGCACGGTCGATATTGTGGGTGGTCCAATTTTTGCCTTGTTAAAGGTCCCGGTTAAATATTGCTCAGTACCATAATTTAAGTTCCTATGACTTGTCTAACTTGACCAAATGGCATTTTGAAAGAAAATGTGAAATATAGGTTGCCTCACGTTGAAGCCAGTAGTAAACCCTCACACATAGAGAGGGACGGACGGAAATGACTTAATCGATTCACCTGTCGGTCTCGATCATATCTGTAAAAGGTCTTAGGGGTCTACGATGATTTTTCTCCTGTGTTGCAAACAATGAATTAAAATGAATATACACTTTGTCGGGGCATAATACAAACAAATATTTTTAATATTTTTAACAAAATAAATTTACTAGACCTATGTTTCGTTTTTCTAGTTCGTGCCTGCAAAAGTTATTATCAGGTACTAAAAAAATTAAATCAATTTTCCGACGGAACTTTAAACTGTAGCTAAACCGTTATGTGACTATGAAAACAATAATTGCCCTTATGCGTTCTCAGCGATTTTGGTGTTTCGTAAGTCGAAAGTAAGTCGTTCTTACCGAAGTCGCGATTCGGCGGACAGACGGACATAGTTTTTCCATTTTCTCAGACCGCTAAAATACGGCTTTTCATGATGTTTTTTTTTCAAAAACACTTCCAAGTCGCAGTGCAGTTTTAGAGCTCTTTTAGAAAAAAATTATTTAATATTTTGTTTTGATGTCAGTTGCTTTCGACGGCTTTTAAGGCCTGATAAGAATGTGTAGGTGAAGCTGACGCTGCCGCTGTAGCTGAATCTGAAAAAAATTTAATAGAGGTATAATCATAAGAGCGATAACAATGTGTATCTAAAGCTGACAGTTGAAGCTGAAATTATTTAACTTCAAGCATATCGTTTTTTAAAAATTTATCGCTCTTGATCGACATGATCGGCACAATACACTGCAGGCTTCAGCTACGCATTCTGATCAGGCCTTTAAACTGTTAAGAAGCGATAGAAAAACCCACTTATTGCCATAAATGATTTGGCATTTCATATATATACTGATTCCCCACATTCCTTGACCACGCAACTACAAATTTCTCGGCTCGTACCGAACACAGAACTTATTCTGTTTCTATTGCTCCCTGCCTCGTTTTTTCCCTACGACTCGAACGGTAGGCTTTTTTAGGTAGAATTTTTTGGCACTTGAAACACTTGCCGTTATTTGCAGCCATTAACTTTACAGTCCTGACAAAAATAAATTTCGGGAGAGTTTTTCTAGACATGAACACCTCCATATCTTTGTCCTATAAGCCCACGCAATTTCATCAAGCATTACAGTTGGTAAAGTTGATTGAAAAATAATTTAATAACTTACCTGGTATACGTAAGTCGAGTACATGCTAAATCCAAACAAGACATATGAGAAAATTATGCACAAGTCTTGAGTCCTGAAAAAAGTTTAATTGTAAATCCATTCTGCATGTAAATAAACTATACTCTGAATTTTTTGGTACTTACAAAAACATAAATATCATAGAAAACCTATCACCACGAGCCAAATAAGAAAAACTATTCAAACACAAATCCACAATAAGAAATGTAAATTGAAAAAATAACAAAACTGAGTATCTTCGTAAAGTTAATTTCATTTTTACAGAAACTTAATTTCGCCCGAAAATGTAAGCCCTTAAGATTTTTCTCAATGAAAGGATATTTTCGGTGACATTTGACATTTACCTGGCTATATCCTTTGATTGCTTTTTAAACGCATGCGCTCGAAAATGTTGATACACAAGCAAAACACAAAAGTTGTAAGTTAATGCATTCTGCTTCATTTTCTGTATCTGTATACGTAAGTACATATCGTAAATACCATCATTAAAGTATTTACGATATACCTAAGGAATTTTTTCAAAATGTTTGTTATTTGCTTTTTTTATAAATTATTTAGGTATCTGGGTTTCGGTGGGGCTAAGAACCGTGATCAAAATGGAGACACTATAAAATGCTAACTTTAGTAACATTACACAGTATTACAAAATTTAAAACATTAAAAAAACGTTGTACAATTCAAAAGCATAACCAACTATTTTTAATTATTTAAAACCGTCAAGTAAGAAGTCATACACGGAGCGAACTATCAGATTTTGTTGGGATCCAAACTTATTAATGCTTTAGCTTAAATTTTGCTTAATAGATTTATTCCTTATAAAAAGAATCGCTTTGCTGGGCATTTGCGATTAAATTAAATGTTTTCAAATCCACCTCGAAAGCTACTCAATGTCTACAACTTTCTATTGTGTTGGAAGGCGCTTGAAAGATCTTCTGCTCAATGAATTATTGTTAAAGATGTGAATGCTGTAGTTAAGTACTGCAGGGATATGAGGGAGGGGGTGTTTTTGACTATTTAACATTATTAACTATGCAATAAACTGGGGCTAAAGGCCTTAATGATCTTCTATAATTATTAACTATAGTTCATCCAGGAGATAGTTGCAGCTAGGGTGTATACATGTTTTTCCGGAATTTTTTAACTTTATTAGATTTGATATTCATAAGACATCAATCATCATAAAGTGTTTTTTTTTTAAATAAACCAGAAGTTACAGTCCGTAAAACGGACCGTTGGATACCCCATCCTATCCCACATTGTAAAATGCTGATAACATGGTTATTTTTTGACATTTTATAAGTAATGCAAACTTCGAAAAGGGGCGTGGTCCAACCGTCCCTAATGAGAAACTACATATATATCCAAGTTACACTTGAATATACATAAAAATGCAATTTTTTGGTCCAAATTCAATATTTTTGAAAAATCGACCCTTAAAAGGGGGCGTGGCTAAAAACTTTATATAAACGAAATCTAGAATCTAGACTGAAGTATCGTTTACCTAACCTGCTACTTTGTTTGTTTCATGCTTTCCTAAATTAGGCTCAAGGCTATTCGAAATTAAGTTTTTCAGGCAAATTTTAGGTTTTTCTTTAACTCTGCCTCCAAATATGGGCGTGGCCCAAAGTCTTATATGAACAAAATGAAGAACTAAGCGTTTTCTACATAAAATATTTAGCAATATTTTTTTTTTATTTTGAGCAAAAATATTGAGTAAACTGCATTTGAAATTTTACTATTAAAATAGATGCCATGCCCACTAGAGGAGGTTTACCGATTAAATTTTTCTTTTTTGTGTCTTACATTTATTAGGAGATGCTAAAAGTCAAATTTCAGCCTTTTAGAACGTCTTACAGTTTTGAAAGTTCTGGAGGTAGTTGCGCATTTAGACCGATCGTAGGCGCTTTTTTGAGCTTTTTTTCTGCACCTTTGTAACAGTGTGCGAATCAAAAGAGGAAACTGAAACTGTCCCTGTACGACAGATCAATTAATCCTATATTTGGCCAGTGGAGCCACTTTGGGATCTATTTTTTATCGTTTCCCGCTGGTTTTCTTTCAATTGCATGTAGAGGCAAGATAGTGGCCTCGTTTATATGCAGAGTTTAAGCGAGCTTCAAGCCAGGTTCGACCTCGTATATACGCGGATTGAGTTGGAGTTGTGTCGAGTGGACTCGATCGCACTTGGGGCTGAGTCGAAATCATGCTGATATACCTATGTTAAAACGGCAAGCAGAGCATTTAGCTTTAAATATCCACGATTTGCCATTTTTTTAGCACTTCTTTGCTTTTTCGTGTTGATTTGGAATATTTGCAGGTTCAACCTGCGAAAAGGTAACGAAATTACTTCAGTTTCAATTTGATTTCTGTTGTTTCAAGTACTCGACTTAGCTCAACCCTCTTCGTCATGTGTGCTAAAGAACCTAGGTCAAAATTCTAACTCAACCCAACTCAAACCCTCAACTTTTGTATATAAACGAAGCTAGTATTACAATCAATTTCAAATTTAAGCCATTCGCTTATTCATTTGCAGCGTACCAGATAAATTCTACTGCTTTTTATAAAAGTAACACCACTGGAAAATATTTTCGTTCGTAGTTTCATTGTACGATGGCGCTGCAATTTAGTAGGAGATTTCCCAATTTGACAGCTGTCACTCTGGCGACCATTTCCGTTTCTTTCTAGTGACAACAATAGCAAGATGAAGTACGTATTCCTAATTGTAAAAAAAGTAATTTTTAATTCTCGAAGCAATCCTTAAAAGTTTTGCGATTATTTTCGTTGATTTCAATACCAAATTTTGTGATTCCCTTGATTTATGTGAAATTTTTTCATTTTCCAGAATCGGTTTGTGTTCATTCAGTGGGTACAAAATTTACCCCGGTCATGGCAAGACCATGGTCAAGATCGACGGAAAGGTAAGCTAGTGAAGTTTTTCGAAGTGTAAAAGTGAAAACTCATGAATATTTTCATTTCTTGCAGTCCTTTACTTTCCTCGACAAGAAGTGCGAGCGCTCCTACTTGATGAAGCGCAATCCACGTAAAGTAACATGGACCGTCTTGTACAGACGCAAGCACAAGAAGGGTATCGAAGAGGAATTGAAGAAGAAACGTACCCGCCGTACCCAGAAATTCCAACGTGCTATTGTTGGCGCTTCCCTGGCTGAAATCATGGCCAAGCGTAACATGAAGCCAGAGGTCCGTAAGGCGCAACGTGAACAAGCCATCAAAGTTGCAAAGGAACAAAAGCGCGCCGTAAAGGCCGCAAAGAAGGCAACAGCTCCACCACCAACCAAGGCTAAGTCCGCACCCAAACAGAAGGCTGCTAAGGTTTCGCAGAAATCTGCTCCAAGGGTTGGCGGCAAGCGATAAGAAGCATTTTTTCTCTACGCGGCGTTTTGAGTGGACAAGTGTTTTTTAATGTGAATAACTAATTTTAAACAAAAGTAAAAAATGGATACGAGGTAACAATCGTATGGAGAAACAAAACATTTTTTTTTCGTGCGTGCATCAAATGAACACCAGTCAGTTGTCGGCACAAATCTGAAAGTGAAAGGTGACAAGTGTTCTTTTCCAATTTTGTACATTCGTTCATTCGAAGAGCTCTCAATTCTCATACCTGTCATAGTTTCAGTACGATAATCTTTAAACGGTACTCTGGTGTCCAAGATCGAGCTTTAAATCCTCAACTCGAGCTCCTTGCATCACTAATTGACGAAGCTAAACGGTATACTGATATTCCTAAAGTCGGCATGAAATAGGAGCAGGAAAACTTGAATCTGAAACCCTTCTTCATATGTGCAGGATTTTCCCTTGTGTACTGCACACTTCAGTTGAGACTTGTCACCACATTCTTAGGACTTGATGTTTAAGCTGTGAAGACCATATTTCCTTAGAAAGGAGCTGTTAGCTACACACTTGTGTTCTGATGGATTGACGAAAAAGAAGCGTCAATCCCACCGCCTTTCGCTATGTGTTACTAGGATCTTTACATGGTAAGTTTCAAAAATGCTCTTTTTTTGTTCCTTGAAACCAATTTTAAACATTTGGCATTTGATGGAGACAGCTATTACTGCGCCTGGATAAAGCTGTTCCATTCTTAAACCAATAGCTGCCTGAAAATGAAAACAAATCTTAGAGAACAAGCTTCAAATGGGTACATACATGGATAATACTAAAATACTATCAGTTTGAGGCCACAAACTAATGCAAGGAGCATTGCAAGTTCGCTGAGATTCTGTAGGGAAATTCTGAGGCGTTAGGATACTTATCTGCTACCTAGTCTTTAATCCAAATATTATTTCTGTGCAAAGGCAAACTTACAAAAAAAACATCGATTCTCGAGGGTTATTCTTGACAAACTTAAGTAATGAATTCGAGCGATATAGACTTTGAATTCGAACCATGGAACTCTAAACCTTTATACCAAGCTAATCTGTGGGGCTTCTTATTGATTGTACCATCAGCTGAAACGGGCAAGGGATTTGAAAGCGGTAGGGTGAGTTTCAGATAAGGTATAAGGTAAGCGTAAGGTATTTTTTGAATAAAGATTAAGTGTGAAAAAGGGGCTTATTGACACAACATTTTGCCATAGTGTTTTTTTCTTTCGAGGAAACCGACATTAGTCATTTGCGAATAGTATATGTAGTAACTATAAGCGAAAAGGCAATCAAAGGTAATAAAGCACACCGGCGGCGACCCAAGGTCCTGAACCGCATTACCTAATGAGTCAGTTCTCATACAAGAAGCGTGAAGCCAAATAAATTGCGAATGAGCTGAAGATAGCAAGAGTAAAAAAGGTCCAAAAGATTATTGCTACAAAACTTAGAGAAAACTAAGCCAAAGAGACCATCTCCAGAAAAAAAGGCTGCAACCGTTTCAGTTATTGCTGTTATTAACAACTAACTAGATAGGAGAGGAACGTGTTTCCTAAACTAAACACAGGAAGCGGACGGACAGATGAAAAAAATAATTCGAAGGCTACAAGTTCCCTAAAAGGAGAACAAAAGAAGGTAACATAGCTAAGCTGCTAACTCAGAAACAAAACAGAGAACAATCCGTACAAAGTGTGGATGAAAGAACAAAATTTGCAGTTAATAAAACTTTGTGGCCCCATCTACGAGCAAGGCAGCCCTATGTCTTATCAAAAAGGGTCTTAACTGCTTCTTATACCACTGCAGTCAAGGGGGATCACAGAGGAGGGAAGGCTACTGTGAACCAAGTAGAGAAGCTCCATGGGTTGGGAGCTCTATAAGTAAGTAGGCTGCTTCTGAATAAAATAAACATTTATTTGCGCAGTCCGAGTAAACCGTTGTCAGTTTTGTGTAAACTTTTTTAAAACATACAAACGGGCACTGTTCCTTAAAAGCTCGGTTCCAAACAGCTTTAAGAAATCAATTATTTTTCCGCTGCACAATTAAGAAAATCACGAGGAGCCAACAAACTATAGGAGGTAAATATCTTTCCTCAACACCTCAGCACACTATTCTTCAACAGGCTTCCGCAGTAGCCTGGATAGAGGATAAAATGGTATTTAACAAGTTCCAAGCGCTTCTAAGAAAGTGTTCTCAGCAATCGACAATGTATTATTTGCCCTCGCAAATATCGCCAACTCGTTTGCTAAAGCGCAAAAACCCATGCCTAAATTTAAGATTTCGGGCAGCGTTTGGCGTCATTGTTCGTGTGGCATTGTTCTACAAACTAAATTGCAACGGAACTCCGGACAAAACGCATTCTGCATTATGCTAAGGCTCTTTTTGCGCAAAGAAGACGACTTAGTTTGGGGTGGCGAGTTCTGTCGTTTGAGTTTGAAACAACGGTCTGAGTCTAACAGGGATGTGTACTTAGACTCTGTTGTTTATCTTATTTACCAATGGCATCGTACACAGTGTAGGAGGTGGATTCGAGTACGGATGAACTAAGATCAATGGACTAAAATAGGCTGATGAATCACATGCTTTTCATAGCAGATGGCAACTGAGGATCAACAGAGCCATCTAGTACGGAGAAAGCAGACGCTCACGAAAGAAAAAACGACATTATGAGGTAGAATGCGTTAAGCTCATCAAGCATGCGAGAGTGTGTTTGTAAATCTGTTTTTACGCAGCACATCCACACATCGAGCTTGAGTCTTCAAGCATTCATATAATTTTTAATTTTTTTTCACACAAACCCCGCCCCGTTCATTAAATATCCTCCAAACTGAATGAATGCTTGATCAAGCAGTCAATCATGAATATACACTCATCAAGCATAGACACTTGATTGAAGAAAAATCAAAACATTTTGATTTCGCTTCAAGCATGCACACAGCAAAGGTGTTTTGTTCACTCATACTCTCTCGCATGCTTGACGAGATTTTGATGTGTGTATATGCCGCTTTAAAGTTATCTGTGAATACAGGTATTACGTTACATTGCAATCTCGAAGTTAAGTTGTCGGCTAAACGTGCAATCTGGAGTATTCGGAGTCGTTTCTTTAAGCAATAATAATGTAGAGCACTCAACAAAGCAGAAAAAAATCAGCCAAAACCATCCTCTTTTCCTGTGTGGGGTCGTGGATTCACACTTTAAAAGGACGTTAACAGTCTCTTCATAGAACCTAACACAGCAGATTAAATTTCAAGCTGGAAAATAATATACATTTTACAAATAGCTACACCGTCCAAAAAATAATTTGTATTTTTAAAATGCGAGGAGAACTACTGAACCCAATCGCAACATAAGAGAGAGGGAGGATATATTTCAAATCTTGGCAGTGTGCACAATCCTAAGATAATTCCGCATGAGATTCTTTCTACTGCCCGTTTTGGAGAATGAGCAATTCACGCATAATTCAAGAATATTTATAATCTCGTGTTCTTGTACCTATGTTCTTGCCATGTTTAACTTTTTTTTTAATCCATATTATTACCTTAAGAATTAGAATTTTATGTATCTTGAAATAATTTAAACTAATATATAAAATCTCACTTTCTTTCGCCAATCTACGCCAAAGTAGACTTTAGAAAATAAAATTATTTAACAACATAATTATTGTACGTTAAGGAAAATAAAAGTAAATTAAAACTAACATCCACTGTATTCTTTTAAAACATCCAAGTATTCTTTCAAAACATCTCTTTCTGAGCAAAATAACGCTCAGTGCGGGAGCCAATGCAACAATTTCTGTCTTAAAGTATCTGCTTGCTAAGTTAAACGAAGCTTATATTATGAATTCTCCGGCGAACCTAAAGTAATTGAACAAACGTAGTTGAATAACTTATTAGCGGAACGAAATGTTGTAACGAAAAGCAAACTTCGTACAATAATCGCAGTCGACAGTCTTACTTCCTGTGTTCTGAAAGCTGCATCATCGGTTGAATCTTGAGGAAGGATAATAAAAAGGAAAAGTTTGGAAGGATAAATGAAAAGGAAACAGTTTTGCGAAAACAGCAGGCATTCAAAATTTTTACGAGATCTGTTTTTACGAGATCTTTTTTAACCTGGTTTAACCTTGGTTAAACAAGGCTAACCTTTGATTAAACCAGGTTCCTTTGGTCCCTAATTGGGCGCCTCCCCAAGTGGCGAATAGGGGGACGCTCAGCAGATATGGTCAAATGGTCAACATTATGCCAAATACGTTTACTGGAAGTACTTTTCCAATGAAGTCCTATACAACAGGGTGAATCTGATCAGAGTGGATAATTTCCTGATTAAGCTGAATCGATGGCACATTGCAAGAGCAATGACCTCGACGAATAACCTGATCTCAGGGGCTTATTACCCAAATTTCATGTATCATGGCTCAATTAACGGCTTCGTCCCCCCAGAGGCGTTCCTCTTTTTCGACCAGGCAGGCCTGATCCAGGATAGATCGGCAGTGCCCATAATTTTCCACGTTGCTCGGACAACTGTTGACAGTCGACTCAACTACAACCGAGACGTCGCACGGAGCGCTGAGGAGCGCCTCCGATTCAGTTGGTCGGTGTCCTCCCGTGATGTTGGAGATGTGTTAAACAACACCAGCAATTCTGGTGGCTACAAGAGGGAACTCGCTCGTTGATCCCTTTTGATCCGGCCTAGGGTTTTCTCAGTTCGGCAAAGTAGTTCGGCAAACATAGCTCTTAGGTTTCTAGGTTAAGGTAGTTTTAAGATATTATTTACAGAAAAACAAAACACAGCACTTGATACAAAAAAAATATAAAATTACAAAAAAACACAAAAAAGTGCATATATGTTTATGCAGGAAGTTAAGTTAGGCTATTTTTTTTTTTTTTATTTTAAGGTAGCTTTAAGTTTTATATATACACTCGTTGACAGCTAATTAGAAACGATTCTGAGTTTAAAAAGAAACATGGATTTTCGTAGTCAACTATCAAAATGTTTACTTTTATTTGTTATGTTAAAAAAAATTGAGTTTTCTTGGTAAAAAAATGAGAACTTTTTACTCAATTTTAATAGACACATTACGGTTTTTAACATTTTTTTTATATTTAAACCTCTGATTTGGCTATACACGTATCATTCGTTATCGCATCGCCAAGTGTGCAAAAATAAAATCGTTTCTAATAAGCTGTCGACGGCTGTAAGATAAAAAATAAAAGTTCTGGAACTAAGTTTTTTCAAACAATATATTTTTCTTAGCTTTAATTTGTTCTGTTATATTTAGTATTACAATGTAAGTTAGTCGAAAGACATAGTAGATTAGAGTTAAGTTTAGCTTAGAGCGCCCGCGAAGCGCTAGTAAGTTATATTAAGATAGTTAAGTTATTTAAGCTAGTTTTAATTAATTAATGAATTGCCTTGAAAAGCATTGAAAACTAAAAAAAAACGTTTACTGCAAGCAGTAAAGCGTTCATAACTGTAAAATTTACTGTAAATGCATAACACTTGTGGAATGAAAATTCGGTTTTTCTGTGCAAGATTTTCATGCTCCGTTCATCAGCGTTTGTGTTAGATCGAGAACTTATTTTCTCTTCTATTTTTTCTTTACTCAAATTCTTTACGCTCGCGATGTTCTACGCATTTCTTGGGTAGCCGAAATAACTGATTGGCAATAAGTTTTTTTCCCGTTTCTTTATATTTCTTCCAAAAAAGAACCGTTAAAAGTTCATTCTTTTTTTCAAAGTGTTGGCTTAATGTTAATGAGTTTGTGCTGGCGTCAAATTTGATTGATGTAAATAAAATAAGTCGCTATTAGTTACGATATGTTTGCTAGCAGCATCATTTAAGTCAGTCAACTGTTTTCGAAGCACATCTTGGAAACAATTTGCTATTTCAAAACTGCTATAGTCTTATTTTTAATTTTCAAAGATGGACTTTTAATAATTTGAAATTATTACCTTTGAAATTAACGTTTTGAATGTTAGGGAAAATGCGTTTTCTGAACCATTTTTGAAATTTACAATCAAAAAAATTTAGTTTAGAAATAAAATTAAACAAAAAAAAAATACTAGAAAAACTTAAATTGGATAAGTAAATTTTTTAGAGTTTTGTCTCTACACGCTTTGTACGTTAACAAAATTTTAACGAGAACTCTGTTATAGTTAAGAACTTGAAGATTTGAAAAAATTGGTTTTGCAAATGCTTTTTATAGATGATTACCGATTTCGGATGAAGACCATTTGGATCCATAGGCGCCCGGAGGGGGGGGGGGGGTGCAAGACGGGGCTACCCCCCTGACTCGGTGCGATTCATCATCAAACACCAAACATATATTTTTTACGAGGAAGTTTCAAGAAATACGACTGTTCAATTGAATTTTTTCGTCTGAGTCCATCGTTTGCCCCCCCCGGAAAAAATCCTGCCGGTGCCTATGTTTGGATCGTTTCTTAATCATCAATCTTTAATATCAATTAATCCTTAAAACCACACTTCTAACTATTGCTAGTTAATGCTCGTGGAAAATTTTTGGAAACTTGGGCAAATGCTTTTATGTTACCGAGTCAAATCACAGAAGATTTTGAATGTTCAAGATTTGTTATAGTTTTTCTTAAAATCTTGGATAATTTCTAACCCGTATGATTAGTTCAAATAGCACCCGAGATAAGATACGCACGTTTTTGTATGTATTTTTGCGTTTATTTTTTTTCGAAAATGCGTCAAAAATTATTTAATTTTTTTATAAGTTTAAATTTTTATACTATTTAACATTAAACGGCTTACTAAGTGTGTCCAATATCAGCTTTGTAAGAAAGTGCTTCCAAAGCTCGAATAAGTGGTTAATGCCCTCAAAAACTTGAAAAACGGAGCCTGTTTTAAAATATTCATTTCTTAAAAACTTCTCAAAATTTTCAAAAAGCTGTAATTTTTATAAAAAATCAACGATTCCTTAAGTACTTGCGGTGATTTTTTATAAAAATTACGTAAGTGCTTGAAAGAATTTCAACCATTTTAACATAAAAATTTAATACTATAATAAAACCGTTATGTAACTGAGTAGGTTTTAAACCTGCTTTCAACTTATAGATAAAATTACGTTGTATATATTCTCCTTTAATGTAAGCAGTTTGAAAGCACACCAAATTTGTGTATGTTCTGCGACTTTTTAGAAGTTACAACGGGTTTTTAACGAATGGACGGACAACGTAGCGATACCATAAGACGTCCTTTTTCCACATTTGGATGGACGGCTGATTAGAAGGATGCATTGCCCAAAAGAAAAACAATTTTTGTTTTAGCTCTAAATAATAAACTAGATCAGGCCTTAGGCAGCGTGGAGTTGCACTTGTTCTAGGAAAGATCTTTTATAATACTTAGACTATTAGTCCTCTGCAGGGTTACCGATCGGCGACATATGTATGTCGCCAAAGGACCATATTTCGAAATAAGCGGTTTTTTGACCCTTTTTTTAAAAACAGGCGACATTGGGATGCATTTCTAACTTTCAAATCAGTTATTCATACAACAGCCACAAATTGAAAAAAGTTATTGCATGTGCCTCTTGCTAAACCAATTTCACTAAACGAAATAAATGAATCGAATAAATTTTCTAGTCAGCAGTAAATCCGTCTATTGTTTCCTCCGCGTAGCCGGGAGGTAACCCCGACGGGTCGACCCCTTACCTGGAAGAAGAGATCCTTTTAAATAACTCGAGGGCGGAGAGCGGATAACCTTCCTTAGGGCCGGTTTTTCAGTTCGATATCATCAGAGCTTCCGAGTTAAACTGAGGCTAATCCCAGAAATGAGTTTTCAGTAAATTTAGATCTGGGGTTAATCTCTCCTAAACTCACTTAATTTGGTAACTTGATCCCAGATCGATTTCGGACAGCAGTATGAACTTCCTTGAATGTTTTTTTCGGTGTGGAATGGCAGTTGCTTTGTGTGTTTTTATGAAAAATGACATCTGAGAACAACTCGAACTTTTTTTCCTGTGTTTTTCTATGTGAAGTGAGATTTGGGAGAGTTAATAATGGGAGAGTCGAAGATTTTGACAACTTTACTGACGAGACGGAGCTAACTCTGCAATGTAACTCTCAGTTTTTTCTGCTAATAGCAGGTGAGCCGCCTACGTCATGTTATGTTAGGGATGATCATGTCTTGTCTGATTCAATTCAATATTTTAATACGTATGTAGAAGTTGAAGGTCGCTATTGAGAGATTTTGCAACAAGTAAGTTTTTATTCCACATTTAACTCTGTTCTTTTATACTATTTTGGTATTAAGTGAGGGGCGGGTCTGAGACTACAAATTTAAGTAATTTTTTTTCTATCGTGTCAGGATTTTTTTCTGTAAAATTTAAGCATTAGTGTATTTTTTTAAGTGGGACGCATTTTTCGGCTCGGGCGACATTTTCAAATTGTCCATCGGTAACGCTGGTCCTCTGTCTAGTGCCTGAAAAAAAAATCGTCATTTGTCAATCATTGAAAGACTGGCAAAAAATACTGCAAGCAATGTGAGCTTTCGGTCTATCAGGCCGAGCTAGCAATACAAGTGCCAAAATTGAAAAATGTGTTCGCAATGGAGTCGAACGTACGACTGATGGAGTTGACAGGCCATAAGAAGCTCAAACGTGGTACATATTTGAAATCTAATGGTTGGAAGGCTTTCAAAAGCAAAATAAACTTAGGTACATATGAAGTCTACCTTAAAGTATAGTCGTCACATTGACTCAAAAGCTTTTCTTAAAGAATTGTATTCCAAATTAAAACGTTAGTCCGTCTGCGGCGGATTGCATAATACCCTACCTAAAAAACATAATTTTAAGTTAAAGCTTTTTAGTTAGTGCACGTCATAAATGCTAGGGCGAACCCATTTTCCATCTTAAAAATAATTACGAAACAGTGCTCAGCATACCAAAAATTAGTGCCTCTTAGAGTTGCCTTCCAAGATATGTCGCCGGGTCCGGGTACGTTGAGTAGCTCTTATCAGAGGCGAAAGATGTCCTCGTGTGTGAGTCTCATAAACCCCATAAGACCCAGTGTTTTTCCAGCTTATTAAGCTCTCGACGGCGACTGTTCAGAGGAAATAGACCTTTAAGTTGTTCCTTGATTATATCCTTATAAGGTCTCTACGGCGATTATATAGCTTGTGAGTGCACATCAAAGATCCAAATTTATAATGCCAGAGTACCTGTGTAACTATTCTGAAACCTGAGAAACTAGGTGGGGTCAAGAACAACGAAGGCTGGTGGATATATGAAAAAATGCTGAGAATCGCTGATTGTGTGCAGCGAAAGCACAAAGACTGCAGCAATAACTTTGCGCAGTTCCTATCCGGCCATGGTGATTATCGAAAATTTCTACTACGTTTCGGACACGATAATTGATGGCAAGAAAAAGACGAATCTATAGAGGACTCAACTGTAGTCCGAAAGGAGATAGAATCTTTCAAATCTTCAATGCCTGATAGAGGAAATCCCGAAGTCCTAGAACAATTTGGTTGGCAACTTCTGGTCGCCTGGCAATGAGAATGGTATCGAGATGAAAACAATAGCAAAAAGGCCTACTACCTCCTATGCACCACCTCCATGTATCGCATCCAAAAAAGAACCACTAGCATATCTCTTCTCCAAATTTCCAGTGAAAGACCACTTTCTTGTAAAGTTTTATTTAAAATTATTATTAACAAAATGCTTAAAAAACAATAAAAAATAACATGAATCTCTCGCTCGCAAGACACCAACTCTTCATTTCCTTGTAAACTTCCCTGGTCTGCATGACTTGGCCAATGTTGCAATCGACTTGCGCATTTTTGGTAATTTTTTTGTAGGTTTTACCTTATCTCTTTCATCCCCTGAAGAATCATAATCGGATGCACTTTTATCAACGTCATCCTCCGATGCCTCATCAGTGTATTCAGAATCACTGCAGTCCGATTCGAGTTGCTTCTTAATGTTTTTGGGCTGCTCCGCAATAGTGGCTAGATTATTCGCCTTTTTAGCTTTCTTCTCTTTTATTTTATCTGTAGGCTCGCTTTCATTTGTTTTCCTTTTAACTGGAGTTTTCTTTTTTTGTTGAACCTCGATCTTCTTAACAGTTGCTTTCTTAAGTTCTGATGCTACTTCTTTTTTACCATCAAGTGTTTTAAATAATTTTGTCTCGCTTTTAGTCGGTGGCTTATTTTTTTTAGTCAACTCGTTTTTATCTGAAGTTGCCTTGGCCTTGACTGGTTTCTTTGCAGCACTGACTTTATCAGCCTCAGTGGACTTTTTTTTTAACGGAACTTTTTTCTTCTGCACGTCTTCCTGCGAGGGAATAACCTTATCCACAGCCTTCGGTTTCTTAGGTACTTGCGGCTTTATTTTAACAATTTTATCATTTTTTGTCTTGCTCTCTTTAGGTTTTGGCTTTAATTCCTTTTGTGCCGCAGCAGATAGTTTAACAGAGCCAGCTGCACCTTTACCTTTTGCCTGAAGAAGTCTTCCATTAGCAAGGCTCTCTTTGATGTATCTTTTTATTAAATTTGATGATTTCTCTACGTCGACATTATAAGAGCTTGCGATGAATTTTTTTATTGCTACCAAAGAAGATCCACTTCGATCGTTGAGTGACTTCAATGCATTGTCCACCATAGCTTGAGTTGATGGTTTCGATGCACTTTTGCTTGGCTTCGAAGTGCTAGGCACGGGCTCTTGTGGAACAGGCATGTTTTTTTATGACGAATAACAACAAATAAAATAAACTATTTTAGGAAAGAAATATTTTTGCTATGGCACTTGAATTAAATTAAATATACAGTAAAACGTGGCACTATGGAAACAGGTTATACAAGTAGATCGAGAAGTCACTAGTTGACAAACATGGTCGTAATCGAGCAGGGATGACTGATGCTGCTTTTACGATATTTCTCTTATAGCCCGCAACATCGGGTTTTAACAGAAAACGCTGAGTTACTATCAAGGCGGGCAAATTTGTTTTCATATCGTAATTTTTTCGGAATAATATTATGATTGCATAATTTGTAGCATATTATCTGGCATCCGTTTTTTGGTGAATAACTTCTAAGATTTTGTTTTAAACTTCGTTAACAAGCTTGAATTCTATGCCTATAAAGATCAAGCCTAAAAATTATTTTAATGCACCGACGCTTATTTATGTGGTTAAACACCTGTTAAATCCAACCAAGGCCTAGTGCATTGCGTTAGTAAATAGTGACTGACTAGACAAAACAGACTCATGGTAGTCAAGAGTGGGAATGAATTAATGAATAGCTCTGGTACCTTAAGAATATTTTTCAACTCTCTGGTACAACCCAAACAAAATTAATTAAATCAAATGTGAAAGTGCAATAGTATTTATATAAAAGTGTCAGTCCGTGTGTGACAGTATTTTGTTCCTTATATAAAAAAATATCATTTTTTCTGAGAATTGTATAAAGATATGCTGATATTTGGCGTGTCCAAAGACCCACCAAATATTACCAATTACAATAAACAAAGTTTAAATTTGTTTTATACCTAAAACTGGATTTAATGTATTCGAAAACGAGTAACAGCAGGATCCATTGTTGGCGCGGTGGTGCATCAGTTGTTAGTGTGTAGACTACTGTGCACGTGGTCCTGGGTTCGAATCCTGGCCGGGGTAATTAAAGTTTTTCACGGTCCCACCTCCACGAAGTCTGACAAACCCTCCGAAAGTAGAATTTGTCATGACCATGAGAAACCCCTTATTTGTGATGACGAAGGATCTCTAGTCTACGAGTGCCAATTAGTTTTTTAGTTATAAAAAGAAGAAAACATAAATAAATAAATAATAAAAAAGCTAACCGAACGTATCGCTGCTTATATTGGGGAGCAACTTCTATGGCAAAGCAGTACAAAATCATATTTCATATTGAAAAGTGAAAAATTACAACAATTTACAATGCTACAAATGTTTTAATAATTTTTGGATAGCAATATAATCTTAACTTACTTAAGGTGGCGCTACAGTCCGGGGTGGACCTAGGCCTAAGCCAACAAGCTTCGCCAGCCAGCTCTGTCTCTAGCTAGCCGTCTCCAGTTTCGCACGCGAAGTTGGCTGAGGTCCCCTTCCACTTGCGTGCGCCACCTGAGTCTCGGTGCTCCTCTACCGCGCCTTCCCTGCGGTGTGGATTCGATGATTTTCCGGGCCGGGGCGTTGGTGTCCATCCGCTCTAGATGACCCAGCCATCGTAGACGTTTTGTTTTGACTCTTTTGGCCGGCCGGTATCGCTGTACAGCTCGTACAGTTCGATGTTATATCTCCTCCTCCACTCTCCGCCTATGCAGACAGGACCGTAAATCGAGCGAAGAATTTTCCTCTCGAAGCAGCCTTAAGTGTTTTCATCCGCCTTTGACAGGGTCCATGCTTCTGCACCTAAATGCAGGACTGGGATGATGAGGGTCTTATACATGGACACTTTAGTTGCTCGAGAGAGGGCTTTGCTACTCAATTGCCTTCTTAGCCCAAAGAAACAGCGATTGGCAAGAGTTATCCTTCGTTTGATTTCAGCGCTGATGTCATTGTCTGAATTGATAGCGGAACCCAGGTAGACAAAGTCCCTAACTACCTCAAAGTTATAGCTGTCGATGGTGATGTTTTGTCCAAGACGTCGGTGTTGGGTGTCTTTTCTTGATGACAGCATATACTTGGTTTTGCCCTCATTGACTGCTAAACCCATATTCGCCGCTTCCGTCCCCGTGCCGACAAACACAGTACAGCAGAAAAGATCTTGTATGCGATGTTGAGAAGACTTAACATGTTAAGAAGACTTAATAACAATATAATCAGGCTTTATATTATAATGATGTTAACATTAAGTGGAAACTCTTTTTATGACTTCCCTTAAAAGAACAAGTATTTGAAAAAACAATAAAAGTAAACAACAGCGTCAGAACAGAACACACAAAGTGTGGCTACCAATACTGCAAGCATCCGTCTGCAAAATTAAGAAAGAGGAAAAGTCTTCACGAAACTCAAGTCGGTGTTTTTTTTTTCAATCAATGGGAAGAGAAGAGAATGCTCAGGTTAATCAAAAAGCCCATTCGTTGGTGTTTTTATTACGTTAATGAGTAATCTAACCAAAAGTATCGTTGCTTAGTGAAGAGTGAATAGTTTTTTTTTTTTTTTTGAATACTAGGGTGGACGGAGGCTAAAACTCCAAAATCTTTCAAAGATACCAATACGCCCACTATAGCAGGTATATAATACCGAAGTAGCCGATATTGGTTATGCCCGATTTCCACGTGCTAAAAAACCACCCATTTATGAGAGACACTATGAAACTGCCAGAACGCACTTCATAGTAGTAAATTTTCGCCCTCTCATAATACTTCTTGACTACAACTAAGTTAACTTAACAAGTAGTTTACGCTTCCGTAGTGCTTATCGCATTGGGTAGGTTGCTATCCAGTGAATGCACCTACTAAAACCGTCAGTTCGTGCGGCTTCACCCTACGTCGCTAGATCGAAGGGTAAAGCCGCTCGGCTTGGTACAACCCCAAAGTTGTATTCCATATGTCCAGGACGGCCTTAACACCTGCCTGTACAAGAGCAGTTTGTTATATATGCTTAGTTTCGAAAATCTTCCGATAAGCCAATACATTTCCCTGAGCCTTATCTCGAGCACGTCACGCTTCTTCTTTACGTGTGGTTTCCACCTTAGTTTAGCGTCCAGTGCCATCCCTAGATATTTCGCTTCATTTGCATAAGGCACCTGTGCAGAATTTATGAACAGAGGTAAATTGTTAACCCTTCTGTAAGTGAAATTCACATGCGTAGACTTGTTCTGGTTAAGAGCGATTCGCCAAGTCTTCGTCCAGACACAAATTCTGTCCAATGCTCGTTGGAGGTTTCTCGTTGATGACTCGACTGATTCACCTGTTGCCAGGATGGCCGTATCGTCCGCAAACGTGGCCACGATAGTCTCGTCATCTAGAGGTATGTCTCTTTTGTAGAGCAAGAACAAAGTCGGACCGAGGACGCTTC
Source organism: Neoascia interrupta (assembly GCA_947623515.1). Taxonomy (NCBI): domain Eukaryota; kingdom Metazoa; phylum Arthropoda; class Insecta; order Diptera; family Syrphidae; genus Neoascia; species Neoascia interrupta. Next base: position 56,667,760 of record OX392462.1, on the reverse strand, counting down.
CCTGGGGTACGCCAGCCCGAATTTGCTTGAAACTCGAGTATTCACTACTACACCTAACACGAAAGAACCTGCTTTCAAGATCATTTTTCAATATTTTAAACATGTCTTTCGGCAAGTTTTGCCGTAGCTTATGTTTCAAGCGTTCGTGCCATACCTTGTCGAAAAGTGAATAGTGAAATTATTTATCCCTTTCGTATTTTCGTTTTTTTAACTGCTCAGAGTTTTGAATTCGAATTCTGTCATTGTTAAGCATGCCGTCACCACAACTCCGAAGTCATGTGCGGTGACAGGACAGCAGCAATGGGACACCACCCGGAAAGATACCCCGATTTTAAAAACCTCAAAAAATCGTTGTTTCGAAAAACTGCAAAAGGGCCAACACACACAAAAAATTTTTCTAAAGTTCTTCGGACATGAATTTCTGTGAAAAAGATGAAACATGCTGTTTTTGATTTCGTTTTTTTCAATGAGAAGAAAAACTCGAGGTTGGAAACGGCATTTTTGAAACGTTTTTAATGCAGTTAGCTTGCCTTGTAGACGTTACATACTTCAGCCGAATTTAAGCAAGATCGCTAGCATTGCCTGTTTTTTTATGGGTTTTACGTAAAAGGTAAAACAAACTCCTCTTCTTACTTCGTTTATTAAATAGGGTTCGAAGAACTTAGGTCAGAAACAACTACAGTAATGTCTCGCTAATCCGAATCACCGTTAATCCGAATATCGCGCTAATCCGAATCAATATTTTTCCTCATTATGTACTCTACAGCCCGAATCAGCCCCAATTCTCGTACCTACAAACGCTTTGGTTTTTACAGTAATCTTATCGTTTTGCGATCCAGAAGTTAACAATGTATGTATGTAGGTATTTACGCTTTTTCGTTCTGCCTTCGCTCCTTCGGAAGCAGTAGTATCTTGTTTCTGCCGGTTTAACACGTGCTCAGGAGTTTATTTACCTCTTTTAAGTGGTAACAGAAGTTTCTAAGTTTTATTTTGTATAATTTTGTTTGGAAATGGCGAATTAAATAAACAATTTTCCTGTTCGCGTCTTGTACTCATTAGTCCGAATTTTTCAATTATCCGAATACCCTCTTGCAATAATTGATTCGGAATAGCGAGACATAACTGTATTTGAAAATTTATTAACGCAACCGAAGAAGATCGCCGTTACTTTAAATATACGTAGGTTCTCCATGAAATGCTTTTTATATTTTCGAGCTAAATCTCCGAAGTTTTCGAATCCTAGCGATTCGCTATGGTTTCCCTTTTGTCGTTTGCATTGGTCATTGGTCTTCAACAGTAAATCCGTCCGAACCCGAGGCTTGTTGCTGCTTCGCAACTGGTGTTTCTTTGCGTGGGCGGGAAGTCACCCCGACACGGTACGACCCCCAACCTGAAGGACCAGATCCTTTATTTAGCTTTAGGGACGGAGAGCCGGATAGCCCGCTCCTTAAAGGCCTGAGCTCCGAAAACGTCGTAGTAGCCCATATAAGTTGTTCACTAGATGTGCCTTAGTCGGAACACTCCTCCCCCCTCTCTCGTCTGCTACCTCCAACAATCTTCCAAAGGATTTGGAACCCAATCTCCAGATGAGGTACTAAGCACCCGGTGCTAACCACGGGGAGGTGAGAGTCGGATTGATAGACAGAGGTTGGTTAAGAAAACCTGTGGATGCTTGTATACTCTTGAGTGCACATGTTTATCCTTTACCCACAGTCCCGTCTGCAAAGACGGAGAGTGGAGGAGGAGATATAACATCGAATTGTACGGGCTGTACAGCGACACCGACCTAGCCAGAAGAGTCAAAATACAACGTTTACGATGGCTGGGTCATCTAGAGCACATGGACACCAACGCCCCGGTCCGTAAAAATTTTCGAATCCACCCCGCAGGGACGGCGCAGTAGAGTTGCACCGAGACTCAGGTGGCGCACGCAAGTGGAAGGGGACCTCAGCCAACTTTGCGTGCAAAACTGAAGACGGTTAGATAGAGATAGAGCTGGCTGGCGAAGCTTATTGGTTGAGCCCCAGGTCCATCCCGGACTGTAGCGCCACCTTAAGTAAGTAAGTTAAGTTGTTACGTTTTCATGCTGTTTTCCTCTTCACTTTTCATTTTATGTGAGATAGATATCCTTGCTCGAGTAGCTTTATGATAATTTTCCCTTCCCACCCAAATGAGACTGGGCAAATCCGTCTACTCTATCCGGTTCATGCCGTCGTTGCTGATTTAATGACGCCCGCCTTACCAATTCTCCCCTAAAAAATATTTTTAGATTAGAAAAAAACCTTACTTTACACCTAAAAAAAAACATCATTTCTATTATTAACGTAACTGAATGTATTTCCATTCCACTAATAGAAAAATAGGAAATTGGTACAAAAATTAGTAAAAAAATAGTTTTTTTTTTTGTTCAAAAGCTTAAAGAATAATACAAAAAGGGAGATTCTTTATTAAGATGATATTGATAGAAAATGAACTTACAATACAAAAAACAAACAGTATTATGAGTTCAATTTCGTGGGCTTTTCAGAGATTGTTTTCTTCGATCTTTTTCTGGTCAAAAAATCTATTTCTGGGAGAATAGATTCTTTGTTGGACTAAAAAATGAAATAAATGCAAGACCAACGGCGCAAGTTTTTATGTCATCCACAAATTTACAGCTCTTCCTTTGAGTTCTTGCTTAAATATTGCAAAATATCACTAGATGTTCTCTTCCCTGTGTACGTGCCCGACTGTTTTCCATTTTCGAACAGCAATAAAGTTGGAAATCCTGTTATCTGATACTTTTCTATGCATATTTTGTGTGCACTGCAATCCACTACACCCAAGCGGTACGCATTGGTGGTTGCTTTAGCTGCTGCCGCAGCGAATTCTGGCTTCAATGCTTTACAGTGCCCACACCAAGGTGCGTAAAACATTACCAAAAGTCGTCTGATGTCCTTGCCTTGCGTTTCGATGTCATCGCGTAGTATTAATAAATTTTCAGCGCCTGGGAATGCGCCAAACGCCTCTGGTTCTGGTGGCGGTAGCTTACTGCTTCCGGTGGGACTTTTCATGAAGTTTACGAAATCCAGCTCCTGTCGTCCCCCGTTGTAGTCACTGGTTGTTTTTAAGTAACTGAAATACTTAATGGTTGGATAACCTCGAACTTCGTACGCAGAACAGACCGATGTATGCTTAGTACAATCGACTGCTGCTAGCGCAACGCGAGGGTCGTCTCGGAAAGCTGCAGCAGCAGCTGTAAACTCGGGCTTTGCTTTCTTGCAGTGACCGCACCCTGAAATAAAAAAAAAATTACATTTTTTTTGTTAGTTGGACACCCTCTACGGAAAATTTGTTATTTACTTATTTTATATACACTTCCATAAACAAAGCGAAATAAGAAATTTTGCAATTTCGTTTCGAACAACTGCTTCATCATATTTAGACGAATTTTAAAAATTATTTTGAAGGCATTTTGAAATACAGAAAAATTTTCGATTGCTTGAATTGATTTTTTCCCTTTGATAGTGATGCAAAACTTTGTAATTTCCAAAATACAAACACCCTGCTCCAAAAACTATTTTTCACCTCCCCTGCATTAATTGTTTTGAGAAGGTTTTTCCTAAAATATGGGTAGGTAGGTAGGTTATTTTTGCTGAACAAATGAAAAAAAAAACGTCGCAATCCATACCTCGAGGTGAAAAAATTAGAGAGGTTAGCTTAAGTCGCCACGAAGGCTAAACAAAAATACTCTGGAAGTGTAGAGGCAGCAGGAGGCGTTCAAGGACAGATACCAACTTGTAGCACTGCTGTGTGCGTCTCTTTACTCAACTTTGACTGTAATCAGTAAGCCTCAGAGGCTGTCAAAGGGACAAAAAAAGGAATCACCGTACAAATTGAATCTAGTTGAGCATAAAATTACCTACGGTCTACCTTAACTATCTCTGACAAAATACAATTTTAAATTCCAGCTGCTTTACTTAAGTTCAACCCTAAGTTCGACTTTCAGTATTAATATATTAATGACAATTTACTTACATGGCGCGTAGAACATAACCAAAGCGTGCTTCTTCTTCTTAAGGAATGTTTTGAAAGTCTCGTCGTTCAGGTGCTCTACATCGGATTCCTCTTCTTCCCATGGTTTTTCTGGAGGTGGTGGTGGTGGCGGCTCCTTAGGGTCCTTCATGAAGCTAACAATCTTTTCGGCATCTCTTACGTTGACGTCGAATTGAAACTCGCCGTTAACGAAGTACTTAACCGTTGGATAGCCTTTGACTGCATACTTTTGCCCAATGGAGCTCTCTTTGGTGGCGTCCAGGGCAGCCAGTATACCAGGAATCTTTTGTTCCTTCATCAATAGCGCTGCTTTTTCGTATTCCGGTTTCATGCGTTTGCAATGACCACACCAGGGCGCATAGAACATAATCAAGACCGACTTTTCGTCCTTGATCGCTGGCTCAAAGCCCATAGTTGTGAGGTGAACAATCTCTGAGTTTGTATCGGCTGACCAGTCTTCTTCCTTGGGCTTTGCTGCTGCAGGCGCCGATGGGTTCTCCATAAACGCAATTAGTCCAGCCTTGTTATTCTCACCCTCGTAAGAAGACTTAACCTTACCGTTCTCGAAGTATAACATTGTGGGAAAGCCACTAATGTTGTACACCTTTCTAGCCATTGCATTTTCGGTCCGCTCAACATCCATGGCAGCCATGATGTATTTGGGTTTCAGTTCCGTAGCCGCTGCTGAATAGTCCGGCTTCAGTCGCTTGCAATAGCCACACCAGGGAACGTAAAACATCACCATGGTTGGTTTGGGGTCTTTTTTGAGAAACTTCTGAAACGTCGCATAGTCTGGTATGTGGAAGACGTCGACACCCTTGGGATCCTCTTCCCAAGGCAGTTCACCTGTTGGATCTCGCATGAAATTAGTCATGCTACTGACAGTCATTTGGCGATCGTAGTCCTTGTGGAAGTCTCCATCTTTGTAGTGCTTCAAGGTAACCGGCGCCGGAGAGACTTTTAGTTTCTTGCAAATTTTCTTCTTCTCCGTTTGGGAGCAGTCCAGTAACACCATGGTGCCGACACCTTTGACTGCTTCAGCGGTCTCTCGAAAAACCCTTATGTTCGATTGAGCCTCTTTACTCCCGGATGTAAACATGATGAGCACGTTTGTTTTGGTGCGCAGGAGTTTCTTTAGATCCTTGAAATCGTTTATGTTGTCAACTACAACATCCTTGGAGTTGACTTTCGACAAGACACATAGGAATAGGGAGCAAGCAATCTGCAGAGAAGTCAAAACTGAGAAGTGATTTTAATTCGAGTAGACCCTTTACTTACGAGGAACGAAAATTGAAACACCCTGTTGTTCATGGTTACGTCGAATGTTTAATCTTTGATTCACTTAAAAATTATTTAAACTTAACTAAATACGTGTAGTTTCCATTCACCGGTTCATTATTTATTCGGATGCAAAACGATTGTGGGTGTTTTTTTTTATAACCTAGTTTTGATGACGTTTCTGGGTAGGGACCTGTTCGAATGCATAGTAGACAAAAATTTCAGAAAGATGGAGCCACTTACTGCCTAAACTGTTCGACTCGGAAATGCATTGATATCATAAGTGCCTGTTTTCATTTAGTTGATCCTAACCTGATGTGTCAGAATTACAATGGTGAACGGAAGCGCCAGTGTGGTGGCCAACGTTCAACCTCCGTTTTATTTTGATTGGGTTAGGTTAGGATCAACCAAATGAAAACAGGCACTCAGATTATGCCACATTGAGCTTATCTAATTAAAAGTGACAGAAGCCAGCAGGGCATATATTTAAGTTGAACACAACATTAAACAGTAAGAGTAGACCATACCTAATAGTCGACTATATAATTGCATACGTTGTTATTGTTAGTGTTATTATACCAAAAAAATTGTAAGCAAAGTGTTCATAAAGCCTCAATAAAGAATACAATACAATACAATACATAAGATTATGTCACATTGAGAAAAAAACTGCGCAAATCACAGAATATAAGATTATGCCACATTGAGAAACAAGCAGTACACCTACTGCTCGTCGCTCGTCATTGGATGCCATGCAAAACAAATTGCTGATCTGTGATTTGCCAGCACAGATTTTTTTTACATGCATGCAAGGTGACAGTTCCATCCCATGACGTCAGATTTACAGGTCTGTCAAACAGAAGTCATTACAAAAGCGTGTCGTAATATTTATATTCTTTCATTTATGCACCTACTGCGTCGCTCGTCATTGTTGATCTATGATTTATTCAGCACAGATTGGTGTGTAAACAAACTGGCTTTTTTTTACAGGCATGCGAAGTGACAGTTCCATCGCATAACAGTCATATTTACAGCTAGGTCTGTCAAACAAATGTCATAACAAACGCGTTTCGTAATCTTTATATTGTTTCATTCATGAATATATATGGACTGCTAGTTGGTGTCTCCGCTTATACACAACCTGCGACAAAAATGGGACCGCTCTGTTTGGTACTGGTGATGTATTGCAGAAGCAGCATTCCCCATTTGAATTACACATTGACAGTGTTTCCAAATTTGGCCACGTGTACCAAACAGCGCGAGTTTCTACGTGCTTGAATGGGACCATTTTGAAGTTGGATACTAGCAGTCATATTCGTTCTCAAGAGCTGGTTGGTCCGAAAGCTGCACTGCTCTTAAAACTGCTCGATTACAACTCTGGAATGCGTTTCCGAAACCTTCGAGTATACTTTTCCCGAGAGCCTTATGAGAAATGTACCGCTATAGTAGGAGCAATCTTTTTTGTCACCTTTTTCAAAAATGGGCACTATAACTCCTGTTTGTCAATCACTAGGTGCCTGAAGGCATTCCTGCCTTCGCTGGCTATCTTAAGACACTTGTTAGCCATTTAATACCTTTTTCACATATTGCCCTGAGCATTCCTAGCCAGATTACATGAACTTCAGCAGGCTTTGAGCATTCCTGGCCGGACTACATGGACTCCCGCAGTGGATACCATTGGACGCCATTTTTATTTTATTGCCCTGTTACCGAGTTAAACAGGTCAAAGAAGTGCTCGTTCCATCTGAGTGAGACATCGCTCTTATTTGATAGAAGTGTGCTGTCCTTGGATTTTAACTTTTGCCGAACCCTCTCCTTGGTTGTTCTGACTGCCAGATTGGATGATCTTTGCGCCTAATTGTATGGGACCTGGTATACCTGCATGAATTCCACACTATGTAGGCTCTCTTCATCTCTCTAACGGCTTTCTGAATTCTGCTTAAAATGTCTTAAACTACACAGTTTTTTCTCATCACCAGTTGCTACACCAAGCCGCTCTATTTCAAAAACATTTCTTTTAAAAGGTTAAAATAAGACCGAATAAAACAAATCTTGGAATCTTCTTTAAAACGTTATAATTATGTAGTTTATTCGGCGAGTAAGTGTTGCAATTTAAATCGCGTAATTTGACATTGCTTAAAAGACAAAATGGCATTTTCAGTATTTGGTTCAGATTGATAAGCTCAGAGTAAATACTATACAATAAAACATCATTTACATTCTTATTAGATAGGTAGAAAACAATGTTACAAAAGCAAGATTTCTTCTTTGAGCATTTAACATTTTTCCGCCCCGTGGACGACTGCAAGAAAGTCTGCAACTGACGATTGGAAGTGAGAATGCTATAACTAGCGTTCGAATTTGGAATATGTGATGACATAAAGATATCAACACGATATGTCAAAGGAAGACCAAACAAATGCTATATATGGACTGCTAGTGAACTGTTATATTCACACGAAACCCTCGACGAAAATGGTACCAGCTGTACACTTATTCCAATTTTGACCGCCAGGCGTAAGCCTTCAATCGTCAATATGTTTCAAAACTTTTGCTATCGCCTCTTCATCAACGCTTCAATCATTGAACAACATAAATCATAATCGTAACCAAAACAAAAAATTATACAGAAACAGAACAGAAAGGAAAGAAAGAAAAGTACTGCGTATATGTAGTTTGTATTCATTGCTTGTCTCTCTCCGTTGCTCGTGATCCTGTAGCTACGGTGCAATGTCTTGTCTATCGCAGTGCTTCTGTTTTCTATTTATTTCGCCATAGTTTTGTGATTTTGATTTCGTTGTACGATCGGAAAAATTCAGCCCCGGCTTTATTTCTTTGTTTTTGTCATATTATTTTTTTGATTGATAAGTTTTTTATTTTATAAACAAAATATTAAGTGATAGAATATAGAGTAGAGTGTTTACGGTTGAAATTTAAAATGAAAATTAAAACTTCTTTGATGATTTCAATTGCGCTGTAGTTAGGGGGAATTGCTTTTAAAGGCGTACGGTTTTATAACCAAAATCCACACAGCCAAATTAAAAAATGTCAAAACGCCCAAAAAAAATTCAAACGATTTGTAGTTGTATAAAATTTCTTGATTTGTACCAAATAAAATGTCATGAAATTTGACTTTTTTAAATTTGGTGTAAAGCGTTCACCAAATAAAAAAACGGCCAAAACAACAACGCGAAAAACTCGAAATTAACGATAATTGCCCAGATATCAATGTATAAAGCATCTGAAAGCCCAAATGAAATGTCATACCGCCTAAATTGACAAATTTTTTATAATAAAAAAAAAGTTTGTTCTATGTTTCCAACGGCAATTAAAAGAGGATTGGCGGGAGACTATTAGATATAAATCCCAAAGTGGCTGCCTCGGACAAATTCAGGATAATTTTGACACGAAAACTCTGTTTCTGGCATTTTGGCTGTCAAAATAGAGTGGCGATAGTATTTTGGGTTTACCCAGGAGTAAAAAATGATGTTCGCTGTAAAAATCACAATAGAAAACTTGTTTGTGACAGATCTGTCGTACAGGGACAGTTTCAGTTTCGTTTTTTTTTGTTTCGTTTATGCCATTCGTATTTGGAATAGATGACATTTTTCGACCGCGGGATGCCAAGCAAATCGGGTTTTTATATGAAAAATTTCAATAGTTTCTACTCAACCTAGAGTGTGCCGATAAGGAAAGACGTTATTGTGCTTATTCCATTCTTTAAGATGACCCTAAAATAATTTTAATAAAATAAGTGGAAAGTATCGAAAAAGTGTTCCAAAGATGCGATCTCCTTGAATCCGTGCAGCCTTTTGTGGTCCAATGCACTGTTTTTACAACACAAACAACACTTTTCTAATCCTTTCCGTATTTCATAACTAAAATTTTTTTAGCTTGACCTTGGAAGGCTGATCAAGTCTACAACTTTCTCTTTCATCGAAACACAGGGTTGCATTTTTCAAATAGTTATTTGCGTTTATGTGTAATTTTTGTTTGTTTTCCATATAAAAAGGAACATTGTTTGGCATCCCGCACTCGGAAATATCAGTAGACGTCAAGCCGTTAAAAGCTCTATGCACTTCCTCTCAGCATAAGAAAACTTTGTTTTGCAAATAACTTTGATCGCACTCTCTTCAGGCATATGGCAAATAAATAGCTTAGTAATTAAATTCACTTTCAAGATAAAATTGTTTAAACAAACTTTTATCTTTTTATTATTTTCTCTTTTAAAGATTTTTAGTTCATTTATTTTATTTTATTTTTAGCTTTTAATTTTGATTCATTCATTTGATGTAGAACGCTTTCTATTCTAATTAATATTTTTAATATATAATATATTAAATATATAAATAATAAATAATATGTAATAAAAATAATATGTTAAATATATAAATAATAAATATGAAATGTGAAAAAATATGAAATATTCTAAAACTGCTACAAAGGTGTAGAAAATAGGTTTGAAAATAGGGTGAAAGGGATTTATGAGAGGATTTATTTTTAATCGCTTGCTTAAGGTAAAACGCGTGCTTTGTAGAGGATTTAATAAGGATTTGTATTAATCGCGGATTAGTGCCCGGTGGAGACATGGTATACATGGTAACATATAAATAAAGTTCAATAAATTGTTAAAGCCTTGTGTTTGTGTCTCTTGAGAGTGATTTACGACTGATCCGCATTTTGTTCCTTCGGTTGAATCCTTTGAAGAGATTTTTCGCATGTGCAGCTAGTCTTTGTCTTAAACATTATGCTTACTTTAACCAAATGTGTAATACCTTAAATGCTGCTCAAATGATCCCAAGCAAAACCAAACAAGGGAAAAAAATATTCGTTGTGATTTGACAATCGACTGCCAAATTACTGTTAAAACCAAAAAAGAGCCGCTCACGAATTGCGGATGCTCGCTCAACTGTAAAAATGGTTTGTTATGCAACAACCACGTTTTGATTTTCTGTTCTAGAAACAAGTCCTCTCGAGTTGTTGATTTTGGGTCGCTAAATCAGTTGTTGATTCCGGTGCTAAAAATGCTAAAAACGGCGGTAATGTATGGGATTCTGGTTTTGAAACCGGACATACGCCGCCGACCGTAGTGGCGACCTGAAGACCTGCATATGAGTTCGAAGGTTGACCGGTGTATGAGTCGAAGAGACACCCGGAGTTCTTTCTTAAGAACCACTCTCACCGGATAAAAATGATAAAGGTGTTTTTTTTTAGGGCCACGTGTGTGTGTCAATCTGAGTTAGTGAAGTGTCAGAAATATTTGACATGAAAGTTTGACGTTTGTACATTCGCGTAACTTAACATTACTGAATTCCGACTTGAAATCATCACGGAAAAGTATGAGCTCTGCGTTAAAAAACCTTCACAAAATCTGATAGTCAATCACGAGGTGGTAAATATCCACAGTTTACGTAGTTTATCAGGCTTTTTGAATTCTGGTTTTGATTCTAGTTTAACGGCCTGAGGCAGATTTCTCTTCTTTTTAGGGCCGGTTTTTCGGTGCCGAGTTCAGCCCAGCTTGAACTAAGATCTGTTAATCCCGTAACAAAATTATCCTGGAGTTAACCCAGCGGGCAGTTTTTCAGTGCAGAGTTAACTCCGTAAAAAAAGTTGTCAAAATCTTCAACTCTCGAAATTAATGCCTCTCCCAACTCTCACTTCACATAGAAAAACACAGAAAAAAAATTCTACTTATTTCCATATTCCATTTTTCACAGAAACACGCAAATAAACTGGCAGAAATACAGAAAAAATATTCAAAGAAGTTCATACTATTCTTCAGAGTTAATCCGAGATTAACCTACCGAATTTGGCGAGTTAAGCCGAGATTAACCCTAGATACAAGTTCACTGAAAAGCTCATCTCTGGGGTTAAGCTCAGTTTAACTCGGAAACTCGGATGATCTCGCACTTAAAAACCGGCCCCTAGAAGAACTGTCAATCGAGGCAAAAAAAAAAAAAAACAGTTTCAGGAAAGTCTAGAACATGACGGAGAAAGGGTCTACTTTTCCATGAACTTTGTTTGCTGGGAATGCACCGCGCGCCATCATAAAAGAATAAAGCAAACTGGCCTACCTGAAAGCAAACTGTTATACAAACGAATACGCAACAAACACCTCTCTTCTTTTGACACATTTTGTTTGGATGGAAAGAAATAGCGTTAGTATATTTTTTTTTGAAAGCAACCGAATTTTTCTTTCACAATACTCGAGAAAAAAGCTTAATTGTTACTTGTTCATGATAAAGAGCAATAATTGTTGTTTGGTCCATTTATAAGCAGTAAAAAATAGTAATCAAACTCACTACCCGGAAAAGAAAAACTAGAACAAACATCTGGCCCAGGTGTTTGTTTTGCCCAACGGCTTGGAAATAACGCGCAATCAAGGTATAAACACGCAGTTTACATCACAAACTGCAATTACCCTTGATACACGTATACATCATTTCCAGATAAACCAAAACAAGGGCCAAAATTGCGACGCTTATAATGACTCCAGCACACACGGATTCGCCCTTGCGACGGTCCGAAGTTGGTGTATTTCGAGACGGTGTTCAAAATGTTCTCGTAAACGATGACGAAGAGGAGCGTCGTCAGGCACGGCGTCGAACGTTGCTCCGCCAAAGCGGATCCACCACCTTGGAGGAAAGTGAAACGCTAAAAAAGTGCCTCGATCTTTTCAATGGCAATAAGTTGAGCAAAGAGAATGCTTGGTCCCTATCGCTGATTGACACATTGTCCACACTGATGGACAAGCATCACAAATCGTTGAACAATTTTAAAGTAGCTGGCTCGTCGCTGGAAGCATCCAGTAAAGTTTATGGACTTCGTGTTGATTCCATACACACAGATGTACTACGAATGTCCGCTGGATTGAATGCACAGAAATTCTCAAATCGCGCTATAGAAGAAGAAGACGATGGTGAGTATTTGGAATGTAATTAACGGGGGCTCTATCTACATAGTGACACTGGGTTGTTGTATTAAGTGCTTTTTTGTCTTGTGTCATTTCGTGTTTTCTTGTTGAGTTGTGTTTGACACTGGCATAGTTTTTAACTCCACGCCTCCACACAGACTTCCAACACTCCAAGGTCTTCCCGACTTACCTATTTAAGTTTTGTAGGCTTTTGCCGACTAACTCTTTTTCGGCACAAATATTAAAAATTTCTTACTTTTTCTTAGACAAATTTTTGAGTCTAGTCCTTCATGGCGTAAAGCTCTGTGTGAAATGGAGATTGATTTGTGTTCATTTTAAAGAGCCCTGATTTCTCACCATCCAGCCTAGTGATACCGCCTGGGTCTTCGCTGCATGGTACAAAGTCAAAATAGGCGCATTTCTTCTAAGGTAAAATAGAAACAGATCTTTGTTTATTTCCCATAGATGTTTTACTAAAGACTTAATTGGTGAATAAATTGTCCCGGGCTTGTGTTCCTGACCCAAATACCACTGACTGGCTCTGGACTGCATTTTTCCTCAATTGCTTCTCCGGAATCCCCCTGTAGAGCTTTTAGATATTTGCCGAAAGGCTTATGGGCGATACTTGTTACAATAGTGTCTGCTGACGTTTTTGTGAATTGTCACCAGATTTTTGTTTCTTTCTTTTTTAATCTTTGATTCTTACGAAACTTGCCGTAATAGATTTGCAAGCATTTTAAATCAAGTCTATTAGGAAGATGACCTAATTTAATAGATCTGAAGCGATTTGACCAGATCCTGATGCTTGGTCATATTTTATCCCTTTAATTTCTCCCTTTAGATCTTATTCATTATTCAGTAATTGGGTATGACTCCTTCCTCTGCTCGAGTTCATTTCCGTGCATAACCGAGTTATGTGAACGTGTCCCGCCGCCGCCATAGAAGTGCTATTGGAACTAACCCCATTGGCTGGAGCTTTGAATCCACAACAAATAGACTGAGCAACAATACCACCAAATGGATTACAGATTTGTCAAAAGCTGGTAATGGAACTGGTACAGTAGTGATCAAGAGTCAAATACACTGAATTCAGCATCTTCTAGGCGGAAATATAAAAATTGAATAGAGGGAAACGAAGCTCCGGGCTCTTTAGCAAGACAAGCAGCAGCAGAACCCTTTCATAGGACCTGAACCTTTCTGTAAAATAAGGGAACACATTCTCAGGGAAGCCACCCTCAGAGCTAATACCGGGGAAAGCCGTCAAGGCCTGAAGTAAAATAATAAACTTCTAGGGCATGGCCTTAGTAAAAATGAAATATACGCATCCTTACAGGATTATTAATGGGGCATCGCAAACTTGGAAATTACCAACTACTAATTGGTACTCACTGGTGTTTTAGGTGTTTTTAGACACATTGAGGAAACCTTAAATTTTTGTCGATTTCGAACGGCGAACTGAGAGGTCTCTCATGACAATTGATACTATTAGAGATCTTGTCAGGCCCTCGTGGAGGTGGAGCCGTAAAAAGCTTTATTGACTCGGTTGGGATTGAACCCGCGACCTCGTGAAAAGCAGTCTTGAAAGCAAACTTGGGAACAATAAAGGAAAATTGCTGTAACGGGGGAATCCGTCTGCAGGTTTTGCGGTGAGTTTGCTCCAGAACTTATTCTACAATTATGTGGGGCTCTGAAGTCCGAAGTTTTAGCAGTTAATTCACTTCAAATGACAACAAAAATTTGAAAAGCTTCTTTTTTATTTTTTATAAGATACTCACGAACAATGGATTAGCCTGCCCTTTAAATCTTCATCATTTAACTAGATTAGAAAAAAAATGAAAAGGAGGAAATGTACAAGTGCAGTCTTGTTTTAAATAACTGTATTTTCTAATGAGTAGGAAAACTGATCGCACGTCTTATGAAAAAATCTGCGAACTTCACTGTACCTGCGGAAGTGGGCGAGTATTACGGTTTAATATCCAACTAAGTTAGAAAATGAAGAACTGTAATCCAGCTTGAATTTACAGTGTATTGAAAAAATAAATACATTTTCTTTTCATTTAACACAAGGCCTGATATCAAAACAATGGAGTGCAGTAATAGACCCATCCAAACCTCATACAAAAATATAATTTCACCTCAAAAAACAAACCACCACATTAATTCCATACAATAACCACCTTAAAACATCTATCAAGTAATATATCTCTTAATATAAAATTCTAACCCTAATTTAATCCATATTTAAATAGATGACAATTCACCTCCTAGCGGACAGCAACCTGGCGAACAAAACGGCGAAGATGGAGCAAATAAACCTAGTGAAGCACCCGCTCGCAAACCAGCCAAACCCAAGAGGAAAAAACTTCAGTCAATGGTGACCAAGAACAAGGAAACACTAAACGCACGTTTAGACACAGTACCACTAACGGACCCGGTTTTCGGCAAACTAAATTCGATCGTCGGCAGCATTAATAGTTCCAATCGTCTGCTGAATAACATCCTAACATCCGTCGACTCTGAACTGCGTCTGCGTCTGGATTTTCCATTCTGGGATGGGCAGAGCGTTGAAGATATGGACTATACCCTAGAGTTTGACTGCTCAGAAGAACCCACAAAGTTGTGCGACAAATTAATCGAAATTAATTTCGAGGAATTGAAACTACGACCCATGCATAGCGGATACGTAATTTCAGACGTCCCCGAAGACATTGATGAGGAGGCTGAAAAAGAAAACCGAAGTGAATCGCCTGGATTTGAAGATGATTGCCATCAGGAAATGTCAATGGCGTTCGATATTAATGCTGAAGTCGAACCCATTCCACTAACCGGACAAACTGCGCCCATTGTTGACGTGGACTTTGGTGACTACGAAGACCTTACCTGCGAGGAACGTGTCGCTATAAACCAGTGCAAAGGATTGCGTAAAGCTGCTGTCTTAATCGAGGATCTTCGCCCAGTCGATTCTTCATCGAAGCTCGAGTACTCCTATCGGCCGTTGGACAAAATCAGTCAGTTTTGGGCTGGACCATCACATTGGAAATTCAAGAAATCGCGTGCGCGCAGCAGTGTAATGGGACCGAGGCACTCTCAACAACAGAACGCAAATCAGCAGGTTGCAAGACCAGTAGGCTCGCGCAGTAGACCAAAAGCTCGCCAGTCAAAGTATGTGAACTTTGGAGAGTTCCACGATGACTTGTTCGTGAAGCTGGATGATAAATTTAAAACAAGAAAGACGAACGTCCAGAAAAAGTGGGATGCGCGAAAGCTTAAACTTCCTACCGACTTACAAATCGATCCGAATATGTTCTACAAATTGCGCTTCGCCCCAGGCATTCCCGTCGAAGAGGACGTAGTTGAGTCGCAAACGCCTGGTCTTCAAACAGAGCCGAACTATGAAGACTTTGGAGGCGATGAAGGTCACCACATGGATGGCGACGATCATCATGGTGGTGATGATGCAGAAGGTGAAGGAGGAGACTTCGACGCAGTATCCGGCAGTGTGATTGGAGCATCAATGTCTAATTTCCCAGGTGAAGGAGATGGTGACCCGGACTCAACCGTGTTGGAGATCGCCACAGACATCGAGGGTGCACCAAACCAGGTTACAAAAATCATTGTACCGTTCGCCAAACGTGCCAAGGTCATCGATATGAAGAGCTTAAAGAAATGCTGCACGCAATTGATGAAGGACCAGATGAAACATCCGGTGGTGGGGAAGATTCCAGAGCTGCCAACGCCCAGAAACGAGAACTATGCTCCGAACGTGGCAAGCTTTCAGGAGATCTACACTCATTTACCAGATATTCTCACGCCCAGCATGACAGAGGCACTTTCACCATCGGTGGCATTTTATTCAATTTTGCATATAGCTAATGAACTTAACCTAAGGCTGATACCGGAAACAGATTTAAGTGATTTCAAGATTCGACAGGTACTGTAGCACAACAGGGCGGCGGGCCACCATTTATTTTTTCGTTTCAAATTTTTTGTTTTACACATTTTGTAATGCATATCTACTGTCTTCAAATAAAATAAAAAGTAAAAATCTAAAGTCTTTGATATCTTCAGATAAAATGTGGAATCGTTCGTGACAGAGATTGTTTCTAAATAAATTGTTTTTAAATACAATAAATTGATCGGATATGGTATCCGATTACCAAAGAAGGTAAGGTACTTCGAAATTTTATCCAGTCTCCCTTAAATCACCGCTTTATATATATTCCCATTGATTTTAGTATACTTAAAACGTACGTAGGAAAAATTTCTATGTCCTCGTGTTAATTTTTTTATTTTCAATCATTTGATTTTTGAATCACTGTAAATTCCAAAAATGTGACAAAAGGCAACTAAGAAATTGCCACATAAAATTTCATAAATAATTCGTCTTAAATGAAAACAAGTCCCTTAATATTTTAAGTAAATTGAGAAATAATAAAACATGCAATGAAATATAAAAAAATTGTAATGTAGAGGGCAGCCCGATCGCACGAGAGAACTTCTATCATTACTTCATTACAAAGTATGAACAAAACCGAAGTCAAGTGTTCAGTGAATAAAAATTGTATTTATTAACATGTTTTTCTTGATTCTTTTGGCCTTAAAGTAAAGCTTGAGTTCTTCTCCTCTTTTATATTTCATAATGTCGCAGGAGGATTTTTTGAAAAAGAAACTTATACGCTTTATTTTAATAATAGATTTATAATCCATGGCGCCTGTCAATTTCTCAATTTGAATCTCCATGATGTTTTTATTTTATACCTAAAATGTTCGCGTTAATGAGAGAGTTTCCAGAATTTTTTCTAAATAAATTTATAGGGATTAATTAGGTTACAGGGACTTATTAGATTGTTTTCCTTATAACATAACCCTATACACACTGAGAGAAGAATGACGTTGCATATGTGACAAAAAGTAAGGTTAAATTCTAAAATGGTTGCCAGCGCTGACGCCAGCTTAATTTAGTTAGGTTAGACAATCTCTCGATAGGAATAGGAATATAAAAATGCTTCGCACCTGCTAAATGAAAAAATTTGAAGCTTTGAAGGATGGCGAAAAGATGGAGGCTTTATGTTTTTTTTATGAGGTTACCTTTCTGGGGTTGTTGTCAATTGATCGCCTCCCAGGTTGGGAATAGGGCGCACCAGATATGGTGGGGGCCGGTATGGAAAATATCCGGGGCGGGCCAAAATGAGCAAAAAACGCAAAATCCCGATGCGTCTGTCTCAAAACGAGCGGATTCCTGGTCGGCGTCTGTTACATAGGTTAGGGTCGGCCGCATTCTAAACACATTTTTCTCTTTTCAATATGCAAATAAAATGAGTGCATGCCAGATGTTTTTTAATGAAATATTCTGCTGGTTATACTATTGCTTTTCTCCGTAAAGGCATAACACTTGCGTGGGAAAGCTTATTATTATTTATAAGCTTTATCCCGAATTTTTATTATTATTTTTTATAATATTTATATTCTTTAAATATTATAAAAAAAACAAGATTCCTGATTGTTTAAGGTGACTGCTGAGCGCAGTCTTCTTTCCTGAGAAAGGTTAAGGCTTGTGCACAAAGGATGAAAAAAGCTTTCTCCTTTTCTATTTTAGGGCCGTATTTTCGGAAGTGACATCGAAATGGAGGCTTGCTTAAAGGCAGCTTCACAAACAAGTTTTGATTTCGCGTCAGAATCTGCTTTGAAATTATTTCCTACAAAATTGAAGATTGCTGACATCAATGATGCTTTGTGCCTCACCTCCAGGATGGTGAAGAGATGTATACTTTGTGTTTTGATTTCTATCAGGTTACCAAAATTCTTTAAAGATAACTGCTGAGCGCAGTCTCCGTTCCTGAGAAAGGTTAAGGCTGGTGCACAAAGAATTAAAAATAACTTTCTCCTCCTCTTCAATTTAAGTGCCGTATTTTCGGAAGATATATCGAAATGAATGCTTGTTTCAAGGCAGCTTCATAAATTAATAAACAAGCTTTGGTTTGTCCCAGAATCTGCTATGAACCTGATATGAAATTACATCATTTCCTAAAGAAAATATGTTTTGCTCAGGTAAAACTTGTTTTATTTTGGTTTTACATGGTTTTTTTAGTTTTATATGTACCACTACTAAAAATTATTATTCTCAGCTCGTATACATTAACCACTCACAGGTACATTAAAAAATTCATGCAGAAAACTCTAGACTCATGAATTTTTGAAGTTGAATTTGACACCTCCCCCCCCGCCCTCGGGGGCACTTTATTAGCTTATTGCAAGCTTAACTAAAAACTAAGAACTTAAACAGCCTAAACTTACTGTAACTTAAAGCTAAGAAAAAAGGGGACATTAGAACTTTGGGATATTAAGAGTTTTCGGGATTGGGTAGATTTAAAAGACTCTTTTTAAGTCTACACATTTAAGGTTAAATGATTGTGCGTGCTTGTTACAGATACGTAACATTCCAGAAATAGGTTCATAGTGACCATAGTTAGTGCGATGGGATTTTAGTCGGAACAAAGGTACTGATCGAAGGTTCCGGGTGTTAGGATTGAAGTTGATTACGTGTAGGAGTTGTGGGCTGTCAATGTTGCCAGTGGATGAAGAGAATATCAGCAATCTAGCGTCGCTTTCTTAAGGACTGCATATCGATTTATTTTAATCGATCTTCATAGGATGGCAAAATTATAGGGTGTTTCCAACCAAGGCCACGCAGAGCGATGCAAAGAAATCTTCTTTGGACTGCTTCTATTCTCTGTATATGAATTTGTTGGTAGGGAGACCAAACCTCCTAACATTACAAAACCGTCTAACATAAGTCACGTAAAGGGCTTTGTTAACGTAGGGGTCCGAGAATTCTTTTGACCATCGCTTCACAAAACCAAGTGCGGAAGTTAAGTTCGCTATCACAAATAACTCCTAGATCCTAGAACAATTTCAGAAGTTGTCGGCACCGGTATGTCATTGATAAAGTAAGTTCTTTAGGGTCGAACGGTACGTTTGTGCGAGAAAGTAATTGCCTGGCATTTATTGACGTTAAGGTCCAAAAGGCATCCAAGGGCGACGAGATTACCTTAGAGATTCTCATGTCGTCTGCAAAGACAGAAAAATCAGAATTTATCATGATCATATTAACATTATTGATTGAAAGTATGAAGAGGATTGATCCTAGATGACTCCCTTGTGGTACCCCAGAGGTTGCATTAATTGAGTCTGAGACCGAGGATCTGAAAACGACTCTGTATTGCCGATCGTTTAAGTATGATTTGATCCATTTGATAAAACAAGTGTTAAAGCCGAGCGCTTAAAGCTTAAAAACTATAACATGGTGCGCGAGTTTGTCAAAAGCCTTGCTGAAATCGGTGGCAATGGCGTCAACTTCCATTCCATCTTTTAGTGCACACAAGGACTTAGAGATAAATTCAGTAAGAGGTTTGTAGTGGTGAATTTGAATTTAAAGAACCAATGGTCGATGGAGATAAGTGGTTTACAGTGAGGAAGGATTTCTTGGTAAACGATGCTTTTAAAGATTTTGGGTGTACATGATAGTTTTGCGATTGGCCTGTAGTTGCAAACATCATTCTTATGACCCTTCTTATGTCTGGGAATAAATGTAAGAGTCTTTCCATAGAAATGGGAACACTCCAGTTGTGTTAGGCAAACGGAACAAGGCAGTAAGAGGGGCTACCAAACTATTTATGCATTTTTTGAGGACTATTAGCCGGCAGACCATCGGGGCCGGGAGATGATCATTTTTTAGCTTTAGTATATTGTCTCTTGCCAAGGCTCGGGTTATATTTACAGACCCAAGAGATGTCAGGGGACAGCTGCTCATGTAGCCGAAGTATTATAGAGATTAGGTTCTATGGTGGAGTCAGAGAATGATCACCAACTTTTCTGCATAGATACATTAAGTTTACAGCTAGATTTCTATACGATTTTCCTTAGCCTTCTAGAAAACAGTCCTAGTTCTGTCTTCGACGTATTATAAGTTCGTAACCGAACTATCCGCCTACTTTTCTAGTTTGCTACTTAAAAACTCTTGAAAAGACAGCATTCTAGCTAAGCATAGAAGCCTTCTTTTAAGCAGGTATTTACTCAATCCAATATGATGAATAAATATTTTATATGCCTTCAAGTCAAGATTCATCCTAAGAATGGAGTAGTTTTGCGTTTTGATACCACTTAAAGGTTGTTCAAACATTTACTTTTTGGCCTATTTGCATTTAATAAGCCACTTTCCTATCCACCTACCTTCCCTGTTCAAACATTACGAACAAGTACCCCAAAGGCTGTGCCCACTCCGACCTTATATGCCATCAAGACATTCCGTAATATGTATTTTTTTTGAACTGTTTATTTAATCTCTAACTACGATTTAACTTAACCCATATCTATTTTGTTTATTTTGTTAATCGTAATCAAAGCCATATTCTACCTTATTATATTAAAGCACATTCCAAATTCATATATAATAAGAGCGACATTAAAATCACATCTCCCTGTCTAAGTATGTGCCCCTCCATATTCAACACGCCACAACGTTATGCATATTATAAGAGCTTTTAAAACATTTTATGGCGCACAATAAACAAACAAAGCGCATTCAAAAAAACTATAAATGCCTTTCTATTACAAGCTGTTTTAAAACAAATGCAAAGCTTTCGTGTTTAAACATAAGGACAGAATCCTTGTTGGTGATTTTATTGCCAATAAACACTTAAAAAGTTTCTCTTGCCAACTATTTCCTGGCGATAAAGTGACAAGTGCAAGATTACCGAGATTATTGTGCACTAACATAAATGCTTGCTTTTCTGTGTAGTTATTGTTATTTAGCTTATTTTGCTTCAAGTTGAGAGGAACCTATACCTACAATTATGAGTGTACGCATATGTACAAGGAAGTTATATGCGAATAAACATATAACGTGCACTAAGGAACATATAAGTAGAACTAAGTATACGGTCCGAGGTTAATAAAAGTTCAAATGTTTTATGAGTACAAGGAATAAGGGATATGGTTTGCTGTATTTGAAGAGAATTGACACATTTTCTTTAGTCGTTATCAAGAAGGTTTTTTTTTTAAATCTTGTGTTTGTCGCCTGTAATCAAACCCAGTCAAAAATTTGATTGGATCAATTATCCGCAGAAGGACACTATTACATATTTTAGCTACTAATATAAGCATTAGTTAGAACAATGAGTATAGTGTATATAGGAATATGGAGCACGACCGGCTCAGTTGGTATTGCTCAGTATGTTCAAAGAAGCGATCCTGTAACCCTGTAAAAAAGGCTATGTCAATCAACACCCCAACCCAATCGCTAAAACAGCATTTAATAGAACCAAGGATGAAGTGATCCACAACCACAATCGAGTGGCCAGCCGGTATATTCTAAGGTCGAATAGGGCGGCGTACTCCGCAAGCGAACCATGAGGTTGTGCATGTGTTATGATCCCTCACTTCAGATCCTAACTTCTCTCCTAAATGAAAGGAGGAGAAATGAAAGCTGAAGATTGGGGTATGGCTTTAATCTTATGTTCTTAAGACACTAATGTTATTATTATGTTAGAGAACTAATAAGAAATCTTTTTAAAAAAATTTCACAAATATTAAAGCTATTAGCTGAGTTTAATGCCTACACTCCAACGTATGACGGCGATATAGCATGAAAGAGTGGATGCTTTCGGAGCCAAAAAGGATGTACCTAAAGATACAGAATAGAAGTAAGATTGAAAACGAAACCCTGCGATCACTGCCTAGGCAACAACTTTTCGAGAGAAGCACCTGAATCTGCGGCATACCTCAGCTCAAATTTCTTTTAATTGGCACATAAAAGGATCGTTTTGGGATACTGTAGAAATCTAGTAAACAAAAATAACATCAAGATTAGAAAATGTATTTTTCAAGTGCAGCCGGAACTCAAAATATATTTCGATTTCGACAGAGTGTGTTGTGACGTGAGAGTCCTAACGTTCTTGATACTCTTCGAGCATAAAATCTTGTTTTAAGATCCAAAAATGATCTTGTAGCTCTCTAGTAAAGGACTATCACTCCTATAAGGCTCTTGTTATAAGACTCCAACTCTTGTAGAGTTTAAGTTTTGTAATAAGAGTCTTATAATAGCTTAAATCTTGTGATAAGTGTGCAACTCTTGTAAGGAGAGAATAGTTCTGTTAATAAAATCTTTAATCTTACAAGACAACTTAATTTCTTCGGCCATTGTCTGTTAAAAGACAACTTTTTCTTCCTTAAAGGGCTCCCAAACACCTTTCTCCTCAAAACAGACTGAACAGAAGGATGACAATGGCCATTTGATAGACACACATTGTATTTTTTCTGAAAAATTACATTAATTACAACTAATTGTAACTGTAATTGTAATTGTAATTGTAACACAAACAATGTTTGTGGGGTGTTTTTATAATATCAAATATGTATTTTTGGTTCCCTTTACTTTTCAGAAGCAAAATGCTTACTTTAGCTGATAAATTCTTAACCACACCAGGTTTTAGTGCTTCATAATGTAAGAAAAACCTTTTTAAAAAGTTAAAAATACAGTGATGCCATAATGATTGATGAGATATAAAAAGCCATCGTACAAATCGATTTAATTTTTTTTTTAAGTATCTTGTTCTCTTTTCGTCCTTATATTCTTATGAAAATATAAAAAAATTGCTATTGCAGCATTATACCTTCATCTCTTTTTGGCATAGGTAGCAATGATAATAGAGTTCTTACAACAAGAGGTTAAGTTTACTTATCAGAGTTTAATAACTCTTATAACTAGGCCATTTAACGCTTGCAAGGCTCGTATAAAACTCTTATTACACACTTTAAGTGTGAAATTTCAAGAGCTTTATTCTTGAACATAACTCTCTTAAGGTTCTTGTAGAGTCCCAACTCTCTTGTATACGACTTAAAATGTTAGTTGGGATCTGACAGTTTTTTTTTTTAATTAAATCCTGCTAGAAAAAATTTCAACCGTTTTTTTTGGCCCTGATTATGAAAAAAATCCTTTTTAAAATCTTTCGAAAAGAGTAAAAAAAAACAAGTGTGTAAATTCGTCTGTGACAAACTTCTAAATACTTCCCTATATACCGTGTAACACCAAATCTTAAGGTTTTTTGACCCGAATTCATATATTATTTGTATAGACCACGTTCCCAAAAAAGGATATGGGCGTTAAAAATTAAAGTCAATTAATTGTGATTTCGTTAAAACCGTCAGAAAATACGGTAAAAGCGAAAATTATTTCAGGTAAAAATTGTTTTTTCCCCCTTAAGAACACACCTTAAAAGTGGGCGGAGCTAAAAACTTTTTATGGAGCAAACTTAGCAAATAGAAATGTCTTCTTTAATATTAGTTATATTTTTTTCGATTTGGAGTGAATTTTCCGAGTAATCGTGTTTTTAAAAATCTAACATGTTAAAAGTGGGCATGGTCGATATTGTAGCCGGTTTAATTTTTGCCATGTTAAAGGTCTTGGGCCAATATTGCTCAATACCAAAATTTGAGTTGCTACGCCTTGTCTAACTTGACCAAAAGGCATTTTGAAAGAAAATGTGAAAGAGAGGTTGTCTCACCTTGAAGCCAGTAGTGGGCGTGGCCGGGTACGAATTAAGCCAATTTTCACACTTTGTGCAACAGAAAACCCAAGTCGTGTACCTAGTTTCAGCTCTGTAGCTTGATTTTGAAGACATCAAACTTTCACACATACAGACGGAAGGACGGACGGGCATAGCTTAATCGATTCACCTGTCGGTCTCGATCATGCCGGTCCTAAAAGGACGTAGGCGTCTACGATGATTATATCACTGTGTTACGAACTATGCTTTAAAATTAATATATAATGGGTCGGGTATAAAAATCAATAGAAATTCGTAGGACGAATATTTTGTTCTTTAAAAAAAAAAAAAAACAGTAAAAAAGAAGGACTATTGCGTTAAAAAAATTAATAAATAAAGAACTAGGAACTAGGATGGAAGTTAGGAAAAGTTAGCTTAAAAAGCAGAAATTTATTTCTTTAGTCAGTATTTTGAAAAAAAAACCTATTTTGAACCAAAAAAAAGTACCTAGGTACCTATTAACAAATAATTTCTAGGTACATATTCTACGCCCATCGAACTCGAGTGACCTCATAACAAGGGACTAATTTAGATATATGTACATATAAATAATTTTATTTGAATATGCAGGTGTTTTGATTGCCTAATAACGAATTCAAAAGATGTTTGTGTTTTCATGCCAGATCAAAAAATTATGCTCGAATTTATGACCGGAAAATTTGAATTATTTTTCTGTAAAAAAAAACTTACCTACTAGATCTGGCAGGATAATAATGCTAAGATCAGGGTGCTCAATCAGGGTTGCCCGCTCAGGGTTGTTTTCATTGATCGTACACATTTCATACGTGGTAACAATTCACATTTACTTGTAGCAAGAAATTTATTAAACACACCATTGTGTGTGGAGGAAAGCATACTTACCTGGCGTAGGGGTTACCGTGATCATGAAGGCGGTTCCCCCGGGGCGAGGTCTGGCCATTGCACCTCGGCTGGATTGACCTCCGCGATTGTTCCTAATGCGAACAACTCGTGCGTGTAATTTTTGGTAGCCGGGAATGGCGTTCGCGCCGTCCCGACATAAAAAAGATTGCTCTGTCTGTTTATTAATTAAGATAATTTAGAAATTAAAAGTAAAATCTAAATCGCCTACGCTTACTAAGTAAAGTAAATGGAAAGGCATTGTGGCATTCTGTTCTGTTTGAGTTATGTTTTCAAGTAGAGGATGATCATTACTAAAATTTAAACTGTACTACTAAGAGCTAGGCCAATAGCAGCCCTGAAAACAGCTTGATTTAAAGGAACTTAGCCAGTTTGTATGCCCTATCAATCCGAGGCCGCAACTCCCACAGGTCGAAAAGGTAGCAAAAGATGAAAGAAACAAAATCAAAATAATAGACAAATTAATTTCTTTGCATTTGTTTTGTAGGCTTTTTTTATGTGTGCAATTTATTTAAAATTTTTGAAAAAACAAAAAAAGATCGTCAAGTATTAAGAATACACGGAGCGGTCCGTCGGCTTTCGTTTTACCTGATCTTTATTATGCAATATGAAAGAAATTTTATTTCTTTATTCAAATTATTGCTTGATATACCGACCTATTTTACAATAAGCACATTTTTTGTAGTTGAAGTATGCTGTTCTTTACTATAAATTATTTCAAAATACAGCGTGGTAAAAAACATTGTTTCAATTTTTTTTTTAATATTCTATCATAAAAAGCCTTTTATAAGCATAGTCTTGTTTTGAAAACTTTTGGTGTTTATGGTATGGTTTATGGTTAATTGGTATGTATTTGATAGCTGCATCATTATAGCAAGTCAACAAAAGTCTTTTAAACACACATCTCAGAAACGATTTACTATATCAAACCCGGTATAGTTTTTGTTAAAGTATCATAACGATTGAATAATGATGCCCGTTATTTATTTTTTATTTTACCTATAACAGCTTCGAAAAAAGGGGGGAAACATACGTTTTCTTGACCTTATTTAATATTTTTTAAATTTCAAATTCATAAAACGACAATTTCGAACTATTTACCAAAAGTCATTTTGGTTTTTGTCAATATTCCGATCACATGCGCTAGTAACGGCTATTTGTCTTAAATCCTCAGCGCATAGATTTCCAAGAAAGTTTTAAAACATGCTGTTTTTTTATTTAGTGTTTTTTTGTTTTAATAGGCCATAAAAGAATTGGATTGGAAACGGCCACTTTAAGACTTGTAACGCAGCAAGCTTGCCTAGCGAACGCTTTATACTTTATACTTCAAGCAATCTTAAACAAGTTCGTCATCACCGTTAAAAACTAAAAACTTAAGAACTTAAAAAAAATTGTTTTCGAAAATACTTTTATGTTTTTGAGTCGTATTCCGGAATTTTTTGTTTCTTCAAAATTTTATTCGAAGAGCTAAAGAACATTTTTTTGACTCATCTGAACGACTTTCTAAGCCTATATAAATTTTTTGTCTTGAGAAGATCACAAAAATAACATTCTGCCACCTTCTGGAACCCGGGCCTCGGGAGGGGCCTAAAGTTGCACAAAAAAATTAGAAAATTAACCCCTGGTAAGAAATCTTATGAAGATTATATTTAAGACTTTTGAAATCGGTTGACATT
Organism: Neoascia interrupta; assembly: GCA_947623515.1. NCBI lineage: Eukaryota > Metazoa > Arthropoda > Insecta > Diptera > Syrphidae > Neoascia > Neoascia interrupta. Next base: position 56,641,376 of record OX392462.1, on the reverse strand, counting down.
TTCTAGTGGGCGTGGCATGAATTAAAAAAAATGTTTCGAATGCATTTTTTTTCAATATTTTTGCTCTAAATCGAAAAAAGTTTACTCCATATTTACATATTAAATCTGCGCTGCATCTGCTGGATAGCCACCATCGATAAAATATTCACACTGCGGCAGATCTTGGAGATAACCCAGGAATTCCGAATCGATACACACCACCTCTTCATCTACTTCAAGGCCGCGTATGACAGCATCTATAGAAACGATTAATATAGCGCAATGTCTAGTTTGGCATCCCTGCCAAACTCGTCAGTCTGTGCAGGATGACGATGGAAAACTCACGCTGTTCCGTCAAGGTCGGCAAAGACCTCACCGACCCCTTTGATGTCAAAAAAGGATTTAGACAAGGCGACGCGCTGTCATGCGACTTCTTTAACATCATACTTGAGAGAATTGTGCAGAACTCTGGCGCCAACACCAGAGGTACAATCTTTCAAAAGTCCGTTCAACTATTGACATTGACATAATCGGTAGAACAAAGCGTGATGTCAGTGAAGCCTTCGTGAGTATTGGGACGGAAGCGGCGAATATGGGTTTAGCAGTCAATGAGGGCAAAACCAAGTATATGCTGTCATCAAGAAAAGACACCCAACACCGACGTCTTGGACACATCACCATCGACAGCTATAACTTTGAGGTAGTTAGGGACTTTGTCTACCGCTTTGACTTTGGGACTTCGTTCCGCTATCAATTCAGACAATGACACCAGCGCTGAAATCAAACGAAGGATAACTCTTGCCAATCGCTGTTTCTTTGGGCTAAGAAGGCAATTGAGTAGCAAAGCCCTCTCTCGAGCAACAAAAGTGTCCATGTATAAGACCCTCATCATCCCAGTCCTGCTTTACTGTGCAGAAGCATGGACCCTGTCAAAGGCGGATGAAAACACTTTAGGCTGCTTCGAGAGGAAAATTCTTCGGACGATTTACGGTCCCGTCTGCATAGACGGAGAGTGGAGGAGGAGATATAACATCGGACTGTACGGGCTGTACAGCGATACCGACCTAGCCAAAAGAGTCAAAACACAACGTCTACGATGGCTGGGTCATCTAGAGCGGATGGACACCAACGCCCCGGCCCGAAAAATCTTCGAATCCACACCGCAGGGACGACGCGGTAGAGGAGCACCGAGACTCAGGTGGCGCACGCAAGTGGAAGGGGACCTCAGCCAACTTCGCGTGCGAGGTCCGAGTATCTGTTGGATAGGATTCAAAAGTGAGCGCTTAAACTTATTGGTGGCAAAAATATTGCGAAGTCAATTGACTCACTTGAACGGACGCAATGTCTCTTGTCTGTCACGGTTTTATCGCTTTTTCTACGACAAGTGTTACAGTGAAATATCCGATTGCATTCCTCCCCTCAAGATATTCAACCGTAATACTCGACAAAGAACGAATGCACATCAGTTCACCCTCGACCCCAATTTCGAGCGTACAATGAAGTTCAGAGTTCGTAAGCCTTTCAACACGAATGTGGAATGTCCTGCAACAATCAGTCTTTCCTTTTCATTACAACATGCAGCTATACACAACAAGGGTTCACCGGTACCTCTCCTCTTTTTGCTCCTCTGCTTATCCCTTCCGCTCGTGAGATGTTAATTATTAAAAGGGTCGCTTAATCCCTTTTTCGCGAATTTATTATAAAATAAACTGTAGAAAACACCTAACTCTATAATTTCTGCATGCAACGTTGTCGGCCACGCCGACATTTAGAGGTCTTTTCAAGGAAAAACCTTGAATTATCTGGAAAAACATCTAACTAAGCCTAGTTTTTTAAAAAATTAAAAAGTAAAATTTAGCACATAAGATAAACCGGACTCCATTCCAGTATTCGTTCATAAAATGTTTTTGGCCACAGCCATTTTTAGAGTTCGATTTTAAAGAAAATTGAATTTTCACCAAAAAATTAGTATGGCTTGAAACAAAAAAATGATTTGTAGTATGCCAGATCTTAACCGTTAGTGACTAAGGCTTTCGATAAACTACACAACTCGACAGAACACCTTTTGAGGCTTTTGTCCTAAATGAAGTTTGGCATATCCTTAATTTTTCAAAATTGGTCTCTCATCAAAAAACCATTATTTTCTTCGTCAGACTTTAGTTTGAAGGTAAAACTTGCGAAAAATGTTTAAGAAATTATGAACAGGAGATTCAAAACGCCTACGTTTTTTGTCTTTTTTTGCCTGAACTTAAAGCCTAAGGAACTAGAACTGCATGAACACGGACTTTAACCCATAAACGGATTGGGAACGCTTATATATTTTAAGTACTCCTTATACGAGTACGCTCAAATGAATTATCCGCCATCACCTTAATAATGCTGTATATAACACCTACACATTAGCTAAGCGTCGTTATATTATTACATAAATGGTTTCCATCTCATAAACGTAGGCATAAAATCTGAAAGTTACTTTAAGGAAGCCAGCGTATTTTAATCATTGTAAAATTATTTTCTCATGTACCGTTTTAACATTTCTCTACGAAATTAGTGATTAACACTCAGACAATAACGTCACGAAAAAAAAAACAATAAACAACCCACAGACATCATGAACAGTGTCATAGTGAACAATGGGGCTTCAATGGAACACACGTTCCAACAGTTTTCGAATAAAAGACATGTTCATTAGGTTGTCAGGATTTTTAATAACTACCGCTGCTTTATTGTATGCAAGCTGCCATAAACCATACCTAATTACCAGACAAGGAAGCTTTTTACCTCATGTATGACGGCTTTAATCCACCAAACTTTTCGCACAGGGAAACACATTCACTGTGAGACTGTAAAATATTACTGTCCGTGATTTTATAGCTTAATGAAAAGAATTTTGTTAAATTAAAATATTTCGTGTGATTTTAACGTTTTTATTTGACAAACCTGCTTAATAAATTTTTTGAGAATGAATACTGACGAAGAGAATGATAACTGAACTTAATAAGTGTATGAAACATCCTTAGCACGCCAAATAAGTTGTTTAATGGACTGTGCAGTTCTTTTTCCAATTAATCCAACTTCAGATATCTTTCAATAAGGCATTTTGGACTTAAACTGTTTAAGACACTAAAACATATTAGCAACTTCCAGAATATTTTTAATGACTAGTAGGTAAAACGTTTACTAAAGGGATTTGTTTTTTAATGTTCGGGCCCTGAAAAATATTCTTATGTACATGACAAGAAACTTTTCGAATTAACCGCGTTAATAACTATTTTTAATGAGTACAATACTAGACTCACCCCGAACGTTTCGCTCAAGTTGCATTGAGCGTGGTCACCGGGAAGCTGCTATAAAAGTGTTATCGCTGAGATCGGCTGCGCAGATTGTAGTGGTGCGTAGACGGTTCTGACTCATCTTGTTGTTGTAGTTGGGATGAAGGTGGTTGAGAGCAAACTGTACTAACTACATCACCGGGTGTTTCTAGGACGATTGGGAGTGGGCGTGTGATGTTGATCACGGGGTCCCATGTACGCGAAAGTTTAAAACTATCATCACGATTGAAGTTTTGGTGGCGTTTTATTTCAATCGCTCCGCGGACCAATCGAGGGATGTAATGGTTTTCACGAGCTAAGATCTTGGCTTGATCAAGATGGATCCAGTCGTGTTCATCTGGGTTATCCAAGATATGCTCGCATATTGCAGATTTTTCCCGTTGGTTTTTAGTCACCGCACTGATGTGTTCTTTCAAACGGGTTGCAATACTCCTACTGGTTTGCCCTACATTAGACGACCCACAGCTACAAACGCCCGGCGTTTGAAGAGGAAAGTAATCTTTCGGCGACGTTAGGTATCTTCTCACCTTTTTTGGCGGTAGAAATATGGATTTTATCCCATATTTCTTGAGTACTTTTCCTACTCGGTCTGTAACACCTTTAACGTATGGTAAAAAAGCTTTCTTGTCTAAATTGCTTTCGTCCCTTTCTCTTGGCAAATCTGGCTTCCATATTCCTTGCCTTTTCGTATAGCCGTTTGCTTTAAGTACGTCGTTGACCAGGACAAGTCAACGCCCACAAGACACGCCCACTCTCAATCGTCCTAAAAACACCCGGTGATGTGATAAGTACAGTTTGCTCTCAACCACCTTCATCCCAACTACTACAACAAGATGAGTCAGAACCGTCTACGCATCGCTACAATCTACGCAGCCGATCTCAGCGATAACACTTTCATAGCAGTTTCCCGGTGACCACGCTCAATGCAACTTGAGCGAAACGTTCGGGGTGAGTCTAGTATTGTACTCATTAAAAATAGTTATTAACGCGGTTAATCCGAAAAATTTCTTGTTATGTCAATTAACAACCGCGAAAGCCTTAAAACTTATATTCTTATATTCGTCACGTTACTAATTTATGATTTTTTTTAAATTTAACAAACTTATGATTTATTTTTTTTTTTTTCATCACATAATGTCGTCCTTTTATTTAAAAAAAATGTGTCAACCAAAAGTTCGCGTCAAGTTTTATCACTGGTTTACTAAATAGTTTTTTTTTTTTAACAGTTTTATAATTTGCAAAATTTTATTTTCGTGCATTCAAGACGGTTTCACCTTTTTTGGTCACGCACGCGTATTAATTTATTAGTGTCACATATAGATAAGCATATTTTTGCTCAAGAAGCGGATATGGGTTCACAACATTCATCACTAAAATTGTCTTAAAGGACCTTTCAGTTTTAATGAAGCGGGTGAGTGGTTGCTTTCTGCATGATATTATGCATGATACTATAAAAAAACAAATAAAAACAATTTGGTAGTAGTATCACTTTATTTGGAAGCTGATACGCTTAATAAGATAAAAAATATTCGTACAGACACTAAAATAATCGCACTGGCATGGTCGCAGCAATTACGGTGAAATTTGACACTTTTTTTACGGAAGAAAATTTTGCCTAAAAAAATTCTTTTTTATAGGTATTTTCTTTTTTTCTGGAAAAAAGCCGGAATGGAAAACTGTACTGCTGCTGCTGCATGCTATTTAAGCAAGTCTTTTCATCGTTAGGTCCTTTGGTTTAGATCTGAGATTTAGTCGCCTTCGATTTTTCGCATAAATCTTTATTCGTGGAGTTGGAAGTCAATTTTTTTTTTTGCAAAACCTTTTTGACCTGCTTCGTTAAAGCGTTTTTGTAAACTTATTCAGTGCCGGTTTTAAAGTGAAAATAAATTGTGGAATCGTTCTACAATACATAGAATTGACATGGTCAAATTTCCTTCCATGTGGGAATACGTCACGAGGAAGAATCTTCCACAAACTCTCGCTCTCGATGGGACAAAAGGTCTAAAGTTCGAGCCAGCCACATATTTACCTCAAAATTTCTTAGCGAACACCATTATTTTATTAAATATTCGGGAAGAAACACTTTGGGCATGTCCACTAAATTAAGGTCTAGCACAACGTTATAGAAAGAGGAGCTTAAATTAATAGGTAACTTAGAGATTTAAGGTTAAAAAGCTGTTTGAGAATCCTGGCTGCCAAATAGAGAAAGTTGAGACGCTTAAAAGCCTAACCATATCCATTGCAAGCCACCTTGTAAATATACCTAAGTGGTTAAACATAAAGGAGGCCTAATTCTTTATTAAGATTGATTTTTTTTTCGTAAAAGTCTGAATTCAGCCAAAAAAGAATAACGTTTAAAACTTCATCAAAAAAAGTAAAAAATGCTGCTGTTCATAATCGAATTTCCTCCGCTGTATGTATAATGGAATGGATGTTTTACATACATGATTTTTTGCAGGAGTTCGTCGAATAAAACTTAATTTATATTTTATTATTACGCAAATTTTCATAGGCCAATTAGCCTTATTTCAATTCAACCACTTTAAACTTTCGCTTTCGATGTTCCCAATTCAAAGGTTCAAACTCAATTGCCGCTTTGAGCGACGTTCTCGCAGTGTTAAAGATGGTTTCGAGTTTCACTAGGACATTCAAGGCGGTGGCGATAAATATCCATCTACATGCGTAGAACATTTAAGGCCACACTAGAACATTCAAGATTTGGATTCAGTTACTTTTTAATGCTATATATATATTTAACCGATTTTCCCTTTCACATTCGATAATCACAATTTAAAGATTCAGAACAACACGAACTGAACAACATTTTGTAGGCGGGTTTGAGCTTCACTAGAACGTCCATTCTAGAGGCGATGGGGTCAATGAATATCTAACTAGACAAGATAGGCAATTGATTACCCCAGTAACCGAATTTCGTTTAGCTTTCGCTAAGTGGATGGGCAGTAAATAAATATATAGTGGGTGTAAGTGGAGGTTATGTAGGTGTGGATGTGATGTTGAAGGCAGTGGACCTGGGCCCACTATATATCCACCAGATTCCATTTTAGAGTTATCCATAGGTGTACGAATACGGAATACCACTTAGTCCGTTTTGGCTGCTTGGTTGGTTTATTGCTTACTTTTTTAGTGTTCACCTATTGGACAGTATAAAAAAATGGGCGTTAAAACTTATTGGTGACAGAATCATAGAAAAGACAATTGACTCACTTGAACACTGACGAAATAGCTCTTGCCAGTGTTTCAGTGAAATTGCCAACAGCATTCCCCACCTCAAGATATTCAACCGTAGTACTCTTTAAAGATTTAATGCGGCTCAGTTCTTCCTCGGGCCCACTTTCGGACGCGCAGTGAAGGCCAGAGGTTCTTTCATAAGCCGTACAACGCGAATGTGGACTGATTAGGTCCTACCACAATCAGTCTTTCCTACAACTTACAACTGTTCAAAACAAGAGTGCACCGGTACCTCACCTCCTTTTCCTCTTCTTCTTCCCTTTCCACTCGTGAGATGTCTAACAATTCGGGTAGCCTTATTCCTTAGGCCCATTTCACACATACTCGGCAGCCGGCTAACTGGCACCAGCTACCCGGTTGTTTGTATGGGAAACCGGGTTTGCAGGTGTGAGCGCGCCCATAAGAACGTATTCCCGGCAGCCGGCTAACCGGCACCGGCTACCCGGTTGTTTGTGTGGGCAACCGGGTTTGCAGGCATGAACGCGCCCATAAGAACGTATTCCAAACGACCGGATAGCCGGTCGCATAATAGTAAAATAATAGCTTGATGATAATTCGCAGAGCCAGGGGGTGTGCCCTCTTGCCCCACTTGCGCCCCTCTCCGGGCGCCTATGATGACTCAATACATAGATTTATTCTATCGAACACATTAGTTGATGGCATTGTCTTCAGCTTGGACAATGAAAAAGTTTTTGCCAAGGCTAAGTCGGTTTGGGTCAGTTTTCCATGAATACCAGACCCTTCAGCCATGGCCTGTATGTCAAGAACCGTCTGTGTATCGGGCGAGGTCAAACCGTGATGGAGTTGGTTCGAATTTTTCCCATTCATCTCTTAAAGGGATTGTTTTGAAGAACATTTTCTGAAAGCCATATTCTGGAAGAATATCTTCGAGGGGCACGCTGAATGGGCTTCGGACTCCAGGCTGTTAAGCTGAGATAAGTGGCCAGGCCAGTCCATCGTGTTACATAGTATATCCTTTTTCATTCTTTTCTCTTTCTTTCTGCTCGCTATATTATGTTAACGAAATTTTACGGTTGTCATTAGTAGGGCAGTCTTAATCGTGAGCTCATTGTAAAAAAATAAAATAGAGGCCTTTACTATACTCAAATGCAAGAGCTGTTTTCAAACTCTGAGCCAATGTCATTCTTAGCTAAATGCCGAGCTCGAATTAGACAAGGTAATTTTCTTGCCTGTCGTAGAGTTAAAGCTTCCTATTGCGACGTTTTGGTCAAGACGGTGTTCTGTGTCCCTCTTTGGAGACAATCTGATGTCATATTTCATTTTATACTTTTATGTATTCAAATTTCGCAAAATTTATTTATTGTATAATAAAAGATTTATCTATCTATCGGTAGATTTCTTTCTAATAAGGCAGAGAAACATCTTATTGTGAAGGCTGATTCCTGCATTATTGGGCAAACACAAAGGATGTGTCTTTCTTGCGGCGAAATGGTATGACATGGTTCATTTGTCAGCCACGCACTTTTTTGACCAAATTGTAAAATTTTGTTGTTTGCTTGATTTCTATAACCAAGTCATATTTCACTGCCTTTAACTGTTTGGCTTGTAGTCCCTTTTCTCTAATTACTTTCGCTTACGTATTTTCATGGTAGTCATAGCCCCTTGATCAAGAGCTTGTGAGGCGAGTTGCGGAAGCGGAAGACTATTCCATGCGCGAAAGAATTTCCATTCATTACAGTGTGGGCGCTGTGTTGCAGTGATTGGTGAGGTCCACCTGTGAAGTCCAGCTGTTAGACTACTGTGCAGGTGGATCCAGGTTCGAATCCCGACCGAAGCGGGCAATAAAAGTTTTTTCACGGTCCCGCCGTCGCTAGGGTCTGAAAAACTCTCCGAGAGTATCATTTGTCATGAGAGACTTCTCAATTCACCGGTCGGAATCGGCGAAAAATTGCAGGTCCCATCTAAGGTTCGGGTGAAGACCATCTGAAACGCATACAGCATGCGTTTTGTGTGAGGTCAGGTGATGCCCCTTCTGAGCTGCAGTGCCATTTAGTTTTTTTTACAGTGGAAAAAAGGACTCAAGAGTAAATTGATAAGCAGTTTAATTTGTCGGCGAACAGATTTTCGGCAATTTATTGTTTTTTGTTTGTTTGTTTGCTATTTATTGGGATTGGGTGGTACCCTTAATCTTCAGTTTTGTACTTCTATTAAATCTTAGTCCAATATTAGATTCTCGCCAGTTTGAGACGTCAAGGATGCTGTACATATTTCAGAAAATATTTAAGCAGTGCTCATCAATCAAAACTGAGTGTCCACCACATAAAAACAAATATTAAGTTCCTTACAGATATACTTACCGATATGAATAAAAACGCTTCTACTTGAATCTTATTTAAACAACATTCATTTCCTTTCTTCATCTTTATTGACTAGAGTTGTATTCTTTTTTTTATATATAATAACAATTAGTTTAATAATTAATTAATAATTGAAAATACTGATCAAGTTCCCTTAGTTTTTTTTCTTTTCTTTTTTCAAATTAAAAAAATGTACCTAATACATTAGTTTAAAGTTAAAAAAAAAATCATTTTCTCATACTTCATACCTTAGGTGAAATGATCCTTTATAGCTTTTCTCTTGAAATTTGTTGTCCGCTTTAATAAAATAATTCTCATTTTTTTTATTTATACTTCTTTATACTGTATGTTTCGGTTTTGTTTTCTGTATAGGCTTACATATTCAGCGTTTTACATTGTTTTTATTTAAACTATTAGTATACATTACATATATATTTATTATATAACATAATATTTTTATTTATTAGTTTATAATAACTTTAAAACACATGCATCAAAATTTATTTACATTTACGTTTTGAATGATTGAATTTTAGACAAAATGCTTTTGTTTTCTTGTTTGGTTTTTATATCTTTGAATGTTTTCTTTGGTTTTTGTGTATATATTTTTGGTGGTATATTATTTTTTGTTTATATTTAAATCTAGAAGATTTTATTGCAAAAAATGCAGAAAACATTTAGACAAATTGTGTGTATAGTAATAAATTAATAGCGTTATTAAATATTTTTTTGCCTAAATGATGGTGTAAATTAAAAGTGAAGAACATTTTTGCAATTTTTTTTTAACGTAAACAGTGTGGATCAAAAGTCATTGAAAACGAAAATATATTAAATGTCCTTAATATGATTATTGGCACTGCTTTTTTTAACATTATGGTTGTAAATTTCGGATAATATTTTTTTCGATTATATGCACAGTTGTTGTGTCAAACATATTTGATAGTGATGTATGTCTGAAAGTTGTTTCATCTCATTCGTAATTTTTCTGACAGACTGAAAGCGTCCGACACTACATCACCATTCACCTCAACAACGCCGAAAAGACTCTCGTTTTCCTGTTAAAGTTGTCAAGGGGAATTGCTTATTTTACTGATTCTGCGCGGCTAGCTTGCAGCTCTGTATTTTTTTTTTTAAACGAGCTGTTTTTTCTTATTAAGTGGTTTAAGTGATCAAGCCCGTCTCAGCTTTCACTAAAAAGTTAATTCAAGTACCCGTGCTTAGAAGTGAAAAGAAAAACCAAAATGACTTTTGGTCCAGACTGTATTTCTTTTTTAGAATCGATTAAATTATTTCTTCTCCGGGGGCGACTTATTTATAGGTTATTAAGAAATTTTCTATTTACATGTGATTTTTTTTTAAACAAAACTAACAGAAACGGTTCCAAAATGATAGTCGCTAACATAAGTGTTTTAAGAAATCACAAATTGTTACATACAATTGTTATACATTTATAAGTGTTTTATAATATTTTCCTCTTTTGGTTTTGTTTTATGGACCAGATGTATGAAATGCTTGTGTGGGTTATAACTTTGATCTTTGGATGAAATAATGTTGGTCAACTTTTTCAGAATGAGGAAATCGGCTTAGGCTTTATCGGCAGCCTCTGGTACGTCTGCGGCTTGGTGTTCAGTTGCCTTGTTGGTCTCCTCTGGTTGCTGCACCTTGAAAAGAAAAATTTAGTTTCTTTCTTTGATAATATATCTGGGGTTAATTGGAAAACTTACAGAACTGGGAGGAGCACTGCGACCCCATCGTAACCTTGCTGGCTTGCGGATGTCTCTTTGGAATTCAGCTGAGTTGTCATTCAGTGCTCGCAGATCATCCAAGAGATTTCTCAACTTTTCCGAGTTGATTATTGAGGCGATTAGTTCTTCTTGGCTTATTCGTTGGTATTCGCTCTGTTGGAAAATATGAATATTGAGGCGTCATCAATTTAAAGCAACGACTTCATTAATTTTGTGGTTAAAAATGTACAATTTTTTTTTTAACTTCTGGGGTTCGGTTATTGAAACAGAAAATTGATAAGCAACGACTTCATTAATTTTATGGTTAAAAATGTACAATTTTTTTTTTTAATTTCTGGGGTTCGGTTATTGAAACAGAAAATTGTGAGAACTACAAGGATTTACCTGATCCCAATCAATGGGTTCCCTGCCTTTCATTGCGGGATCAGCGCGACCAAACCTCAATCGAAGTGATGGCGATCGAATAGGTTTTTGGTCAACATCACCGAACCAGCGTTTTTCTTCCATTGGCATTAATTCGCTGCTGGGATCGCTGCGTCCGAATCTTAACCTCAGCGACGGTGACCTCTGAGCCTTTCGCTCAACTCGTTCTGGGAAAGATATTGGCCCGGCATACTCTCTTTGCAGAAGGTTCTCATACAAATTGTTAATTGCATCTGATGGAAGAGAAGTACAAATAGAATCCTTGTAAATTACAGATTCTTTGCGAATTTAAACTTACTTCCGGCTGAGGATGACTCTGCAAAACTGCTGCCATTCAAAACTGAAACCAAAGCAATTATGCCACATCCATATAACAGTCGTTGCGAAGTCATTTTCTGAAACATAAACAGAACAATGTAAAGAAGATTAAAGCGACAGTTTGATTTACCATTAGGGAGATGTTTAAACAAAAGTAGGAAAGTTGTCCCTTGCGTGTTAAAAGAAGAGCATAAGAGCTTCAAGAGCAAAAGCATACTTGAAAAATGCAAGTTAAACGAAAGTGCTAAAGTGCTGTTGAAATGAAGAAACTTTAAAACACGCTTTACGAAAGGCAAAAAAAAAATTTAGAGTGCATGCACAGGTACCTACGTGTTTAGTAGCACCTGTGTATGATGTCGCATTTTAAATTGCTGTGCATAACTTTTTGAATATTTGATGTGTGTTTGTAGTGCCTAAGATGTCGTAAGAAAGAATAACTTAAAAGCGAAAAGTCAACTCCTTAAGCAGTGACATTTAAAATCTTTGAGCATGGGTGGACTGGGTAGCAAAAAAAGGCCTGGGGAAAGGGATAAATGAGACACAATTATTTGATTGCCCAAAAATGTCTGCAGTAGTGTTGAAGAGTGGGCAGCGTGTGCTCTTACTTTGAAGGTGGTTTTTTGTTTCATTTAGCCAGCGCCCATACAGCTGGTTAAATCAGTTTTCATCTTATGAAATAGACCATTGTTTTTTTTAAAGCTCTATTCGCGATCAGAGATTTGCCCTCCTACAGTACATGATACTGCAGTCCTTTGGAGATGCACCAGCCAAATACTCTTGATAGGATTTGTCCCTGTTTCAAATGCTGTTGTCGATCTTAATATGTATGTGTACAGAATTATATTGTAGATTTACCAAAACGGTAGCGAAACTTCTACTTGGTAATTCTGGTCTTACCAGAATAAAAGTCTAAGAAGCGAACAACCTGTTGGGTAATACTAGAGAGACGCTTGTGGCAATTTAGGGCGCAATCATGACCCATAATGTCAAGACACGAGCGAGTTTCTTGGGTTGTTTTTAACTTATTTTTACTTTAGAAGAAGGCATTGAAATTGGCCTTATAATGTTTAACATATAACGAGTGTAAATGAATAGAAAAAGAGGGAGAAAAAACACCGTGCATTTTTGTTTTTAACAGTTGTGGATTGTATTGCGCATGAGAGATCGATCGTGGCAGGAGCTTCCACATTCGCGTTGCGTAGGTTTTGGAAAGAACCGAAAGTGCGTCCGAAAGTTGGCTCAAGAGTGAAGTGAAGATCATTCGATCTTTGGCGAGTTGATGGTTGAATATTTTAAGAGGCGTGGCTATTTCTATGGAATATTGCTTGTAAAAACGGTAAAACAGTGACAGGCAAGACACATTTCGTCTATTTTCGAGTGAGTCAATTATAATGAGTAAAATATTTCTTACATCTTTTGAGGATACTTAGGCATTGCGCAGCGTTCATGGCATCACATCGATGTAGTCATTTCAAGTAGAGTATTGACAAACATACCGAGAATCGAAAGAGTATCGGTTTCGTCAATGCAAGTGCCAGGGATAATGGTTGTGCTTTTCGGGGTTGCTAAAATAATTGAAGACAGCATCAAGTTTTAGAAGCATTAAACTTCTACTACCCAGAAGAAGAGAGAATTTAAAAGATCCCCATGATACAATGCTGTTGAGGTCAGACTTTAATGTGTTTGACATACGCTACCGTTCCAGTTCTACGTCCGTAGGGCAAGGGCGAGGAACCGCGAATGAATTTGAAAAACTCGAGAGAGCCCTAGCAATAAATTTGAGAACTGCAGACTTGTACTCATCTAATTGAACTTGAATTAAATACCAGTCATTTGAAGAGGTTTCGTGATTTAAAATATTAAATAATGTCAAATTATCAGCGTTTCCATGGCCTTAGAAGCTGGCAGCGAAATGCGTTGCAAGTAGATTTGCTGTGTCCAGAAAGGTGACTACTGGAATGTCACTCTAAGCAAGTGTGAGGATGCGGAAGATGAGGTACGGTTGTCAGTTTCTCTAGAGCAGTGTTGAATTTTCGGCCTAAAGCTTTTGGTCTTAAGATTTCGATACTTTACAGGGTATAATATGAGCATTTAAATAATTTATGGCTTGTTTAAACTTTTTCCGGCTTGGATGGGCCTTGTAAAAAGGAAAATATAAGTGCTTTAACCTGATTGCCTCCTTAAAGCTCGAGTCATACCACGAGTTCTCCTTTGGATTGATGCTGTTATGACTGTTAAGAATAAAAGAGCTCTGTGTTTGTTATCGTATCAGCAGTGGCATCCCTGGACTCCTTATCGAGAAAGCACAAGGACCAGTAAAAACGCCGGACGAAGCTTTTAATGCCGTCTTAGTTGGTATTCTGCTACCGGCTGACTGTTCTTTGCAGAACAATTTTGCTCATCCAATTGAAATTTGACTGATATGATACACTGATCTTAAGAGCCCAAGGGGCTCGTTCTTTTTTGGCAGATCTGTAAATTTTTGTTGAGAAGTCCTCAAGATAGAAGTATAGACTAAAGATAGTCAACGGACATCGAGGCGATAGTATGGGAGTGGGCGATGAAACTAACCTGTCCTATAAACCGCGGCACGTTTTTAAGTGTTTTTTTAGGTAGAGAATTACTCCTTTTTATATTAAAGACTAAACCGATAGAAGCTAAACTGATAGATGCAGACCTTCGACTTTATGCGGTCGAAGCTCAAAAGTCAATGAAAAGGACTTAACTTAAGGGAGATGGTATCGGCATTAACCTTATGAAATGATTTATTAATGTTTTGTTCTCGCGTAGGCCCTGCAAGATCTCTCATCTCTCATCTTTCTTCGAAAGACGGGTAAACTAAATACATTAATGTAAGGTGTCTGCATTGTAGTACAATGGACCAGTAATTGTGTCTGAGTGCTCCATCGGATAGTAGCAACCTCCAACAAAAACGTTACGTATAGGCCCTGCAAGAAGTTGTGTCAGATTATTAGCGCAAAAATCTCAGAATTCTTTACTTCGGTGTTGTCTGACCGGAATGTCGAAGCCACTTACAATTATTGTTAATCTTGAAAATGCCCGTAATCACGATTTCACTTTAAGGGTTCAGGGAGACAATTCGTAAGGACTGCGCATCAAACTCCTTACAAGTCATAACTCTGCCCAAGCTAAGGCTGCTGTGTACAAAACAGTAATGAATAGTATGTTTACGGTGACGGTGAAATTTATTTTCTTGAAGTTGATTTCCGAATATGGTAGTAATAGTCTACTACCATAGTCTCTGGTAGTCGTGAATATAAATGACGAGCGAATGATGTGGGAAGAACAATGGCTCTAAGCGATAGCCATCAGGGATTATAAAACACGAGCCACATTGACCTGTACAGGATTTTTGCCTATGGGTTTTCCTAAGCCTAAGTGCTACTTTTGTTGCATTGCACAAGTGAAGCATTATTTCGAGAAGCTGTGAAATCTATTCTCAGTGCGCCTGTTATACAACACACTTGATAATCTTTGGAATTTAAGCTCAGTGCCGCCCACCTGACTAGTACCCCGTGTATGAAAATGAGACTTACGTTTGCTGTGTATCCAGTACACAGGTCTGCCCTAATATCTAAAACAAAAATTTACAAAACAATGGGTCTTTATCCTGGTTGTGTAAAAAAACCCTTTTTCTTGTCTATATAAATATGTAGGAATGCTACCTCCGTATGCATGGCATGACTATGAGATTGATCTAGGTGCGAGTTTAAGTATTTCAAATAATTTTCTAGATTTTTTCCCACTTGAAATTTGTTCAATCTTGATTCGTGTCGTACTAGCCCAAGTGCACAATCCATCATACTCTTGTACTCTTCAAATCTAGGTGTTGTTAACAGCACAGTTCTTTTCTCACCACCAGCTGCCACACCAAGCCACTTCACTGCACAAACATTTCTTGCAGAGGCAACAACTGCCGTTTAAAAAGATTATTTTTATTTGCGCAAGGGATCAAGGCTTGAAAAAATACACAATTTACCGAACACTAGCTCGGCGCCTTTCAAGACCAAAACATCACAAATCATTTCTTTTTAATACTCAAAGCTACCTACCGAAACCAAGGGCCATGGGCAATCTTTTAAGCATAAGCTTCATGGTCGCAACCCTTTCCCTAATCGGCCTAATTGAATAAACTCCCATCGCGCGCTTGTGAATAAGCCCGACTCCTGCCTGTAAAGCATGAAGTGTGGAGTGTGTGACGCCTGACCCAGAAGAGTTTTCAGCCACGTTTCTGGTGTCAAAACCTCTTGGTCGAGGATGCGAGTTGTATCGAGCTTCATAGTCTTTATTCCGCCGCCCTTATAACGCCCTCCATAATGGATGAGAATAATAGACGTTTGGCAGTTATCCGCTCATCTTAGAACAGATGCGCCTGGATTTAAGGCTCAGCCTACCCTCTGAGATCAGACACTGACCGTACGAATTGCACAATATATGTAGAAATCAGGCTTGTTGGTTTATCTTATTGTTACCACCTCAATTTAGGTAGTCCTGCTCGGCGTGCTGTTGCTCTTAAAGCATATCTCTCGATGGTATTCAGTCGGCACTAACGATACGCCTAAATTTACCGCAAGACCTTTCTTACCCTGATCTTTCAGGGAGAAGGTGGGAAGCTCTTAGTACTTAACTCATTTAAGAGAAAAAGATTTCACTTCATAATTTTCTCCATAATTCCATAATCTTTTTATAATCACCTAAGAAAAAAAATGAATAAAGATCCCAGCTAAGCCAATTGTGCCATGGAACATAGTTTTATGACTCTTTACAACCGAGGAGTTGAACCAATTAATCCCCTCCTGCTGGTACATGAAATAAACCCATTTATCGACACAGAGCACCTCTTGTGGGGTTAAAAAAAATACTCAGCTTCTAGCAGTGAATTATAAATGCATGCTTCAATATTTAGTATCCTTATCCTTATACATACTTTGAAATATAAACCAGCTAGACAACCTATTATACGTCATGAAGCTATGTTCCTGGCTGCAGAGAGATCCCTCAAGAAAAACGAAAATAGAAAAGGAGTAGAAGAATCCTTCAACTCTTACCTTTTCGTGTTCAGTTGAGTACAAAAGAATCGTATTCTATTTTGACCTCCTCCTTACAAAAAGGATTCTTTGAACCGTTGCTTTAAAAGAAGCCATTCAGCATTTTTTTTTCTTTTACAAGGTGATGTTCCCGTTCACAATTATTGGATGTAAGCATTGTCTTAAGCTGTTGTACGAGTTTCAAGCTAAACAAGAGGAGCACTCACTCATCGCAATCGAGTTCCCTTTTAAAGTTCCATCGATTGGGAAACTTTTTCCATGCCATTTGCATAAGCATACAAACCGTGTCGTCTTGTCAGTTATTCGATTTGCTAAACGAGATATCGTCTAATGCTGAGGAAAATATTGAAAGAATTCTTTTCGATTGCAGTACTACGAAGGCAATAACTTCAACATCTTTGCTTTGGAAAATTTGTTTTATCCTTTTATTTGATATTTTTATTATGTATTGTAATGATATCTCGATGGCATGCGATGAATTTATAAAAGCATGAATGCATTTTTTTAAATTCTCGAGTGGGTGTTAGAGGGTATAAGAATGCCAATAGAATAAAACTGATAAAATATTATGAATTGAATTCAATTGAGAGATTTCACAATATGCATAAGCTGTGCGCAACGAGGTATTTTGGTTGGATATATGTAGTTGTGATGGTATAGACTGAGTTTAAGAAAGTTAAATTTTGTTAAATTTTTTATTTTCTACATTTTAAAGGCTGATATTTTCATGCATTTGGATCTCCTTAAAAAAAATTAAAGTAGTCTGAAAATAATTTCGTTTAAGTACCGTTATTTTCTTAAGCACGACATATGTTACTAGTTCTCTTATTATTTTTGGAACGGTGTTCCAAAGAGAGATCAACACCTATTAATTCGTGTTAAGTTTGAATAATAGACTTTCTTGTATTTTTGTTATCGAATCAATGAGGATGTTTGACGCACAGTCATTTATTTCCACGGTTCTGCCTTTAACTGAAGGTCGTGGTAGCTTATGCTTTGCACAGGCTTATTGCATAGACATCGATTAAATTGAACGTCAAGGTATCAGTTCATATTCGCCTTCTGACGAGCTCAGATATGACTTCAAGAGCGGAACATGCGAATTTTTGGAGCATAGATCACTCTTTGAAAATCAATTTAAAATGTTATACATTTTGGCGGTTTTTATGCATTCATTATACAGAAAAAATAATGAAGGTTTTCATGGGCTAATTACATAGCAATTGATTAATGGCAGGCAAAAAATTAAATACTGAATCACTTAGATTATCACGCACGCCATGCTCCCTCTCATAGTCCACTATTGATAATATTCACCCTCCAGTTATTCTCCTATTTTTTCATATATCAGAACCCCAAAAAGCTAAATAAAGAATCTTTGTTAGACTTTGTCTGCAAACTGAGCGTAAGTGAGGCTGCTACTCAATGCGCTGCTGCTGGTGGTAAGACTCGCAATACTTTTATGGTTGAGCGGGCCCTGCGTTGCGCCTGACTAAGGGACAGCGAAAGAGAAAAAGTAAGCAGCAGACCGATTGACGGCGCAAAGAAGTTTTGCTGGCTGAAGGCATCAACACACCGGTCGACGCTTCGGTGGCGTCTATGCAATATGACAGGTCGGTGGAAATCTCATTGCCTAAAATAAGCCAGTCCCTTACATGGTGCACCGCTTCTGAAGAGCAAGAACACGCAAGAAGAAGCAACTAGCTGAGTGCCGAACATCTAAGCTCTTCATCACTAAAGCCTTATCCAAATTAATGTAAGCTGTCTGCATGGTAGTACGATGGACCAGTACTTGCGCCTGTGTGCTCCTCTCCAGCGGACAGTAGTAACCTTCGACAAAAAAAAACCCTCATAGAAGAGCTTCCTTTAATTTTGCACACTTATCTTTAAAAGAAACCACCAGAAGCTTTAGCAGCGAAATATTTGGCTGCATTAGTCTTAATGCCTTCTTATTTTCCCGTTGAGCATTGTTTACATTCCCTCCTCGATATAATTGTAAACTGCGCTCATTACGCAATAAGAAAAAAAGTATTGGGCTGTTAACCTTCGTACATCATACTAACTCTGTTTCCAACTCTTCAAACTTTCTCGGTTCCTGCTTCCAATTGAGCCAGCTCTATAGTTCCCTCTACCAATAGGACCTAGAGACTTACCTAACAGAAATAACTCTGATTGACGACGTCAAGTCTTTCTTTCAATTTGTCAAATGTAAGAAAAAATCTGATCCCCCTTACCTTTTTCAAACAATATTTTGCCAACAACTTCTATCTTTTAGACACCTCTTATTTTATGTACCTACATAGCTCTTATCGATGAATTTTTGGTCCATCAGGTCCTCACTGCAATTGTTCTCAACAAATGTTCTTTCATTCTTACTTAAAGAGAATTTAGCCAAATTTAGAAAACCGCTTACAACACTTCGATTTAAAGGGTCCGCCATCTAAAGCTTTTTTTTCAACTAGTGCTTGTTTCGTGAATGGTAACACTTAGCTCATGTCTGATTTGACAGATAATTAGTTTTATCCTCCTTGCGAAAATTGCGTAAGGATTTCGGAAGAAGAGAAGCGCCGTTAGCTTCGCCGCATTAAGCACCCAAAACGAGTCACTGTTTGGTGTGGATTTTGGTCCAGAGGCATAATTGGGCCATTTTTCTTCGAAAATGAGCAAGGAGTGGCCGTTACAGTCAATGGCGATCGTTATCGGGCCATGTTGAAGGAATTTTTGTTCACAAAAAGTGAAGAGGAGAATGTTGGTAACATTTGTTTTCAACAGGACGGCGCTACGTGCCTCACAGCCGAAGCTAAACTCGATGTTTTGCGCCCTGTTTTTGAAGATCGTATTATCAGCCGCAGAGCTGATGTCGTTTGGCCACTTGGAGCTGCGATTTGACACCGTTGGACTATTATTTGTGGGGTGCCGTAAAAGATTAGTGTTACGCCGACAAGCCAGATGCAATTGACACTTTAAAGGACAATATTCGTGAAGCCATTGGTGAAATACAGCAGCACACAATCGACAATGTGCTTAAAAATTGAACCGATCGTGTAGGCTAATGCATGGCCAGCCGAGACAGCCGTTTGAACGAAATTATTTTCCATTATTAACCGGAAGGATTGTTCTTTCAAATAAAAAATGAAATTTGACAAAATATTCAGTAGATAGTTTTTTTTTTATAGCATTTATTATTATTATTCGAAAACCAATTTGACAAATTATCGTCCTATCGCCAAACCTTCCCAAATCATGGGTAATCATTGAAAGTATCTTATACGATGCGCTAAGCTTACAGTGCAAGTATCTGGTCTCCTCTAACCAACAGGGATTTTCGAGGGGTAAATCAACTACGACTAGCCTCGTCGAAATCGTGTACTTCGTTCTCTCAACTTGAGAAAGTGGGATAAAGTGGTCATCGCATCCGACTTTATTGAAGCATTTGATATAATTTCTCATAATTTGATGTTTTTTAACCTGTCTGCCTTCAGCTTCGAGCCCATCTTGTTAACTTAGATTAAATTAACAATTAACATTTATTAATTCATAAGATTTCTAAAAAAAAAATATACACATTTTCAGTGTCCGCTATAGGGGGACACGGTCACCACCTTCTCTGGGGTTTAACAAGGCAGCCATATACGTCCTCTTTTCTTCATTCTGACCATAAACATAAAACACTCCTCTCTCTCTATGCGGACAATACCAATATTTTTATGTTCATATCCTCCCATCTCATAACTTCTGTCTCCTTCGAAAATATACCTTGATATTTTTTTACTGCTGGTGCTCCGAAAACTGTTTAGAGTTCAATATCTTCAAATGCCAATTCATTAAGTTTTCTCGTAGAAGACAAACAAACATCCCCCCACCCGCCTTTACGTTCTTTCTCCTTTTATCCTCTACTCGAATACGCCACTCGAATTTGCCAGGGATGGTATCAGCTTGTATCGGGGTCTCACAACATCGCTGCTTCAGATGTTGCCGCATCTGCCGCAATCCTTCACGAATCTTTTGTAGTACTTGGTAAGATCAAAAAAGCTGGAACTGGCCTATTTCTCATGTTTTCTTTTTACTTCGTTTAATGATAAAACAAATATATATTTTCTATCCGCTCTTTAGACAAACCACATTTTCTAAGATTCAGATTCAAGTAGTGTCTTATTAGAAATCGTGTGAATACTCTTCTCTAGCTATGTTGAACTCTCTAGACTGAGGATGTAATTATAAAATAAGAAAACTTTAAAATAACTCCTTGACGAATAACTTTAGTCTTGACGATATTTTTCAAACACAATACCGCCTTAGGTAATAACAAGATTTACAAAATTCTCGGCAACCCTTAGTTGGTTATAAAATGTGAACCATTTACAATCAAAAATAGTTTGACAAAACTATGATTACTTTTAGTAAAAGTTAAATTTAATCTTCAACTTTTCTAGGTGGTTAGCCTAGATACAATACACCAGACATTAACTAGAGGTAAAGTACACAAAAAAAAAGACAAACAAACAATTTCAGCAAATTGTTGCATGCACTTTCTAAAGTTGGGCCACCAAAAGAATTGTTCATCCCATGGACTTGAGAATGCGTAATCACATTTCAAGTTCAGGCCAAAACGTGAAAAACTTTCCCAACTTGCTTCTATCTATTTTATCTAAAAATTGGTTTGCCGTCTGCCACACCGCGTTGGGTGGTAAACTTTTAGCACCTAGAGGAATGCTAACTAAATTCATTGCAAGTTTTTTTTTCGCAAATTTTATTCTGTTCTCTTAACGAAGGAAAACGAAAAGTTGAAGTGGGTGACAGTACCAACAATAAAAAAATATCTGTTAAGGGGACGAATTATGTTCGTGCTGGAAGTTTGTATTTCATGTACACAGAACGAAATAATATTGTGAGGACAATGGGGGAATATTTTGTAAAGTGTGAAATTGAGAACTTTTACCGGTCGGTGTGAGTTTTCTGACGTTTTCCGTTTTCTTACTGTTCAAATCGCATGGCCTGTCGATTTTATTTCCATTGGTATCGCCACAGCAAGGGGGCAGAGAAATCGGATTTCGAGGAGAGATTTATTAAATAACTGTATTGGGCATGTTTAATTTATATCTTAATTTTCTGGAAATCGGATTTATTGAAAAATTTAATTTTATTAAATAATCAATTCCATTAAGCACTAAATAAGGCCTTTTGTAATAGAATTACTAAAGTTAGCCTTGCAGATGTCTATTTTTAAATATGTACGTCAAATTTGCGTGGATTTTAGTGTGTGTGTAATTAAAACATGACGTGTAATCTACACATACAAAATGTTAGTTTTGAGGCCAGAAAAAAATTATGTCCATATTTTATTTTAGTATCTTCGCATAACATTACAACTCTTAATATTTTGGTAATACAACAGTGAACGCTATCAATTAAGACAATGACACAAGCGCTGAAATCAAACGAAGGATAACTCGTACCAACTCGTGCAAAGCCCTCTCTCGAGCAACTAAAGTGTCCATACATAAGACCCTCGTCATCCCAGGACGATTTACGGTCCCGTCTGCATAGACGGAGAGTGGAGGAGGAGATATAACATCGAACTGTACGGGGTGTAAGGCGACACCGACCTAGCCAAAAGAGTCAAAACACAACGTCTCCGATGGCTGGGGCATCTAGAGCGGATAGACACCAACGCCCCGGCCCGGAAAATCTTCGAATCCACCCCGCAGGAACGGCGCAGTAGAGTAGCACCGAGACTCAGGTAGCGCACGCAAGTTGAAGGGGACCTTAGCCAACTTCGCATGCGAAACTTAAGACGGTTAGCTGGAGACAGAGCTGGCTAGCGAAGCTTGTTAGCTGAGGCCCAGGTCCACCCCGGACTGCAGCGCCACCTTAAGAAGAAGAAGAAGAAGAAGAAGAAGAAGAAGAAGAAGAAGAAGAAGAAGAAGAAGAAGAAGAAGAAGAAGAAGAAGAAGAAGAAGAAGAAGAAGAAGAAGAAGAAGAAGAAGAAGAAGAAGAAGAAGAAGAAGAAGAAGAAGAAGAAGAAGAAGAAGAAGAAGAAGAAGAAGAAGAAGAAGAAGAAGAAGAAGAAGAAGAAGAAGAAGAAGAAGAAGAAGAAGAAGAAGAAGAAGAAGAAGAAGAAGAAGAAGAAGAAGAAGAAGAAGAAGAGTACAACAGTGAGGTTGACTAGGTAATACAACTGTCAGAGCTGGCTGGCGAAGCTTGTTGGCTGTGGCTCAGGTTCATCCCGGACTGTAGCAGCGTTAAGATCTACGTACATTCCTCTCGAATCAAATTTAATGCCTACTTGTTCCCTATTTCTATTTGTATCCAGAGTTCGGGAAATTCTTATAAGTTAAAGAAACAGGTCGGGAAAGTTAAAGGACAAGGTCGAAATTATTTGGGGTTCGGTCCAAACTTTATTAAAAAGACTATAATTAATGATTAATAAGTTATTCATAAATGGTAACAGGAAGGGAATGGGCGGGAGAATAGGAATGGAATGAAGAATAGGAAAAGAAAATAGGAACGGAAAGGAGAACAGGAATCGGGTATACAGCAGACCGTTACAGACGGACAGAAGCTTTTGCATACGCACTGTTGCACTTACTCACTAGTTTTTGAATGTTGTTCGCAATATTTAAAGAGGGCTAACCGTTTCCTAATTTTATTTAAAATTTCATAAAGAGTAAAAGATGAGAGATAACTGTCAAGACAGAATTCTTGTAAAATCGGTGATCTAAATCTTCATTTGCTCTTCTGTTAAACATATTAAAGATTTGCAAAAGATCCATTCGTGGGAGTATGAAATAAGGGTTAAGTAGCTCAAAACGTGCTCAAAAAATTCGGCTTACAAATTCGCTCAAAAATTCGTTCGCAAAGTAGCTAGTATGATACGATAACTGAAGATTTAGGTTTCTATATGTGTTCCTAAATGCTATGGAGCACGCTCTTAATAAATGAAGATTGTATATTTCTAATTCAAAGAAATTTACTCGTTCTTTTTTACGTTTCCCACCTCCGCGAGGGTCTGATAAACCCTCCCAAAGTAACATTTGTCTCGAAAATTTTCATAAAGTGCCGTTCGGATGCGGCCGAAAACTGTAGGTTCCCTTGTATGTAAAAAATGCAACACACTCAGCATACTTAGTTGAGAAGTTGCGCTGGTTCTGCTCGAGCTGTTGCGCCTTCTGCTCGAGCTGTTGCGTCTATTTTTAAAACAACATGTGCTTATGCATTTTTGTGATTGTATAAAAAGCTTATCATTAACGCATTTAAGTTAAGCTATGCTTGTTAAACTCGCGGCCTACATCGGATAACATTGCGGCCCAGCCCGCGTTATTTGAAATCTTAGCATTTCGATTTAGCATTTTGAGTTTCCATAGGTTTCACGTTTATTAAAATTTTTTCCCCAGATTTTTTTCAAATCAAAATCAGAAAGTCAGATTGATTTATGAACAAAAACTTTTTCTGACAATTTGAATTGATTAATTACCTATGTACTTTCGAATTCATTTATAAGAAAAATATAAGATTATAACCACCTATAGTTTCCAAGCAAAAATATTCAAAATGAAAGTTCTTGAGAATCATATATTTGGCGCACTTGCCTTCATGCAAACTGCATCTATAAAAAACACACGTTAAAATTTTTAAAAAAAGACCGGCTAGTATGAAGACATACACAGAGCGGTCCGTCGGCTTTTGTTGAAGGTTAAGCTCATCTTTATATTATTCTGTTTTGTGTTAAGTTCTATAATTCTATAAGAATAAATGCCTGATATTGTTTGTAGTATCCAATAAAAGAATTTTTTCGTAAGTTGAAGTTTTTATATTGTTACTTACATTGTTATGTTTATAAATTACTCTAAAACAAGGATGGCAAAAAAGATTTCTTGACATTTTTTTTTCTATTTAAAAAAACTGTTATAAGTTTATTGCTTTTTTTTTAAGATTTATGTGTTAGCTTCGATAACGTTCACATGGTAGTGCTTGCGGCAAATTTGGTTGTTGTTGCATCATTTTGGTCAGTCAACTATTGTGTTTTCGAGCACATCTCGGGAACCATTGACTATTTCAAAACTGATAAGGCTTTTATTTTGAATTTTAAAAGATGGACCGGCTCCCGTTAATTATGTCAATTTTTTACCTTTTATGGTTTCGGAGATAGAGGAAGACAGAAACAGGTTTTTAAGGAAGTTAGCTTACCTTGCACGGCATACTTTTGCATAATTTAACCAAATTTACACAATATTGTCAAAGATGCTATAAAATGCTATAAAATGTTATAAAATGCTATAAAATTGTAAAAAATCTTTTTCGAAAATTCTTTAAGATCTTTGAGTCAAATCTTTAGAGCTTTTGAATATTCAAAGTTTGCTATAGTTTTGTATAAAATTTCAGAATTAAGACTTTGGCTGTTATTTTATTCAAAATTATACCTTATACAGTTTGCGTGATAGAGGGGGACATTCTTCTGACCTTTTTTAGCATCTTTTAAATTTCAAATTTATAAAACACTATTTTGAATTGTTTCAATTGCTGTTAGACCTTTTTTCTATAGCACATACACCTATGCCAGCATTAGCTATTTTTTTGTTTTAATTCTATGGGCACCGATTATTTCGTAAACGGCAAAACAAGCTTTTTATTTTACCATGTTTTTTAAAAACTTATGTTATTTCTAAAAACCATCTAAGCCTAGAAAAACTTAGGCTGGAAACGGCAACTTTGAATTTTTACGTAGCTAGCTTAATTTTTGTACGGTTTGCCCTCGTAACAAATCTGAACAAGACTGCTTATGCCATAAAGATGCTAGAAGATGTAAAAAAAACTATTTTTGAAATTCTTTTATGTTTTCTAGTTAAATCTCAAAAGTTTTTGAAACTTTAAAATTCGCTATAATTTTCCATAAAACTTTAGATAATTTCTGATACGTGTGATATTTTTCATATGATATTGTTCAAAGTGCATTTATAAAGAGGACCCCTCAAGAAGCTGAAAAATTCACCAGCGAAATGTAGCGAAAAAATATGGGATAAATTTGTTTTTATTCGCATAAAAGACATCGACCAATAAGCCCGAATGAGCCAAAAATTCATTAAAAAGTAAATTTACGAAATTGATCCACTTAAACTTATAAAATTTTTCATGTGATTTCTCCAAACAGCACCGGATATAAGGGTTCTGAAGTTAAGATAAGCACACATTTTTTCGTGAATTTATACGATTTTTTTCAAAAATGCATCAAATCAAAACAGCAGTACTTGGTAAATTTTTGAGTTGCCTTATACGCGTGTTCAATATCGGCATTGTGCACTGGCGGTTTAAAAGTTATGGCCTCAAACACTTTCAAAAAGGTCATCCATTTTCCACTCTTCGTTATGTGTGCATGAAAAAAAAAAAACGTCTAGTATGCGTTCTCTGACTATTTCGGAGTTTATAAGCACACCCAATTTCGTCTTTCTACGACTCACCGATCAGATGAACCGATCAGAGGACCGATGAACTGACGACGGACAATGTAGCGATACCATAAGAAGTCTTTTTTTCGGACAACTAAAAGGAAGTGTGGTACATTTAGATTTCGACTTGTTCAAAGTCAGTACCCAGCAATATGTTAATGGACGTAATAGGGATGCAGTGAGGCTCCAATCTTCATTCGAGCTAAGTTCAGTTATTTAGTTGGGATGCAGCGGATTTTATTAGTATTTGCCAGCCAGTTATAAAAATTTTTATGAAATTATTTTCATGTTTTGTATGTTCCTATCAGTGCGAGGATTTAATTACAGCTATGTGGAAAGTAAGGCACGTGTTTGACATTATATGACATATTCTTATATAGCTAAGGATCGCCTGTGAAGAAGTTAACACACACAGGGGGTATAGCTGATTTAGGATATAGGTGCCTATTCGGGTGTCTAAGACTCTAACTGGGTAAAATTTGGAGACTTTTCGTTTTTCTACTTTTTGTCTCAAAAGACATTTTCTTAACCAAGTTCGATATTTTGTCTATTATAGACTTATTTCCTGCTAACAATCGATAAATCCCTTTTTGCGGCCCACATAGACTCAGATCTTGGCAGTTTGGCCTGTGGTATACATTGAGTTTGACATCTTCTCGCACAGCATGCGCCTTCATATAACTTCTTTCTTGTCTTTAGTCCACAGTTGTACATTTTTTTACGTATACGTTAAAAAAAAGACATGCCTAAACTCTAAAAATCTATCAACAACGTGTATATGATGAGAATGACACTGAAATTGGAATGCATATTATTGATTAAAAAATTTTTATCCACTTTTAACTATGTTCAAAGTCACAGATCTTTAAAAATTAAAACTTAATGATTCGACTAGCTATCAGAATTTTTTTAACAACACCCCACATATAAGCCATTGTGTGCTTGCATTAAATTTTACAAGTTAGTCAATCCTTTGATATTTCATCACTGCCAATTAAGGAGCTTTTTGTTTCATCAAGTTTGTTATACGTATACTCGGCCTATAAGATAATTGTTGCGGTTGAGTCTGTTCTAAAAACTCTTAATTAGAAGGTTACCTTAAGTAACCGTATATAAAAGATCAAAACGCAGCAGAGTTTTGGTTAAATTTTTGGAAATAATATAATTTGTCTAAGAATTGTAACTGGCTTACATCACAGATGTCAGATGTGTTCGCGAGCAATATGAAATTTGGGTTTTTGTGGAAAAAAGATGAACAATTTATGCATGCTTCGCTGATCAGAAAATTATAATTCTTGCTAGTATAGCAAAAGACGCTTGGCATTTAGGATGTATGAAAGTCTTTAGCCACGCAAAAACAGGAGATTCCCTTTCTAAACGTGTTTGCATTCGCTAGACACTAATCGATTACATTAAGCACAAAATATGTGTAAAAAGATATCAAAGATGTAAAATGCGTTAAACCTAGAGGGAATGCTTTATACTATGGAGAAAAATGTCCTTTAGATGAGATGGCGAGACTGATGATGCTGAGTACATAAAATACTTTGCATTAAAACATGGAAACATTGCAAAATATTACTCAGAAATGCGGTAAGGACTTAAAGCGCGCTGTCACCAAAACCAAAGAACGTTTGGATGATGATGACAGGGGTGTTTTCTTATTGCTTATTTGATTCATACTTTTATTAAACTCATGCCCGGGTGTTGAGGTTGAAGTTGAGGCCGAGTGTTGTTATTCTTTGTTTCAATTATCGATTGTCTGGAATGGTTTAAAGAGCCGTAAAATAGAGCAAATGTTTTTGATAAAAATTGGCTTGAGCAAAACTTGATATTCTTATATAAAAAAAAGAGCTTCAGAATCATCGTAACTGCAACTGCTGGTTTGAAACTGCTACAAGTCTTCAGCATTGTGGGATTTTGCTGTAAAAGAGGAAGCAAAAACCTTATCTTCACATCAAAGCAATCTTATCACGCTTTTTACAACATGCCGGGTCCGTGTAACACAAGAAGTTTGCTGAGTTAAGTGTGCACCCATTAAATAGACTAAAATATTAAAATTTCTACTTATCTCATTTTAAGTATACAAGTTGTAAGCTTGGTGCATCAAATACTCGTTTCCCAAATTTGAATAAATATAACCTCACAAAACCAATCATTCTAAAAATAGTGCAGAAAAATGAGTTCAAGGTACCTTATAATAAGCTGTTAACAAGACATTTCATAAAAGATCCCCTAAAGACATATGAAATCCACATCATCAATAAAGCGGCTACTTTCCAGCTGAAATCATTAAAACAACAAAAAAAAATATCCCCACACGTTCTACGAACCGTAAATCGTTAAGCCAAACTTCGATCTAAGGAAAATTGATTTGCCCACAATTGGATGTCATTTGTGAGTGTGTATGGTGTATGCCTTCTTCCTTATCGAGCAGCATACAATGAAGAAATAGCAAAATAAATCAACATCATCAGAAACAAAGCGTCAAAACATAGTCATCGGTGAATCCATATAAGAATTCAATTCATTAATTAGTAGAACTTCCTATTGGAAACTTAATACGTCCATCATTGTTCCAAGTGGCTCTATTTTCTTGCATTTCGCAGAGTATAAAGTATCCAAACGCCAAACACCATCAGGCCTCTGGGTAAATCTAATTAAAAGTTAAATTCTAAACAAACACACCAAATCTAATAGATATGCGAGGCTTATAGTATATTTGCCCTTCATAACATTCAACGAGCGAGGCAATATAACGCTCCTATAATCTATATATTTGCAAGGACCATACCTATGGGCAAGGATAGCAAAAAACAAAAACGAAACACACAGAAGCAGAGGAAACAACTCAAAACTGATGATAAATCGGTTTTCGGACCAATCTCTGACGACAGGAATAAAAGAAAATGTGGAAAAACTGACGCGGGCTTCCTTCTATTTGTCCTGATAAATGGAATGATAATAGATGGTACGAAAAAAGACACATACATATGGAGTGTCTCCCCTTTGTTTCAGGGGCGAGCTGTTGAAACCGATTTAGTAAGTTCGCGTCAGCAATCACGGTTGGAAAATCAGTCATCATGTACAGATTCTCGCACGGGAGGGCTGCGGTTGAAAAACAGTTTGCCCTGAAATTGAGTTTTAATAATGGATTGTAAAGTCCTGCAAGAACATAACGAACCGAACTTTCACGTTTGGTAACTTAAACAACGCGAATCTGGTTTGCATTGAAACTGAAAAAAGGTTTACAATTTAAATTTATATTAAACCCGTCAATGTGAAGATGGGTAAGAATGTGTATTCAGAGGCTTAAGCAAACTACTGTCTAAAACCTATAAAGGCAGCTATAATGTAGAAGCCAATAAAGAATTTTAAATCATAATTGCATCTCAGAATATACACAGGTGGACATCTAGCTTATAGAAGCGACGAGTAAATGTTGTTGATACTATCGGATGAAGGATCTTGAGCCAACTACTTCCTTGTCCATTATACTAGCATGCAGAGATCTTAGTTTAATTTACTATATCTTTCCGTCTTTCGAGGAAAAAAGAAAAGACGAAGAGCTTAGATGATCTGCATTCACCAGCCACCACGTCAGCCTCAGAAACTTACTTTTCCGTTCAGCAGAAGAATCTTACCTAACTGTCCCTTGGGGTGAAGTTTTAATCCTTACAAGTTGTATGGATATAAAAATCAGTGTAAGAACTTAGTGAGAACCATCCGACCGGCTGATAGAACACTGTCAGGTGATATGGTGACCCTATGAGTGGGATTCAAAAAGAAGCCTTGGCTCCACCTTGGCCCGACGTTAACGAGGTCAGACTTACAATTTCAATGTTTTCTAAAACAGTGTAGCATAAGCATCGACTTCAACGTCTCGTTCGGCAATCGTAAAGGGAAAACGTAGTGTCCTAACGCGACCCCAGAGCAAAGCTGCAGTTCAATTGTACTGAGCATTTGCTTCGTCTGACAACTCAGCAGTTGAGGATAATAATTTTTAGTAGAAAAAAAAAAACAGTTTTTCCCGGAAAAAATATGTCATTTCAAAGCAGATTCAAAGTCTTTATTGCTTGTTGAATATTAAAAAAAAAAACTCAGAAAAGAAACAGATATACGAAGATGTACTTAGTTCAAACGCACACATACCGAGTTGAAAAGAAAACCGGATTTCGGTTCAGGGGCTTAAAAAAGATGAGTGAAAAAAACCATATTCCCCAAGAGGCGGGTGATATGGTACACCCTCTCTGGTGATTTTGCACAGCTGGATTTTCATGCTATTTCTGCCGTCCTTATTGAACTTGTTTGCAGGCAGTACATGCACAGTGAGGCTACTTTTTGAGAATATCTGCAAATATTTATCCTTCTTTCTTGTAAACTTTTAGTCATCTCCACATTCTTAAAAATCCTTTGAGCTGTATCTTATGCATCGTAAAGAGTCACATTCAGATTTTTTTCCTCTGAAATGGTGCGTGTTTAGGAAAATTTCATATTTTAAAGTTTTGCTTTTTCTGTTATTGCTTTTTGCTTTAAAGACTTCAATATTTGCAGCTCCATGTTTTCTTGTGAAGTCAGGGCTTGTTTGGGAATGGGTCAAGGTTTCCGCCTATGCGGATGATATAGTGACACTAGTCTCTTACAGAAAGTTTCCTTCTGTATTAAGTAATTATGGACGCTCCTTTAGACAAGGTTAGCAACTGGGCCGCAAGATGTCCCCTCGGCCAGTGTTTCCAAGTTTTTTTTTAGATGAAGCACCGCTTCTAATATTTTCAGCCTAGGTTTTGATACTTTGGGCAACAAAGTTTTTTTTTTTCAATTTCTTATAAACCAGTGAGTAAGTGCTAAATCAGTGTAAAAGCCACAATTTTTCAAGCCGAACTCTTTGCGATTATCGAAGCAGCCCAATGCATTTATAATAGAAATCTCACCAATGTGAAGATGTCACTATTCTCGGACAGCCAGGCAGTTTTAAAAGCTCTAAGGATTGACAGATATGACTCCAAGGCTGTTTGGGAATGTCATCAAATTCTAAATAAACCGGCTACCAAAAACAGCGTAAAGCTGATTTGGGTGCCGGAACACGAAAACTATGAGGGTAATGAAAAAGCCGACATTCAAGCCAAATGGGGAGCTGAGATTCCTTTTATAGGACCTTTTCCCCTCTTTGGTTTCACTAAGGCAGGCATTTATCATCAAATAAAAAGCTGGACTATCAGTATATGTTTACAAAAGTGGAATAATCTGGAAGGCCTCAAACACTCCAAAAAATTCCTCAGGTACAACCCCAAAAGAGCCAAGGAAGCCCTAGAACTTAACAGATCCGATCTAAGATAGTTATGTGGAGCTCTCACTGGACATGCAGCATGAAGCTATCACCTATCCAAATTAGGCCACAGCAGCACTGAAATCTGTAGACACTGTGGAGAAACAAGAGAAACTATGGAACACCTTTTGATAGAGTGCCCTGCTTTTGCTCTCCACAAATTACTGGGATGCCCAATTTAACAGGGAATGACTATAACAACATCCCATCTAGGGAGGTTATCAGGTTTGTAAAGATAGCTCTTAAAACCTAGATCAAAGAAAAGGGTACAATAGATCTTGTAGTTCGCAGTACAAGTGGGTATTATACTCGCACCCTATACATTCAATTCAAGTGCTATAGAGTGTGTACGCAGAAGTTACAGCCTATCAAACGGACCACTGAATACCCCATATTATCCCATATACTTTGAAAAGGAGCGTGGTCCAACGGCCGATACAAAACTATTAATTTTAGCATAGATATCTCCAAGTTTCGCTTAAATGTAAGCGAAAATGTAATGTTTTGGGTCAAATTCAATATTTTTGCGAATTCGACCCCTTAAAGGAGGTGTGGCTAAAAATTTTAAAAGAGTGAAATCTAGACCGGAATCTCGTTTACTTAAAATGCTTATTCTTATTTCTTATTCTTTCATAAATTAGGCTAAAGGCCAGTCAAAGTTGTGTTTTTATGGAAAATTCAAGATTTTTCATCAATTCTGGCTCTAAAAATGGACGTGGCCCAAACACTTCTATGAATAAAATGTATAGAACTAAGTGTTTTCTACAAAAAAAAAAAATTAAGTAAAATACTTTCAATTTAGAGCAAAAATATTGAATAAAATGCATTTAAAAATTTACCCTTAGAATAAGGTTTACCGATTTAATTATTCTTTTTTATGCCTTACATTCATTAGGAGATGCTAAAAGTCGAATTTCAGCCTTTAAAGACGTCTTGGAGTTTTGAAAGCTCTGGAGATAGTTGTACATTTAAACCGATTTTGAGCGTGTCTGGGGCGGATTTCATTTTAACACTTGTACTGCTTTGCATGACATGGAGCTTAACTTACGTACGAAATTTTAGAGTTCAAAACTAGGCCTGAAAACATATGACATACGGACATGGCTTATTCGATTCGCAGTTCGGTCTCATTATATCATATGCCGTTAAGGTCTTGGGGGTCTATTATTATTTTAACTTTTTACAAACTATATGTGACAAACTTAATATACCTCGTATCGTATGGGCTGGGGTATAAAAAAACAATGCTTTTTGATGTCTTTGCAAACCTAAAGAGAATATTCAAAAAGCATTTAACATCTCCAAACTCATTATAAACTCATTGTATTGCGTATACAATATAAATTAGAGCACTTAAATAA
Source organism: Neoascia interrupta (assembly GCA_947623515.1). Classification (NCBI taxonomy): domain Eukaryota; kingdom Metazoa; phylum Arthropoda; class Insecta; order Diptera; family Syrphidae; genus Neoascia; species Neoascia interrupta. Next base: position 56,608,813 of record OX392462.1, on the reverse strand, counting down.
CGCCAAGTACTAAGATGACATTTTCGACAATGAAATCATTTTTTGAGTACTGAAATTAACGCCAAAAGCACTAAATTGGCCCTCGTCATTAACACGAGCAAAACTGAACTGATGCTGTTCACTACCAAAACCAAAGTGCCCGATTTAACCCTCCCCGGTTTAATTGGTCAATATCTCACTATCCTCCAGTGCTAAGTATGTGGGTATCATGCTCGAAAATTAAGCTAAACTGGGGACATGATATCGAACACAGAATAATGATGGCATGTGTCCTTCTTCGCCTGGTAGTAAAACATTTAACTAGAAGTGGGGAAGATGACCTTGGGATGTAAGTAGATGAAGTACATCCGATTCTCACACGGATCACAATACAATAGTATGGTTGCCCGGGCTGAGTAAAGACTACAACGACGAAATTCAAAAGACAGCAAAAAACAGCACAGGCACCACGGATGCATTAATCAGGTCTGCCCTAACGGATGCCCTAACTTTGCTCCTGCACCTTTTACCCCTCGATCTGTGCATTAAAGTGCGATGTGCAGTAAGAATCAAGGAATCTGGGTATTAGACTGCAAGGCCGTACGGCCCTAGCAACATCCTGAACTCGTTACCATATAGCTTTGTTCCGTTCTCAACTGACTATACTACACGCAAATTAAACTTCCTTCCATTCCAGAGATGAATTGAAGAGGAGCAAATTAGTAAAGAGCTTCTACGCGGTCATGCATATACACCGTATACATATGCATATTCACAAGATGCACAGTAATGTGCGGACCGGTGCCTACTTTGAATCACCGCAAATATCAATATCATATCGCTTGCCTGATATTTCAGGTGATAAATGGCTATACGTGAGGCATGTTCGCAACTTGGGCGTGATACAACGTACAAGCAAAATGTTGCCACCTTTATTTTGCAACAACTAACCTGCAACAAAGGTATTGATTCGGCCACCACATCCTCCAAAATGGTGCAGGAGTGCTGTCTGAGCGAACGTTTTAGGGTCGTTTGAAGAGGATCCAGAGGGAAGTGCTTTGGTTCAAAGGTGGAGACATGTTAGCAAATGCCTTTATTTGCTAACATGTATAAGTCTGTATAAGTCTCCCTGAGTCTGAAAAAACTAAGTACTATTTAGTACCTACAAAGCCTCTCTCCGCAACCCTATTAATGCAAAAATAGCACAAAAGCTGTACCCATTTTTTCCGATTTGCCATTCTAGTTCCTAATGTTCGCAGTCGGTAGTTGGTAGCCTTTGTATGCTTTCTTTTTTGAGATTATTTTTGACTACTAAACACCCTTCCTTTTGTTGCTATTAAAATAGTAATTGAAAAAAAAAAAACGGTAGTATTCGACTTCCCATCTCGTACAATTTTTTGTCTTTACCAACCCTAGAGCTTGATAGACTGTAGCTTAAGAAAGCGTCTTATTCAATTCACATTGCATACACGGACAGTCACATGGATATGAAATGGGGTCATCATGGGGTCAAAAACTTGGTCATCACGGCATTGATGCAGATTACTTAACCAAAAGAAAGGCAAAACTACAATTCAAATAACACCGGTCTTAGAGAGGCAATGTAGAAAAAAAAATCTCTTCATCCTGATTACCTATGTGAAAAAGTCCTGCAGAGTAATCCGAATCCACATATTAATGCATCACGGCTTGTTCAAGGGCTTGTGAATTTTGGGTTGAAACGTTTTTTTTTTTGACATTTAGTTTGTGTCTTGTTATCACTTTTGAGGCCACGGCCAAATTTGTAGATTCTATCGTCCGTTCTTAGCGTAGTTCCTTAAACAATTCTGCAACATTTTTTTTAAAGGTAAAAGAAGAAAAAGAAAAATATCTACTGTACATGACTTTACTTTTGGTGCTGCCAGGTTTTTAACAAATACTTCGTTAATGGAAATGTCCTGCTACGCTGCTCAAATTTTCTGCTTCCAAGACACGGAATAAAAGTCCAGTAAACAGGCGAATAGTATTTTGTCCGAATTTCTGGAATTCTGTACTAGAAATATATTTTCCCATTTTACCCTTTAGTCATGTCGTTTTCGTGTTTTTTCCTTCGAAAAGTGAAACTATCCTTGATACTCCAACACTGCTCAAACTTATCAAAACTAGGATTAAGTATTTTTTTTACCTCTGCATGCCGTTGAAAAGGTGTTCACTGCTTGGTTTGTGTAAATGATTAAGTTCGACTATATTAATGTAATTAACACTTTAACTTCAAAAGAGCTGGGCGTAACTGTGGCCGAAGTTCCTTGATTTCCACACGCCTGCTCCTTTGAGTCATACTAACAGTTCTATGGGAATCTGGGTGAGATTTTGTGTATAATATACTTATGGACATAGAGAATGGTTTTCCTCATTGGATATACCCCTGAGCTATTAAGGCTCATCGTTATTATTTTTCTGTCACATTTTTCTCTGTTTACCGAAATTAACTTGGACATCAATATTACTTAATATTATCAATTAATATTATTGATAACAGCACGCATGAAACAACTTTTTTACGATTATCCTATATCTACTCTACAAGCTTAAAATTGATTTATTTATTTTAAAAATACCTGATTTCAGAATTTATAGAAAGAAAAGGGCCATGAAAACGTAATTACAAAATAATAAAACGCGCTATTCTCCGAAACATTAATTACCCACAAATCTCGGAGCTTATTATTGGCTTGATTGAATTATCAAATTCAACGTGATTAAAATCCGAAAAGTAATTAAAAAATAAAGTTATTTAACAACGTCCAGGCAGGTGGCCTCTTCAAACAAGCAACCATCGCTTGGCTCATATACTGCCGACACAGATGGACATCACTTAAAAAGTCTGGCTGCATCGCCATTCAATTTAATGACACAAAAATTACAAAAACATATGTTCCCCAGCCCACAAAAGAATGACATGTTTATCCGCAATAGCCTTACTGACTTTTTTTTTCATCAACAGTTTATTAACAATTACTTAACGACCACCACGAGCCAGCTGCTGACGAATTATTGCAGTTGCTTGCTACACTTATAAGCCCTAAAAGATAACCTTTAAATTAAGTAAATTAAGGAGCAGGATTAATAGGAATCCTGTTACACCCTACAGATGAAAAGCAAATTGAATTGAATTCAAACTACCGCATTTGTATGTTGGTACATGTTTCACTATCTAATTGAAAAGTACTCAATCGTTAATGCGGAGGCGAAAGTTCGTAAAGGAACTTGACTGCAAAAGATTGTCGAAGTTAATCGAAACCACTTTGGCGCTTATGTGGTTAAGTTGCTCCATGTTTGCTTTTGAAAAGTACGTGTGCACAAGAAGTACCATAATACCCGATATAAGCTTCATTTACGGTTCACGGATAAACACAGTTCCTCACTTTGTTTTCGAATAATTAATCCGTATCGTATTTGTTTTCCCAACACTGTATAGCAGCAGTAGGAGGCATTAATTGGTTGAGTGCTGATGAATACAAATGAGAGTGTTGGAATAGGTAAAAGGGTTGATGCTTTACAGGGCAAGCACCTAGCGCAGGGATTATTGGATTTCATCAAGTATTGTTTTTGATGAATGCTTTTCACATGAGACTTGTAACCTGTTGCTATTTTGTTCCGCGCGCTTTGAAGTGTTTGTCTGCCTCTTTTGGGTTGAGGGTGATTTGTGAGCTTATGACAATGACTATGCAAGTCGTGATCTTTTCACAATAAACAACTATGTTTATAGAACTGGAAAGCTTTTGTTGATTAGAAGTGCTTCTTGGGACACATTGACATTTTCAAAGTTTCTTTCATAAGGAAAAAGTTGAGTTTTCAAATAACTTGAAACACTTGGACGATAAAAAACAAGTAAAACTAGTGGGAGGGTTACAATTCGTCTAGGCGAATCGATGGATACCCCATCCCAATTGACCACTGTCAAGCTCCAAAATGCGTCAAAAATCTTCGTTGTTAAATTTCAGTTTCTATTAACTTTAATTGTGTTAAGAATTTGTCAGTTAAAAATCTTCTTTCCTTAAAAAGGGGCGTGGCATCAACCCCTTTTCAATAGCATAATTTTTTTATCATAATTTTTTATCAGATGCAGTATACAAGTGTTGACCGCAGATTTATATCAAAAATTTGATTTTTTACTTAAAAACGCCCTCAAAAGTTGGCGCGGCAAAAATTTATTTATTTGAGTTGATAGCTAACGCACATATCTGAACATTTTGTAGTGCAAGTTTTTTGGATTTAAAGCAAATATATCAAATAAAAGCCGTTTATTAGAATGCATATTAAATATGACCACGCGTACAAGAGGGCGGTCTTTTTTTAAATGCCCATCACAATACACTTAAGCGAGGATATTGTATACCAAATTTCAGCTTCCTGCGACAATTTTTATTTTTCATGCTATTAAGTAAAGCGGGCGTGTCAGGGGGCGGTTTTCAAAAAATTTTACACTTGTACTGCTTCGGGACCTAAAAAGAACAGATATCAAGTCTCAAGTTCCTAGCTCAAAATGTTAGGCCTAAAAACTACTGACAGACGGACGGACGGACGGACGCACGGACATGGCTCATTCGACTTACAATTCGGTCTCGATCATATGCCTTTAAGGTCTTGGGGGTCTACGGTGATTATTTCTGTATGTTACAAACTATGAATCAAACTTAAAATACCTCCTATCCTATGGGATGGGGTATAACCAGTTACGGTCCGCGGTATACCTTATTTGTATTAAATCTTTCCATTTCTATTCTTCGCCCCAATCCTATTCTAGTTTCCATTGCTTTACTTTTTGGTTTCCATCCCCTTCCCGTTGTCATTCATCTTCTTCTTCTTTTCTTTTAGACGCGAGGTTATGATACGAAGTGATTTATCATAACCCTCCCACTCTACTGCATTCCTAATGGTCCGCTTGTAGGGTACGCCGATTTGATCTCAGAAATTACCAGCAGGCCACCCATAGTTTTGGATCTCTTCGTCACTGAGGCCAAATGAAAGCTGCTGTCATTGCATTTGTGCATGATCCAGGAATGGTTAGACCTACCTTTCTTTCACGAGTGTGCTGGAATGTTGATTTACATTGCCTTTTTAACAGGTTTCGTAGGATTCCTTTGAATATGGCAATACCAACTGAGCCGGTCATGCAGATAGGTCATGGAGATAGATTCTTATACATGGAGGCTTCCTCTGATATTCGTAGTTCTTATTCTATCTCGCTTTGTTACTCCTGCTGTCATGCGAAGCATCTTCATCTCAGCTGCCGTTAATTTGCTCTCATATTTCTTAGCCGCTGTTTAACATTATGAAGCATATGTGAGCGCCGCACGCACAACCGCCTTCGTTTAGAGCCTTCCTTTCAGCTTAGGGGCATTTTTACGCTCACGCGATGGTTGATGTCGTCACAGTTTGCTTTACTATTGATCATAGACCCCAGGAACTTAAACTTTTTACACTTGGGAAGCACCTTTTTATTCTATTTAATATCTGGAATCTGCTCGGGTGGGTCAGAGAATAGGCAGCACAGGTACTTTGTCTTCTATTGGTCAATACGATACCCATTCCCGTCCAAAACATCCATCCATACATCAAGTGCTCGTTGCAGGGATGTATGATCTTCACTTATGATGGTTCCATCGTCAGCCAAGAATAACTAATGCACTTTCGGGTCCGTCAGTTTTCCTTCAAGCAGATAATCAAGGACTACAATGAAAAGCAAAAAACTTCTTCCGGAAGGACATCTTACTCTTGTTTTTATTCTATCATACATTTCCATGACCATCCGGACATGTATGATGGAACAAATAGGAGCTTTTGGAACTATTCGTTTTCTTGGCGCCACCCATATCAGATCTAGTGGTAGTCTATCGAAAGCTTTATAAAAATCAACCAGCATAATATGCAGATCCTTAAGGGCTTCACGATGTTTTTCCATTATGCTCCTTACCTTATACTTTGGATTGTATCAGCGTTTGCTTCGGTGGTGGGTAGGTAACAACCTTAGCAACCCTTAGAAACATAAGCACAGTGGATAAAAATAACAAATATTCCTTCGCCAAGTGTAATCTTTTCACAAGGGAACGCAAGGGTATGACAAGCACAGGCCTTGACTTGCCGGTAAACAAATAGTGCAATTTTATTCTAATCTAGCCGCCTATGCTGTTGCGAATTTTTTTTAATGAATACATTTGTTGCTGACTTTTTCCTTTTTATTACATTATGATATGAACAGATTTCAGTTAAGAGCAAAAACATACCTCGGCTAGATCTGGGTATCTTCTGAAAGCAACACAGTGTCAGCCTTTTGAGAAGAGTAATTGAAAGCCATTTCCCCATCTTGGCCATATTATCAAAATTGCCAGTCCGAGCTAAAGTAGATGGTAGAACACACAATATAATAATAGCAATTCGCTTCCATCAATTCAAATCCATCCAATCCCATAACAACTCAATAATGTACTTTAAAAATTGTTGTAATCTCAAATCTACCATACTTAAAGATTACGGGGTCGTCATTTTTAAGAGAAGCTATTGCCGTCAGCTTATCAAGTTTGAATAGTAAGTGGTACCCTTAACTCGACTAACGAGTTGCCTAGCCTGTAATTCAAGTTCGTAATTTTGTAGTATTGTTGCAATGATGCTTGTGAATTGTGGCAATGGGCGTTTTTCAGCTCCAAAATATAAAAGGTATAAAATCACAGGGATCCAGGAGCTATGTCTGCGAGGAGCTATTTTCCATGTGAAAAAACCAGGAGAATGAGGAGAAATGGAGTTGCCGATGCAAATTAACACATGCTAGTCCTTGTAGATCTCATGAGAAATCTGATCAGGCAACTCGTTTGCCAGTAATTTGATGTGTTTCCAACTCAAATTCAATTCAATTCTTCAAAATTTCCTTTTGAACAAAAAATAATTATGTTCTTCTTCTATGGCTCTGCCATAAGGACCGCTCCCCAATAAGCAACGATACGTTCGGTTAGCTTTTTAGTTAATTTTTGTTCTTATTTCAGTTGCTCTAACCGATCAATTGGTTGTTAAGCTCAGTTTAGATGTTGCTTTAGGTTTTATCGGGCTACCAAATCGATTCAACGCTCGGAATCTTTAGGTCTGTTAGACGCCAAACACCCGAGCCTCCAAAATATGGTTACTTAAAATAAAAGAAGGAAATAAATCTATTGCAAACATATCGCATAAAATTCCCTAATAATAAGCACATAAAAAATAAAACACATTCAGAAATTGTAAAAATACAAACCTTGTTTGTTAAATTCCTAAAAGGGTTACATCCTGTCCCTCTGTCAATCGGTTTATCGAAAAGTTTTACGACTTATGTAACCCTTACTCCTTCAGGGTTTAAGGCAAATAGAGCATATTCTAAGACACATGTATTGTATAATTCCCTATTGAATAAACCTTGTTAAAAAAAGTCAATAACTGTACCTACCTACATTTTAAAATGACATACAATGACTGAAGCTAACCTTATATCCGCCCCCATTTTGACCTAATAGCTTTCCCATTGTAGTTTTTATTGACCTCTGCATGTCAAATTAAACTTATATCATTAAAATGTCCTTCCGTTGGGATTCTGAGTCCTTTTTCATCCAACACGACTTAAAGAGTTGCCCACCTGTTATGGGACTCTGGTGAAAATGAAGTGATTAAAGAAACTAGACCCTTTAAAGAAGGTATCGCGTCATTTGAGCAAAGTTTGAATCTTCTGACATATTGGATTTGTGTAGGTAAACACTAGAATGCAAATACTTGGATGTACCTACGTAGGGCATATATGCCATCCACGGACACAGATCAGTTATTCATCCCCTAAAGACATCACATTTGAACAAACTGATTTCGTTAAACGCCCCAAAGCTGTGCATTTTGCCGACATAATGTGGAAAATTAATTAAGGTAATTACTGCCACATGAAAATTCAATTTTGCCAACACACTAACACATACATTGAATTTGCAATTTCTGAAAACAGAAGCTAGTGTGCAACATCAAAAATCATAATTAAAACATTGCAACTTAATTATGAATGAATAAACCTTTAAGCTGTTTTGGTGCCAGTCGCTTTCATGCAATGACTGACCCGGCTTATGCGCTCAGCCTAACCGTAAATTTAAAATTGATAATGTAACGTAAACACGTAAACTCAATAAGTGATTGCCAAGTGGGTATATAGCCTGGAACATACTAGCGGTAGCATGTCGTAAAAGACAGCTTAAATAACGATGGTAAAATTGGCATGGCCATACTCTTTGCGACCACTAAATCAAGTTTAATGTACTGATGAGCGGGTCTGCCGTAACTTTGGTCAATAATAATTTTCATAAGTGCAACTTTGGCACCAAAAATATAGATTTTCTGAGCTGCCTTCTGACGATTATTCTAGCAGATCAGTCTTTTTTGAGGCCATTCCATCGCACACGCATGTACCCATGCACCCGGATCTAATATCAAAACATTTTTTATTCGTTCAAATAAGCGTAGTTTAAAATGGATGACGTTTTTCACAATGTTTGGGCTTTGAGGTCATAACTTTTGAACCGCACAAAGACAATATTTAAAACACGTAAAGAACAGCCCAAAGTTAAACAAGAGCTTAATTCATGTTTTACAGGAAAAGTTCAAATACTGCCGTATCGACGCATTTTCGAAAAAAAAAATGGCAAAAACGCATGAAAAAAACGTGTGTCCCCTCTCCCCCTTATTCCCGGTGTCATCTGGAGAAATCATTGAAAAACACACACATAGGTATCAGAAATTACCCAATTTTAAGGAAAACTATAGCGAACATTGAAGTTTCAAAAACTTCCAAGACTTAACTGAAAAGCATAAAACCATTTTTTTTAAATTTTTTTTTTCAAATCTTGATCCTGTTTAAAGTTGGTAAAGGTACAAAACGTTCAAAAAGAAAGCAAGCTGCGTTAATAAATTTTCAACTTGTCGTTTCTAACCTAAGTTTTTCGAAGCCATAGCGAAGTTAGTTTTACCGTTTTAAAACAGATAATGCTAGTGCTGGTGGTTGTGCTATTGGAAAATTTTTCACCAGAAAAATGTGCGTTTTTTTTTAAAGATTTCTTTAAAAGAAGAAAACGTTTCAAATTACCGTTTCCAACTTCAAGTTTTTAAGCCAATTTCCCTTCTGGGGTTGTTGGTCCCCAACTGGGCGCCTACCCAGGTGGAGGATAGAGGAATGCTCAGCAGATATGGTGGGTACGGGTATGGAAAATATCCGGGGCGGACCAAAGCCACCAACAAACGAAAAATCCAGAAGCTTCGGTCTCAAAATAAGTGGACAACTGAAATGGACAACAATTAGATGCATAATTATACTATTGCTTTTCTCCGTAAAGGCATAACACTTGCGGGGGAAAGCTTTGATGTTTCTGCGCAGAGGTTTCATGTTTGACTCATCAGCGTTTGTGTTGGATCGAGAATTACTTTCTTCTCCATTCTTTTCTATCTCCAAATTCTTTCCGCTCGCGATGAGCTACGTATTTTAAGGGTAGTCTTGATCACGAGTATAATACAAAAAAAAAATTAAACAAACGATGATTGAAACAAACGATAAAAAAGCAGCTTGTTTTAGTGTTTTCTCAGAAATCCATGTTCCCAGAATTTAATAAAAGTGGTAAAATGCTAGCGCAATGGTTGTAAAATTGAAAAAAAAAAACTTCTAACGATAGTTGAAAAAAATTCGAAATTGTTGTTTTATGGATTTTAAATTTTAAAAATGGCAACAAAGGACAAGAAAACATTTGTCGGTTTCTTTATATTCGAATCGATAATAGGCAAACATTTGAAATAAATAACAGACGTAGTCCATCTAAATTAATTAAAAAGACAACTACATACAGCAATTTTGAAATAGTAAATGGTTTCCCAGATCTGCTTGCAAACACTTTAGTTGACTGACTAAAATGATACTGCCCGCAAATATGTATTTCGTAACTCTTAGGCCACTTATTTTACTTATTTTAATAAACAAATAGATTTTTGAACAAACTGCGCCATGAAGATGAGCTTAACCTTCTACGAAGACCGACAGATATATGCGCCGCATATGCCGCAGAGTACCTGTGCTGCCCATTGTCTGACCCACCCAATGGGCGAAAGAGAGCAAGACCTAAACACTCATGGATAGCACAAATGCAATAAAAACAGCATTTAAGGTTAGCAGGTGTGAACGCGCTCATAAAAATGTGTTCCCAACGACCGGGTAGCCGGCTGCCGGGTATGTGTGAAATGGGCCTATGTCAGTCATTTGTATTATTCACGCCTCCCAACAATGGGCGTAGACTGAAAATTAAAATCAATCAATTGTTATTTCCTAAGCGTCATGAGAAAAAGCATTAAAAGCGAAACTTATTTCTGAAAAAAAAAAACAGTTTTTTCCTAAAAATGCCCCTTAAAATCAAAACTTTGTATGAAACAAATTAAGCAAATAGTAATATGCTTAATATTTGGCATAGTATTTATTTTTGATTTGGAGTAATTTTTCCAAGTGGGCATTAAAAGTGGGCATGGTCAATATTGCTCTGTACCAAAATTGGCGTTTCTACGCCTTGTCTCACTTGTCCCAAAGGCATTTTGAAAGAAAATGTGAAAAGAGGTTGTCTTACGTTAAAACATTTTGTCTGTGCAATGGAAGAACCAAGCCGAGCACGAAGTTTCAGCCATCTAGCTTGATTTTAACGACATAAAACCTTCACACATACAGACGGAGTGAGAGACGGGCGGACTGGCCTAAGGAATTCACCTGTCGGTCTCGATCATATTTCTTAAGGGTCTTAGGGGCGATAGGGGCTTGTTCTGATTTTTTACTGTGTTGCAAACTATGCATTAAAATTAATATACCCTGGAGGATCAAGTATAAATACAGGGTGTTTCCAAATTCGATGCAAATATTTTGACACAAGATTCTTGGGTATATTTAAAGAAAAAAATTGTTCTACAGTATGGGCCTATCTCAAATTTTGATACCACTTATTGGGAATTTAAGAAAACACCTACTTTGAGGTACCTTGACCCATATTAACACAAATATCTCCGCTAACACTTACAACAGGTACTTCATTTAGGAAATTTTAGAAGAAATAGCACTCCTTTTAACTGCATTAAAATAAAATTGATGACTTTTTTAACTTTCGAGATATTTGCTTTTAAGTCAGATCCTTTTTCCCTGCCCATGACATTTTTTTGACTTTCAAGACACATTTCTGCGAAAAATGCGTAATAAACATATCGGTAATTTTTTTTTTCTAATGCACCTAACAATACTTAATAAAAATTGCTAAGACAAGTTACCCGAAAAATCCACAGATTTTATGATACTTGGGAAATTCCATAGCAGGTAAAATTATGAAAAACTTTTCACGAAGCCGCGACAGGTATAAGGTGGAAATATGATTTGTTACCTACTTTTATAACCGCGATTGACAACAAAAACGATTTTTTGACTATGTATTAATAATTTACGTAGGTTTTAGAGCATGCATTTTTATTAGACTACCTGATAAAAAGGTAATTTCCCTATCATTTTTCTGTTAAATTCCAAAAAGGATTAAGTTTGAGGTTTGTCGCCTAGTTGGAAAATTTACCTAATGTAAATTGTATAAAAGGTTAGAAAACAAAATTTAATCCATCAAAGTCATTTTTGAAGCCGAGGTGACACAACAGTTGTTAAGAAACCCTACTTGAAATGGCATCTTTTACAAACGAAGAATACGCCGATATTACCACGTTTATGGGATGTGCAACGGAAGTTCTTTTAGAGCACAACAAAGATACCATCAGCTTTATCCTAACCGAAGAGTACCTAATCCCCGCGTATTTACAAATTCGTTTCGAAGACTTCGGGAAACGGGATCTGTTTCAACAAGACGACCTAACGCAGGAGCTTTTGCAGGAAGAATTGCAGTTGATGAAAGAATACTGGAAGCGGTTGCAAATGATCCATCAATCAGCATCAGGCGCTTATCCTTGCGATTTAATGTTTCAACACATAAAATTGTTCGTCTCCTGCATACGGAAAACTTGTATCCATACCACCATACACCTGTGCAGGAACTGCTTCCGAGTGATTTGGAGCCGAGACTTGAGTTTTGCAACTGGTTGTTAGAGCGGAACTTGGATGACAACGGTTTTATAAGCAGAATCCTATGGACGGACGAATCTCAATTTTCTAGAGATGGGATTACAAATTTTCACAATCTACACACATGGGCTGCGGAAAACCCACACACAAGGAGAGAGTCATCATTTCAACACAGATTTAGCGTCAATTTGTGGGCAGGTGTTATTGGAAACAACTTAATCGGTCCCTTCAAACTGCCTCCCACACGGAATTCTGCAAACTATCTGGAATTTTTGCAATAATTTAACAGATCTACTGGAGGATGTTCCGGTAACTCAACGAGCTTCGTCATATTTTCAACAGGATGGAGCCCCAGCCCACTTTGTTGGCGAGGTTAAGAATTGGCTGGATGAAAAGTACGCTGGTCGTTGGATAGGAAGAAATGGACCAGTTCACTGGCCTGCAAGATCTCCAGACCTTACAATTATGGATTTTTTTGTATGGGGGAGAATGAAAGAACTTGTTAATTTTACAGAAATATCAACTCTAAATGATTTAGAAGATCGCATTCTCCAAGCCTCGTCACAAGTGAGGCAGGAGTTATTATTAATAAACGTTGACAGCGCAATTCAAAAACGGGCTCTAGCATGCACACAAAATGGAGGAGGACACTTTGAACACCTTATTTGATTGTAAAGTTAACTTAATGAAATAAAAAAAAAAACATAAACCAAACACAAGCATTTTTATTCAGAATAATAGGAATTGAACACTATGAATCCAGTTTTTCATAATTTTACCTGCTATGGAATTTCCCAAGTATCATAAAATCTGTGGGTTTTTCGGTTAACTTGTCTTAGCAATTTTTATTAAGTATTATTAGATGCACTAGAAAAAAAAAATTATTGATATGTTTATTACGCATTTTTCGCAGAAATGTGTCTTGAAAGTCAAAAAAATGTCATGGGCAGGGAAAAAGGATCCGACTTAAAAGCAAACATCTCGAAAGTTAAAAAAGTTATCAATTTTATTTTAACGCAGTTAAAAGGAGTACTGTTTCTTCTAAAATTTAAGTCCTAAATGAAGTACCTGTTGTAAGTGTTAGCGGAGATATTTGTGTTAGTATGGGTCAAGGTACCTCAAAGTAGGTGTTTTCTTAAATTCCCAATAAGTGGTATCAAAATTTGAGATAGGCCCATACTGTGGAACAATTTTTTTCTTTAAATATACCCAAGAATCTTGTGTCAAAATATTTGCATCGAATTTGGAAACACCCTGTATAATACTTTCGTTCAAATTTAATTATTTTGTAAAACCAAACCATATTGGGTATGGTCGAAAACTTTGCATGAACAAAATCTCAGGTTTTCCTAGTGTGATAAATTTTAATTGAAAAAAATTTAACATTCAACATAAGTCAAGTAAGAAGTTTGCTAGTATTGTCCATTTGTTAAATGTGATGGGGTCTTTAAGTTATAAAAGAAATTATTGTAGTCTCTACCCCGGGAATTTGTCTGACGGGATGGTTAGTTCATCAGTGACTCCATCACGCCTTGCTCACACAATTAAGGCTTCGATTTTATCAAGATCTAATAAAATTTCGGACAAAAAACTGTGTAAAGCATATTATGTACGGTATTTTGCCAATTACTTCATTAATGCTGTCTTCTTCCGAAGACAACAAGTTGAAAGATCAAAGACCATCAAGAAATGTTAAAACCGGTGACTAGGTACAAAATTTATTAAAAAATTGAACATTTAAATTATTCAACTAAAAAATTTGATCTTTCTACTTGTTGTCTTCAGGCAGGTTTCGACCATATGCCTTCAAGTTCTGAGGGGTCTAGCATTATTATTTTATCGCGTGACAAACAAATATGCCTCTTTTCCCTATCCTGTGGGATGGGGTTTACATATAAACGCTTCATTAATGCTTGGTTTTTCTTTCCCTTGCAGGTTAGTCTGTTTTATAACTTTTGGAGTCATGTAAGTAAACAATAATATTTTTTTTACCAATAATCAAATCGCAACACATTGATAATAAAATAACATTCTGATGTACATGCTGAGGCAAAAATCATTTTCAAAACGATTTGAAAAAAGCTCAAGCCGTTACAAAAGTGAATCTGCTTTGGTAGCCACAAATAATTTTTTTTCTTACACAATTTTCGTGTCTTAAAAAGTTTCTTACCTTGTTTTTATTATGGGCTGCATAAAAATCTTCAACAGATACCAATCTTTTGGTTATAATATGATCAAGTCATTTAAAAATTAAAGCAAAACCCTTATAAATACCCTTAAATAATCTGTTAATGAAGGACTTAGCTTGATGACTAAATTCATTATGCAACAGGTATTACTACTGCATTGAATGCTTCTGTTTACCCCATGTAACTGTCCCAGTGCATATACACCTCAGTGAATTTTCCCCACATTTCCTGCGTCTTACGTAACTTTCAGAGAAAAATACCTGAAGATGACATGGCTCTTTGTAGTAAAGCCTTATATGTGAAATCTACTCCAGACTACTAACAAGTAGCTACAATTACAAAGTAGATTTTGTTAACTAACTTGTTAATACTTGTTGTTTTGTTAAACGTTTCGCAAAGCCTATACGGAAACTATTGGGATTAGATAGGACTATGGCAATAAGATATAGGACTATGGCCCTGGTTCACCTCGAGCTGTTGCGCAACTCTATTTATTTATTTATTTATGGCAATAAGATTAAATTTCTTTATTATTTTTTTGCAACCGCCCAAAATGTTCTCTCACTGTTCTGCTCCATTTCCGAAATTCTAGAACAAAGCGCAATTTCGCAAAATATTCTTGGAGGAGCCTTTCAGTGTTTTGTTATTGGCATGAACAAAGTTTAAATCCACCCGAGTTCAATGTTCTTAATCCTGTGACTTCCATAAGTTGTCAGCTTGTTTGTCAACATACTTCAGCATAGATATGCCAATCACCATCGATTGTTCGCCATGAATAAGCCTTAACAAATTTTCTGTGAACCCCTTTTCCATGTGGTGAGGCTCGTGACTTTTTCCGAAACCAACTTGACTTGTTATGATAAGTTACCGCACTCGAAGTCCCTGAGGCATTTCCCCTAGGCTATATACAGAAACGTCTAAGAATAACAAGGCAATAAATAGAACATTAAATAGTGCCACTTTAAGCTCTACCCCTTTTTTTGTATCAAAAAAGGATGTTTATTTGTGTTTCGTTCTTCGCATACTTTTTCAAGCAATCCTTTTTAGCAGAGGAATGGCACCCTTGTATATTGGTGTTTCTTCGATATACACACATGAAAAAACTGTAGTAGGTATCGAATGGTTTTTCAGGTTGTGATTTGAAATTTTGAACCCACCCATTTTCATAATCTGGCCTTACAACATATGTGTGCGTATGAAAGCTTATGTGACCTTTCAGGAATTTCAAGCACGCACCAGGGGACCTTTGGATATAGGCACAATGCCGCAGTGTCAGGATTTTTTTTCTTTTTTTTTTGTTCAGAGCAAAATGTTTAAGCTATCGGTATATTTTTTTACAACAAATCTTGGGATAATCAGGGAATAATTGGATCTGAATTTTTCCCTATTTAATCCAGTTCGACATATTGTATTAAAGTGGGTGCGCGTACTTTAAGGATGTCCTTCTGAATGTTAACTGTACACAAAAAACTTCAGACATCTGCTACCTTCGTTTAAAAGTCTATGTCAGGTGAATGGAGGGACACGGTGTTCATTGCCCTACTTGTGTCGTCCTGATGATGGACGGCCACCGGGGATGGATTTGTTAAATAAACAATAAATCTGCATAAACATTTATCGCCAGCAGTATTTGTATTTGTTTTTCCTCATACCTCCCGCGATAGTCGTTGTTGTTTTGTCATTGACAAGCGTTTTTCTTTGGATGGCCCACGCTAAGTAGAGTTGTTTCAAGAACATATTGGATTCTCTTAACGTAGATCCAGCTACCTCAAGGATAAATAGATGGACTATTTTCTCCCTTCTTCTTCTTTTCTTTGGCAAATTATTACTCGGCTTAGATGTGCTCATCCGAAAAATAAACATCACAAGGACGAAAAATAAAAGTGACGAGTGCTTGAAGTTTGATGCTTGTTTTCTTGGCCGTTGACGATTTTTTGATCACGAGGGTTGAATACAATTTGGGGGAGACACACAAATAATATTATAACTCGTAGACACAATTGTATTATCCTTTGGTAGCGTTTTGTAATGGCCTAATAGTATTGCTCTGTTAAGTGTTTTGTGCTCTGACGTATTGTTTGCAAAAATATAATGTTTTTCGTTGAACCTTGCAGGCGTTCAGACAAGTGCTACTCAGGAAGCTAAACAATCGAGATTAAGGTAGTGGGCGCTTGACTTTCTTTTTCGCCTCTTTATTCAAGCGAAATTAATTTTTTAGAGGTGAGGGTCCTCAAAATGCCTACATATTAAAATTATTTGAACTTGTTTTCGTTTAATCTTAGAGTAAGATGGTTGTTTTATCTGATTTCAGATTTTCGTTTTGACTACGCTTCTTTTTCTTTTCTTTTAGGCTCGAGGTTATGATCTGAAGTGATGTATCATGACCGTTTTGGCAACTCTATTGGATTTAGTTTTTAGAAACAGACATTGCTCTTATAGTTTCTCTGCAATGACTTAAAATTTAATATCTAGGTGCATAAACGTTTAAAGTGAAGTTAACAGTCTTCGTTAAATAGAAATTTGAGGTCTGCACATGATGCTTAATTTTAGTTGATTTGAAACGTGTGGCCGTCGAGGATTGGAGCAAGAGACGGGTGACCATACGCTATGTACGTCCCTCTGGGATCTGACACTTACTTGGATTGCACAGTAAATATCAGACGATCCTGGTGCCTGCACGTAGTTTACATTTTTAGACTCATCCTTCTAACAGCTAGAACAGGGCATTACAAGTAAGATGTTTTGAAATATCAATGCACTCGAACTTTAACTATAATTACTCTTGCCTCAAGCCTCATATCCTTTGAGGTTGCTTAAAGCAGCCTTAGGTTTCCTGTACTCGGTTTTACAGACCTAGTCCACACTTTGTTGTCGACAACGGTAAGGCAATTATTGATGTACGCTCCCCATTGTAGATGTACAGTGTTCCGGCTCCATCTGCTTCGTTCACCGTCCATAAGGAGCAGTAGTATATAGGAGCAATATATGAGGAGCACTGATGGCTGATGCTGCAGCTGCTCTACTTTGCCATCTCTCCTAAGAGGGCTCAAATTTAGGTTTTGACATGGATCATTTTTGTCCATCTGCCATAGATGACGCAGCTCACGCAGTCGTTTTGTTTTGACTCTTTTGGTTAGGTTAGGTCAGTGTCCAGTGTACAAATGCTTTGTCTGAATTTAGAGGAGTCTAAGAAAGACAAAATCCCTAACAGTTCCGAACTTTGACAGTTGAGCGGCCATAATGTTGAAGCGAAATCTGTCAAGTTGAATGTTATTTATTAAATCTGCTCTGCCAAATCACTAAGGACGGATATACCGTTCCACACCACGTGCAAAAGATGAAATTGTATTATCAAACGGGTGGGTTTGCTCGGGCAACGTTTCGAGTGCTTCGCCCATTTCACGGTCGAAATTATCGTCCCACCGAGAGGGTTTTTCGTGGTGTTGTAGAAAAATTTGAGTTCACTCTTCACTTCAGTAGAGTTCAGTAAACGATGAACCAGCGACCGCAACCGCACTTTGCCGAAACGCAAGATTTGTAGGAACCATCGCCAGATTCCGTGAGTTTATGCAGGAGAATCCGAGACTGTCGACTTCGCGTAGAAGTCATGACTTTTGCTTTTCAGAGATTTTTCGCAAAATTTAACTTTTTGGATTCCCTCATTGACGGCTATACCCGCATTTGCTGCATTTTTATGAACGCTTCACTGACATCACGCTGTGTTTTGATTATGTCTTTGTTACAAGGGGAGCTAGGAAGTAAAGCCCAATGAAATAAAGCCCCAAATTCAAAATAAAATAAGACCCTTATATTGTCTAATATATAGGAAAGCTAATAAAAAAGCAGACAGGGAATTGCAGCGGGCAGCATGCCCCCCATACATATTGAAAACTTGCATATATGTACACAATCTCGCACCCCTCCGAATTCGACGAGTGGCCCGGCGCGGTGGCCGGTCCCCCTTTCATAGTGAATAGTACAATGTAGAGTTTCCTCCTTATGAGATGAGAAGGCAATAAAAAATTGCCTTTATATTATTGTATTGACTGATTTAGATGTGCTTATATAACTATTTTGTGCTTATTTTGATCGAGACCGACAGGTGAATTAATTAAGCCATGTTCGTATGTATTCAGTTTTGAGGTATTTAAAATCGAGCTAGGAAACTGAAGCTTGCAGTGCTGTTTGCTTTTGTTTTCAGACAAGATTTTGTTTTCAGACAAAGTGTAATAATTGAGGGTTCGCCCACGGCCACGCCCAGAAAGAACTTGAATGTCAGACATACTCGGGCATACTTGGGTCCAATTTTATCATTGCAAGTGACTTTAACGCGAAGCATACTTTTTGGGGTTCACGATGCAATTCAATAAGAGGCAGATTACTGTGCAAAAACAGTATGAAACGTGGGGTGGACTTTTTCTCCACGGGTAAGCCAACATATTGGCCAACTGACAGGAATAAAAAGCCTGACCTTGTCGACTTTTTCATCGCTTAAGGGTATCCCAAATACCTTACGCGAATCGAAAAGTGTTATGATCTTTGCTCAGAACACTCAGGAGTTATCTTGAAGATGGGTGGAAGACTGGCGAAAATAGAAATAGCTCTCAGATTAGCTAGCAAAAACATGAACTGGGACGCCTTCAGAAAGGACTGTAAGGAGGGTGTTGGCTTGAATGTGCCATTGAGAACTCCTTTCGAGTTAGAAACCGCAGTTGACAAATTCATTGAAGCAATTCAGAGCGCTGCTTGGAACAACACTTCAACCCAAAAGAACGCAGTTAGCACCGACGGGCATGTACGCACAACATATCCGCTCGAAATCGAAAAATTGATTCGTGAAAAGAGAAGAGCGCGTAGGAGATGGCAAGGCACGAGGGCTCTACCAGTCAAAACCCTCTTGAACCACCTCTCTAACAAACTGAAAGGAATGTTTTAAGATTTTAAAAATCGTGAGACCACCGAATACCTTGAAGGCTTGTCGGCTGATAGGAGCTCAAATTACTCGCTGTGGCAGGCAGTTAAGTCTATTAAGAAACCTATAATCCACTCGGCACCAATAAGAATAGCTAACGGCGAATGGGTAAGAGAAGACAAAGAGAAAGCAAATTCGTTTGCTGAACATTTAGAAGAAACATTCAAGCCTTTCGACGGTCCGCAGTTGGCTGACCTTCTAAACCACAACGCGGAACATGAAAGCTTTAGAATGAAAAAAGTTCCGTTAGTTAAACTCCGACAGACAATAAGCAAACTTAAAAATAATAAGGCCCCGGGTTACGTACTGATCACTGGCGAAATATTAAAAGAACTACCAAAAAAGGCACTAGTCAAGCTACTTTATATGATAAACGCTTCTCTTAGACTTCTATACGTTCCAAGGCAATGGAAAGTTGCTGAAGTCATTATGATTCCAAACCAGGGAAATGTGCAAATGATAAAAAATCTTATAGGTCCATATCACTTCTGCCGATAATATCGAAAGTATTCGAGAAAGTTCTGCTGAAGCGATTACAACCAATAATTGCAGAAAGACGCTTGATCCCGAATCATCAATTCGGTTTCAGACCTAACCATTCCACCATAGATCAAGTCTACAGAATAACGCATGAAATTGAAAAAGCCTTAGAAGGGAAAAAAATATGTTCAAGTGCTTTCCTCGACGTATCGCGCAAGCCTTCGACAAGGTATGGCACGAAGGCTTGAAATATAAGCTACGGCAAAACTTGCCGGAAGACATGTTTAAAATATTGGAAAATTATCTTGAAAGCAGACTCTTTCGTGTTAGGTGTAGTAGTGAATACTCGAGTTTCAAGCAAATTCGGGCTGGCGTACCCCAGGGAAGCGTCCTCGGTCCGACCCTGTTCCTGCTCTACACAAGGGACATACCTCTAGATGACGAGACAGTCGTGGCCACGTTTGCGGACGATACGGCCATCCTGGCAACAGGTGAATCAGTCGAGTCATCAACGAGAAACCTCCAACGAGCTTTGGACAGAATTTCTCATGATTTCTGTCCAACGCCTTTAACACATTTTCTCATGATTTTAACGAAACTAGAGTTAATTGATTTTAATTTTCAGCCCATGCACATTTTTGGGCCATGGCCAATGCAAGCAATTGACATACAGTACATGAAGTCAGGCCAAAAAAATTTTAAATTTGGTGTTAACGGGTAAAGAGGTACGGGTATTTAAAAGTTCGTTACAGACATTTACTTACTTGTAATATTAATATTATAACGCTAATTTTTCTTGGTAATTTCTGATCAAAATTCTGCGTACGTCCTTGGACGACACGGTTATTTTTGCTATTGGTACGACAGTTGAATTTTGCCTTAGACAAATGCGACTAGACTAAAAGCTGGAGAGACTAAGCGAGACTAAGTCTACGCATGTAAATTTCACGTGTAAAAAGATATACAACAAACCTATTGTTTATTAAAACGCTAACCGAATGTATCGTTGCTTATATTAGGAAGCGGCCCCTTTGGAAAAACCATAAAATTAAATTTAATATTGAAAGGTAAAAAATCTATTGTTGTTATAGCACCATATTCAATGAACCAAAATATCTAGGAATCATGCTTGTAACATACAGGTTAAAAAAAAAATGCGACGAGCTCGCAAACTGGCTACTAAAAAGAATTGGCTTATCGGTAGATGTTCGAAACTTAGCATATTCATATAACAAACTGCTTTTGAAAGGGCAAGTGCTAACGCGTATGGACGTACGTTATTCAACTTTGGGATTGTACTAAATAAAGCAAAATTATCTATTTTAGAAAATCTTCAAAAAGTAGACACTGAAATAAATCGTTAATGCTACATGGTAAATAAAAAATAGGGATCTACACCGAGATCTAGGAAATCACAGCTGTGACTGTAGATATTTTCGCGGAAATTGCAACCGATCGCATTTCTTGCTCGACGATTACAACAACGACAGAGACTGTTAAGTTATAAATAAACCCTGATCTTGAACTGGGTTTTATACCAATTTGGTGATTGTTCCAAAATTGAACTTATTTCGTTTTAGCGATTGTCAAAAAGTCAATTCGGCCGTTATTTGCCATTTTAAAAAGAAACAAGGGCAGATTTTGGATGTGGTCTTATTTCACGTCATCACACGCGTAATTTTGTACTTGTGATCATTACTGTTTTTGCGGCGAGATATCTGCCACTAAGCGTTGAATTTTATGAATTTTATTTTCCTTGAGAACTAAAGCTTTAAAAATTTAAAAACGGTTGTATTTATTGTGGTTTTTTAAAGACTAGTTAACGCTTTGCTAGAACCTTCAGTTTTTTCGCTAACAAAAACATCTGGGTGAAACCTTCCCTCTGAACACAATGAGTTTTGTTTCGCGGATATTTTTTATTTACATCCTGTTATTCTCTGTAACTTGTAGCTCACGCCAACAAACGTTCAGCATATAACTTACCCACGCTTAAATGAAAAACCGGCAAATAATAATTTAATCAAATCATTATTCCAAAGCCCAAGTCATCATCACTCAATAATCATCTCCTCTATATCAATCGTCGCAAATTTTAATGAACCACTGAATGAGTTCACAACAAAAATTTCCACACCCAACGCAAATTGAACGAAAACCATAATAAATTGCCGCAGACTTCGAAGGACCATTTGAATCAATATTTATCATCTGGATAAACAAATTGGAAAACAAGCACACGCACAGCCCTCTCGAAGCAGACCAAACAGGTCGAAGAGGCAGCAACACACATCTCGGAGGAGGATAATTAATAATAATACGATGATTTATAGTCAGTCGCTAGCTAAAGCCCCTACAATAAAGCAGTTTAAGCCATGTCCACCCTTGTTCTATCGGGGTGCCTACCCTCAAGCAGAAAATATCGTAAAATTGATCGATATCGATGTAATGTAAACATGGGTTAAGGAGTTTTGTCAATCATATTGCGGGTCACATAGAAGCGGCTCGGCGTTATTATCCTTTTTTATTATTTATTTTATGTAAATTCCTCCACACATTCTCGTGTACACACACAATTTGTGTGTGGCCCTTGGGAGCATAGGCTTACAACAGCCAACGCAGCGGTGTGTGGATAGAACAATGTCCTGATGTCATTTCCTTTGATTATTGATCAACCGAAACAAAACTGTTTGTCCGCCTACGCGCCGTGTGTGGTGATGGTGACCCGGTCAATAAAATTTAAAGCCTTTGCCAGGCATTCTGTCTGCGTGCAAAGCCGCTTTAGTACGACACTTCCGAGTGCATACATTCCAAGTGGGCACCAATATACTTTGGATATCCCAACGACAACAAGGGTGTCGGTGAGAAAGGAAGCCTGTCAGATAATCAGGATTTGTCGAAAGTGTCAGTTGGTTCCATTTTGTTGCTGTTTTCAGGCAAAGCTGCCAAGGCATTACACTTAATTACGCTATCGATTGAATATTGAGAGTCATGGACTTAAGAACAGAAGGCTATCTTTGCCCGGCCTATGGCAGCCGCAATGTAAAGTGTGTGGGCAGCGTGGGAATTGAAGCCCTTACGGCATCGTTGTGGAAATTGGGTTCGGTTGACTTAGGTATTTAAAAGTATTTTATTGCCACTTTCCAATGCGGTTGGTGTGAGAGGAGGACTGTCTAAGCAAACTCCCTTGGCAATTTTAATATCTCGCAAATAATTCCTGCAGTTGTTCGATGTGTGGCATTTAGGAACCGAATGAACTGAGAAATGAGAATGGCATTCTGATGCCATTTTTGTGTTTGATAGTAGAGAAAAGGTTAAAACATTACAACTACAAAAAATTGTTTTAGCTTAAAACATTTCCTAAATTTCTGTCGTTACTGTAAATAGTTAAAAGTGGTTTAAAATTAAAGTCAAATTCAAAACTTAAATAAAAATTAAGAATTAAAATGTTTGGTCTTGCTACGAACATGTGGGGAAACATTGAAGTTTCAAGTCTATAATGATAGGTCAATCTGATAATATCCCGGGATGCTGCTTACGAGTTATATAGCTTCCTATCTTACCTGAGGTCAATAGTTCATTTATGTAGAAGTAGAAGTAACCGAAAAGGGAGAGAATTATAGATTTACTTTGTCGAAGCAAGTTTATAAATAGACCACATTGATTATCTCTTAAGAGAGAATAGCTCTCATTTGAATGTCAACAGGCTTTTCTATTAAATTAAATAAAACGATTGCTGTACAGGACGATAGCTTATTTCAAATTTATAGAATTATTTTCCGAAAAGATGAAAAACATTTGTGCTATTGTGCTAATATGAATAGGAAAATAAAACAGTTCTGAAGTTATATACAGAGAAAAAACAGTAACAGTGCAGATTTTTTTGTAAAATAAAACTGCTTGTATTGCACTTAAGCTTTTTGAATATTTGTCCTAAATCTTATTTAAAATCAAATCGTAATCGAGGTGCAGATGTTTGCACAATGCGTATCAGAAGTTTATTAATAAATTAGTCAATTAATGTTATAGTGCTTTTCACTAACTCCAGCTAAACGATGAAGAACTCTCACTGCAAAGTTTTCAAGATCATCACTTTTGTACCGCTCTGTGTACAGCTGAACAATTGATCTATTCATTTAATACACAGATAAAAAAACTCAAGATGAAGTAAAGGTTTTAGTATTTATACCCTATTCCACCGGAATAAAGTATATTAGTTTTGATAGGCGAAAATGTAGCATAGAGAAATAATAATGGAACACTCCCAAGATCTTAAAGGCAGATGATTCGAATGACATACAACGAATTCTCATTCGACTGAGCCATGTCCTTCCGTCCGTATGTCACCAATTTTTAGGCCTTAAATTTTGAGCTAGAAAGTTGAAATTTTGTACGTAAGCTCTCTGTCATCCGAAGCAATGCATGTGGTAAAATTTTTGAAATTCGCCCACAGTCGGTCAAATTGTTGTGGTAAGCTAAAATTCAAAATTAAGCATTCCTTATAATCGTTAGATAAAAAAGTAAAAACAAAATCGGCAGACCGGCCCTAGACCGGCGTGGCATCGATCTAAAAAGTAATCGTTTAAATGCAATTTTTCAATATTTTTCTTTACATTTGAAAAAAATTTACTCAATTGCAATACAGCAAATACTTGGTTCTACATTTTGTTTACGCAAAGCTTGGACCACGCCCACATTTAGAAGCAGAATTCAAGAAAAACCTAAAATTTTCCAGAAAAAATGGGACTGCTTTTAAACCATACTAGGGAAAGAATAGGAAATAAAATTTAACAAATAAAGTACACCGGGCACTATTCTGGATTTCGTTCATACAAGGTTTTTAGCCACGCCTATCTTTAGAAGTCAATTTTACAAAATTATTGAATTTGAACCAAAAAATTACATTTTTGCGTATATTTCAGCCACAAAATTGGATATTTCTATACTTATATTGAATTTTAGTTATAGAAGCTGGACATGCCACGTCCCTTTTAAAAAATAAATTAAACGAAACCTTATAAGGAATTAAATATATTTTTTTTCCAGTAAAAATGATGCATGAATGCTAACGAGACGGGGATGTAAAAAAAAATATACGAGTGGAGAATAGGAATGGAAAGGAGAATAGGATTGAAAAGAAGAATAGAAGTGGAAATCAGAATAGAAAACGAAAGGAGAATATGAATGGGAGTAGGAATCGGAATAGGGTATACCGCGGTCCGTTACAGTTGGATCGAAGCTATTACATACGCTCTACTGCACCTATTCACTGGTTTTTTCTAAAGTGTTTTGAAATTGCAAAAATGTATGAAAAAACGTTTTTTTTTGTATCAAAAATCGTGAATTATCTTCGGATCCTGCCAAAAACATACGAACTTGTTACTTTGCAAATACCGCGATTTGGTACCGAAACTTCCGAGAGTTTTCGTTTCAGTCTCTTGTGTCGTCATGGCAATAAGAAACCTGTTCGAATTTAGTTGAAGTAAAAAAATGCGTTGGCAAGATTAAAAAATTAAAAAAATGGTAAAGAAAAAACAGGATAAGAACTGGTATTTATTTTCAAATCCTGTGCGCTCAAGATTTTGGGAAAAAAATGCTGAAAAATAATTGCTTTCACTCACAGAAAGTTGAAAAGTTATAAAACAGGATTAAAAAAATATACCAGTGCCTACTTTCTATTCAAATTCAAACAAAACGTGGATACTGTGGTATGGATAGGTCTTTGTTTCTGTTATGTTTTATTTTATTAAACTCAACATAAGCTTGTTATATTGTTTATAGCTAAAATAAATTAAGCCATTTTTTTTTTTCAAATCCGACCCAGGGTATATTAGTTTTAATGCAAAGCTTATAACACCGTGAAATAATGACCGTAGACCTCTCAGACCTTTTAGAGATGTGATCGAAACCGACAGGTGCATTGATAAAGTCATATCCGTCAGTCCGTTTGCATGAGTGAATGTTTTGTGAATGTTTTAGGTCTTCAAAATCCAGCTAGAGAGCTTAAAATTAGAATACGACTTGGTTCTTATGTTGCAAACATAACGTGTTAAAATTGGTTAGATCCACCGGCCACGCCCTCTATTGGCTTCAATGTGAGACAACCTCTAATTCACATTCTATTTCAAAATACCTTTAAGTTTTGATGTATCGAAATTGGGGTTAATACCTTTAGCACGACATAAATAAGGTGCTCACCCCATCGGCCATGGCCTTTTTACTGTGTTACATCTTCAAAAACTTGATGTTACATCTTCAAAAACACACTCTAAATCGGAAAAATATATGACATATATTGAAGATTTCATTCTCTAAGTTTGCGTTATAAAATGTTTTCAGCTGCTTACACTTTAAGGGGGCATTTTTAGGAAATACAGGAGCATTTTTAGGAAATAAAATGTTTTTTGGCTTAAATTTTCGTTTCTAACGAAATAAGTTTAAAAGATTTTTTTCTTAGTCCACGCCTACTGATGGGCGTGGCTTCCAATTAAAAATTTAGGCAAAACAACTTCAAGATTTGGTGTTGCTGGGTAAATAGGGTCGGGTACTTAAAAGTTCGTAACAGACTTGTTCTTATTACTGCATTTAGACTTGCAGTTATTACTGCAATAAGATTTTCTGTTTATTTTTCGCAATTTTGGCTTCTCAGGGGTATTTCGGGGTATTTCTGGATTTCTGTGAGTTTAAGGATTGTGGTTTCTCAGGATTTTGGGCCTATGAAATTATGCCCGCCTCCTGGAACAGGAGTAAAACATTGAGCTCAAGAGAAGATTTATTTTGAAAAACTTTAATTTCAATCGCAACTGGCAAAAAAACGATTCCAAACCCTAAGCTTTATATTATTAACAAACATTTTATACAATGTTAATGCTGACAATGGTAATCTCAACTTTCTGCAAAAGCCGACAGACAGCTCCGTATATGACTTCATACTTGACGCTCAATAACCCACCGAACTACCATTGTATATTAATAACTCCATGATATTTGCAGGGCACCTGTTTCATAAGTGGATTATAAGCTGGATGATAAAGGGAGTCTGCGGGAATTTCATGCTGGTTTTCGGGTAAAAATATACTCGAGGGTTGACCTTCCGCTTCCTCCCTTGTTAACATAGGGGACATCTACAAACGAAATCATATAAAGTTGTACGCGTTCTTCGCCTTTTCGACAGTGCGACATAGAAAGCTCTCTTTTAATGACTATGGATATTTCATGTACAATAATATCGAAGCCTTGAGGGCTTTTTACGAAAAAAACACTTCGTGCGTCTGGGATGGAATGAATATATTCGAGGAATTCCATGCAACGATGGGTGTGAAGTATGGATGTGTATTGAGTACATTACTATTCATTTTGCCTATAAAAGACATTACCGATCAAGTTACGTGGGGAAATTGAAATAAACTAAGCTCCAATACCAGCTCTTACGTTTGCTGATGCCATCGTCTTCCTCCCGGAAACGGTCGTCTAGTGCTCAACATTACTGACTGGCGGATTATTGCGAAATGTTTTACCAGTCGATGAACTCATCCAAGTCCAAATAATGATTTAAAATCGGTCGCGAGGGCGGAAAATATTCCACGAAATCGTGCGGGAACCCGAATATCTCGTTGTCCTGAATACGCCTAACTTAAATATAGAAAACATGCTTCTGCAATGCATATCACTTGCAAGAGTAATTTGTTCAGTTCGAATTTGTTGCATTAATTACAGGAGCGTCAGCCATAAATCGAAGAAATATTTCGTGCTACAGCGATATCTATGAGTAACATACTATTCTACGCTGCGAAAGTTTTGAGAAATTGCCTCGTTACGTTATGAGCAGACTTTCAAGATAACCAACTAGTTCACCTAATAATATGCTTCTAACTATACGAATACCATGAAATTACATTTGGACTATGTTCGGAAAGTAATAGGAATGAAGGAGGACAAGTTGCCCAAGGTTGTTCTCACCCACATGCTGCGATTTGGAGAAAAATGTGGTCAAAGTTTGGTATGCATTTGAATGCAACTGGAATACTTAATTCTCACCGAAGGAACTTCCGTTCATTTAGGGCCGGTTTTTCAGTACTGAGCTAAGCCCTGCTTAAACCAAGATCTGTTAATCCCGAACAATACGAGTACGGAGTTAACCCAGCGAGCGGTTTTTCAGTGCAGAGTTAACTGCGCCAAGAAGGTTGTCAAAATCTTCGACTCTCGAAATTATAGACTCTCCAAGCTCTCACTTTACATAGAAAAACACAGGAATAAAGTTCGAGTTATTCTCAAATGTAATTTTTCACAGAAACGCGCAAATCAACTGACATTCCACGTAGAAAAAACCTTCACAGATGTTCATAGAGTTCTCCAGAGATGATCCGAGATTAACTCAAAAAATTGGTGAATTAAGCCGAGATTAACCACAGACCTTAGTTCACTGAAAAATTCATTTCTGGGGCTTATCTCAGCTTAACCCGGAAAGTCGGATGATCTCGCACTGAAAAACCGGTCCTAAGAGGAACAAATTTAGCAACTTGCTTAAAAAAGCAAGTCACAGAACCTATGAAAAGTACGTTACTGAAGCTTAAGCCTCGAACCACAGGGAGTATTATAAATTCCTGGGTCAGCACAAGAATTTATAATAGTCGCTGGGGTTCTATACAAAACAAGAGTCGAGTTAATAAAGTTTATGGCCAATATGCGACTTCAACGAACGAGAAGTTGTGAATATTTACTCACAACTTTGAATATCGTTTCCCCACTGTCTTAGTTTATATTATTTGATTCACTCAAGCAGCTCAAAAAATCATATTTTAAAACCATATTCCAACTTAGTTTAATACATCATCCACCTAGAGGTTATACCTAATCCAACCTTTCCCATGCTCTCACCAGAAAACACGATATTCGCATTTTCGACAACATTAACAACTCAATTAACACTGTCAATCTAGCCACAAACTATGCCCTTAATTTGGTCCACATTGTGAAAACCTCAACTGCCTACATTACAGATTACTAGCAACCGGATTATGGCCTCCGAACTCCGAACAGCCTAATTAAAAGGTGTACGATGTCAACAACTTGTTCCTTGTCACCCCACAAGAATACAAAGGCATGACTCTGTGCCCTGCCTGCCTGACTTTCTCTATGAGGTCGTGCAACCTACAGTGAAAATAAAAAAAGTCAGCGACAACAACAGGCGAAATCACCGTCCGCCCTCCAATTTGTATTATCCATCAACCCCCATGTTGTGTGGTGTGTTTGAGAATATTCCTCATGCTCAGTTCCAGGAAGGCAGTGCTACTCCCCGAGTAATAATGCCCTCTAATCCACAATTGTTTTTGGAGAGCAAACTTCGCCCTGCTGTGACGAGCAACAAAACGCGAAGAAAACTACAATAAAGGACCTAATAACAATAATAGACTTGTTGCACTCTTATCGACGGTAACTGAGAGCTTTGGCTGTATAATACGGACAAATGTAACAGCAGGGGGTGCTTGTATATTCCATTTCTACCCATATCTACTTATGAACGATGGATAAGAGTCATGTTTGTTGAAAATAAATACAAGTCTGTGCTTCCTTTTTGCCGTATCCGTAGAATTCCTTCGTGCAGGTCTTGCGTCACAAAAAGGACATCAAAATATGACTTCAATGAGGAAGCGAAATATTCTAGTATAAAATCTTGAACATCTATTCGAATACGAGCTGGCAAATTTAGTTTTGACTTTGTTGGCTCCTGAGAAAACCCGAAACATTGTTCTCCGAACATGGTGGGCATGGGAAAATATTAATTATTGTAAAATGTTTAATGAAAAAACTTTTCTGATTTCACAGGTTTTCGGAACGTGTGTGTGGGGGCTTAAATTCGTTGCCTGATGGTGGGGTTATATATTTTACTTCGTCAAGGGTGTGCTGCATATGTACTCGTATGTTGTGACGTAGGTTGAGTTCATTATGAATATTAATTAGTGTCGTGCATATAAAATATGTAACAAGGCGCAATTAACTTACAGAGTGGCTACAAGACAAATGGGAACGGAGTGAAAATATTTACATTCGGCAAAAAAAAAATAACTTTATAGCAGAGTTGAGACTGAGTAAATGAAACCACTGGAATTGCAGGAATGACATGTCGACACCTTTAAACATTTGGTTGTTAAAATTTATATGAAGACATAATAGCTGGCAGATGTATCTCCCGGGAGTTTACACACGCAACATATTATTTTTTTTATTATTGAAAATAGCGTTTTTCACGTTTCGGTGGCGTATACGTGACATTTTTTTACAGGTTTGTAGTACATGGTGTTTGCAGGTCAGTACATTGTTTGCAATTTTTGTGAGGTTATGACATACTCTAATTTATTGAATTCTAGATGTCATTGATTCTTGATGTTTAATTGATTCGTTTGTAGATATCAACGTAATAAAAATCAGGTAATTTGGAGCTTTAGGATTTCCCTTAACAGCATTGGTTTTGACACATAAACCGCAGTTAAATAATAATAAAAAAAATATTTGAATCCGACATGTTACATGACATTGATGAGCCGGAAGTAAAAAATAGGGCACATTACTTCTTTGTGTTGGTTGTGAAGAATTGTCTTGTCCAGGCCAAGAGCCATCCAAATAATGTAAGGAAACACTTAAATCTCAACAAAAGGCATTGGTACCGCTAAGTCAACTTAGCGGTTAGTTAGTGCTCTGTTGGGGGAAATTTTAGGCAAGCCTAATTAATGGCAACCCGCAGAGCAAGAAAGCAGGATGTAAATATTTGATTATTTTGAAGCAATAAGCCACCTTTCGCGGGTGGCCATTTCCACCAGACCAACACAATGAAAAAAAATCGAATGATGGTTTGCTTGAACCAGTATTCAAACTTAATATAATTTTTAATGGGCTTTCTGGTCGTTGTTTTTTTTAAATGCGAATTAAAAAAAGAATTTAATATTGAAAGGTGAAAAATTACAACATTTTACAATATTCTACCAACATTATTATAACCGCTAGTCATGTGATCATTTCAAAATCTGCCAGGCGAACATCGTCTGGAACGTTAATATTATAATGATGCTAACATTAAGCGACAACTCTTCTTAAGGTTTCCCATAAGAGAACAACTATCTAAAAAATAAACCAAAAGTCTCCAAACACACAAGTGTGCTACCAATACTGCGAGCTATATAAACTTCCCAGTATTATTTTTAATTAATTAATGTAAAAAATTTTATTCAATTTTTTCCGACGTTTCGTCGATTATTTGTTGACTTCCTAAGGGATTTTTAATTATCAATTTATCTAAAATGCTCTAATATTTTTTTTAATATTTCAATAAGGTTTTCTATTTGCAATTAAAGTTTCCATGCAGCGTTACAGCATTAAATTAACACGAACATTTAAATTAAAAAATAGAACGGAATAAATAAACACGAAAATTAAATTCGAAGTTAAGAAATTAAAAAACATTAGCTACACAGATAATACAGTCGAAACAGTATTTTGATTTGATTTTCATTTTGGCAAAAATTAACTTTAACGAAAATGCACGAATTTAAATATCTTATCAGGAAAACTCTGAATAAACAAACTCTGAAGTAATTATTATTGAGAGTAACTGCAAAATGCACAAAATGTTCTCCTACTCATTGTACTATAGTGTACTGATATAGTCTATATATATACTATAGTGTACAATATAAAACTTGCATAACAGTTTTATTGAAAATTAAGCATTAATCTCGTTAACGAACAACGTGCGCATGTATTCAATTGAATTACAAATCAAGCAAATTCCTGAAGGACTTAATTAATACATATTAAATAATGTTTCGTGGGATGCCAGTATGACGCACCTAACTAACTACTACGTCAGTTTTGCTTGCCTTAAAGTTCCACCTCTGTCATCTAAAAAACAAGATTTGTTCTTTTTCACGGTCCCTACTTCCGGGAGTGTCTGACGGTCTGAAAAACCCTCCAAGAGTAACATTTGTTCCGAAAATTTTTTCAAATAAGTGCCCTTCATTTTTAGCTAAACATGGAGCATACATGGTTGAAAAGTTGCCACAGTTTAACACAGCCAGCTACGCTACATTAAGCACCGAGACTCAGGTGGCGCACGCAAGTGGAAGGGGACCTCAGCCAACTCCGCGTGCGAAACTGGAGACGGCTAGCTAGAGACAGAGCTGGCTGGCGAAGCTTGTTGGCTGAGGCCCAGGTCCACCCCGCACTGTAGCGCCACCTTAAGATAAGCTACGCCACATTTATGCCTTAAAACAATGTTTTGTTATATAAGGAGAAGCAAGAACAAGAACTTTGTTACTTAAGTTAGTCAATTAGATAAATTCCAAGATTCAGACAAATTTTGTCTCTCTGAATAACCTTCCCCCACCATAGGTAAGGTGCTTAATCTTTAAGTGCTATATCTGTTTCAAGTAGTTACGCCTCACTGACCAGTGAGTGGTAAGGTGGTGCAAGACAATTAATAATATTTATTATTAATTAACATAATATTTTATTAAATCTAAATATCGATTCTAGCTCTATCTTAGCTAGAAATATCGTAGTCACTAAAATTTCTTTCATTGATGGTATTAATACTCTTACGTAGGGGTACTGCTATTTTTAAGGAGTTTTTATTAATTAAATAACAAAGGAGAGAATATTTGGGATCTATATATACTGTCGTATCGCATGAAAGAACGCTACAAAATCAGAAGATTAAAAGAGAACGCTGATCAAGTCTTGATACATTCTTAGATTCAAACAAGGCTAAATTTACAGAGATGTTGGTAGTTATAACATAGTTAGTAGCAAGTAGGTAGCTTAAGTTTACTTAATGTCATGGTAATAATAATAATTCAAACGATATTTTCAAGTGTTTTGGGACTGTTTTCGCATTTTATCCTTTAGTGAAAGTTTTAATGCTTTCCTTAGTATTGAGTGTGATGCAACATGCGATTATAGAAGATATATTGAAAGCACTGATACGTTTTAGTGTTTAATTGCTGAGCATTAGCACTTAAAAGACGAGGAAGGATGATGATAAAATCTTAAGTTAGCGAAACCCAGTAATAGTACTTGGCAGGTGAACAGCATTCCGTCTGCCGCGTATACTGCAGCTCACTGACTAGAGTTAGAACGCAGCTCAGAATTGATGGATTCCTTATAAAAAACGAAGTTAGCAAAAAAAAACTCCACAATATTTATGTTGTTCATTAGTTTAAACGCTTTGTAAGATTCCAGAAGGAAGAGTCCAACACGAATATAAGAAGCAACTAAAATAAACAAAATTTGTTTCTTATATCCGAGTTGTTCTTTTATAAAAGCACGTTTATAGGAAACAAAGTTTCTCATATGAAGAAAAAAACTTATATAAGAAACAAAATTTCCTATATGAAAGGTCAACAAAACGCAAACACGATTTGGCAGATACATATTTTGCGTCTCTTGGAGATGTGTTCGCATGGTTACAAATTCAACCGAGCCGTTTACATGCACACTTGCACTGAGAAGCGGTATACTTGCATAGCTGAACTTAAATCAATTTCAGAGAAGAAAAAATGCATGTTTCTTTTATGCATTGATTTTTGTTTTAAATTGTTGATCTTGTGAATGAAAGATTGTTTCTTTTATCCTATTTTTTCCAATAAACGTATTTCTTATATCAGCTCCTTTTTATATAGAAAAAAAATTAAAAAACACAGTATTACCGTATGTGTTTCTTTTAAGCGATCTTTACTTATATGAGTATTTCTTATATCCGTGCTGGTGTATAGATACCAAACAAGAAATTGGTATGATAACTATTGACCAACAAGCCCGCATAAAGAGAGCGAAGGAAGGGAAGTATAAGATATTAGGAAATTTTTTCTCTCGACTGAGCCGAGTTTAATTTTGGAGTTGTTTTATCAATAGTGGCTCATTATTCGGTTCATAAAGTTCTGTAATTCCACATTTAGAAAGCGGCACAGTGAAATTTTTTTTTTTTTTTTGAATACTAGGATGGACGGAGACTTAAACTCCAAAATCTTTCAAAGATACCAATACGCCCACTATAGCAGGTACATAATACCGAAGTAGCCGATATTGGTTATGCCCGATTTCCACGTGCTAAAAAACCACCCATTTATGAGAGACACTATGAAACTGCCAGAACGCACTTCATAGTAGTAAATTTTCGCTCTCTCATAATACTTCTTGACTACAACTAAGTTAACTTAACAAGTAGTTTACGCTTCCATAGTGTTGATCGCATTGGATAGGTTGCTTTCCAGTGAATGCACCTACTAAGCCGTTCATTCATGCGGCTTCACCCTACGTCGCTAGATCGAAGGGTCTTGTTCTTTGTAGTCGTCGCTCGTTGTTAACATCGTTAAGAGTCTCGTTTAGAGTACGGATCATTTCATTGTTGCAATGAACATGAAGGCGAGCATTTAGCTTTCGAGCGAAGTTTGTTACTTCTTCGCCCACGGTAGCTATTCCTAAATCTCTGTGAATATCGCTATTCCTAATATACCATGGAGCATTCACAATTGCTCTTAGTGTTTTGTTTTGGAAAGTCTGCAACATGGGCATGTTGCTCGGCTTGGTACAACCCCAAAGTTGTATACCGTATGTCCAGGACGGCTTTAACACCTGCCTGTACAAGAGCAGTTTGTTATATGTGCTTAATTTCGAAAATCTTCCGATAAGCCAATACATTTCCCTGAGCCTAATCTCGAGCTCGTCACGCTTCTTCTTTACGTGTGGTTTCCACCTTAGTTTAGCGTCCAGTGTCATCCCTAGATACTTCGCTTCATTTGCATAAGGTATTTGTACAGAATTTATGAACAGAGGCAAATTGTTAACCCTTCTGTAAGTGAAATTCACATTCGTAGACTTGTTCTCGTTAAGAGCGATTCGCCAAGTCTTCGTCCAGACACAAATTCTGTCCAATGCTCGTTGGAGGTTTCTCGTTGATGACTCGACTGATTCACCTGTTGCCAGGACGGCCGTATCGTCCGCAAACGTGGCCACGACTGTCTCGTCATCTAGAGGTATGTCCCTTGTGTAGAGCAGGAACAGGGTCGGACCGAGGACGCTTCCCTGGGGTACGCCAGCCCGAATTTGCTTGAAACTCGAGTATTCACTACTACACCTAACACGAAAGAGTCTGCTTTCAAGATAATTTTCCAATATTTTAAACATGTCTTCCGGCAAGTTTTGCCGTAGCTTATATTTCAAGCCCTCGTGCCATACCTTGTCGAAGGCTTGCGATACGTCGAGGAAAGCACTTGAACATATTTTTTTCCCTTCTAAGGCTTTTTCAATTTCATGCGTTATTCTGTAGACTTGATCTATTGTGGAATGGTTAGGTCTGAAACCGAATTGATGATCCGGGATCAAGCGTCTTTCTGCAATTATTGGTTGTAATCGCTTCAGCAGAAGTTTCTCGAATACTTTCGATATTATCGGCAGAAGCGATATGGGCCTATAAGATTTTTTATCATTTGCGCATTTCCCCGGTTTAGGAACCATAATGACTTCAGCAACTTTCCATTGTCTTGGAACGTATAGAAGTCTAAGAGAAGCGTTTATCATATAAAGTAGCTTGGCTAATGCCTTTTTTGGTAGCTCTTTTAATATTTCGCCAGTGATCAGGTCGTAACCCGGGGCCTTATTATTTTTAAGTTTGCTAATTGTCTGTCGGAGTTCAAATAACGAAACTTTTTTCATTCTAAAGCTACCAGGTTCCCCGTTGTTGTTTAGAACGTCAGCCAACGGCGGACCGTCGAAAGGCTTGAATGTTTCTTCTAAATGTTCAGCAAACAAATTCGCTTTCTCTTTGTCTTCTCTTGCCCATTCGCCGTTAGCTTTTTTATTGGTGCCGAGTGGATTATAGGTTTCTTGATATACTTAACTGCTTTCCACAGCGAGTAGTTTGAGCTCCTATCCGCCGACAAGCCTTCAAGGTATTCAGTGGTCTCACGATTTTTAAGATCTAGCAACATTCCTTTCAGTTTGTTAGAGAGGTGGTTCAATAGTGTTTTGTCTGGGGGGCCCCTCGTGCCTTGCCATCTCCTACGCGCTCTTCTCTTTTCACGAATCAATTCTTCGATTTCGAGCGGATATGTTTTACGTACATGCCCGTCGGTGCTAACTGCGTTCTTTTGGGACGAATTGTTGTTCCAAGCAGCGCTCTGAATTGCTTCAATGAATTTGTCAACTGCGGTTTCTAACTCGAAAGGAGTTTTCAATGGCACATTCAAGCCAACACCCTCCTTACAGTCCTTTCTGAAAGCGTCCCAGTTCATGTTTTTGCTAGCTAATCTAGGAGCTCTTTCTATTTTCGCCAGTCTTCCACCCATCTTCAAGATAACTCCTGAGTGGTCTGAGCTAAGATCATAACACTCTTCAATTCGCGTAAGGTATTTGGGGTACCCTTTAGCGATGAAAAAATCGACAAGGTCAGGCTTTTTATTCCTATCGGTTGGCCAATATGTTGGCTTACCCGTGGAGAAAAAGTCCACCCCACGCTTCATACTATTTTTGTACAGTAATCTGCCTCTTGTTGAATTGCATCGTGAGCCCCAAAAAGTATGCTTCGCGTTAAAGTCACCCCCAATGATAAAATTGGACCCAATGAAGTCATACACACGATCAAGATCGTCTTCCACCAGTCTATATCCTGGCGGGAAATAACAAGATGCAATGTTATAATCTAAGCAGTCAATTTTTACAGAAACTGAACTGATCTGCATAGAGTCTAGCTCAACTTCTGTGTTCTTGAAGTGCTTTATGCAGTTCTTAATGTAGAGGGAGGATCCTCCTCTCGAATTTTGCGAAGGGTGATGTGCGTGATAGTCATTGTAACCTTTAAGTTTGGGTGTAGACCCGTTTTTAAAGGTGAGTTTCCGTAATCATGCAAATATCAATATTGTTTTTCCGTAGAAATACTTCTAGTTCGTCTATTTTATTCAGAAGGCCGTTTGCATTCCATGTTAGTATTTTAAGTAACTGTTTCATATTCATGTTCTCTTGTAATTTTTTCGAGGCTTAAACTCGAGCTTGCAGTGAAATTTGTACGCAATAAAAGGTTGCTCATTCTGCTTTTTAAGCAAACCTTTCTTCAACAAAGTGAAAAGTTTGTTTAAAATGCCAGAATGAAGCCATTTTGAAAGGCAGAATTATGGGTGACCCGCTCCTGAACTTTAGTCCTTAGCGATGAGCGGATGTTAATTTGTTTGTTGATTAAGTGCATCGCCTGATAGCCGTTTACAAGACCAGTCAATTTAGCCCTTCGTTTAGTTGCCGTAAAAACCTCAATACTTTTTTTTATAATATAGGTACTAATGAAGGGTTATGAATAAAACCCTTATAATGATCTTACATAAGGCGAGCGGAAAGGTCCAGAGGAGGTACAGGAGAAATAATTCTGAACTGATGATTGTAATGGCGAGGAAAAACTTAACGTGGAAGTTCGTTTCACTTCGGTGGTGTTCTGTTGAAGAAAAAGGGTTCCAATACAACGGGGAACGTCCGAAGAAGGGCTCTAGGGTAAACTGGTGAGCATTCACACTAGCACTGGTATTGCAGTTTCTTCCTTTCAGATTATTTTGAATTTAGTAGGCTATTTCACTTTCACAACATTCGTACAATGTGAAGTGGTCTATAAGAATGTGTGACGAGCTCAATAACAGGCAGAGACAACGAACAATCAGGAAGCTTAAAGCTAGAAGCAAAGTGAGTTGCAGGCAGATTGGATTTGCCTAAGGAGTTGACAGTTGTGATGGCTTTGCAAAGGGACGTTGGGATAGATGAGAAACAATTTTTAGTGCTTTTTTTTTCCTTTAGGAAATCTAAACATTTTTAATACCTTTGGGACTTGGTAGAATTTTTGCCTCAATTTCGGGTCATGTAAATTTCTGATTTGTTTGAATGTCTCAGGCCCATTTCACACATACCCGTCAGCCGGCTAACCGGCACCGGCTACTCGGTTGTTTGTATGGGCAACCGGGTTCGCAGCTGTGAACGCGCCTGTAAGAACGTACTCCCAACGACCGGGTAGCCGTTGCCGGTTAGCCGGTTTGCCGGGTGGTGCAGTGAAATAACCCCCGCGAAAATAAGCCCCGCGGGGGTTATTTTCAAAAAAAAGGAATTAAGCCCCGCCGGGCTTATTTCCAAAAAAAAGGAATTAAGCCCCGCAGGTCATATTTCTTTTTCGAAAAGGAAATAAACCCCGCGGGGCTTAATTCCTTTTGCTTGTTGGGGCTTATTTCCTTTTGTAAAAGGAATTGAGCCCCACAACCGAATAGGTCTGTAAAAAGAAAAGAAAATCAGAATGATTCGAAAATATATCGAATACGATACAAAGGCGGCTGTGACCAACAACAGGTATGTCACAGTTGGAGACTTTTTGAACAATTTTTTGGCAAACTGATTGAGTATTTTGACTAGTTGTCTGGAAAAACTTACTTTTGTATAAATCAGTATTTGGGTGGCCCACTTCGCGGGTTCAAAGTATTAAAACTCCCTTTTTCGCAGGTTTTAGCCGCTCACGCGATTTCATCGCTCCACTTAGGGTAGGTGCTAGTTGTCTGGCAGGCGCCTGTGGCCAAGAACGAGTATGTCACAGTTGGAGTCTTTTTAACTATTTTAATCTTAAAAAAAAAATGTTACACTATGCCAAGTTTGAATGGAAAATTTAAAGAAAACAACCTACATACCATAAATCATTTCTTGTTGTGGGTCCTAATTCCAATTCGAAAAGGAATTAACCCCCGCGGGCGTTAGTTCCTTTTTGTTGTGGGGCTTAATTCGTTTTTTTTTGGAAAATGAACCCCCCGCGGGGCTTATTTTCGTGGGGGTTTTTTCACTGCACCGCTGCCAGGTAAAGGTCGAATTGGCCCTTACAGGTTTTCTCATTTGGGTTGCATATCCGAAAACTTACCTCCCTTAACTTGGTGCTCTCTTTGCATCTCTCCTTTTGTCAAATACTTATTATTTGGTTAGGAATTTAAGATTTCATACCAAGGAGATTTATTTCTGTGAGTATATTGGCAATGGCGCTCATGTCATTAAGAAGGAAAAGTGACGAATTAAAAGGTCGAAAAAAGCTATTTAAGCATTCCTCTTTGGCTCGATCCTATTGCCAAACTGCTCTTTTGGGAGGTGGAACTTTGTTCTTTTTATCACCCTATTTTTTCATGAATTTCGATTTCTCAAAAAAAAAAAAAACTATTTGAAACACTTCCATGTTAATGACCGAAAGAATTAGATCGCGGGTACAAGCTGCCGAAATGAGATTCTTGAGGTGCGTTGCTGGTGTTACTCTAAGGGACAGAGTGAGAAACGTCAGTATTCGTAGGAATCTTAATGTTAAGCAGCTACTTCTCCGAGTGGAGCGATCGATTCTTCGATGGTTTGGACACGTTGTTCGCATGCCCCCTGACAGACTTTCTAGACAGGTCATGCTAGCCGAGATGCGAGCGCGTCGCCCCCCTGGTAGGCCAAGAAACAGGTGGTGGGATCAGGTAAAGAACCTCTCTGAGTCCCGCCTGGGGATTGCGCCGGAGTCTCTTGAGTTGGTGGCGGAGGATCGAGAAAGATGGAAGGACCATTTAGCCACCCTCGCTCCGCGACCCTTTTAAAGGATAAGCGGCATTCGAAAATGATGATGATGACTTCCATGTTTTGTGAACTCCAGTAGAGTGAGTAGGTATAGGTATGTGATATACTGTATGTTTTAATATTATCAAACTTACTTCCTGATCGATCTCTTGTCGTAGTTGGTCGATACTCACCTGTAAAGGGAACAAAAAATTAAAAATTAACTAATGTTTTATTTTATGGGAAAAATGAAGAAACACATGTACAGGGTGTTTCCAAATTCGATGCAAATATTTTGACACAAGATTCTTGGGTATGTTTGAAGAAAAAAATTGTTCTACAGTATGGGCCTATCTCAAATTTTGATACCACTTATTGGGAATTTAAGAAAACACCTACTTTGAGGTACCTTGACCCATACTAACACAAATATCTCCGCTGACACTTACAACAGGTACTTCATTTAGGACTTAAATTTTAGAAGAAATAGTACTCCTTTTAACTGCATTAAAATAAAATTAATGACTTTTTTAACTTTCGAGATATTTGCTTTTAAGTCGGATCCTTTTTCCCTGCCCATGACATTTTTTTGACTTTCAAGACACATTTCTGCGAAAAATGCGTAATAAACATATCGGTAATTTTTTTTTCTAGTGCACCTAACAATACTTAATAAAAATTGCTAAGACAAGTTACCCGAAAAACCCACAGATTTTATGATACTTGGGAAATTCCATAGCAGGTTATATTATGAAAAACTCTTTTCACGAAGCCGCGACAGGTATAAGGTGGAAATATGATTTGTTATCTACTTTTATAACCGCGATTGACAACAAGAACGATTTTTTGACTATGAATTAATAATTTACATAGGTTTTAGAGCATGCATTTTTATTAGACTACCTGATTAAAAGGTAATTTCCCTATCATTTTTCCGTTAAATCCCAAAAAGGATTAAGTTTGTAAATTGTATAAAAGGTTAGAAAACAAAATTAAATCCATCAAAGTCATTTTTGAAGCCGAGGTGACACAACAGTTGTTAAGAAACCCTATTTGAAATGGCATCTTTTACAAACGAAGAATACGCCGATTTTATCTACGTTTATGGGATGTGCAACGGAAGTTCTATTAGAGCACAACAAAGATACCATCAGCTTTATCCTAACCGAAGAGTACCTAATCCCCGCGTTTCGAAGACTTCGGGAAACGGGATCTGATTCAACAAGACGACCTAACGCAGGAGCTTCACCAGGAAGAATTGCAGTTGATGAAAGAATACTGGAAGCGGTTGCAAATGATCCATCAATCAGCATCAGGCGCTTATCCCTGCGATTTAATGTTTCAACACATAAAATTGTTCGTCTCCTGCATACGGAAAACTTGTATCCATACCACCATACACCTGTGCAGGAACTGCTTCCGAGTGATTTGGAGCCGAGACTTGAGTTTTGCAACTGGTTGTTAGAGCGGAACTTGGATGACAACGGTTTTATAAGCAGAATCCTATGGACGGACGAATCTCAATTTACTAGAGATGAGATTACAAATTTTCACAATCTACACACATGGGCTGCGGAAAACCAACACACAAGGAGAGAGTCATCATTTCAACACAGATTTAGCGTCAATTTGTGGGCAGGTGTTATTGGAAACAACTTAATCGGTCCCTTCAAACTGCCTCCCACACTGAATTCTGCAAACTATCTGGAATTTTTGCGCAATGATTTAACAGATCTACTGGAGGATGTTCCGGTAACTCAACGAGCTTCGTCATATTTTCAACATGATGGAGCCCCAGCCCACTTTGGTCGCGAGGTTAAGAATTGGCTGGATGAAAAGTACGCTGGTCGTTGGATAGGAAGAAATGGACCAGTTCACTGGCCTGCAAGATCTCCAGACCTTACAATTATGGATTTTTTTGTATGGGGGAGAATGAAAGAACTTGTTTATTCTACAGAAATATCAACTTTTAGAAGATCGCATTCTCCAAGCCTCGTCACAAGTGAGGCAGGAGTTATCCTCAATAAACGTTGACAGCGCAATCCAAAAACGGGCTCTAGCATGCATACAAAATGGAGGAGGACACTTTGAACACCTTATTTGATTGTAAAGTTAACTCAATGAAATAAAAAAAACACATAAACCAAACACAAGCATTTTTGTTCAGAATAATAGGAATTGAACACTATGAATCGAGTTTTTCATAATTTTACCTGCTATGGAATTTCCCAAGTATCATAAAATCTGTGGGTTTTTCGGGTAACTTGTCTTAGCAATTTTTATTAAGTATTGTTAGGTGCACTAGAAAAAAAAAATATGTTTAACACGCATTTTTCGCAGAAATGTGTATTGAAAGTCAAAAAAATGTCATGGGCAGGGAAAAAGGATCCGACTTAAAAGCAAATATCTCGAAAGTTAAAAAAGTCATCAATTTTATTTTAATGCAGTTAAAAGAAGTACTATTTCTTCTAAAATTTAAGTCCTAAATGAAGTACCTGTTGTAAGTGTTAGCGGAGATATTTGTGTTAGTATGGGTCAAGGTATCTCAAAGTAGGTGTTTTCTTGAATTCCCAATAAGTGGTATCAAAATTTGAGATAGGACCATACTGTAGAACAATTTTTTTCTTCAAATATACCCTAGAATCTTGTGTCAAAATATTTGCATCGAATTTGGAAACACCCTGTATATTGAATATTGATTATAAGAAAAAAACTTTTTCGGTTTCATTCCTTACACTTTCAGTTGCATGTAGTTTAATGTTAACTACTTTCTAACACAAATGTAAACAACTCCATTAGTTCACTTCACGATAAATTAAACTGCAAATTGAAATACTAAATCAATAATCCCTTAATGCATTATTCTGCTCTTACCGAAACCATCACTACACACCTGATATTTCAAACAATAAAACTACCTCATCCTTCCTGCCAACCAACTTTAAATGTCACTTTTCGAATCACCATGACTTGACATTAAACTCGCTCAACAAATGCACTTTGTACAATGGAACAATCCAATTTAGTTTCCGAAAAAAGTTCACATCTCCACAATAGTACCTAGTGGATTGTCGATGCCATTCATTGGCCGGTAGGGTATAGTGACTTTGTGTTGGTAACGAAATTTAACGGATTAATCGACAGATGGAGTGAGGGTCATCCGCTTGGGTATGGTTGAACGGTTTGCCAGGATGTGTGGCCATTGTTTAAAGTATGTAATCGAGTTTTTAGCCACCGGATCTATAGCCGATTACCAAATGCCGCTGTTGGATTAACGCATGCAAATAAATTGAGTCCAATTGTTTGAAAATTTAAATTAATTGTTTTGTCGAACTCATTCAACGCAATAATGTTACAGGAAGGATGCTTAAATTCTGATAATTAGATTTATATCTGTCACACAGACTATTGTGTGTGATTTTCATGTTACCAAAAAGGCGAGAGACGCTGTGTTTTTTCTCCCATTGATCCTTTAAGGAGAAATGAAAGTTCGGACGTGACTGAAAAGGATTCATCCTCATTTCGTGGAACTTAAACAAATAACCATTGTTAACGATCTGCAAAGGTTATTTGCCATGAAAAACTTTTACAAAACAAATTTAATAATTTCATAACACGTCCGTTATTTGCAAACATCAGACCCTTTGACTTTTGAAATAAACAAACGACATGGTATCGAAATCCAGATCATAAAATCCCGAAATACTGCGAAACTGTTCAATTAAATACACCTACCGAAAACAATGTTTATTACCGTTTATAAACTTATTTTTTTCTTGCTGTACATTAAAAAGTTCCAACTTTAGTTAATTAACGATTGACTCCCCTAATTACGGGTCATGCGCCAACC
The DNA here is from genome assembly GCA_947623515.1 of Neoascia interrupta. Lineage (NCBI taxonomy): Eukaryota > Metazoa > Arthropoda > Insecta > Diptera > Syrphidae > Neoascia > Neoascia interrupta. Next base: position 56,565,653 of record OX392462.1, on the reverse strand, counting down.
GCGCGCCGCCTTCTCGAAAAGCAATCTGGATAAGTGCTATCGGGGGACTTTGATCTATAAAATGTTGCCATGTTTGCCATTTTATCCATTTAGTAAATATAATTTTAATTCAACCCTGTTTCAATGTAATTAACCCCTATAATTATTTTGGCTGTTCCAGCTTTGTTTTCACGTGCTTCCCAAACATTGTCTGTAACTCAATCTTATCTGGGTACCTTCTGCTGAAAGGCAGTGGGCACCTAAAGTTATGCTCTGCAACTACCCCCGAATACAATTTGATAATTGTAACGAGTGTTACAATGTTGTTTGAACTTTTCGGTTAATAGGCGTAAAATGACCGGCTATAGAAGGATATGATATTGTGACATTTCCCTTTTTTGTGCCTTCTGGCGTTTAGGGAGATGAAGACCAGTTGGGGTTTTACGAATTATCGAAGGAAGAATTGAGCTTCTAGAGAAAGAGTTTATTTTCATAAATGTTCATTGCGCTAGAGTGGGAGCGTTTATTTTTTTAAAGCGAAATTCTGGTCTTTTTCTCCTTTTAAACTTTGTAAATCCTCTTGAAGGTAACAGACATTGCTGGCTATTTTTAAAGACTACCGGCTAAAATGAAGGAAATTTACAAAGAAAAAACATTATAATTATTAGGATTTGCTATATAAAAATGTCTCGTGGTCCACCCCGGACTAAGTGATGGGTTAAAAATAATATTGCAGTCGGTAGCTCGCAGAATTGGTAGCCACACTTGTGTGTTTTGATGCTGTGGATTTTTTTTCATTATATTTTTTAAATATGTATTTGTTCTCTTATGGGAAACCGTAGAATGAGTTGACACTTCACATTAGCATCGTTATAATATAAGGTTCCTGACTAGCCATTATTATAAAGTTTATAGAATTTTAATTTATGTTGTTTTCGAAGATCTAATTTTTTTATGACTTGTTCTGGGCTTTATAGATCGTTTCTTGTAGATGAAAATATTAAGCATTTATTAAAACAAATGTTACATGTGTCGTCAGTTGTGTGTTTTGCGGCTTAACTAATAATTTAATAAATTTACATCTAAAAACTAAGAAAAAACAAGTGAGTAAACGCAAGAGCTTGTCCGTGACAAACTTCTATATACCCGACCCTTTATACCATGTAACACCAAATCTTAAAGTTTGTTGGCGCGAATTCATACATTATTTGTATAGGCCACGCCCCAAAAGTGGGCATGGACTTAAAAAAAAAACCAATTATTTGAAATTTCGTTAGACTCATGAGAAAATACGGTAAAAGCGAAAATTGTTTCAGAAAAAAAAACAGTTTTTTCTTAAAAACGCCCCTTAAAAAAGGGCGGAGCCCAAAACTTTGTATGAAACAAACTAAGCAAATAGTTAGTAATATCTTTAATCTTAGTCATAAATTTTTTTTTCGATTTGGAGTCAACTTTCCGAGAAATCAGGTTTTAAAGATATAACATGGGCATGGTCGATATTCTGGGCGGTCCAGTTTTTGCCTTGTTAAAGATCTCAGGTCAATATTGCTCAGTACGAAAATAGTAACTTGACCAAAAGACATTTTGTAAAAAAAATGTAAAATAGAGGTTGTCTCACATTGAAGTCAGTAGTGGGCGTGGCCGTTGATGGATTGAGCCAATTTTCACACTTTGTCTGTGCAACAAAAGAACCAAGCCGTGTACCAAAATTCTCTCTAGCTTGATTTTGAAGACCTAAAACCTTCACCCATATAGACGGACGGAAGGACTTTGCTTAATCTATTACGGTCTACGGTGATTATTTCACTGTGTTACAAACTATGCGTTAAAATTAATATACCTCTCTGTCGGGTACAAACACAAAAACTTTAAATGGGAGCACACTGAAACTCTTAAAGGCGAACACTTATATCACAGCTTGGTAACCCTATTCTAATATAACACTAATATTAAGTGTTGTCATTCAACACAACAGAAGTTGTTTTTTCTACTCTTAATTACCTGCGAACTTGCATGAGTATCTAAATATATCAAAATAAAAGAAGTCTTAAGGACGCACATGTTATGGACCCTTTTTTCGCGCTAAAAAAGGCCAATGCATGAAAATTTGCCAGCTGTGTTCATGCTTGGATTTTGATAAGAAGGTCTGAATGATTTTTGTTTTTTTGTAAGACAGTATATGATGTTTTATGTTTCATATAAAGAACACAAATGATCCTTAGCATGTTTTTTTTAGATCTGTTTTAACACCATACTTCTTTACACCATTCGAACTAGCTCAGTGAGGAATTTAAATTTCATATGAAAGACGCGCTCTCTGTAAATTTAAGCTACGAAGAACGCAATTCTACCCAATACTCTTTCCATTTTGCTGTCCATTGCTAACGCTCCCCTTAGGTTAAATTTTATGAATTTATTTACCATTTTTCGTGTCTATGGCCTTGATCCCGCGGGTGGATTTTTCCCTGGTTATTTTCATGTTTTTCTCCGGTATTCTATGAACAAGTTATGAGGTCATAAAGGAACTTTTAGATAAATTAAAAAGACAAAAACATCGTTCAGCCAAATACTGACGAAAAGTTCGTACCTCAAAACATAAGGAGGAACGCAAAATTGCTCTATACACAGTAGGAAGTTTTGCTCTCAGCCGACTATTTATTATGCATTCAGGGGGAATTGCACCCTAATTACCGTTTAGTAATAGTGAAGTGCAAGTGAGAGAGACTTGAGCACAGATTTATCACCTCTGGGATAAAGGTGTTTTATTTTCTGTTTTTAATTAATTTTCAAGCCAAGTTGAGTAGGGAGTAATTTGAAGGGCGGTTTTTAATTTGAAGGAAGTTTAATCTAGCGATTAAAAGCCAAACTGTTCTGTTGTTATTTCAGAAGACTCTTCTGTTACGGAACATAATATTAAATGGCTCGTTGATTTCCATTTTGTCGATATGTTGACGTGGTACAGGTTTTCAATTTTTACCCTGTTTTACATAAAAACTGATTTTGAGGTCATTTATGCTGATTAAATCTTTTGTAAAAGGATTCTCACGCACAATACACATAATGCAAGATATGATTCCGCTAGAGTGGATTTTTAGTGTAATTGAAATTAGTATTGCCTTTTGATCTGAAGTAGATTTCCACTTACCAAATGAGTAACATCATATATATTCTCTCATACATGAACTTAATAAAATTCCATAGCCTTACTCTCAGCGCAGCACTGCCAACAGCCAAATACGGCGAGTCTAGATTCTAGGTACCTATGTATAATTCTGCACAACATATGTCCACTCGCACTACTTGCTTCAATAAAAGGGAGCTTTGAAGGAAGTAGTGTCTTATGTCTTTTTCGAACATAAGAAAAGATGTTCGAAAATTTTAGCGTGGGCATCAAAGTTTTTATGGAACACATAATTTTTGAAACCGGAACTGAGGTTCTTTAATTATTACTTTAAAGCTTAACGGAGATAAATTGATGATATTATGCTAAATTTTTTGAATCAGTAAGAAGAAGAAGAAGGTTTGAACGTGCACTGGTGGCTGTTTCGCCAAATGCAAAGTATGAATTGGCGAAATCTGGTCAATCTCTATGACCAGATTTTGCTCAGTTCTACAGTCACAACCATGATCAAGACTCAAATTAAGCTCGAACATTTCTCAACGAACTGAGCTTTGCAAATGAACACTTGGATCCAGGATTTTGACGTTAAAAGATTCATTTTGGACCCGCTCTTTTAAATGTGTACTTTCTTATATTATGTCAAAGTTCAGAAAGAAAATAGCTTAACTAAAAACTGACAAAGTCTTTTTTTAGTTAAGCTATTAAGAATTCGATACTGGAATCTGTCAAATCCTATGTCAAATCGAGTTGCAGCAAAAAATGCTGGTGCCAAACCTTGTTAAATTTAGATTAGATCTTGACAATATCTAACTCTTTTTTCCTTAATTGAATATTATCTTCGTGGTGTTTTGCGTCAATGAAGAAAAACGTTAGACATACTTACTTACTTAGAAGGTATACTTACTTAGGCAATACTTACATACTTTACAATACTTTACAATACTTTACAATACTTTACAATACTTACATACTTTAAATGGCGCTGCAGTCCGAGGTCGAACAAGCCAGACAGGTCTGCCAGCTAGCCGTTTCCAGTTTGCATACGAAGCAAACGGGGGTCCACTTCATTTTTTTACTAGCGTGCGTCACCTGTGTCTCGGTGCTCCTCTACGCCCCGTCACTGCATGGTGGATTTGAATAATTTTCATGCCGTGGCGTTGGGTCCATCCGCCCAACGACCCAATCGTCGAGCCGATCTGAACCAAAAATCACCCGATTTTTCTCTCGAAGCAGCCTAAAGCATTTTCATCCTCTTTTGATAGGGTGCGTGCTTCTGCAACACTGGGATGATGAAAGTCTTGCAAAGGGACACTTAAGTTGCTTAAGAGAGGGCTTTGCTACTCGACTGCGTTTTTAGATCAAAGAAATAGCTATTTGAAAAAATTAACCTTCGTTTGTTCTCAGCGCCACTATCGTTGCTGAATTTATAGCTAAACCCAGGTAGAACCAGTGAGTAAGTGCGACATTGCGTATTATAGTTTCGGTCCGTCTGTAACGGACCGCGGTATACCCTATTCCTATTCCTATTCTCCTTTTCATTCCTTTTCTTTTTCTCATCCCTATTCTCCTTTCCATTCCTCTTCTCTTTTCCATTTCTATTCTCCTTTCCATTCGTTTATTTTCTTGTTTTCCATACCCGTCCATTTACCATTTATACATCATTTTAAATAGAAAAAAATTCATCCTTTAAAGTTTTTCACTTTTTTTTTTTAAAGGGGCGTGGCATGTCCAACCCCTTTAACCGAAAATCAATGTTAGCACAGAAATATCCAAGTTTGCGGCTAAAATGTACGCAAAACTGTAAATTTTTGGTTCAAATTCAAAAATTTTGTGAAATTGACCTCTACAGGTAGGCGTGGCCGAAAACTTTGTACGAACGAAATCTGAAATAGTATCCGGTGTTCTTTATGTGGTAAATTTTATTTTTTATGCTATACTTAGTAAAGCTAAAAAGCAGTCGAAATCCATGTTTTTCTGGAAATTTATAGGTTTTTAAGGAATTGTGCCTCTAAATATGAGTATGGCCCAAAACTTTGTAAATGTAGAACTTAATATTTTCCACATAACATAATAAAAAAAAAATTTCGATTTGGAACAAAAATATTGAATAAATTGCATTCGAACAATTACTCTTTAATTTGATGCCAAAATTTAATTTTTTGGGTAAAATTGAACAATTTCGTAATATCAGCCTCTAAATATGGGCGTGGCCAAAAACTTTGAAGGAAGAAAATCTAGTATAGAACCCGGTGAAGCTAATGTGCTAAATTTTATTTCTTATCCTTACTAAAGTAAGGCTAAAAAGTAGTCGAAATCCATGTTTTCTGGAAATTTAGAGGTTTTTTTTTTATTTTCCAGAATTTAGGTTTTTCTAACTTGAAATCAAGCTACGAGAACTGAATTGGCTTATCGGACGTTATTCGAAACTAAGCGCATATAACAAACTGCTATTGTATAAGCAAGTGCTAAAACCATCTTGGACGTACGGTATACAACTTTGGGGTTGTACCAAACCAAGCAACATATCTATTTTAGAAACTTTTCAGAATAAGACACTAAGAGCAATCGTAAATGCTCCATGGTACATAAGAAATAGCGATTTACATCGAGATCTAGGCATCGCAACCGTGACCGACGAAGTAAAAAACTTTGCTCGCAAACTTCACACTCGCCTTCACGGCCATTGCAACCACGAAACAATCCGAAATCTGGATCAGACAAATCTTGCGAGCCGACTACAACGAACAAGACCGTTGGATCTAGCGTCGTAAGAGGAAACCGCACATAATGACGGTATTGCAGGTGCTTTCGTTGGAAGGTAGCCTGCCAAACGCGATTACTATACAGAAGCATGAACTACTTGTTAAGGAAACTTAGTCGTAGTCTTACAAAGATTGGGAGGTTTTTTAGTGAGTAAGAATCTCACACTACTATGAGCACGCGCATTCGATTCTCATAGTGCCTATGAAGGTTTTTACCTACCCCCGGAAAAAAAAAGGTTTTTCTAAATTCTTGGGCGCGGCCCAAAACTTTGTATGAAAGAGATTAAGAAAAAAGTGTTTGTGAAAGATTATAATTTCAATCGTTTTTTTATGACTTGTAATCATTAGAAGATGCTAACTAATGAATTTTAGCTTTTCACGACGTCTTACAGTCTTGTAAGCACCGGAGGTTGTTGCACATTTTGACCGATTGTGGGCGTGTCTGTGGGTGGATTTAAAAAAATTTGGTATGTAATACTGGTATGTATTGCTTCGGATGACAGAGAACTAACGTACAAAATTTCAGCTTCCTAGCTCAAAATTTAAGGCCTAATAATTGGTGACATACGGACGGACCGACGGACGGACATAGCCCATTCGACTCAGAATTCGGTCTCGATCATATGCCCTTAAGGTCTTGGAGGTCTATTGTCATTATATCTCTATGTTACATTTTCGCCTGTATCAAACTTAATCTACTCCATTCATGTGAAATAGGGTATAAAAATACCCAACTTCATCATTCGTTGACAGCATTGTACATCCTTCCTTCCCTTCCTTAAGGTTGCGCTACAGTACGGGCTGGACCTGGGCCTCAGCCAACCCAAGTATGTACAAAATGTCGGTTTATTTGACTGCGACGGTTTTTCAACAACATGAGAGATTAATGTCTCACCCTTATTCTCTGAAAAGAAGTCAAGCTCGAAAATGGAAGATCTAAGATATGACTCTAGTTCTAGATATTCAATTTTTGGACCCACTCGCCTTAAATATGTTTTCATGTAAAAATTTTTTTATAACCAAAAAAAAAAACACCTCAAAAAATTTTATATTTCGTGAAAAAAGACACATATTAAGAAATATAAATAACCTAAAGGCTGTGCAGGTTCCTCTAATGTCAAACATCGCAAAAGAGGAAAAGATATCAAAAAAGCTTAAACACTTGAAAACTGTATTCTTTGGTATCTGATTTCAAAATGTCCGTTTCCTTATGTCTTCTGTGAAGAAAGTATTCCGCAGTCGGTGATTACTCTAAGGCAATAACCTATAGAATTGCAAACCTTTGATAGGTTGTAAACAAGAGGTAATAGAATATATGAAGAAAAGTTAATCAAGATTTTTTCGTTCCTGCAAAAACTTATTTTTATCTGAATACCCTTACCATGACGGTCACAAAATTGAGTTTCAGCATTCAATTCGTGAGAAATAAGAATAATGTCCTTCGTTCGTTTGGTGTCTTCTTTTCTCAAAAAGTTCTGATGTGACCTTCATCAACAGAATATTATATGAATGAGCATTGCAGAGAAACTTATTTGAAGAAAATGTTTAGTTTAAAAAGAAATATACTCAATATCCGTTTATCACCCATCCTTTCACGTAATAAAACCCTGTAATACCGACCAAAGGACGATACTCGTATTGATTTACAAGTCTGTGTCGATGCAAAGAAGTTGAATTCTGAAAATGAGTCCAATATGTACAAAAAAAAAAAAAAACCTAATAAAGCATCCCTGGCCGTTTCTGGAATAATATACAAGATGAAAAAACTCAAAGTTACCGACACACCTCGCTGTAAGCTTTTTTTCAATATTATCACTATTCCTAAAACGTCCACGGAGTTTGTACGACACATCGCTGAAAGCATTCTAGTGTCCCTCCACTTCTTTTGAAATAAATAAATTCCCTTTCAATTATTAGCAAACTCGTAGTAAGCACGACCAACCTATTCGGAAGCGCTCTGCTAGCCAGATGAAGTTGTGCAAATATTCCTCCATTGTTGTACTCCTCTGCCAGCTCGTGTTGTACACTTCATTCGGCCCATATCCTTTTGTAACATGCTCCAGTGACCGAGAGGCAAATGCATTCGCAATGAGGATATGTGCGGTGGTCGTTAATGAAACTGAAACTTTATTCATATAATGAAAACAGTCTGACACAACTCGCAATCATTTCTGATGCGTGCACAATACAACTTGCTAATAATTAAGAGATTTTAATTTTTAACACTCACCCAATTTGCAATGGGGGAAAAGCTTTTACTCACGGCGACACAATATTAATCCGGCTCGAAAGGAAGGGATTTCAGATCAAGAGATTTACAACAAACCGATGAACAACAATTTTGCTGCGAAGTGTGGGAAATTACTTTGGCAAAAGCACATGTATTGTTGGGGAACCCTCCTTCAGACATCGTTGAACGATTGACTTTAATTGAGAATTAAGGCAAGGCTACAAAATTGTTTTCCAAAAATATCCTTAACATTAACTTGACAGGAGTATATTAATAGATTAAAGGAATTCGCTTGATATAACTTGTGAGTTTCTTTACTGTTTCTAATTTTTAAGTCCTGGAGACGTCTTGGTGATGAAAATATTAAAAAAAGGGTTAATTCCCTGACAGCAGAAAGTAAAAATAATGAAAGTATATTTCCGAAGAAGTTTAACTTTAATTAACATGTTTTTTTACAATCAGAATTTGGTTAGCAAAGTCTGTGCATTATTTTAGGCCCAAATAGAGTTAGTGAAAAAGTTAGACTCTTGAAAATGGAAAAGAAAAATTTTACTGATACGATTCCTCATTTTTCTATAAGGTTGACTTCGAGTTGGACTTCGGGTTGTTGTTTACAATAGCAGGATTGCGACTTCAACTCAATACACAGCCGAATACACGTCCTACAAAAAAGTATTTTTGTATCAATGACGATTGCCAAATTGAAAAAACTTGACAGTTTATGTGTAGATATTTTGAAATAACTCTGCATCATTGCAGCGAAAGTGTATCGAAAAAGGAAAAAAAGTTAAGTACAACTTACGCAATCACCTAAGTAAACTTAAAAACCATGATCAGGAGAAGCAACTGGCTTTTGACTTCAAAGCTGGAGCGTAGGTTTTTTTAAATTTTCAAAGAAACTTAGTCATAAAAGCGTTGTAAAGATAATAAAAGGATAATAAGATAATAAAAGGAGGGTGAAAATAGTGTTGCATCTGTTTATTAACATCATCTGTATTCTTAGTTGAGTACTTTTCTATTCCTTTTACACATTTTTCTCGCTACTCTATTAAAAAAAAAGTATAATTTTTTCTTAAAGGTTCGTGGATTGACTAGCTCTTGTTAGCAAACATTAAAACTAGCATAAACATATGCAAGTTGAGCCTAAGTATAATTATGCTCTGCACGCGGGAACTATAATTTTGTTATCACCAAGGCTTATGCCAATAAGAGCTGGACGAAGACTGGACTTCTATTTAAGGATCCAGCCAATATTGATGCCATTCCCCAGTTCTTTGACGGAACAACTAGAAGGACCATATTCATATATGCGGAGTAGGATACGTTGCAATGTTTCAGGCTGCTAAGTAACAAATTTGTGTGTCCAAGTTTTGTTGGCAAAAGTCCATAATTAACCTCTTACCCACTTGGGTGGACCAAAGGTGCACCCAAAATTTCTGTAGATTTTTAACCCGTCGATTGTGATCTTGCGGCTCACAATACCTTATTTGGGTCGGAGTCAAAATTCCGAATAGTTCAAAATTTTTATTACAATTTTTTTTCTGCTTTCAAAATTTTGTTTTGTAAAATTCTGGAAATGTTACTTTAAAAAGCGACACAGGGAATTATATATGTTCAGCTTTCCTGCAGCCGCTCTGACTGTTTCTGTTTTATCTGAACAGCACAATTTTAGCACCGGAAGTGGTCGATTCCTGGACTTCTGGACAGATTGGCGCCCTATACAAAAAAGTTTATTTTGAGATATATACATTGAGTAGTATATTCTTTACTACCTATAAATTGAGAGAAGTTAGTTACTTTTTTTTTTGATTTTTTATTTCTTTTAAACTTTACTTTAAAGAAATTTTAAACTTTTAAACTTTTAAACATTTAAACTTCGTCTAAGTGAAATAGCTTAAGGCCGTCAACCTGGTTGGCGAAGTTCTCTTACGTTACAACTTGTTGTTTAAAAGCTTTCCTCAAGTTAACACTTTCTGTAAGGAATGTACAAAGTTATATAATAAGCCTCAATCTCGGGTACCATTTAGGACGTTACCGCGAAAAAGAACCTACAATGAGAAAACCAGCCTTTAATTTTATGAGCTCTATTTTTGCGGCCGTCTCTGTCCCTAAATAGCTAAAAAAAGTACTGAAATTTCGAACAAGAATACAAGAATTTTCAAAAACAATTTTTTAGATGATTTGCACGTAACGGTACACCCCCCTAGTCTTGTTCAAATAAATTTGATTAAATTAAAAAGCCTTTACAAAGGAAGCTAACTATGTAACTCAGAAAAATTTCAGAATCATTGTCTCATAAATTGTCTCATAAAGTAGTTGCTGGCGCAGGTAGCTAGAATATTAAAAAATCTACAACAATATGAAATTTAAGAAATCTAAAAGTTAAAAAAAGAGTTAAGTATGAGTAAAGTAAATAAAAGGCAAAAAACACAAGTCCTTCTCTATCTCCAAAACGATTATAGGTATAATTTTGAAAAAAACACTTACAAATTCCATCTTTTGAAATTTTTAGGAAAACTCTTTTGATCCAGGGAAATTAGTGTCTGAATTTTTCTTAAAAAATGTTTGACGAAAGGAAATTTCCTTTCAAAAACCTGTTTGAAAATAAATTTTTCAATTATAACTTTTTCTTAAGGTGGCGCTACAGTCCGGGTGGACCTGGGCCTCAGCCAACAAACTTCGCCAGCTAGCTCTGTCTCTAGCTAACCGTCTCCAGCGGTGTGGATTCGAAGATTTTCCGGGCCGGGGCGTTGGTGTCCATCCTGTAGTTGGCTGTAGATGACCCAGCCATCGTAGACGTTGTGTTTTGACTCTTTTGGCTAGGTCGGTATCGCTGTACAGTTTGATGTTATATCTCCTCCTCCACTCTCCGTCTATGCAGACGGGACCGTTAATCGTCCGAAGAAATTTTCCCCTCGAAGCAGCCTAAAGTGTTTTCATCCGCCTTTCATTTATAACTAAGAAAGTTGAAAATAAAAAAAAATAATAAATAATAATAAAAAAAAATAAATAAAAAATAATAGTTCTTTTTTAATTAAACAAGTGAGTAGGTGGAAGAGTTCGTCTGTGACAAACTTCTATGTACCCGACCCTATATATCGTGCAACACCAAATCTTAAATTTTTTTGTCCCGAATTCATATATTGTTTGTATAGGCCACGCTACCAAAAGTGGGTCTGGGCTAAAAATAAAAATCAATTAATTTTAATTTCGTTAGGATCATGCCAAAATGCGTTGAAATCAAAAATTGTTGCAGAAAACCCCGTTTTTTCCTAAACACGCCCCTTAAAAATGGGCGGATCTGAAAACTTTGTATCGAGCAAACCTAGCAAATAATAATATCTTGAATATTTGTTATATAATTTTTTTTTCAATTTAGAGTAAACTTTCCGAGAAATCGCGTAACATGGTAAAAGTGGGCATGGTCGATATTGTGGGCGGTCCATTTTTTCCCCTCTTCCTAATTGAATGAATTCCTACGAATGAATTCTTACGCATTGTCTAACTTGACCAAAAGGCATTTGGAAATAAAATTTAAGGTTCTCTGACATCCAAGCCTATTGAGCGTGGCTATGGGCGGTGTTTTCAATTTTCATACTTTGTCTGTATAAAATGAGAATTAAGCTACGCTTCAAGTTTCAGCTTTCTAGCTCAATTTAAAAGACCTGAAAATTTCACACATATACGGACTGACGGACAGACGGACAGACGGACGAACGAACATTGCTTAACCAATTCACCTGTCGGTCTCTACGGTGATTATTTCACTGTGTTATAATATATATAATATAATATAATCAAAATGTGCATAAAATCAATATACCCTTGATCAGATATAAATAAAAACACTCTTTCAATATAGCCGATATGGTGGGTACCGATGTGGAAAATATCCGCGGCGGACCAAAATCAGCAACAAACGAAAAATCCAGGAAAGTCTGCCTCTGCCTGAAAATGAACGGCTTCCTGGTCGGCGTCTGTTATCCAGGTTAGGATCGGCCGAATATTAAAGACTTTTTCTGTTCCAACATGCATATAGAATGGGCAACAGTTAGATGTTTGTCAGATGTTTCTTTTGAATTCTCGGCTGTTTATATCAATTCATTTCTCCGTTAAGGTATAATACTTGCGGGGATAAGCTTTGGTGTTCCTATGCAGTATTTTCATGATCCTTACTGGCTCATCAACGTGTGTGTTGGGTCGAGAATCCCTTTTCTTTTCTATCTCTCAAATGATCTCCACTCGCGATGTGTTACGCATTTTAGGGATAGTCCCTTGATCGTGAAATAATTATAAAAAAAATTGATTTAAGTAATCTTTTACAGCTTTGGATAGTTCTAGAACCATTTCAAAAAACTTTGACAAAATTCCTAACATTGCGATTTAGCAGTGAAATAGTTCCTTTAGTTCGCATTATTTTGTCTCTGGCAAAAACTGGTTTCAAACAGTCCGAATTATCGATTGGTAAGACCAATAAGCCATGTATGGCCATACCTCGCGTCCGTCACATGGTTTAAGGACCTAAAAATTTAGCTTACAACTTATGACAACTCTTAAAAAAAACAGAGTTGTCACTTAATGCTAACATCATTTTAATATAAAGGTTCCTCGGGCAGCGTTGGAAATGTAGAATTAAAAAATTGTTGTACTTCTTCACTTTTCAATATGAAATATAATTTTACATGGCCTTGCCATAGGGTCCGCCACCCGATCTTAGCACCAATATGTTCGGTTAGCTTTTGAATTAAAGCCAGCTTTATTTTACTAAAGCGCCTTCTGCACGCTCCCGTGTACCAAGACCAAATTGTATCCTCACCTACTCTGGGAGCGTTACAAATGTAAGAATTGTTAAGTTGCTTTCAACAACAAGTGCTAACATGGCGTGTGAAAAATCACTTTAAATTAATAGCTTCACCGAAAACAACTTGATATCCTTTAACTTCATCGGTATGACCGACTACGATGTAAACCCATTCAATTGTGCCGAGCTGCATAAATGCCTCTATCAAGCACATCATCAACGTTCTGCTTCCTATCAATCTCAAATTTACGGCTGGGCTACTCTTTGCATGCCCAGTTTCAGGAATAGTCTCTGTTAAAAAAAATCGATTCGCCCACAGCTGTGAACGTATCACTGGGCCGAAAGATGACTCCATTAAGATGTTAAATTTGTTATCGGCCGAAATTTGATTGCAGTGTTTTCAACCTTCACGTTCACTTGTAATCAATGTGTGTAGGTATTTTTTCCACACTCTAGTTTTGACAGTACACCCGCTACGTTCGAACTCGATTACTGTCACGAAAATTTGATGCATAAGGTCATGTTAAAGGATCCGATTAAGCAGTGAAACCAATTTATTTATTCGACGCTTTTCCTCTGCCCATAAAAAGTACAAGAAACCAGACATGGCTAAATTGAATTGAATCAGGATATGCCAGTGGTATTAAAAAAATCGGTACTTTAATGGAATTTCATTAATCTGCCTATACATTTTACTAAAATGATCTACAAAAAAATGGCTAATTAAAAAATACAATAAAATAGTTTTTATTCATTTTTGCAAAGCAATTCATTTTTTTTTTATTTTTTTTACATTTTGGCTCTTAATCAGGAATCCCTTTATTTATGAAAATTTTTTACATAGAAACATTCAAACGTAACTCATTTAACAAATTGTTTAAAAGTTCTACGCACGTGTTTGACACATGTAATCAACCTCGAAAGTTCGTCATATTTGCTAGACATAGCTTCTCATTCCGAGTTGTAACATCATTTCACCGCAGGCTGCAGTTTAAAATTTTCTCAGTCGTGGTACATCAATTCATTCAAATCAAAAAGGTCGTAACATAAAGTTGAATCACTCAAACTCAGTACAAATTTTGTTTAAAGCAGCAGCCGCATGGGAGCTTTTGAACCTATGAGCTAACTTTTGTTCAACAATAATACGACTATGACTGAAAGTATGCACTTCACAGTCCTCTCAGAGGATAATAGCAATAGGAGACCTTAATGAATACGAATCGCTGTTAAAATAAACCCACATCTAAAATCAGACCGTCAAGTATTTTCCCCATTTCACCAGCATTACTCTCATATTCCTGTTCTATTCCATACGAAGGACTCAAAGTCTTGCCCTGAGCTACTTTAGTCGTGCACGGCAAAAGTCTCTACTCTATGAATTGTTGAGTGTATTTATTTAAGGAACCGCGCGAATCCGATGCCCCAGGTCCTCGTGCTCGGCCTTAAAAAACATCACATCGGCATTAAGTGTGTAACATTTCATTGTTAAATAAAAAATTTTGCACAAGGCGTCAATTTGCGTTTTCAAGCATCTGCTAATGGGAGGCATTAAACCAAAAACACGCAATGCGGTGGCGCTTTAATGACAAACTTAAAATAATTTACATTATATGCACACAACATTCGTGTCGTCATATTTAATAATTATTATTATCGCATCCTTTGTGGAGAAGGGAGTTAGCGTAATCGATACTTACGAAAGGAATTACCATCATCGTCATGTGGAAAGCTAATCAAATTTTCACATTCATACGCTCTGGCAACGTATGAAAAGACTACCTCAGGTCCTAAAGGATATACCAACGTCCCATATACGGGTGCGTAGGTGTTCTTCATAAAGTAACCTTTGGTGTAGACGAAAAACCATAAGGATAATAATTAAGTATTTATATTTTATATTGGTTGGGGTGTTGGTGCTGCATTATCGAAAAGGAAATTAATTAGAAAAACTATTAATAATAGAGATTAAGGCAAGTGATGGTAATTAACGTTTAACGGCTTGAACGAATATGATTTATGCCTGACAAGCTTTATAAATTAAGTTCTATTGAAACACATTGTACAGCACGTATTAACCTTTGGCATAGACAGTAACAAAGCAGACAGGTGTTAAGGAGTCGTATGTGGGAGTTTGGAAAGATATTATATAGAGTTTCGATTTAATTTGTTTCCTTGCAGGGCTTTGGTTATCTTTTGGGGGACAGGAGTAAAGGAAGGTAAGAAAACGTGTCCATGCAGTTTTACCGAAAGTCTTCTGAAAAGGTTTGAGAGACAAATTCTGAGATGCAACTCGTATATCAGCGCTGAAAATCTAACAAAACTGCAGAAGGAGTAGGTACGGGCTGGGCATTTTGGCCAATGTTGAGTGTGCTTTTGATAAGACCTTGATAGCATGTGTAACTCACCCAGGCAATAACAGTGTAGATAAGAAATCAGCAAATCGAAGCAGATTGTGACAAGTGCGTCTTGGTTTGGTTTTTGGCCACTTTTAGTGGCACAGAGATCCCTCAGTTTGTTCGATGAATTCAGTGAATTCTCTTAAAACAACGGTTACCCTTGCTAAATAAACCAGTGAGTAAGTGCTACAGTCTCAAAGTGCCGTACGGATTCGGCAAAAAATTGTAGGTCCCCTTGTATGTGAAAAAAAATATAGCACACACAGCATACATGGTTGAGAAGTTGGCCCTGGTTCACCTCGAGCTGTTGCGCCACTCTACTTTTTTTTTTTTTTAAGTGCTACAGTGTGGTATGTGGCATTACGCTCTGATTGTCTTTGAGGTCGCAGATAAAGTTTGGCCTTTTCATTGACCACGCCCACTTTTTTAAGGGATTTTAGCTTCAAATGACTGTTTTTCTATACATATATATGTATGAAATTTGACTAAAAATTATATGAAAAAAGTTGTAGACACTAGCATTTTCTAACTTTTTTGTATATACAGTATATACCTCCGCCCACTTTTGTAGGCGTGGCGTTAAAAAAAACTATTTTTGGTGTTGAAAAGGCGGAGTTTTAGGCCGAAATGTATGCAACCACATAGTATAAATAGTTTATAGCCTGCCCACTTTTTAGAGGCGCGGCGGTTTCCTTTTTTGGTAGGGTAGCGTATTTTGCAATCCGTCACGGACGGGCTGAAGTTTTTACATACGTACTGTTGCACTTTCACACTTTTTTGGTTCAAGTTCAATACTTTTGTAAAATCGACTTTTAAAAAGGGGCATGGTTGAAAACTTTGTGTGAACGAAATCTTGAATGAAGTCTCGTTTATCCTTCCTGAATTTTTTTTTATTCTTTCGTAAATTAGGCTTAATGTCAGACGACATTAGGTTTTTCTATAAAACCTCAGGTTTTTCTTCAATTGTGCCTCCAAATGTGAACGCGGCCCAAAGTTTTGTACGAAACAAATGTAGAACTATATGTTTTCTACATAATACATGAAGCAAATTTTTTTTTCAATTTGGAACAAAAATATTGAATAAAATGCATTTGAAAATTTACCCTTAATATCGATGACATGCCCACTAGAGGTGGCCAATCGATTTAATTTTTTTTTTTTTTTTAACAATCATTATGAGATGACAAACGTCAAATTTTAGCCATTAACGACGTCTTAAAGTTTTGAGAGCACTGGAGGTAGTTACACGTAAAGATTTGAAAACTTATACTGCTTCGGATGACAATGAGCCCATGTACAAAATTTCAAGCTCATTTCATTTCTAGCTTCAAATTTAAGCCATAAAAACATATGACACACAGACAGACTGACGGACGGACGGGCATGGCTTATTCGATTCAGAATTCGGTCTCGATCATATGCCCCTAAGGTCTTGGGGGTTTACCGTGTTGTTATTATTATTATTATTATAATAATAATAAAAAAAAGAGACTACATAATCGCGCCTACTAAGGGTTTGCCGTATTTTCTGATCACATTTGGCTTTGGCTTGAAAAATCTTCTTTAGATCAGATATTCCCATTTCGACAGATCGGGAAAAAAGAATCGAGAATTTACCTTTGACACCCACTATCCCGTTCGTTGATTGAAAAGTAACATAATGACACAATTTATAAAGACAAGCTATGCAGAGGCATATCGACTCTAAAAAAATACCTGCAAAACTCGTCAGCTTGTGCAAAACAAAGATGGCGAAAGTTCGCTGCTCTGTCTGCACAAAAAAAGCAACATCTCTTTAGAGATGAAGATAAGAAATATTTGCCAATCGCTGTTTCCTTGGACCAATGATTTTAGTAGAAAAATCAGGGGTGGGTCATAGTTCTGCTTTCAAAAATCTGTTTTTCAATATTCTGCTTTTTCGCCAAAAAAATCTGTTTTCAAAATTCTGGATGAAGCAATAAAATTCTGCTCCTTTTGATTTGCTTTCTAAGCAAACTTTTGACTTTATTCAAGTAAAGCAAAGGTAAAAAAAACATCAAGTATGAAGACAAACACAATTACTATTTTTCAAAGCATGACTCGAAAAAGAACGTATCTTTTTGGAGTCACGCTTCCTGCCATTTATTTCTAAAATTCAAATGGAAAATTCTATAATCATTTACAGATATTACACTGATATTGACATAAGAGCAAGTAACTTGTAACTTCGGTTTACTTAAGCCAGCAGTTACCTGAAAGCCTAATGAATCGTTATGACATAAATAAGATTCATTAAGCACAGAAGCATTTAAACAGACTTCCGAGAGTGTAATGATGCATGCAGACAGTCAACGTGTAAGAAAAATTTTCTACAAATCATCCATTAAATATGCCACTTCAGTGTAAGTCCTTAACATCTGAAATCTTTTGAAATCCATTGGGCATTTGCACAGATTACTGTTTTTCTTATGGATTATCGAACAACCTAATAAAACTTATAACTGACTTCATTGCGCATCATGCACCTGGCGATTTTGGTCCCTTTTAAGCTTAAGGCTTATTTAATATTATACAACACCACAGGTACATTGCTGGTACCTTTTGGATACCTTATTACAAAACTATCAACCAAACAGGTAGTTTCCATTTGTCTATAAATTCCGCTTCCCACGAATGCACTGAAGACATTTCTCATAAAATGGAAACTCACAGCAAATGTCAATTTGCAACATGCAAATGGTCGGGGGACACCAACGACCTCTTCGATAACTGTGAAACCTACCACGGAAAATTTATAAAAGAAATCAATGACGAAAACGGATTCGTCTTTAGTTTAGATGACATCGCCAATCATACGTTTCTTCTCAACGGCACGGCAGGTCTATATTGGTTCCTCATCGATCCGAAGGAAGGCGAAGAAGGCATCCGGCGTCGAATTTTCGCTATGGGAGAGTCGGAAGTTACCGATTATACGACCAAAATAGGACTACTCAATGATGACTCAAATGTCACCCTAATCGGACCATATCGAACGCAACCAGAAAACTCGGATAAGTACGAATAGGAATTCCCCTACGTACACTTGGAACTTTTGAATGATAGAACCTCTGGCTCAAAGAGTGTGCAAGTGTTTTTTGGCCCATACGAGTATAAGGAAGTTAGCAAGGGTAGTCGCACATTTATAGAGTACTACAACAACAGATGCCTGGAGAAGTTCACTTGCTTTGTGTGCTTCGAGTACATCAAGAAAAACGCAAGATTTTGTGTGAATCATCATTTTTTGTACAGTGATTGTTTGACTCAATTAATGAAGCAGAATAAGGTGGTGTGTCCAACGTGTCGAGGAGACATCCTTTACGATTGTAGTGATCCATGCGTGGAGGAACTTTAGAAATGCATCACTTTTCCTGAATGATTGGTGTAAGGGGTTGATAGCTGGTAACAAGAAGTCTTGATGTGTTCATAAAATGATTGTATTTTTGAATGTTTTTTTTGCACTTTCTTAAAATAAACCTTTGAAAAAAGTTTTGCTTTGTATTTTTAGTTTGTTAAAATGTGTTAAAAATAAATAATAAATAGAGTGGCGCAACAGCTCGAGGTGAACCAGGGCCAACTTCTCAACAATGCATGCTGGTGTGTTAATTTCTTTACATACAAGGGGACCTACAATTTTTTGCCGAATCCGAACGGCACTTTTTGAGAAGTTTTTCAAGACAAATGATACTCTCGGAGGGCTTGCCAGACCCTCGCGGAGGTGGGGACCGTGAAAAAGAACAGACCTCCGGCGTAGTAAGCACACACACTAACCACTACGCCACGGCACCCCACGTTAAAATGTGTTAAAATACGTTAAAATGTGAACCCTTTTGAAGAATTAAAAAAACATAATGTTTTTTAGAACCACAGGCTGGGCCATGTTTCTAGATGTTTTGTTCTTTATAACTTTTCTTTAGGTCTACGTCGTAAAAAGCTTTCAAATTAAGGCTTCGTTAAGGCTTACAACAGGTCCTTTTAGGTACCGAATAAATACCGTGCTTAATATCATGTTCGTAAAGAAATGCAGACACATGTCGAAAATTATGCTGTAAAGTGCAGAGCACATACTATGTGGGATGACCTAGAGTGGACCTGCAAGCGCAGGCCAAATTATTCCTAGGAATTTCAAAGGACCACTACAAAAAAGTCAAAGAAGCATGATGGCGGTCAGATGAGGTGGAACGAGGGAAAGAGAAAAGAAAGCGACATCCAAGACATGGAAGAAGTGCTCCTAGAAAAACAAAGATCAAAAGCTTCACCAGAAATTTGAATATGGATACCGCAGTAGCCTCAAGTGCGCTCTGTTTCAAGCCAAGAAAATGCAGGGCCTGTATCGGGAACTGGAGGAAGTTTCTTCTACGACTGCTGATACCTACACTAGGCCACTAGGCCAAAAGTTTTGAAAGGCGGCTAAGTACTCCAAAAAGCAAAAACGACTTGGCCGTAACAGATTTGGTAGACAGCGGTTCCAGTTGGCTCACGACCTTTATCTCCAACCAATAAGAGGTGATTCCGTGCTTAATCAATGGAGGGGTTGTCTACTTCCTTTGTACAAAGGAAAAGATGTCAAGCTGATGAACAGAATAAAGACCGTCGAGCGGGTACTAGATTGTCGACCGCTGAAAAAAGGCTATCTGAGGACCATCTGAGGATCATATTGGAAGAACATCGTGGCGCCCTTAAAAATCTGCTATGGTGCTGGTTAATTTAGAAAATGCTTTCGATAGCCTTACACGAGATCTGATATGGGTGGCGCTAAGAAAACGAGGAGTTCCAGAAGCCTATGTATGTACGGATGAGAATGGACATGTATGAGGGAGCAAAGACAAAAGTACGATGCCTTTCTGGAGTCACTGATGAGCTCCCATTTAAAGTGGGTGTACACCAGGGAAGCGCGCTAGTCCTTTGCTCTTAATTGTATTCCTTGATTGTCTGTTTAAAGAAAAAACTGACGGATCACAAAGTACATTAGATTTAGATATTCTTCGCTGACGATGGAGCCATCATAAGTGAAAATCATACATCCCTACAGGGAGCACTTGATATATGGGTGGATGTTTCATAGGGGAATGGGTATCATATTGGACAAAAAAAGACAGAGTACCTGTGCTGCCTATTCTCTGATCCACCCGAGCCAATAAAATAAATAAATAGAGTGGTGCAACAGCTCGAGGTGTACCAGGGCCAACAATGATGTATGCAATGATACAAGGGGACCTACAATTTTTTGCCGAATCCGAACGGCACTTTGAGCAGTTTTTCTAGACAAAATTTACTCTAGGAGGGCTTGTCAGACCCTCGTGGAGGCAGAATCCGGGAAAAAGAAACGAGTCATTTTTACCGGGGGCAAAGTAAGCACATACACATCCGGCGTAGCAAGTACCCACACTAACCTAAGGTCGCCGGCTAGGTATAACTGAAGAAAATACCCTTGGCCCATATTAAGTATATTTTACGCTTGCCCGGACGGACGGATAACGTAGGAATACCATAAGAGGAATCGTTTTCCATTTATGAACGCATTGCTGAAAAAAGTCTGGAGACGTTACACGTTCGTCAAGATCTGTTCTTCCTGATAAAGTTAAAAAATATTCTAGTCCCACAAATGAAACTTTTTTTTCGACTTTTGGTTCCGATTGTTGAGGATGACTTCGACCGCACTTTTACTAATTTTATGTTATTGGTTTATGTGCATTATCAATGCAGAGAGATCATGTAGGCTATTTGGACACCCGAGATGGGCTGTGGTGCAGATGGTAGCACCTACGACCGACAATTGGGAGGTCCTGGTTTCGAATCCATGTCCAACCAATCATCTTTTTTTTTATTTATTGCCAACATGTCTTGTTAAGTAAATTATAACAATTATGATGGCAATTAAGCCGTACAGGCCTCTATGCAGCTTGTTTTAACCACACAAATGATGAAAGGTAAATGTTACTACAAACTTCACGCGTACCCGAAGGACGGGCGAAGGGAATGAAAAACGACTTGAAAACCTTCCCATATAGCAATTTGCATAACGAATTGAAACTGAGAAGGAGGAAAAAATCAACTGACTTAATTTATTCGGAATGCATTAAACATTCAACATGCATTCCAATCGCAATTGACAGTCCCACTTGCCCTGTAGTGTTGCACTCGAGACATGTTGAGTGCAGTCGCTAATTCGCCCACTTCTGATCAAGGAAATACGATTCTCTACGTCCCATTGGGACCGGTGCCACTTGTAACTATCATTACTTATTGATGGATAACTCTTTTGCACAGACAAAGTTTTTTTTTTCCCTGAAACACCAACTTAAGCACCCATCCACTAGCATGAAGAAGTCTACTCCTGTTCCTTCTTCCTTGTTTTTGCGCGGGTCGTTGTACTCTGCTGCTGTAATCGAGCAAAGAGCACCAACTGCAAGTGGCGAACCCGAGGGTATAAATTTACTGAATAAAACTTATGTTTCCCTTATTTGAAGAGTTCGCTGGGCTGTTCTAAGACTTTAATGTTTTTAGTCAGATCCAAGGCAACACAGGGATGATGTTTCTTCGAGCTCGGAATTTTTGCATAGTGAACGTGTTGTACCTGCTGGCGAACATTAAATTCACTTCCGACACTTTTTCAATTGACTTTTCCAATGGAAATTAAATTTCCATGCAACACCAATACTATTCTCTGAACCACATAGTTGCAGTGTAGTTTTGCGAGCTGCTTTTTAATTGAATTTTACGCGATTCCCTGGTCGAAGCTGAAACGGGATGCTACAGCAATGAGTGCGTACAAATTGTACATCTCGTGTTTGTATGTAAGTTGAATATCCTTTTTCGAAAGGGGTTATTTAAAAAGTTACCATCGAATTTAAAATGTTAGGTCTCTCGTTTTTCTCTAGTTCTATATACGTACAGTCAACAGCCAACGAAAAGGGATGTTACAGGACTCCACCATAGAAGTTAAAAAAAAATCCATCGGAACTTTTGAACATCAAGACTGGGGGATTTAAAGTTGATGGAATGGTCTGCGGAATGAAATAGGAAAAATGAAAGGATTTTCTAATGAGGTCAGTTTAAAAAAGGACGATACAAACACTTGTTTTGCCTTTGACATTTTAAGAAACTGCCGTAATTGATAAGCTACGGAAATCCCCTCATAATTAATACGTACCTTGCCGTTGAAATTAATTTCCTTATTATGACAGTCTTGTGTTTGGCCTCTGATTAGGTTATGTAATAGGCAATTAAGGGACATTTAAATTCAAATTTAATAGCTTACGTAAAAGGCATCAACCGGTTCCTTTTGAATTGAACAACAATTTAGTTGAGATTTTAGTGATTTTCATTTTATTTTTAAATGTACATAGCTGTATGGATAAAGATGGAAAAAGGAAACCAGACTTCGATATATTTCTTAAATACCTCTTATTTTTGTACCTTCTTTAACAAGTTCGCCTCAATGATAATGTAAGGTTGGTATAAAGCAAATTAAGTAACATTAACTCCTCTTTCTTAACTTACTGTAAGAACAAATACAACAAGCACATTGCTTGTCTCAACACCGCGATATTTTCTTTTTCAACAGAAAATTGCAGTATAATTACATGGTCAATCGATTGACCTCTATCACGTACCTACTCGTATATGAATTTCAGAAAATTTATTTGGCGAAAAACAAATAATTTTGATTTTGCATGAAGACAGCAATAGATAATTTTTGCATGTCTCATCGAAAATATGAACGATTGATGTATGCAAGAGGGAGATTGATGTAAGAAATAAATATTTTTTCAAATCGAGCTCAAGGCAACACAGATTTGAGAAATAGTGGAAAGCGCGGTTTTTAGGGAATAAATAAATAAAAATAAATAGAGTGGCGCCACAGGTGAACCAGGGCCAACTTCTCAGCAATGTATGCTGTGTGTGTTAATTTCTTCACATACAAGGGGACCTACAATTTTTTGCCAAATCCGAACGGCACTTTGAGAAGTTTTTCAAGACAAATGATACTTTCGGAGGGCTTGTCAGACCCTCGCGGAGGTGGGGACCGTGAAGAAGAACAAGTCTTTTTTTTCATGTGGCGATGGCAGGATTCGGCGTAGTAAGCACACACACTAACTACTACGCCACGGCACCCCACTAAGTTTTTAGGAAACCTTATCAGAAAAGAAAAATTTGTGTCAGCCAAGTGGTAAGATCAATCCCCGCGTGCACGATGTTTGACGTCAATATAATGACCACACACATCGTGAATGAACATGACGCGACATTCGTCAATAATTTTTAAACAAATGTGTGCGACGCAAACAGAAAATTTCACAAACTCATGCAAGTGATTGACATCAATCGACTGATTGGTTGACCGTGTAAGAAGCATCGCAAAAGACTTCTTATTCTCTTTTTTTCTCAGAAAAAAATTATAGTTGAACACAATTTTCAGAGCGCTTACATACGATACAGTAAAACATGTATGCAAAACTCTTGAATTCTTACAGCTTTTGCTCATATTTTTTTTTATCTTTTATGTGTTTTAAGCTTTCTGATACGAATTAACTCAATTTAGTTTAACCTTGTTACTATTTTGCTATAGAAATGGAGCCAACTGCAAAAAAAGGCAAAATAATAAGACAAAAGTCAATTCGACCTATTGGGCTCGACTTTATCATGTTGGACGAACGCGTTCAAGCGTATACCACAGTGAGGCGCAGAGTGTGATAAGCCGCGTTTTCAGGCGCACGCTTACTTTCGTTCCCTGATGTACTAACAGCGCCGCAAGTTCGGAGATCGCGCCATTTCCCTTCTACCAAACGTTTACCACATCAAGTCATCAGCAATATTTGACGACACTATAGAAAAAACGTTTTATTAATTTTATTTCGATTTGGAAATTGACCCAAAAAAGGTAAACTTTTTATGCTGTAATTTCCGGTTTACTTTTTTCCCTAATTCTGGGGAAATTTTAATTTCGCCGATTTTTCCAAAAACATTACAACTAATTTTTTTGACGTCGTTTCAAGGAGCTGTTTAATTTTCAATAGGGGGGTTGTACAACATTGCTTAATGAAAAATTTACAGTTAAAGGAGCCTTGCGCTCACATGCATCAAGCATGTTGTACAACTTTAGTTTTTTCTTAGTGTTTTTTCCCTCAAAAAATTCCCCCCGAAAAGTTTTATTTGACATTGCCGTTATCTTCACCACATAAAAAAGTTATCCGACAGGCAAACACAAAGGAAGTTTGACCAGCATCTGTTCTCACGGGTTGTATGTATGGCTTTCGGACTAAAACTCCGCCTTTTTAACTAAAAAAATTACTAACATTACACTTTTTTTAACCACACGCCCACAAAAGTGGGCGAAGGCATATAATATATATTATACCATATGTACGAAATTATAAAATGTTAATATCTACAACTGTTGTTATGTAATTTTTTGTCAAATTTCATATATATTTATTGAAAAACAATAAATATATATGTTGTGGGGTGCCGTGGCGTAGTGGTTAGTGTGTGTGCTTACTACGCCGGAGGCCTGGGTTCGAATCCTGCCATCGTCACCTGAAAAAAAAAGACTAGTTCTTTTTCACGGTCTCCACCTCCGCGAGGGTCTGACAAGCCCTCCGAGAGTATCATTTGTCTTGAAAAACTTCTCAAAGTGCCGTTCGGATTCGGCGAAAAATTGTAGGTCCCCTTGTATGTGAAGAAATTAACACACACAGCAAACATTGTTGAGAAGTTGGCCCTGGTTCACCTCGAGCTGTTGCGCCACTCTATTTATTTATTTTTATTTTTATTGAAAAACAATAATTTTAAGCTAAAATCCCAAGAAAAAGTGGACGTGGTCAATGAAAAGCTCAAAATTTTGTGCTGCCTAAAAGGCAATTACAGGGCATTATCACGTACCAAAAATCAGTGCACTAGCACCATTGTAACATAGCTTAAACTCGAAAAAAGTATCTTTAAAAATTCGAGATGGTCGCACAAACAGGCCTGTAGTGGGCGAGTCTGTTGGGGGATTCAAGTAATGTTCAAATAGAATGACTGAACTTCCAGCCCATTCACAATACTTTCAGCTCTTTACCTTAAAATTTAAGCCCTAAAAGTTGTTTACATACGGACGGACATGGCTTAATCGATTCTCCATAATCGATTCTCCATAATCGATTCTCCTTTCATATCTCTGAAAGGTCTTAGGGGTCTACGGTGATTATTTGACTGCGTTACAAACTATACATCAAACTTAATAAGCCCTGGGTAGTTCATAATAAACAATCAAATCACATGATCTTGGTGGCGAATAAACGTTAACTCTGCGAGAAGTAATCTTACTTCAGGTAAGGAGAAATCGTTCATGCAGAATGTCAATAGTGGCGTATGCTGTGTGGCACGTAGCGTAGTGAACGACATGCCGTCTAGAAACATAATGCACTAACGAACACTCACTTTATAAAGTTGCATCATTTACGGACGTGTCTATTTGCTATGTCGATTTGGCATCAGGAACTGAATATTCGATTGAATAATCGATTTGACAAATTTTACCAAAACAACGGAGCCAAAATATCTCCGTACCAAAAGAAAATTCTTAATTACAAAACTTCACTTTGTGACATAATTCTCTCTGCGGTTTCCCATAAGAGAGTGTTGTGCTATGATCAATACGCTGGCGCATATTCATCGAATTATTTGAGGCATTGGCGATTGGCTGCAGTTTTTCACAAATGCGGATGACGTTGTCAGCAAAATGCTCTCAAAAGTGCAATGCACAATGATGTCAATGAACCCATTGCTTTATTTCATTTTCGCAGCATTAAATAGGTCAAAGCGACAACGTCCGATTCGCTGACTTCCTTGATTTTGTCGAAGGTCTCAACAAAGGTGGGAACCGATTAGTCTGA
Organism: Neoascia interrupta; assembly: GCA_947623515.1. NCBI lineage: Eukaryota > Metazoa > Arthropoda > Insecta > Diptera > Syrphidae > Neoascia > Neoascia interrupta. The sequence continues at coordinate 56,539,469 of OX392462.1, read as the reverse complement.
ATCGAAATTTAACACCGAACGCTGTTCATAGGTACCTTAACAAGAGAAAGTGGAAAATAAATTTTCAATGTACACATCTTTGACCTTTTATCTCCCCCATGTTATCTAATACATTTCTCCTAACACAATAGGTGGTGAGACGCCTGGAATTAAAGACGCAAATTCAAAACGAAATAAGTCTTCAAAAATAGGAACGAATATCATAATGCGATGACTCCAGTACCTAGAGGAGATGGAGTTTGAGAGATACAAATTCAATTAAGCCAAGAAGGAATATTTTAGTTTCCCCAATAAAACTATTGCAATGCTATGGATATTTTTTTATATTATAATTTTTAGATATATTTTTTTAAGAATTTGGAACACTTATTTTTGATCTTGATTCACAGAGAACGAGAGCAGGGCATGTAGACCATAAGGTGTCCAGAAGTAGATGTTGCTCGGGTAGATGTTTTTATTTCTTTAGAAACCATTCACATAAACAAATAAATTTTCCAAATAATTAAACATGACTGTAAAAAGACGTTCTCTACTTTATTTCAAGGCCCCTTACAGCCTTTTTCAAGTACAATAGAATAATGACCATATCAAGAGATTAATTTGAACTGCCATTTAAAAACAAATTTCCCTTAGTAAAACTTAAGATTGCTCGATTGATTAGATTTACCCAACCCTTTTTTATAAACCACAACTTCTACAAAACTCATCACTTTCAATCTCTATACTCGTATTATCATAGTTCAGTTCAAATTTCAATGATATCACCATTTGTCGTGGGGTATATCCTCATCACGGCCCGGCATATAGGTCAAAGTCCTCTCATAATAAATTACGGTCACTTCCCCAAACATAGCCATACACACTATAACACCCACACAGCCGTTATCCCTTTTCATTTTCAATTAAGTGTCCATAAACACTTGAAAATCAATCAACAGGGTCCTTGTAATGGCTACTTATCTAACACGATACTTGACCACCACCGTAATCAAAGAGATATTCATGTTTCTTTGGCGCCCGTATACGCCAAGTCAAAACACCCATAAACGCTTCATTGTTTGTAATAAATTCCGCCTTAGCAGTCCAGGCGGAAATAAGGATCATCGTAAAAAGAAATGCAATTGAAGGGTGCACGGGAAATAATTTAGACATTCATAAGGAAAATTGATTGAGGAGAAGCAAGACGATGGGTTTGGGTATCTTGATGTCATAATTTGGGTTAACTCTGGGGTGATTCGATTATCGAAAACAGATTTTCAGTGAGACAATTTAAGGACCTCGTCGTAGGAGTTTTTTTTTAAGACTTCTACGTGAAGCGATTTACACCGCACATGAGGCATGAATATTTATGTCAAGGATGCTGTCGGTGGCTGTTGGTGAGAATGTGATAATGTTTGTATTTGCGTTAAAAGTGAAAATAGGCTTTAGATATTGCTTCGATTATTTTTTATATAACATTTAAACATATATTATAATATTCAAAAATTTTCCATGTCTTTCCAGATTATATCATGGATTACAACAGAAAAAATCTGGCTAGAAACGAGTAAGTAAGTCCTTTTAATTTGAATGTTGTTAAAGTCTAACCTTAGCTCATTGTTTTTGCTAAAATGCTTCTGACAGTATTCACAGCACTGTAAGAGTTTAAATAGCACATTTTGTGTGCTATCCCATAAAACCCTAATGAACTTTACATCATGCTTTTGTTTAAAATTCTTGAATAAGAATTTTCATACAAAGCTTTTATTGTTCTCGTGTCCTTGTGCTTTGACCATTCTTTAATAATTGTTTCAGTCTGAATTGTTTTAAAAAGTAAACTGCGCAAATAGTAATTATTATGTTTGAAAAAACTGCAAGCGTTACACGGATATATTTTAACATTGAAACGGATTCAGCACGTGCCTGGGGTGAAAACAATTAAATCGGTTCAATCAGATTCATTTTTAAGCAATGTTGAATCATATTTCATCAGATCCTCTTCTCTTTGGTGGGTATTGCTTGACAAAAAAAATATCACTTGTCACTGACGCGATAAAATCGATTATCAGGTAGAAAAATCTTATCCCATACGTATGTATACTCCTAAAAGCCGATACAATGTTGATATTAAAATTTTTTACACGAAAAAAATGTGTTAGATGATAGTAATAACCCACACAAACCGCTAACTGCACCTAGTATTCGATAGGTTTGTGGTATAAAACAAGTTATAGCTAGTCGCCCAAAAAACAAAAAGTACAATAGCCCCAAAAAGCTTTGGACGGTTGTTCATTTCACTTCGGATAGGCGGAACACTCATAATTTGCAAATACACAACCTTGCACCTACCCCAAAACACATACAGTGTGCTCTTCGGACGCAGAGGAGTTTAGTGAAACATGGAAAAAAGTTAAAAGAAATTTCAAGCATACTCCGTGGCCCTTATGTCTAAACAGTCTACCATGTCTCCACCGAATACCAATTCGTGATTAACATAAACCTCAAACTAATCTCCTTTAAATAGCGAGATTGTCCATACAAATTTTAATCCTCTCGGCAAGTAATTAAATTCAAATCTCCTCATAAATCTCATTTACATTTTTCACAAACTACTTTTATAACTTTTAACCCCGTTCGCATGACTTTCCTAACAGGTTGAAAGCTGTCTAGGAAATGACGCTCCTAGGAAATGTCATCGTCACTTGAGAGCCAAAATGAGCCAAATGTTTGTCCGGTGTAGATACCTCGGGATTTATTTTGAATCGTCACCCGCTAATCACAGTTTTATGGCCCGTGGAGAAAATTTTTATCTCGAGACTTTTGGAGACTAGTTGAAGATTTATGTGTTAATGAGTATTCTGTGAAGACATGGTACAAAGGCCATAAAAAATCACCTAATATTCACCTTGTCCACTTGTTAATCAGTGAAAACTGAAATCAGCTAATTTTAAATTTTCAAAGAAATCCGTTAAAAATATTTTGACCAACATAGTGTTTGTCTCCGTTCACTCTGTAGGCGTGGCTTTAAAAAAAAACTATTTTTATACCCTACACAGGGTACATTAAGGAAAATTCTTAGTTTGTAACGCATCGTAGACCCCTAAGACCATACAGGGCTAGTTTATCAGTGCGAGATCATCCGCGTTTCTGAGTTAAACTAAGATTAACCCCAGAAATGAGTTTTCCATTGAATTTCGATCTGAGATTAACTTCGGCTTAACTTGTCAAATTTGGTAAGTAAATCCCGGATCAACCCTGGAGAACAGTATGAACTTTTTTATATGATTTTCTGTGTAATGGGAGCTGATTTGCGTGTTTCTGTAAAAAATTACATCTGGGAACAACTCAAACGTCTTTTTCTGTATTTTTCTATGTGAACTGATAGTTGGAAGAGTCTATAATTTTAAAATTCGAAGATTTTGACAACTTTGGAAAACTGATCACTGGGTTAACTCCAGATTCATTTCGTTTCGGGATTAACAGGTTTTGGTTTAAGCTGGACTGAACTCAGCACTGAAAAACCAGCCGTAAGAGATCGAGACCGCTGACCATCCGTATGTTAACATAACTTTTAGGCCTCTAACTTTTGTCTTGAGAGCTGAAATTGTGCAGATGAGCCCTTTTTTTATGCGTGTTTAAAAAAAGGGTAGTTTTTTTCAAATGGCAGGGTCTTAACTCCAAAATTTAATTACTACATTTTACATAAAACATCTAAAGGTTGTACATATTTTTTATCCCGCCCACTTTTTGGGGGCGTGAAAGTTTTTCTAGGTAGGGCAAGGTATTTTACTATCCATTGCAGATGCAATAAAGCTTATACATGCGCACTGTTGCACTTACTCACTTGTTTTTTGTTGAAGTTTTTTTTTTTTGTAGAATAGATGGTTTTTTACTTATTTTTTAGGATTGCAGTTTTAATAGCACGAGTTATCTCGCTAACGAGAGTATCTCGCTATAGGTACTAAAAATGCCAAAATATTGTCTCCAGGAATTATCCTTGTTGAACCTTACTTAACCTTGCTAGAAGTAACATGTATTATGTATCGCTTTACTCAATCCTGTAGAAGTTCGGTTCTCAAAGGACGCAATTTAACATTTGAGTTAATTGGGTTGTAAATAGGTCTTTTCTTCAATATTTTGTGCACTTTTCCCATTTGTAGGGTTGCCATAGCTATCCTTCACAAATTACTGTTTTCAAGGCAGTGGTAAATTAGAGTCGACAGGTTGACCTCCACTCTACGACTTAACGTCAAACCTTACGACTTTACGTCAGACCTGTATGACAAAAAAATTATTTATACGCATATTGCCATGGTAAGACCACTCCTCTCATACGCATCGCTTGTTTGGAGGAGCCTTTCGTGACAACGTGTTTCTGCCTCTTTTGCCAAACTCTAAAGAACGTCTTGTCTTGGCTCGTCGGGCTCTGCTCTAGATGTTCTGATGAACCCTTCTTGACATATTTATCATGGGGTGTGCGCTGAAAACCATCTTTCGCTTAAGGAGAGGTGGTTTTTGATATCACATGCATAGGAATTTTGAAGAACTTGTGCGAATATTGTCCTTCGACCCCTGTCTTATGGACATACCCTCTGACGCCATAATTCCAGAAATCCTTTTGCGACAAAACTATAAGCTCGAATTTCCTCAGGTAACGGAATGCCTTCGGCCAGACCAGGGAAAGAATACTTTTTATTTTCACAGATGCCACTAAAACCAGATAGGGGTCTGGTTCTGGAGTCTTTGTGGAAAGAGAGCATTAGACTCCACTACCCCTTAGGTAAATATGCGTCTGTCTTCCAATCTTCGTTATTCTAATGGCTATGCGCTAAATTACGACTAATAAGTGGAGGACTAGAAGCATATGCGTTTGCAGTAACAGCCAAGCCGCTCTTAATGCGTTGCTCAACCCTCTTACCTCGTCCAAGATAGTGCTCGAACTCAAGAATTCGTTGAATTTAGTCGGAAGGCTAAATACAGTGAATATTGTTTGGATCCCAGGTCATACTGGTGTAAAGGGGAAATGAGATGAGCTTGCTCTGATGAGCTTGCTCGACTAAGTTCAGAAGAGGTTTTCTCCGGACCCAAATCCGCGCTAGGTCTGCCTGTCACCTTTCCTGCCTGTAAAGAGGGCGACGATGCAGCGGAACACATTTTCTGTAGTTGTCCTTTTACTCACATACGGTGGCGGATCTGTGGGGCTGACGTGCTGATTATTATCGTCATAATCTTTATAATTTACTTATGAAGACATTGCGGCAAAAAGAAAGATATTTTTGGTTGGACGTGGAATTGAACGCATGGACCGTTGTATTTGTCGGTTCGATCGTCGATTGGACGTGCTACCTCATGAAACACAACCCCGCTTCCATCTCGGGTGTGTAAACAGCCTTCTTGTTCCCTCTGCTAATGTACATTGAAACCAACAAAAATTCATTTGTCAGACTTCCTGTTTGCTTATCTGTTACAAAAAATTTAATACTATTTCACTATTTCATTGCTTCTCCATATAAGTTATCTATTACAGTGAAAAACCTTTGCAAATTGCCAACCAACATGGTTCGAAAAATGAATGCATTTTTTTATAAATATAGGAAAGTATCTAATGGCATAGGCAGAAAGTACCTATAAGTAAAAGGTTTAAATATTTATTTTCTTACATTTTAACGATTTTAGGAATAACCTAAAATAACAGGAAATAACCCTTGGTAGTAGTTTCAAATTCAAAAGGCTTACACTGGAGTATTGTAAAATTATTACTAGTTGATATTGCATCATTTTAAAATCCATTAAGACGAGTATCACATTAAGAAACCGGCTCGTCGGCCAGAGGATAATTGAAATTGAATCCTTTTGCCTGTAAAGCTATATATTATTCACGACGATTTTAAGAACATATTTATAAAAACAAAAAAAAGTAAGGTTAGCTTCATTAGGAAAAATGTAGAATTCTGTTAGTCTTTTCGTTATAAATTCATAATGATGGCGCACCTTTAGGAATTTTAAATTAAGGAATTTTTTGTCGATTTAGAATTCATACAAGAGTTTTGCTTTTCATAAGCTTTCAATTTAGCCAAGATTTAGTACCTTTAATGTATTAAATAGTATATATATTTTTTAATTACTTTTTTTATTTATTAAACATTTTTCAAATATATTTAAATATTATTATATTAAGTATTTATATGAAATTCATTGTCTGTGGACAAGGACAGCAGTGAAGTGCCTTGAGTTCAACGAGAAAATATAAAGTTTAAAAATATGAAACTAATTATTTTATTTTAGTCCTTTTTTTAGAATTTTCATTTTTTTCGTAAAAAAATCATTTTACGACACAATTATGATTTTTTTACGCGTAATTTAACAAAAAACTCTTGCTTTTTGAAAAACGATGCTTTTTGATTTTTAATTCAAGTTACACAATCTCTGTGTAAATTAATTTATTTTTTAAAATGTATTTATTTTATGTAAACGATTTCTTTATTAGCTAATCCCCGATGTCAAAAATCCGATCTACCAAAGTGTACCTTTCTTTAAACTTTAAGCCAGGAGTGTCGAATTCAGTTTTAGAATAGAGTTGCATCCTTAAATACTTTAAGTCGTATGCAAATTTCTTTCACACGCATTTGTGAATACTGGATTCCTTGAAACTATCCAACCATTGCAAAACTCGTGTAGGAAAGATAAGACGATTAGTAGGATACCGATACGAGTCGAAGGTTATTCATTTTTCATTTTGCTTGGCCTATAAAGTTTTTAAATATCAAGGGTGAACGAGTTCAATTTCTTACGGGAGTGAACATGAAGGACTGCATTTTTAAGGACATTATTTTATTGAAGTCCGCTAGCTATTTCTTTCTTTATTTATTTTTTAATAACAGAGCATTGTTCGATTAATTAAATTTGCGGGCACCGCGATGTGGTTCTTCTCAACAGCTGGTTATTCCCAACACTGCAATGGAATTCTTCACATGCAAATCCTTCAAGTCTCAGTGATGGAAACTAAAAGCACTTATCTATACTGTTTAAACAACCCCATATCAGAAGCCATTAAGGTCAGATTTTAATTGGTTTGACAAGCTATATTATAGGCAAGTATGACAAAACCGATAGAATACACGCTTTTGGAAAAAAAGTATAAAATGCCTAAAAAGTCTTTGTTCCAAAAAAAAGTTAGTTAAGTTACCTATGGGTACTTCTTTCAGGGTTAACGGTAATTAAAAAAAGAGTGTGTTAGTGTTTAAACTGAGATTATCGAGTCTGTAAGTAAAATCACTATTGATTAGTCAAATGAATCGCAGAAAAAATTCGATTTTTTTATTTTTCTTTTTTCAGTCTCTTTCTTTTTGGGGCCTGTTTTCATAACTCTTGAGTGAAATAGTCCCAGTTTTAGGGTAATTTTTCATTTTAAGTTTGGAAAATGCTGCATAAGCGTCAAATTTTATGTTGCAAAAGTATGGGACCATTTTTCATAATGAAAAATTATTCCTTTTTCAAAAATGAAAAACCTAGCAACTGTATGAGGCAGTGATTTCAAACTAAAACGCTTCTCAAAAATTAAAGCAGTTCTAGAAGGGATAGAAAAATACTGACAAAGTGTTGCATATTAAAAAATTTTGATAAAGAGCATTTAGAAGAAGAAATTTTCTTCTACAATGGACAGCTTTATTGTGTCTTGAAACTTAATTTCTCAATAGTCTTATTACGATATGAAAGAACCGCTTTGCAAAGCCGGATGTGTAAGTGAAGAGTTGACTTCTAGGTCCAGGTAACCTCATAGTTTAACGTGATCAAAGTTAAAAACAGTGAATAGCTACTTACTAATACAGTACGTTTTTGAAAGTGACAATCTGTTTGAAACGAGCCATTGAAAACCTCCTTATTTTGGTTCCACAGTGCATCTTACTCCAAAGTTGTATTTCTTCAATCAGAAGATAAGATTAGATAGACCTCATTCCAAAACAACTTCAATGACGTTTTAGAAAATATTTTTCGTTCTGTTTTTTGTCTGAAATTTTCTCGCGTAATTTTGCCGGCGTAATGCAGACCTTACATGGGCAATCGGTTGACGTCAAGCTGCGTGCGCATGTAGATTGATCTAAGCTCTTACATAGCTCAATCGATTGACACATCCACACACTTAAAATCATTTATAAAATAACGTTGCTTCGCGTTCGAAAAATCGCCAATCTTGCCCTTAAAAGCATCAATCGGTATGACGCTCATCATGCAAAAACAAAATTGTTTATCGTTAATCAGCTGCAATCGAAGATGTTTGACAAATTTGAAGATGTTTGACAAAAAAGTTTGCAAAAATGCATGCTCGTGATTGACGTTAATCGATTGACCGTGTAAGGACCGCATAAATAACAGATTTTTGTCTTAGATCCCAGTCACACCACCGAAACTTGTGTTCATAAACAATCCTAATATCAATAGAAGGCATGACTATAGATAGAAAAAGTCCTCAGTTGAAACAAAAGAGTCGCAGAGTTCGGCTGTAACAAACTTCAAATAAATAGTCTATACCCGCGGTTCCAAAGTAAAGTGCTCCGCCAGCGTTGGCCAAGCTCCGCGAACAGATAAGTAAAATAAATTAAAAAACAAATGGTCAAAAAATAAGGGTTGAAGTAACATCGTTTTTGATAGTTAATTGCTGTGTTTTATGTGAGAGGTTATGTACAGGGTTTTATTGTTAGCGTCTCTCGTAGAAATTTTGAAAAATGTTAATGTTTTAATCTTGTCGCCTCAGGAAATAACAAAAACCTGCTGCAGTCGTGTGCAGTGTTGCATCGAAAAAGTTGACTTCCCTAACATCGTATTAAGCAAAAAAATTTTTAAGATTTTATATGAGGATATTTAGGCAAGCCATCGAAATTATGCATGGAACACATGTTTAGTCAATGAGTCGAAGAGTCAGATTTTTCTTGGGCACATCTAAATAACATTTAAGATTCATTGCCAAATCTCGTATAAGTTTACCAGTTCTAAAAAACGACAACTTTGTTTATTGCCAGGTACACATCTTTCCAAAATTAAAATTCGGTAGCAAATGTTACTTTAACTGGTCGCCCATTTTGTAGTAAGGTTATAAATAGTAATGCTCTGTTTCCACCGGACACAAATCCGAAATTTATACAAATCTTCAACTCATCTCCAACAAATCTAGAGATTTTCCATACAAATTTTAACCCTCGGCGAGTAATTAAAAATAGTTCTCCTCGAAAATCTCCTATTTTAACCCTTGCCCCTTTTAACCTTTTTCGCATACACTTAGAAGCAGCTTAAGACTAGAGAAAGAAAACAGAAACAAACAACGTATAATAGATCTGTCATAAACATGATTTTATTGGAAGGTTTACAACGAAATAACCTTTTTTGCTCCTGGGAAATGTCATTTTCACTGTTTTTGGAGAGGCAAAACGACAATAAAAGAGCGCTCGTGCTAAGTTAATCTTATGTTTGTCCAGTGGAGACACTACGGGATTTTTCTTTAGTCGTCTCCCGCGAATTGCAGTTTAATGGCTTGTGAAGAAATAGTGTTAACGTAAATAAAATTTAAAAAAAGTGTTACTAGACATTTGAAACAAATATTAAAATCTGATTTCACTAAACAGCCACACCATCTGTTGATTCATCTTTAAAATTTGTGCATCTGCAAATCTGCTTTCGCACAAATTAAAATATGCATAGAATAAGCAACAATTTTTGGTAGCAGATGTCTCAATCTAAAATTTAGCACCAGCAAACCGCATTGTGCCGATTAAAATAGATGCATCGCCTATAAAATAGAGTGGCGCAACAGTTGGAGGTGAACCAGGGCCAAAGTTGCATACCTTCTGAAATAAGTTGCCTTACTTATTACAATGCGTTGTTATATTTTTTTTTTGTCATGATTTACTCTTAAGAAACAATATATATCGCCGTTGAGATCTCCTTTTTAAAGTGCTCCGCGACCAAAACAGATTGGGAACCGCTGGCTCTATACCCTATTAATTCTGATACCACACAAAAAAGACAAAAAAGAAGGAAGTTGGGACGAATATAACTTGCCTCGGAGCTGGCACACACGGCGATAGAAAAACGAGCGACAAATAACCGCACGATTTTCCGCCGCAAGCACACTCAGCACACAAACATTAATTTTCAGTGCAATTCCTGTGCATTGTTTTGGAAACCTTAAAACTTTTTGTCGTGCGGCTTGAAATAGTCGCAGTTCGCAAAATGGTCGCAAATTAAATCTGACAGTGACCTGCTAATTGTCCGAGCCGCAAGTACATAATACTATTTTTTTAATATAAGCTTGGGTTTCTAGTTTGGGTGGCAATTCTGCCCCTAGTTTCGTAAAGGCCCTACCTACAGTTTCACTTTTCAATGTTGCAGAGGAAAAAATTGATATTCTCCCGAAAGGTAAATAACAAAACTAAAAAACCATACAAAATGTTTGTCTTAAAGCTTTATGCGCGATTCATTTTAATTTTTTTTAAGTTTCTATATTCATAACCCTGAAGTGTGAAACTTTTAGATGGAGCATTTACAAAAAAGGGACAAAATTAGTCCCGCGCTTTTCCTGGCATCGTGTCTCACTGTCCTTAAAAACCAAATGTGTTGGTTTTTTTTTTGTAATTTCTGATCATTAAATTAGACAAATTTTAAAGACTTCTTTTTTAAACTTTTTTAAGACTTGATCTTAAAAAAGTATAGAAAGAATCGTAATTTACTGAAAGTAGAAAAAAAGGAAAGGTGACTGATCTATGTCTCGAAATTTCCTAGAACTGTAAAAATTTGGTATCATGAGAAGAGCACAGAGCATCAATGAACTTTAATGAATTATGAGAATATGCATAATCAATACGAATTTTTTTTGTAAAAATGTGCAAAAATTATTGCAATCCTTAAAAACTACATCATATATATTATCTTCAATACTAAATCAGCAGAATACAGAAACCAAACAGTTTTGACTTTGTTTGATACCAAAGCAAAGCATATGAATCTAATTTACTTGGAATCGCAATTGGCTGAAATGTTATTATCCAATTACTAGTGCGTGCCCATGACCAGGAGCGATAATTACTCAACACATATATACACAGATCAATTACTGAGATTGAGTTATGCTTATTCGATTGAAGCAAATTTGAAATTATTTACCAAATATTTGCATTGTCAACAGAGTAGGATGGCAGTGCGGTGCACTGTAGCCAAACTTGCATCCTCACCTACTGAACTCGCAACCTCATCACCTTTAACCACCAGTTGGTAGATCCTGCGGCAAATGACAATAATTATTATCGTGTTGCGCATTGTTAAACCTCAAAACCAAATTTGAGGGTCATAAATAATGCTCCGCACTTAAGACCTTGTCCTCGTCGAAGGATACTCTTAACTTGTGCGGGTGTAAAAGCTGGTGGTAAAACGCAGCCCTCATGTGTATTCGTATACTATTCCACGCCATGATATGGTAGCATCATCTCTTTGTATTAATTTTTAGAGACAGGACTCTTTTTTGCTCGTGTAATTAGGAAACTTTACTTGTTAGCGAATATTTTTGTGCTGCACAGTGGATTCCGAGAGAACACGAGTTTGCTTTTATGTATCGGTCGTAGTAACCACAGAATTCCTTTACACTTTGTGCGTGTGTTATTAGATTTTTGTGGTAGCCAGTTTTAAAATAAATACTGAGGCCGTCGTATACATGACGGAGAATACCGAGTGGGTTGACTAATGAAAATTTGTATTTGTTAATGAAACTAGGGCTTTTAAATTGGCTTAGTTGAAACAAGGAATACCGTTGGTGTAAAATTGTTATTTTGTTTATATTATTTCACATGTACCTGCCTACTTTAGTCCCTTATAAGTTTCTACGATTTTAATAACAATAAAAAAACATATACAAATTTGAAATCTGAACCTGGAAATAGAAATATAATAAAGGACCACGATGAATTGCAAAAAAAACCTTAAGGACTTGCAGTATTTAAAAATATTTACTCTCAGCTAAGGGTACTATAGTCCAAGAGATAGGTAGAAATTTTAAAGTGTCTGTACAACTAAGAGCCCCTTTCGCAAAAGGCGTCGCTTTGATGCCACCACAAGAGTCTCTGAGTTCGCCTTGAATAATGAAGAAATGACGCAAGTGTACGTGTTCTAACCTTTCTTGCAGGATACTTAGAAAATGAGTTTTCCTTGCAATTATCACGCAAAACTTAGAACAGCTTTGCTTTCTTTTCAATGTTGCTGCTGGTCCTTACTGTATAAAGTCGTAATTCACGTTTCTTAATATGTACTGGATTTTTACGAGGAAGCAAATACCTACCCATAAAAATTGGGACTAAATAATACGGACTGTTGGTATCTTTTGTAGATTCCTTACCTCCAGATGTATCCAAAAAAAAAATACTAATGGACTTTATGACTGCAGCATTGGAGGTACTTTTTTACCCTACTCTAGACCTTATGAATATGCCTCTTTAACCTTATGAACATGCTTTATGACTACTCAGACTATACTCGCGGACAACCCTCATCTGAAATTCGCTTTTAAATAAGATTTGCTACCAAAACACCGGGAGGATGAGAATAGGAGGAAAAGACAGTCACAGGAGATACGAGAGCCCCGCGCGTTGTTTATACTGACGGTTCTAAGATGAACAGGTGAAGGAATCTTCTATAATCTTCTGGGACTAAACAAATCATTCCGGATCAACGACGAATGCAGTGTTTTTCACTCGGAGCTAGTCGTCATAATCCAATTTGCCGTTAGACTGAAGAAACAACAAGCTTGACAAACCATTAACATCTACTCGTACTGCCAAGTGGCCATTAAAGCCACGGGGCCAGATGTGGTGAAGTCAAGGGCTGTAAAGCTCTGCAGGAAAATTCCAAACGGGATATTAGTTGCAATACTGTAACTCTGTGTTGGGGCCAGAACACACCGATATACCGCGAAACGAAGAAATCGACAAGCTTGCAAGATCTAAGTAAGGGATGACTGCATCTCTGGCCCTCAGACTCCCGATGAATTTGAAAGCACGTTAGAGAAAAGCCTAATCCTTGAGTAGAATTAATCTACGTTGGACAGAACTTGAAACGTGCAGACACACAAGAGAGCTTTGGCCAGCGGTTAACAAAAAGAGTTCATTATTGTTGATCGGACTGGACTGCAAATATATCCCAGTGCTGCCGGATATCCTAACGGGGCATTGCGCTACAAACAGAGCAGCTATTACTGCAGAAGTTACATAATTTCTTTACAGGGAAGTTAAAGAAATTGGATCTGTTCGTCACCTGGTGTGCTAACGCCCAGCCATAAAGAGCATAAGGCGACTTAACCTGGGCAGTTACCTTTTCAATGACGTCGAAGATTTAATAAATGGAGATCCGAAGGATCTCTTAAAATTTGTAGACAAATTCGAATGGGCTCAAAAGGTAGCGGCCCTTTGAGTTCTTAACAGTGTTTTAGTATGTTTTATTGGTCTAGTCTATAGGGACTAAGAAGGTTTCCAAGTGTACACAAGAGATTCAATTGCTGATCTAGGTGATCCGTGATCATTGTCCCAGGGGCATCTATTAACTTAATTTAACCTCAAGCTGATTATTTTCAAACCACAATAAATGTGGACGTATTTAACAAACATGTGTCCATTATAACCAGAAGAGTTAACGCTGTTTATACTAACGAAATGGATAAGCTGATGAATAAATGATGCAGCTTACCCCATAGGTGCAAACAACTACAGACTGCAAGGGTCTTTTTTTTAGCATTTTTCAACAGCTGCGAAGCCAAGTGACTTCCTGAAACACTATGAAAATATTTGCTGATTTAGTAGTCGGTCGAAATGCAGCCCAGGAAAGTAACTATCTTGATCCCAACAAAGCTGATAGACAGGTTAAAGATGTACAAGAACCATCAACCATGTCAGAGCAACATCTGAGCACCGCATGGCTCCCTTGGACTTTACTGAGCCGAGCAAACTGACATTGTCCGACCGATACTGGAAATCAAACTGATGATTTGCGTTTGGCTTTAGACGAGAACTTAGTCTCCTTTCTTTTACGCTGCAGACTTTTCCAAGACCTAAGACCCTGTTGACTATTCTTTAATGATAAAAAAACCTAAGTTGTTGCATCATTTTTTGAGTCTCGGATGCTAATCTAGTTCTCTCTTACCTTCAGAAAAGGAAGCAAGGAGTCACGTTCCCTAATTTATTTATTTAGAAATCATTCATTTTTTTAAGGCATACCTCAAGGTTCAGTTCTTGGTCCTCTCCCCTTCATGCTTTTTGAAAACAACCTACCGAGAGCTATCAAAAATTCATCTGTGCACAGATGACGTACAACTGCACATCAGCTGAAATTGAACTATCGACCAAAACTTACATGCCCTTAAGGCACAGGATAGATAGATAGAAAGATTGTTTGTCAGGAGAGCCTTCCTGGGGCTCTGGCACTGCGTTCTCTTAAAAAGAGCCTATTGTGCCTTCCCTGATGAAATTCTAGAGCCATCTTCTTACTCCGGAGGCAATCAGGAAGACAAGGATCTTCTCCGTAGGGATATCGATTAGGTAAACCTTCTTCGATAATTAAGATTCGAAGAAGATAATTTCTTCGCCGAGGTTATTTTTCCTCAGATGCAAGAGGGCCGGGCATTCCATGATTATGTGTAGAGAGGCCTCGTCGCTCTCTAGACAAAGTCTGCAGGTGGCTTCCGGAGCACAGGATAAAAACATTAATTTTTTAATAAAACGCGATTCCGCACTTTCTTTTGCGGTAGCATTTTTATCCTAAATGCATCCAAGCATTTTTATCAAGTATTTAATTGAAGACACCATATGAAAATGACGATATAACAAAATGATGAAAAGAAGATAGTTAAATACCCCAAGGCGTAAACAATTAAAAAAAAACTCCATTTGCAAAATAATTTATGCATGTCCCTCTATTCTAATGTGACACGCTGTCAAGTCGTATTTAACTTCACAATCTGCATTTTATCTCCATCCCACAAGAGTTGGAAAATAAAGTGAAATTATTCTACTGATACCTGTTGAACGTCACTCTGTGATACACTAACTAGCCCACATGCAGTTGACTGTCACAGTGGCAATTGTTTATTTTATGGTCGGACGGAGCACACTATTCCATCCGTATAATCTCAATTTCGAAGAAATACCTGTACTGGTAACACAATAGAGCCGGGCAAAAGTTAATTAACTGCTTGACACAATTTTCACACTAAATTAGCTGCAACGTTAGGCTGGTGAATTTATAGCTTTGCTGGGTAATTCTACAAAACCGGCGGCTGGTCAATGTGTAAGCTTGTCTAAATTATCCTGTCAGTCCAGTGTCCTCTGACAGTTTATGTTAATTAACATACAAAAGCTTTCTAACAAAAAGGCGGAAACCTATACACACATATGGTTCAAATACAAATGAACAAAATTCAATTAGGAACATTTTAGTTTCAGTCCGGAGGCATTTTGATTAGAATTATCTTCTAAGTCAATATTTATCGCAGTTAGACATTGATAACTGGCCAAGAAATTTATTACCTTTGCTTTGTGTGAACAGCCAAAGGACACGTGTATACGCGTTTCGGTAATTGAATCTCAGGGGAAATTATAACCAAAAAAAAGAGCACTAAATAAATGTCCTTTTTAGCATCGACTTGTGCCCTGTATTTGAGGTTATTTATACACATGGCTATGAAAGTAATTAAAAGTGGTTAACGTGTTCATCTTAATGGCTTTAGTATAATTTCTATGGAATAAAAACCAGCTATTGCCTTTGTATTCTTAAAATGGAGTGGGTAAAAGAAAAGTTTTCAACTAGTGTATAACTTTTTACGGTCGTTGTTAGAGTAGGTCGTTCATTAACTTGACATTGGTTTTTATTTTGTGTCAACAGATAGTGCCGTGTAAAGGTTGATAAAGTTTTGGTTTAAGTTACAGGTTCAAGAAGTATTTAAGTCGTCAACAGCTATTATGAGTGCGAGCAGGTGAGAACATAATAAAAACTTTTTTACGTTTGCTTTCAAAATTTGTTGGTAAGGAGACATCTGCTTTCGAAGCAAATTATTTGTCAATTGGTTGAAAAAAAAAAACTGACCACTTGATTGGTAAGAGGAATGGATTTTTTAACAAGAACATTTTTTTACGGATTATTAAGAGTTATGGATTGTAGTGAGCGACATGAGCTCTGTTAAATGGTTGAACCCTTGAAAACTTTTTCGTGAAATTTCACGAATTTCACAGGTCTTTCTTTAGTTTTACGATGATTTTTGTATGAGTACTACGGAAATTTAGCTGCATTTTAGTTCCAAACGTTTGAAGTGCATCCTTGAGTGAAATCTTTGAGCTTCTTGGATCTTGAAAATGGCATTAATATATGCACGGACGTGCTTTTTACGTTATTCCAGTGAAGAAAGACCTGTCGCAGATAAAAATCCAATAGCGACAATGACCCTTACGTACCTCCTCTGATTTTATTATAAAAAAGTCCAACACCTTTCTAAGAATTTAACTGAAAAACTAGAATGTAGGTCAATGCAAAAGAATAGGGATACTCCTAAGTTACCATGTTGGCAAATAAAGTAATAGAGGATGGTTTGCGATCTTGATGCCTACGGGTCGTCTTGGGTCTTGATGTTGGTGGTAGATACGTTCGATCTCATAACGTGTAGGAGTGTGATTAGAAATAACATGGACCCTGTATATCAAAACAGATACGGAGAAATTAAGTTAGACTTTAACTCTCCAAATGTCATTAATGTCTCAAATGTCTATCTTAAATTGTCTGTCTACACTCGGTACTTGCAATCCAAATTGCTGATATCGAAAAGATTTATTCGCGGCATTATTGTAAGCTCAAAGGTTTTTTTGTGATGACCGTTTTTGGGCTACGAACTGTCAATTCATGTCCACTTGTTGCCGTTTAAATTGTTCGTTATGGTATTAATTTACCACAGATGCGTAAATGAAAATTTGTTTTTCGCATGTGATAAGAACGACTTCAGGATTTTGTTTTTTGAGCAAATTTCGCCAGGCGGCATTTATTGATGGCAGACTTTGGTCGGAGTGTTACTAAGCAGAAAGTCATGGTTTCGATTCCCACCTCATTCATTTAAAGAAAGGCACTTTAATTTTCACGGTCCCACCTTCGCGTGACGAACAAGCACTAACAGGACTTATCTGATTCGAAAAAGAGGTCCCGGTCAAATTGGCACACTGATAGCTCTCAGTTACTGGATGAAAAAAGCCTATGGGTGCACAACACCAAAAACTCGCGGTTCGGAGATATCGTTCCCTTACGATAGGGGTTTTCTGCACGCAGCGAAACTTTGAGACGTCGGAAAAGGCTGAAAGCTGACATTTAGCATTTCTTAGCGATTGAAACAAAAAATAAAATGCCGAAACGTCCCCTAGTAGGTGTAGCATCATCAATTAGGTGTAGCATCAATTTAAAGGGTAATTTTTCAAATGCACTTTATTCAATATTCTTGTTCTAAATCGGAAAAAAGACATAATAAATGAAATAGAAAACACCTGATTCTACATTTTGTTCATACAAAGTTTTCAGCTACGCCCATATTTTGAGGGCGATTTAAAAAGATAAACTAGAATTTTCTTAAAAATTGTGGATTTTACCTATCCCCAGCAGATATTTAGCAAGAGATTAATCGCGAAAAATCCTTACGCCTGCTGATAAACAGCCTTTATCAAAGAAGGGCAACAGCATATAACAGAGAAGGATAAACGCAAACTCTACGAGCAGAAGAAGAGAAAAGAACACTGAATTTGAAGTTCAAAGGTTTAAAAAAAAAAGCTCTTAAGCAATATGTGTGTCAAGGGTACAAAGTTCGACTCGAACCCTTTGAATACGACTTAGGGAACATCGTAGTGGAATCGCAGGTGCTGCACAATTGCAAAATTCTTTTCTTCAGACTCTATAAAGGCGAAAACTAACTGAATGCGGCTAACCATTCAATCTTCACCATAATAATGATACCGCCCACTCAACCTGAATGAAGTGAAAGTTTTTGCGTCTAAGCCTTAGACAAATTTTCCGGGACTGTCATGATTGGCGATGATTTGAAAATAGAGGAAAGAATGCCAAGTCAATGGAATATATTGCATCCCTTATGAAAAAGGACGTTCTAAGTTGCACCAACTACCAGAGTCACAGTTTCCTTAACATCACATGCAAGATCAGGCTGCATTACCCGATGTCTTTAAAATAAAATATCTTACTTAAGGTGGCGCTACAGTCCGGGGTGGACCTGGGCCTCAGCCAACAAGCTTCGCCAGCCAGCTCTGTCTCGAGCTAGCCGTCTCCAGTTTCGCACGCGAAGTTGGCTGAGGTCCCCTTCCACTTGCGTGCGCCACCCGAGTCTCGGTGCTCCTCTACCGCGCCGTCCCTGCGGTGTGGATTCGAAGATTTTCCGGGCCGGGGCGTTGGTGTCCATCCGCTCTAGATGACCCAGCCATCGTAGATGTTGTGTTTTGACTCTTTTGGCTAGGTCGGTAAAAAAAATAAAATATCTATAAAAAAAAATTATCGAAAAGAAAAAACGTCGAATTCAAAATTTAAAAGAGCCGCCACAAAAAAAGGAAGAACCCAAAATATAAATGAGTGGCGCTCGAGGTGAACAGCTCGAGGTGAACCAGGACCAACTTCTTAACAATGTATGCTGTGTTAATTTCTTGACATACAAGAGGATCTACAATTTTTCGCCAAATCCGAACTGCACTTTGAAAAGTTTTTCAAGACAAATGATACTCTCGGAGGTCTTGTCAGACGCTCGCGGAGGTGGGGACTGTGAAAAGGAACATGTCTTATTTTTCAGGTGACGATGGCAGGATTCGAACCCAGACCTCTGGCGTAGTAAGAACACACCCTAACCACTACGCCACGGCACCCCCTCCGAAGCAGTCTCATAACAATTTGTGTTGTTGTTTGCAGTGCATTATTAAGGGGTGATTTTTCATTGGGTTCGAATCTCATGGATTCATTGTGCCTTACTAGACTCATAAGAATTCGAGATTTTGAAAAACGATGTTTGCGATTCTGAATTTGCATTTTCCATTCTAAATGTTTGTTGTTCTAGAATACGGGATGATCCCGTCAACAGCCTGATAATAATGGGTCCATATCAGCGTAGCTTTAAGGTAGGAAAGTTTATCACCGATAAAATGTTCACACAGCGCCAGATCGTGCAAAAAAAAAAAAAAAAACAGAAATTCCAAATTGTCATTCAACCCCTTTGCATCGATGTCAAGGCCGCAACATAAGTGTCTACTCAGAGCTCCTAGCCTTGTTTTATGGTGCGAAAGCTGGAACTTGCCAAAGGCGGCGAAGAAAGCTCTAGGTTGCTTTAAGAAGAAAATCCGTCAATTGATTTTTGGTCTTGTTTGCCTAGACGAACAGTTTAGAGAAGGAGGTATGACACTGAACTGTACTAACTGCGTTAGCAGCGACATCAAACAACGTAGCCAGAAGAGCCAGAATGCAGGTTGTAGGTGTCACACGCAGCGTTAAAGGGCCGCAACCTCCTGGGCAAAAGTGCTGAAGACAAGTAGCAGAACTGGCTGAAGAAATTGTTGATTGAGGTACGGTTCTTATGGTAAGTACGTTTCAGTATGATAATAAATATACAGAAAGCGGCTTAGTTGGTTAATTAGCCCCTGCACGTTGCACACCTGTTTCACTATCGAAACATGTGAAGAATTATTACTATTTTATTTAACAAGTGATAAGAGGAGAAGGCGAAAATTATTCCAAACGCTTGGGTGGAAGAAAGCATTAATTGTTAAACCGCTGACGGCTGGAGGGATTTAATTTCTGAATTGCGATGACCGTGAGAGTGACCGAAAGTATGTAAGAATCTTCTAGTATGCTAAGAGACCGCTACTTGAAAGGGTCATGGGATAGGCAGAAGGTTGGGCATCTTACTCTGAATTAGGATCTGGCTAAACAAAAAATAAAATTAACTTCACATTTTCGATTTCAAAGCAAGCTAAATCTATCGTCACTTTCCTGGAGGAACCTATAAGCCTATTTAAACCCTGAGTAACTCACAGGAGCTTACCTTAACTTGACTTGACATTGTAATCCTTAAAGTATTTAAATTTAAGTTTAAATTTCTGTGATTCAATCTAAAATAAAACCTCTAGTAAAGACCATATCTCGGTTAAAACAGACTCTAGCCGACTTTGAGTGTCTTTCTGATACAAAAAACTCGCCAAAACCGAAATATACCATATGTCCTTGGAACGGATTGTTCTGGTCACTCGTTTCAGATGGAAGACAGAAATAGCTACTCCCTAGCCCATGCAAGTGGGAATTGGCGCCCATTGTAAAGCTGGTGCTTCGTTTTCGGATATTGTATTTATAACAGTTTTGAGTCGTGTCCTGCTTTTTAACTGTCAATTAACTGACATAGTTTGCTTGCGTTAATGGAGACTTCCTTGCCAATCCGGTTGAAAATGTTTAAACACGCTTATACAATAACTATTGGGACTTTACCAATATTATTTCCATTAGTTACTCCACATGCATATCAGTTTGGTTTTTAAAACTAACCGACTATAAATTTGGTATAAAATAATAATATTAATTTAACCTAAGGTAGGTAGGGACAACTAGGCTCCCCGGAGTTCAGTCAAAGGTTTGGACTTACCTTCATAACTTACCTTAAGTCAAGTAATTAACCAGTTCCCTTATCCACTCCTTAAAGTACATATCTGAACAATTTGTAAATGAACTTTTTTGGAACCTTCTAATCGAATCAATTTAATCACAAATTCATTATTTCTTGTCCACTCAGAAGGCGAACATACTTTCCGTTCACAATCTCAATTCTTATCATGATAATTATTACCTTACGTCACATCACAAAACACTGACTTGTTTGGTATGTCACTGCGTACTGTGGTTTAATTGTTAGCTACCGTACGACGTGCGATAAAAATGGGAAATCAATCAGCTGTCTTGTAAGCGTGCTGTTCTCAGTATGTATTAAAATTTTTATGATAACCTCTTGCTTAAATTTCACATAAGGGCATATTATTATTTATGACAACAAGTACCCGCAACCGCAAAATATCAATATTAACACGAAACGGAATTCAATTAAGACATTGATATTCACGGCTTCTTGTCCAGGCCACCTTTAAATGGTTTATTCTCCTGGTGCCACCATAATGTCTGTATTAATCCTAAAAACCAAACCTTAGGGCGATCACTTAACACCATAAAAAATCTATTTCCGACAATATAGCAGATGGAATTATTCCAGGACATCAACTCGGGCAGGCGTTGATGTCCGTCGATAAATGGATTTTTATGGCATCACAAGTGCCATTGGCTGCAATATGCTGTTATTAATAATTAATTGCGAAAAGCAAAAAAGAAATAAAAAAAAATAAAAGCATTTCTGATGGTTACACCAGCCGACGACGCACGGGCGGATGGTGCGGTAGTCGCAGAAAATCAATATCTATTTGAAAATAAACTGTTTTAGTGAGGCATATAATTACCATACGGTAATTCGAATTTATGTAAATTCTTAGAAAGGGTTTATCAAATCCAATCCATCTTGTATAAATGAGAAGGCCAGGAAGGTCCTAAACCTTGTCCATAACTATTGGCATACCGCATACAATTTAAATGTCATATTAGTTTTCTTGGTTCCAGCTTTAGCTTTATAATGCCCCAAGCGTTTAGGTGAATAACACTTCCAATCATAAAATCTGAATTTGTATTAAGTTTGTAAAGAAGATTTGGATTTTCAATAGAGGTTCGAGAAGTAAAACATTTTAGCGCCCGAAGCATGAGTGTATATAATCTTTAGGCCAAGAATTTGTTCAAACGGTTTGTGGGTTACTTAATTTTTTCATTACACAAATCTGAAAAGTTATTGGGTAGAAACTAATCCAACCCTGATAAAGAGAAAAGTTAGGTTCCAGACTAAAAACTGTAATAATACCGAAACATGTCCTATGGACGATAACAAAAAATTTCCATTATATGCTTTGCATAATGCACATGGAAATCTTTCCAACAATTTATAAGGTTTTTGTACCTTTTCCTAATTATAAGGGTCGTTAAGCCTTTAAAGCATTACTTTAATTTTGCAGATATTTCAGGCTTTGCTTTTTAAGTATCGACAGTTTTTTCAGTAGGTATACGTAAAGTCATGCACTCGCTGCTGTAAGAGTGCTATCAGAGTTTTTTTATTTATTTTAAGTTTCTGTACCTACCAGAAGGCAGAATAGAAAAAAAATGGCTTCAGGAAAAATCTATTTTTTCTATATTTGTTTATTGTTTTTCCATTAAACGTAGCTAGAAAAAAAGAGCACAAATAAAATTGAAATAAAAAATATCTTTTCTTTTTTAACGTACTCATAATGGTTCGTACTTCACGCATTCTGCAACGGCAGTCGAGCCCGCCGATTCTTGTGTTTAAAAAATCCATTTGGCGTCGGATACAAATGTGTGACCTACAGTGTCTGCGCATTATGCTTTAGAGGGGTGTTTACCATTAGAGCTTTAATAAACTCATACAAGCTCACATAAACTCATATATAAATTGGTATAAAAGTCAGCTTAAAAAAAATAAACTTGCGCTTGCAAAAGAGGGAAGCAAGGCCTTTCGCATCCGTGCATGCTGTGTGCATGTCAGATGTTTTTACGTGGAGTGATCCTACAATTTTATGCCGATTCCGAATGGCGAATTGAAAAGCGATGCATATGATTTTCCTGTCCAAGAGGATTTGCAATGCCCTCGGTAGCTCCAGTCCGGACAAAAAATTTTCTTTTTCCGGTTGTTACTCGAGCCCTTTACCTCGAGAGTGCAGTAGCCCGACACACTAGCCGTAACTCAAAAAGTCGTCATTGTTACATAAACTTTAAAATTAAATAAAATTTGTTTTTCTGTTTCCAAGTTAAAAAAAAGATTAAATATATTTGCCATGCATTCTCCTTTTTTACTATAATTAAAAGAGGTCCAAATTTCGCCATTTGGAACCAAACATTAAAACATTAAAATTTTGTATATTAAATGTGACCAGAAACTTTTAAATGAGTAAAAAAAAAATTGTTGCACCTGATACACCATATCAGGTCTTCAAAACCTATATTTCTCAGAAAATAAATAAAAGGATAATTAGTTATATGACATTTATTAAATATATTACGATTTTAAAGGTCGTTATATACAAAGCATTCGGCCATTTTTAGGCAGCGAAAATAATAATTGCCAAAAAAATCTGTTTTTTGGAATTTATTTTCGCTTTTGACGCATTTGTTTATGATTCTAACAAAATTGGAATTATTTGATTTTAATTTTTGGTACATGTCCATTTACGGTGACGGGCGTGGCCAATGCCACATTTTATGTTTTATGTCTGAATTTATCTAGATAGCCACATAATAGATAAATTCAGACATAAAACAAGTGAGTTTGTCTGTGACAAACTTCTATATACTAGACTCTATATACCATGTAACACCAAATCTTTAAGTTTCTTGGCCCGAACTCATATACTTTTTGTATAGGCCACGCCCCCAAAAGTGGGCATGGGCTTAAAATTAAAATCAATTGATTTTAATTTCGTTAGAATCACGAGAAAATTATTTAAAGAAAAGCGAAAATTATTTTAAAAAAAAAACAGTTTTTTCCTAAAAACGCCCCTTAAAAGTGGGCGGAGCTCAAAACTTTGTGTGAAACGAACTTAGCAAACAGTAATATCTTTAATATTTGTCACAAAATTTTTTTCAATTTGGAGTCAACTTTCTGAGATATCGGGTCTTTCAAGAAATCGGGTCTCTAACATGTTGAAAGTGGGCATGGTCGATATTGTGGCCGGTCCAATTTTTGCCTTGTTATAAGTCTTGGGCCAACATTGCTCAGTACATCTAATTTAAGTTCCTGTGCCTTGTCTAACTTGACCAAAAGGCATTTTGAAAAAAAAAAATGTGAAATAGAGGTTGTCTCACATTGAAGGCAGTAGTGGGCGTAACCGTTGACGGATTGAGCCAATCTTCACACTTTGTCTGAGCAACAAAAGAACCAAGCTGTGTACCAAGTTTCAACCTACCTAAAAACCTTCACACATACGGACGGACGGACGGACGGTCTGACATGGCTTAATCGATTCACATGTCGGTCTCGATCATATCTCTAAAAGGTGTTAAGGGTCTACGGTGATTATTTCACTGTGCTACAAACTATACATTCAAATTAATATACCCTCAGTCGGGTATAAAAAACTTTCAAACTTCATATTACAGGGTAAAATTATTTCGAAGTTTTGTTACAGACGAACTCATACACTTACTCACTTGCTTTTCCTGTAATTAAGGATATGTCATCAGACATAATGTTAGCTATTAAGTTTGTAGCGCCTGCTCTTAAAACCGCATGTCGCTGGCTTTCATTTTATTTAATACGGTTCAGACGAAATGGCTAATTATTGAATAGAGAATCTCTTTACCCAAAAAGCGTTCCCAAAGAAATATCAACCAATTAAGTCACCAGCGTTTGCCCGTATTGTTGAGCGCTTTACTATATCTGTCCATGGTTATTTGGCAAAACATAGTCACCAGATGAAAGTCAATTTGACAGACGTAGCTGTAACAATATGGCCGCTAATAGCTGTCAATGCTCGAAAGTTCCTATGGGAAGACCCTTTAATCAAAATAAACTGTTTTAATAAGCACGTTATAGGTTTTCGATATCTTATTAAAACATGTTTACCACAAATGTTGGATTATTTATGCAGCGTCGTCGTGTTGTCGGCATGTCGGAAGGAAAAAAAATATAGCTCTGATTTTTAGTTAGCCTGACTCAAAAATAGGCG
Source organism: Neoascia interrupta (assembly GCA_947623515.1). Lineage (NCBI taxonomy): Eukaryota > Metazoa > Arthropoda > Insecta > Diptera > Syrphidae > Neoascia > Neoascia interrupta. The sequence continues at coordinate 56,514,627 of OX392462.1, read as the reverse complement.
AGACGCTTTTTTATTGTGTTTTATTTATGAACTTCATCATCATCATCATTTTCGAGGGCCGCTTATCCTTTAAAAGGGTCGCGGAGCGAGGGTGGCTAAATGGTCTTTCCATCGTTCTCGATCCTCCGCCACCAACTCAAGAGAAGTTTTTATTTATGAACATGATTTAAAAATCCTGAATATTTAAGGATTTCATTGAAAGTAGATATTAGTAAAAAATTAGCGAGAATTTTTTCAATAGTTACAAGATCTATTTGGGTTCATTTGACTTTTAAAGCGATTGGCATTGTGCCGAAATATTGGGCGATGTGATATTTTTAAGATATTCCAACTTTTCTATTCGCGCTATTAATTGGTAGTAAATTTTATTCAATTTTACCCGCTGGCGATATTTTCCCCCATGTCGGAATTTTTTATTTAAGCAAAACCCTCTCTGCACAATTATTTTGCATTTACATCACAGAGGGTGAAAAAATACCAACGTTATTTAGTCTGTGGAATTTCACTAAGTCAAAAGCACTTTTATAAAAAGCAAAGAGATAATTAGTTGCTTTTAATTATTACGTAATAAAAAGATTAAATTAAACATATTATAATAGGCTAATGAATATTTAAATAATTAAATTAGAATAATTTATTTAATATGTTTAAATAAATTGGTTATTGCAATGCTTAACTAAAGTACAATTTATTCAATGTCTCAATTATCTAGTATGTATGTGTATAACTACAAAAGTCACATTATTTTCGTTTGTGTGTTCAAGGCAGTGCAATGTAGGTTAGGTTAGGTTAGGTTAGGTTGAAGTGGCTGTTGGGTTTGAAGAAAATGGATCTGAAAAAATTACCTACTCGTTGGACCATTTTGAGCTACTAATAAAGCGTAAGAGACGTTTGGGTCAGTCGTGCTAAGATAACTAAGATCATTATAGAAGAAAGCACCAAGGTGAAGATTTCGGTTCTTAGAGAGAGCGGGGCATGTGCAGAGAAGGTGGAGAGTGGTCTCTTCTTCCTCCTCATCCATACAGCTCCTGCAAAAATCGTTAGAAAAGACACCAAGCCTTATCGCGTGCTTGCCCATCAGACAGTGCCCGGTAATAACACCGATTGTAGCACTCATGTGCGATCTATTAAGAGCTATCAAACTCCTAAACCGTTTAAGATCTAGCTTACGCCAAATCTGTTTCGTTACTAGACAGGTACTACCACTTGTTCATCTGAGATTTGTTCTTGCTATTGCATCCAGTTTTATCAAGAGTTTGCATGTTGAAATTGGAATGCCTAAGGAGCCTTTATCAGGCGAAATTTAGAGAGTAGTTCTAAGTTTGGCGAGTTCGCCAGCCTCACAGTTGCCTGGAATGTCACTATTCCCTGGCACCCAACACAGGAGAATGTTGAACTGCTCTGACATCTCTTTAGAGACGAACGGCAGTCTAAGGCTACTTTAGAGTTTATAGTAACCGATTCCAGGCACTTGATGGCCGCTTGGCTGTCAGAAAAAATACGTATGTCCTTGACGGATATAACGTTATTCTTAAGCCAGGACAAGGCCAGCTTCGCCTTGATTTTTGCTTGGAAAACCCTACAATAATTTGGAAGACGAAAAGAGAGACTTAGATTTAGTTTTTCTGAGAATATCCCACCTACTTATTCCATCACTTGTCTTTGATCCATTCGTGTAGAAATGAATCTATTCCAGAGGCACACAGTCATCCCAAGAAGAAATAACTGGGGTATAGCGAAGTCTATGTTTCTAAAAGGGGATCTGAATGTGTTCAGAATAGCGGAGTGACCTATCTCATTCTTGACCCATCTCTCGGCCCACTCAGAGGTTGCTTTGAGGCGAATAGTGGTGATAGCAGCTGTTTGTCTGCTGCAAATATCAAGGGGAATTAGATGAAACAGGGTGTATAGTGCTGCTGAAGCAGTTGTGCGCAGCGCTCCGCTTATACATAAGCAGTCCAACTTTTGGACCTTAGCGTGTCGCTGTTTACCGATATATTTAAAGCGGTCCACACATTCAGCATCGGTCTGATGACCGAGATATAAGCCAGTTGGGTGGTTTGGGGTTGAAGTCCCCACTTGTTGCCCATGGCTTTTTTGCAGGAAAAGAGAGCTATCGTAGCTTTCCGGACCCTTTTTTGTATATATACAGTGCAATATAAGTATATACAATTTTATTATTTTATATTTCTAGTCTTCGGTTTACTTTTCATTACCTTGTGAATATGTATATTAAATCTACCTAAAGAAATGCGTAAAATCGTTCTTATTTCCAAATATTTTAAAAGGACTCAAATGACCGCGTTCCGTTGTGTGTGCATGGTTGTGAAGAGGTCAGGCGAGGGCTCTTCTGAGCTGTGAGTGGCAATTAGTTTTGTAGTTTTTAAAAGACCGCGGCTTATTATTAACGAAATTTTCAAATTCAAAGAAAGTGATTCAAAATTTATTGGATCCTTGATTGAGGTAAGCTTTACCAAACTAGATATCTTAATTTTACAACATTTTGGTATACTTCACTATTTGTTCTCGTATCCCGTTGTAAGTTTTACTACATTTTCTTCTTATTTTGTCACCAGTTAAAATTAATTTAAAAAAAAAGCGCCAAGAAACTGAAGAAAACTTATTCCACTCATAAATAGGTAAAAAAACAATCGTTAACCTTATGCAAAGTTCAGTTGAATGGTTGCTGTACGAATAATAATTGAAGCTATTTCTGGCCTATTAGTTTAAGACACTGTTGTACCTGTACTTATACCTTATTATGTGTTCATTCACGCCCTAACCTATGTCTCTTTCCAATGAAGGAATAAGTTAACATAGTCCTTGAGTTGGGCTGAAAACATTTTTATAATGAATCAATTTAATTTTTATTTAATTTATTCCGGGCTTCCTTTTGATTGTCGGAAGCCTATGTTCCACCTTGCAAAATCATGATAAAATTTGCTTTATTAATTTCTCTTTTTGTGTTTTTTATAGGACCGCTGTCTAAATGTAAGCTTCTATACTAATGCGGTAATGCGTTAACTTTACCCAGCTTACAGTCATCCTTACAGTCATACGGGGCACAATTTTTCAAAATCCGGTGCTTGTGGGACAAGTGTGTGGACGTGATTGTGTAGCAGCAATTATTCGATGGTACGTAAGTTTAATTACATCTTATGTAACAATGAACACAATTATAAATTACCCTAATGTATACTTTCTTAAAAAAAAGTACGAGTCTCTATACCCATATAAAAACGTTCTCCCGTCCTCAGAGGTCCTTTTCTAAATGCATCTACACGCAGTTTAATTAACTCTTTCTAATTGCATGTAGTTATAACATTTATTATTTATAATTTCTTCTTGTAGCACTCTTCAAACATATGTATGTGGCACACAAATATAAAAGAAAATATCGATTAACAGCGTCATAAGTGTATGTGCATTGGAAGCGAAAAAAAAACTTATCTCCTAATGAGTTCATCCCAACAGTTTAACTAGCATTGAAAGTTCTCAGTTTAACCTGCTTTTCGTTAAAAATAGACCCAAACACTAACTGCTGGAATCGTTTTTATTCACTGCCATCATCTTTGGATACACCGCTTACCACACTTTGATGACCTGGAACTCTCGTTCATCCTTATCGTTCAGATAAAAAAAAAGTTTCACGCATGGCTTACTTTTGGCTTCCCACATTCCTAAAATCAATACTGCCTCCATGCTAGTGTTCGAGTGTATGAGTTTATTTTTAATTTCTATTTTATTCTTCTATAATCCCATGCCTTGACCTCATCATAATGCGGGTATTAAACTTTTAAGACCACCAACAGGTTTGAGTACTAACAGACCGTTGTGTCACTTGAATACGAGGCTGTCCGGGTAGGGCTTACTTCCTCTAGGATGCATACAAAACATTCTCAATTCTAATTCAATCGATTTATAGAAAAATCCCATGGCAAAATCTAGTTTTTCCTAGATTAAAAATCTCTGGTAAAGATACGTTTTAATGACAGGTAAGCCACTTTTTTCACTAATTAAAAAAGAGGTTGCTTTAAAGGTATACTACGTAGGAGAACAGGTGGGTTTGAGCATATTTCAGCCATACTGATTTATTGATTCTATTGAATATTGTAATTCAGTCACAAAAAGAAAAAAGGATGTTGTTATAGAAATTCCTTAATTGAATTTAAAATGAAATACTTTTTATAAGTAAAAGTGGGTTTTTGACTCCAGTGATTTTAAGCCAACTGTATCTGCTGAATCCTGAATGTTAAAACTAGAATGAACAAGGAATGAAATTTCAATTTTCTTCCTGAATATTTTAATACAAACGATTTGTAATTATCTTTTTTTGGCTCCTAAATAGTAAACGAAGGAAAGTGGTTGATATTTATAGCGAGTTGCCATTTTGAATTTAAATCGTCTTCGGCCTATTGTCAAAGTGTAAAGGCCGCTCTAAAAAAAAAAATGGGACGATCAAACTGCTGCTATACGAACTCATAACGAAGACGAGTTGAAATAAGTACTCTATAGGTATATTGTATAGGTTGAACAATTTCACAGCGTAGTGTCTTAAATGTGTGGCCAATGATACTTATATTAAAGATCTTGACTTTTAAGATTCTAACAATCACGCCTGCTGTGTGCGCTTTAGGTGTTTTTACACGCATGAAAGGGACCTACACTTTTTTGGCGATTCCGAAGGGGGAAATGAGAGGTCTCTTATGACATAAAATACTCACGAAGAGTTTTTCAGACCCTCGCGGAATGGGGACACCGTAAAAAAAAACTTTTATCGCCCCGGTCGAGATTCGAACCCGGGACCTTGTCCACAGTGATCCCAATACACTAACCACTGCACCACGGCGCCTAGTGACTCGTTAATAGATTATAAAATACATGAGAAGAACAAAAATGATATCCTTTATCTTCAAAGAATTCCAAATACCATAAAATGTGGCTTACGCGAATTTATCTCTCGGCATAATAAATTACTTTAAAATACGTTCGAAAAAATTTCATTAAATGACTTTTTGTCGCACAAAACAAATAAACCTTTCTCTTCCAGACCTTTTAAACGTCGGCGCGTGATAAAGGTTTAATCGCTTGAAGGTTCAGGTTTCCTTAATTAATTTGATTAGCATGCAACAGAAATTGTAATTAGCGATTGGGGAATGGTGAGTGTTGCCCATATTTAATAATTATTTATAAAACGGTTATACACGTATGGCCTACCCCCATTTAAACGGTCGGCTTTCTTTTTTGTTATCGATGGTATGCAGAACAGGTACAATTCAAATGAGAACAAATTTAGAAATTGGTGAACATTTGGGTTCTAATATTCTCATGTGTCCTAATTAGGGTAGATCTAGGATTAATAGATAATAAAATCGTTTTCACGGAAAATTTTTTATAAAACAATTTCAGAGATTCACAATAAGACTAAGTGCACTTATTAAAGAAGTAAATTGCTTACGGTCTATCGTAAAAAGATTTATTTGGAACTTATAAAGGGCCTTGAGAAAAACGAGAATGCATGGGCAAGAGCACACATATAAATCAACTTAAGCTAAAACGAAAGCTTAAGTCAAATTGTGGTGAAAAATGGCGGTTTAAACGTATTATTCCAACAAAAACGAAAAAAATTTGCAATTCTATATAACTTTAAAAATATTGAAAAGTTTCATAAAGAAAAAAAAAATAAAGTATGGAACATATGTGCCCATTGGAATCGTGGTTAAGGTCCCACTTTACAATTTTATTCCCAAAAGCTGATCCTGAGCACAGATACAAATCAGCTAAGCTTACACAAAACTTTTACTAAAATTGTGGAGTTGTGAAATAAAGCGGTTTTGGTGTATTTTCGAAAAAAAATTGCTAAAAATCCTCTGATTATCTCCGAGAGGGCCAATTGAATTGAAAAAAATCATACTTACGTTTCAAAAATTCATTAGAATAAGAAAAATTATAACGCACTTGAAATAAGTTATAAAAATACGATTTTTTCAAAATATTCTGGTATTTACAGTAATAACAATTGTGGTACATTCTATCATTAAACCAAATTTGGTCACAATTGTTAAAACTGTAAATTTTTGAAAGGCAGGTATGATTTTTTTCAATTCAATTGGCCCTCTCGGAGACAGTCAGAGCATTTTTTGCGATTTTTTTAGCGAAAGCATTCTAAAATTTTATAAATTTTTTAATAATGCCGTTTTAAAACCCGTTTATTTTACCATTATCTTTAAATTCTGTGTTCATTTTATTGAAAAAGTATTATGTTCAAAAAGTCGAGCGTTCGAAAAAGAATTTACAATAGAGGGTTTTATGGATTTTAAATAAAAACAAGTGGGAAAGTGCAACAGTGCGTATGCAAAAGTTTCTGTCCATCTACGACGGACTGCAAAATATCCGACCAAACCAAAAAAAAAACTGCCACGCCTCCAAAAATTGGGCGAGATACAAAAATAAAAGTGTTGAATGCTTTATACTAGTTGATTGTATACATTTCGGTCTAAAACCGCCTTTTTAACTTAAAAAAATCACTTCTTTTAACGCCACGCCCACAAAAATAGGCGGAGGCACATAATACTTATACATGAAAGTTAGAAAATACTAATATCTATAACTTTTGTCACATAATTTTTAGTCAAATTTTATATATATTTACTGGAAAAGAGCCATTTTAAACTAAAATCCATTAAAAAAGTGGGCGTGGTCAATAAAAAGGCTAACATTTTTCGGCCACTTCAAAGACAATTACAAAGCAATGTTACATACCAAAAATGAATGCGCTAGCACTATCCTAACATAGGTAAAATTTAGAAAAAGTATTTTTTTAAATAAGAGATGGTCGCACATACGGGCCTGTAGTGGGCGTGTCTGTGGGCGGATTCGGCTAATTTTCAAACTTGATCTGGTCCAATGGACTTCCAGGCAACGCAAAAAAATTCAGCTCTGTTCCTTAAAATTTAAGGCCTAAAAGTTGTTTACATATGGACGGACATGGCTTAATCGATTCTCCTGTCGGTCCCAATCATATCTCTAAGGGGTCTACGGTGATTATTTCACTGCGTTACAAACTATACATCAAACTCAATATACCCTGGGTCGGGTATAAAAAAATTTTCACAAACGCAAAACAAGACTTGCGTGCAGCCTTCTATCGAGCGAGAATAATCGAGTAACGTCTGAGCCGTTTCTATTTTACCAACGTTTTAACGGTACCAAAAATTAATACCAGCCTAAACCACTTAAGTAGCAAGGCAAAATTGTTAAAATTTTGGAAACAAAAGAACGCGTTAGTCTTTTTTTAAGATTTTACCAACAAAAAAAATTAGAAGAAGCTATTTGTCACCCTGGACCCTAGGACTTCGTAAGAGTCCTTTTAATAAATTGCTGGGGACCGTGAAAAAGGACGGACCTTTTTTCAGATGACAACTGTAGGTTTCAAACTCAGACTTCCCGCGTAGTAAGCTAGTAAGCACACACTCTTACCACAACGGCTTCCACCAAAAAGGAATTGGTAGCAGACTTTAAATTAAAAAAAAATCGTATTCCTAACATTAGATACCAAAAAAATTTATAAAAAATATAGTTTTGATAATTTTAAATCTGCAATCGCGATCAAGGGGTTATGGCTACCCAAATGCTTAGCACATTGTGAGCGGAAAGCATTTGAGGATAGAAAAGATAGAAGAGAAAAGGAAGCTCCTCATTTTAGGGCAGACGCTCCTGGATTCGTTTTCTGCTGGTTTTGGTCCACCCCGCATATTTTTCATACCGATACCCACCGTATCTGGTAAGCTTTCCCCTTTCCCCTCCCCTTCTTTATTTTCTAGACTATATTGACAGCATTAAAAAATTTCCTTTGCACAGAACATGATTTTAAAATTTCACTGAAAATATTGAAAAATTAAGCAAACCAGTTGAGCTTCCAGGTATGTAGTTTAAAAATATGTCTTCAGTCAGTGAAAAAATTAAGTAAAAGAAAAGAAAAACATAAAGCCACTGATTGGCTCTCAAAAGCTCAACAATGCAAACATTTTAAAATTTTCTTGTTGTAGTTATCCTTCTTGGATATTTTTAATAATGGAAATAATCAGACTTGTTGTGTCACCTTGCCAAATTTAACACCAAGCGCCTTAAGCTGTTTCTGCACTCCACTTTTTTTGGCAATGAAAAGGCTACACGAAACATTGGCCTCCAGGTCGTTTTTAAAACCGGCTATAAATGACTCTTATAGAGGGTATGACAAATCTCTTAACCATAGAATTTTGTGAACTCTTTTTTATGAAAATGTGAAACATATCTATTAATATTTATTTATACATTACTCACGTTACATAATAAGACATTATGCAACTGTGGAAAGGTCATACATATTAGGTATGTATATTTTTTTTTCTTTGAATATAACGGCAGACACTCGTCAGTCAGCGCTTTTCTCGACTTTAAGGATTCCTTTTGGACACACCTGTGAGCAAGGTCTTAGATTGGGACGAAAATCTCTATCTCTGAAGCCATAAAAAATTCCATTGTTCAAAAGTCCTCTAATACAAGAAGTTAAAGACACCCAACTTCAGGTCGGTACGTAAGGTTTTTATAAATTTTCGAGAGCAAAAATACTTCCATGGACGTGCACCACTTATTTTGTAGGTTTTTTCTCATTAATAAATAAAAAGTCGTGTTTATATTGAGGTATGCATTGGTATATCAGCTGCTTTTTCTATGATACAATTAAAAGCTGAATTTTTGTTAGTTCCCTTCGTTTTTTTCTTTCAATTAAATCGATTTAATTGCACGTAGCTTTGAATTGGCGGCTACATACTTCTCAACACAATATGTATGACAACTACGAAGAATTAAGAATTTGAAAAGAATTTTTCATATTTATAAGGCTAACACAAGCTTTGATTAACTATATCAAAAGCTGCATATTAAAATTAAAAATATGTAAATTTCATTTAATTTCACTTGATTGTGGCAATTAATGCAAAATTTAGCACAAGTCTGAAAGCGAAAAGCATACAGTCTACTAAACTAATTTAAGAGGCTCATTGACAGCCAGCGTGGCGTTACAATATCATTAGAAACCCCCCAAAAAGTATCGACAGCAAGAACAGTAGTATCGACATCGACAATATGACAAATGGGTTTGTATTTTTTTTAATAGGTACTCGCGTCAAATTTGGATTTCAAACTATGCTTACGATTTACACAGGGTTCTTGGAAACTCTTAATATCTCATAATTCAGAAGATATTATATTCTAGGTAAAAACACATTTTTAGTCTTGGTCAGATGTACCTACAAGTCAGTTACGAGCCTGATTATTTCTTTTCCGCACTGTAGAACAGTTAACATTACATACTGATTTATTGAATTATTAAAGTGAAGTGAATTCAACTCTGTTTATGGACTGGTTGCTGTGTTAAAAAAATGTTTTCAGCGACTTTTAAAATAATTTGGTATAGGAAACCAACCCTTTGACTACTAGAGTTGAAGGAATTATGACTCAATACCAAAAAATAGACTCAGTGCTATGGAGTTTACAAAAGCGACAATCCAGTTACCATCACATCGATTTCAAAGTGGAGGCTGAGCTGGAGTGAACACGTTTTCAATTTATCTTACGAAGCTAAGCACATTGTGCGCGGTGGTTACGTCAATGCGTTTTCAACGGATGGAATTACTGAACGAACCTTTAAAAGGGTGCAATGTTAATTGTCGTACGTATCACGTTTTGAAAAAAAAAAAAACTAGCAACTGCAGGGTCGAGGGAAAAAGGAGAGGATAGATGTATGTAGTAGTATAGTAATAAAGTTAACTTTATTTCTACAAACATATGATTGTATAAAAAAAATTATCGCTGGCTTTTGTCGTCAGCCTAGAAGATGTATTTTTCGTTAGATTTATTAATAATTATTGATCGATTACGCGATTTAAAAACACGATTTGAGCGAACAAAGTGCGCGGACCACATAACCTCATGTTGACTTGTGCACTTCAAACGAGTTTTACATGACGAATAATCCCTTGTAAACAAAACTATCCAAACGAGCTCTAATTGCACGCACCGCTAGACAAAATGAGAAAAACGAAATCCAAAAATTAAATATTTTACTATTTTTACGACATACGAACTATTCAATTTTTGAATGTTCTATATTTATCGCAGAAAGTCTCCCTCTACCGCATATTTTATTACAGGATAATGTCATCGATGTTACTATGAGGTATTAAGTTTCTTGCATGAAACAAATTTCTTAACCTCCTCCAAAGTGGATAAGTTTGCAATTTAAAAGGGTCTGCTTTAAATATCTGCCAAGTATGATCCATACACATGTTGAAGGGGATTCAGGTCTAAGAAAAAAGATGGGTCATCCTTTATTGAGCATTTGAGCCTCGAAGATACTCTGAAGTCTTGTTTTCATTGAGGGACAAGACATGAAATTTTTCGACTCCTTTTATGTGTTTTTTTTTCAAGCCGAGGTATTCGGACATGCAGATTTGGTAGTGGGAGTGTGGAGTGTCTGTGGGTCGATTCAAATAATTTTAAAACTTAATCTGAAAGTGTGGTTTGAGAAGTTATTGTAAACTAACGGTGACTAAAATCCCGAATCACTTTCTGGCTAATACATCTCGGTCGTTAGGCCGATACGACTGAAATGCATTATAGTCCACCAGACATGGAATGGTTTCTGGTGGACTGTCTTGGAAAAAGCGGTAAGCCGTGAAAAACTGACCAATGTCCACAGATCACTTTGCCTGTGTATAATTGATGAACTTTGCGCAACTCCCTAAGCAGAACTGGAGATCTTGTTGCTTCTATTACCCGGCGACATGTTCAACAGGCTAATAGCTGCAACCACGGCTACTCGCCAAAAAGCAACATCACAGTGGAGTTGTAGCGTAATAGGTCACTCTTCGATTCTAAGTGCATCTAGGTTTTGGTTGGTTTTATAAAAATGGGTTGAGGTAAACTGGAGTAATAAATTTTTGCTTGATAATTACCTCACTTTGACCTCACTTTTTGCAGCAAGATTAAACAAAGCGAGTCCATTGCAATTGATAAGCTTAACCTTAGTTCTAGTTTGACCTTAGTTATTTATTTAATCAACAAATCAAAACAGATCGAAACATATATTAACTGGTTTTTGTATATTCTTGGAAGATACAAATTCTGACACTGACAAATGAAAACTGGAAGGCAACAATGAAATGTGTAGACAAAAACTTCCACACCCGCATCCACTTGGGATGATCTTACCCTTCTGGAAAATGAATTCATTCACTTCTAAACCGATCGAACAAAACCTCCTGATGAGATGATGATTTAGGTGGGGCGTTTTCTCAGATAGAATAAACCTTAATCCCTCTTTCCATGTTCCTAATCAATGTGGTCATTTTTAAGCTGAAATCATGACGACAAAGGAAATATTGTCCTGGCTTAAGAAAAACGCGATACCCGTCGACGATACGGAAATTTTCAGAAAGGCGGTCATTTAATGCCTTGAATCATTTTTTATAAACTCTTAGACTAGCCCTTTACTGCCGCCCATCTCTTGATGTCAGAGCTCAATTCAACATTCACCTGGTCTGGTTGCCTGGGCAAATGGTTATGCCAGAGCTGACGAATTAGACAAACTTGGAACTACTTACTCGGTCGTATGCCTTAAAAGGACTTCTTAATTCTTAATCCTGGGGTGAAATCGGCTAAAGTGAGCTGAGATTAGTGATGTCGCAAATCACGAAAATTCGCTGCGTGATCGTCGCAATTATTTTGTGACAGCTCTCGATCACTCACCGTCAAAATTGGTCCCCGCAAAATCAGCTTGCAAACTTTCTTGTCGGTTGGTTCTTTTGCCTGCACTTAGGGTAACTTTCTGCATGTACGAATAAAAAAAATGTTCTTACGATTCGGAACAATATTTTTGTGATCATCTTTCGCAGACGGATTATTTTGTGTGATCACATTGACTGTCACAAAATGTGAAAATCATAGATTACCTTAGCCGATGCCACCCCTGTTATTCTTTTCACCCTTGATCGCAAGTTTATTATAAACAAGTGAGTAAGTGCAAGAGTTTATCTGTGATAAAATTCTCTATACCCGACCCTATATATCATCTATCATATATAGGGTCGGGTATATATACATCACCAAATTTTAAAGTTTCTTGGCATTATTTGCATAGGCCACGCCCCAAAAAGTGGGCATGGGCTTAAAATTTAAATCAATTAACTGTAATTTCGTTAGACTCATGAGAAATCCCGTTTTTTCCTAAGTACGCCTTTTAAAAGTGGGCGGAGCTCAAGACTTTGTGTGGAGCAAGCTAAGCAAATAGTAGTAAAAAGGTCCTTAGTAATATCTTTCATGTTTGTCATATAATTTTTTTTCGATTTGGAGTCATTTTTCCGAGAAATCGGGTTCTTAAAAGATCTAACATGTTAAAAGTGGGCATGGTCGAAATTGTGGGCGGTCCAATTTTTGACTTGTTAAAGGTCTTAGGCCAATATTGCTCAGTACCAAAATTTAAGTTCTTGTGCCTTGTGTAACTCGACCAAAAGGCATTTTGAAAAAAAAAAGTGAAATAGAGGTTGTCTCACATTGTACCAGTAGTTGGCGTGGCCTTTGACGGATTGATTGAATAAAAGAACCAAGTCGTGTAACAAGTTTCAACTCTCTACCTTGATGTTAAAGACCTAAAACCTTCACACATACGGGCAGACGGACGGACGGATGTGGATTAATCGATTCACCTGTGGGTCTCGATCAAATCTCTAAAATGTCTTAAGGGTCTACGGTGATTATTTCATTGTTACAATCTTTGCATCAAAATTAATATACCCTCGGTCGGGTATAAAAAAGAGAATGCACGAATAAATAAATTAATTAATAAATAGAGTGGCGTAACAGCTCGAGGTGAAGCAGGGCCAACTTCTCAACAATGTATGATGTGTGTGTTAATTTCTTCACCTACAAGGGGACCTACAATTTTTTGCCGAATCCGAACGCCACTTTGAGAAGTTTTTCAAGACAAATGATACTCTCGGAGGGATTGTCAGACCCTCGCGGAGGTGGGTACCGTGAAAAAGACCAAGTCTTTTTTTTTAGGTGAAGATGGCAGGATTCGAACCCAAACCTCCGGCGTAGTAAGCACACACACTAACCACTACGCCACGGCACCCCATAATGCACGAATGCTTTGTGTTAATCCTCATGATTTTTGCATCAAGATCTGAATGAATAAGGTGTAGGAAGAGCGCATTTCGCCCCTTCTCTAAACATGCTCCGCTCTTTTTCAGAAACGATATATTCACCTTGAAAGCTTTCTTCATTAGCAACTTTCTTTCTTCATTAGCAGCTCAAAATGGTTCAACGAGTAGGCGCAACTTTCGTTGGATCTCCGCGGACCACAATTGGCCGTTATAGGTCGAGGTGTGTGGATTCTCTAACATGCAACTTAAATGTCACCTAACCTCACTGTCTTAGAGAGCTTAGATTTAAGGCCTAAATGTTGTTCTGACAGAAATGACTTAGGCAATGTTTTAAGGGTCGATTATTTCACTGCTAAATGAAATATAAGTTCAAACTAGTAAATGCTATGGAAGGGGTTTAAGAAACGTTCGCTTTCAGTCGTCCGCAGACCGTTTTTATGAATTTTGGTTGGTACTCAAGTGCACCGCTACTGTATTGCGCCTGCGGTAAGAAGGGGGTCTTAGCTCGTCTTTACTGCCTACTTCTTACGATTTTAAAAAAAAAACCAAACATTTTATACGTCTAAAAGTTTACCTCCAGTTTCATTTTATATTGAGACCCTGTTTCGAGGACCCAAACTACTGGAAATCGGTAGACTCTTATCATCGTGCTCCGTCTTCACCCTGCTCCGGCTTATTTTTTAAGGAAGCAGTTCTTATATCGCTCTAAATTGTAAAAATATTACGGACTTTGACAAGTTTTTAGCATTGAGATAACTTCTTCGTACGAATTTTAATTTTGAATCCAATATCTTGGTACCGGTTACCTATTCAATTGTCTGGCAGTTTCATGTTTCTGGTTTGTTTTTGAATATTTTACACTTTTAGATCCAGAATTCATTTTTGATTCTATGCATAACTCAAGATTTTATTTATCTCTTTACGAAAAACCGTAAGGAAAGCTGTAACGATGAACACCTGGCAATGTTCGAAAAGGCCTCAACACCAGACAAATGTTTGTAAAATAGTAAATTATTGTATTACTTTAATTTTATCTATCATTGTTTTTCATTATTTAAAAAAAGTTAGGATCAAAATAAAAATAAAAAGATAGAAAAGCTAAACATATGCAGATACATTTATTATTTAAGTACAGTAGGTGAGCTTTTTGATTATCTTTTTACTAGCCAAAAGACCTTGGTAAAAATCTAAATTCTTATTCTGTAAGCCTCTTTGTCCTAATTGAATCATATTGTTCCTTTATAATTTTAACAATTCACATTATTTTCCGACTGTAGGCTACGATCGCCACGTCGTCCTATGAGCCATGGCATAGTTATAAAATCTGGCAATTTCCAAAGTCCTGGAAAGGACAGAGACAAACTAATATTATGATGGCATACATAAGAAAAGCTTAGAAGCTAATGCAATATTTTTATTATCATTTCAAAGTCGCAGACAATTTCCTTGCGAAATCTCTTGCAGATAAGTTGCTAAGAGGTTCATGGTTCCTTAATATAGGCGAAAGTGTATATCTAAGTATCCCAGAAACATAGACTACAATCTTGAATAACGCAACTGGTTTAGTAACCGGATTTATAGAAACAATTTAGTAGAAAACGAATTACCATCCAAATCCAAACTCTCTTTCCATTCCTGTCCTATATTTTCGGTATCAATGCCAACTATGCGGGTGGCCGATAAAATCTAAGAAAGTGTAATTTTTTATAAAAAGCTTGTACAACCTTAGTCGGTTATTATAGCCCGGCTATAAAAAGTTTTTGGGGAAAATATCGGAGGTTACCAATCTGTTGCACGCTTTTTTTTAACGAGAAACCCAAAGTGTTGAGGCCAAATACGGGTCTCTATAAGTTAAGTCATAAAACTGAGCTGACCAAAAATTGAAAAGAGCTCCTGAAAATTTAAATCTTTTTTGGTCAGGCTCAGGAATAGTAGCGTGACCGGCATTTTGCCCTCTTTAGTTGTTTAAGTGCCACCAAAATATTAAACTCTTGGTTTAGGTTTCAATTGCCAACCAAAAAAAAATCCTTAAGGTATAGTTGTGTTCCTTGACAAGTTTCCCAGTTTTAATTTATTTCTTATTTTAAAATGAAACTTACTTTTAGTTTATATTGAAGAAGCGAGTCCTGTTGAAACTTCTTTTAAACGTTGGCGAAGACACTCACTATAGTGTATTCTCGGAATTCACGTAAATAACTTACACTCTGCTTTCAACTAGATTGAACGGTTATATTTTTCACTAAATTAATTTCTCACTCAAGTATTCACTGACAAATTTTATACGCTTCTATTTATAGCATAAAAGATGAGCAAAATAGGCGAAATGTTTTTCCTTTAAATTTATTTCCCAACGGATGTTTCAGAAAAATTTCGGTCTACACGAATATGCCACTTGTTACAGAAAAATATTTAATATTCACTCTGCCAACCGTTCGGATACGTTATTCAAAACGTAATGCGATGCAGCTTTCAAACGCAACGGGTATTTATACAATTTGCTCACACAAGAAGTGGTTGAAAGTGTCCTTTTGGCTTGTCTAGTAGCAGTCAACCATCAGACTATGAAAGTGACACTTACTCGCAGCCGGAAGTGACGCAAGTTTACAGTAAATGCGGGTGGAAATTTGAGCTTTCGTGTGTTTGGTTTGTGTCTGCGATAAAAAGGTTGAGTTCCTGGATTTTGTGTAAACACATCGCTGACCTGTAATGTTATTTTCACCGCGTGTATTGTGTGTATATTGTTTTGTTCTCCGACTTCTAACTCCTACGCAAAGTTTTTCGGAGGCGGTCCTTGGCTTATATGCGGGGGTTTATTTCATTAGAAAGGGGTTGGTTGTTCTTTTTGATTTGTAGCCGGGTTTTTGCTTTGTTTTGGCATAGGAAACCCACGCGTGAGTGATGTGAGTCAATCGCTGAGAGATGAAGATAAACGTTTGTGGGAATGCATTGACCACCTGTTGATGGAGGAATTTTTCATGCTGCTTTTTGAGGGTTAATTAGCAGGATTTTCTGACGTGGTTTCGTAGCTTATTTTAGCTATAAATATGGGGTACTCAATGCACTTTATATTCGCTGAGTATATATATGGTATACCTACATTTTTTTTCTGACAAATAATTGACGATGATTTTAGAGCACCAATTTTCGTAGGTGTAACACTTTAACCTTTTGGTAAACATGTGGCTAAAATCGACGCTTTATATTTGGAATTCTAAAAGTACAAGCTATTATGTAATTTTAATATGTACAAGTTATTAAATGGAAAAAAATATTTTGCTTTCTATACACAATATTGTTCAGTTAAAAAACCTCAAGTTTTGTAGAACTTTTAAACTAAGAACGCTGTTTGTCAATAATGTTTGTCAATTATTTGTAAATTGTTTGTGTATTCATATACAAATCTTCGAATCCACACCGCAGGAACGGCGCGGTAGAGGAGCACCGAGACTCAGGTGGCGCACGCAAGTGGAAGGGGACCTCAGCCAACTTCGCGTGCGAAACTGGAGAAGGCTAGCTTGAGACAGAGCTGGCTGGCGAAGCTTGTTGGCAGAGGCCCAGGTCCACCCCGGACTGTGAGTAAGTAAGTAAGTCAGTAAGTTGTATATTCATATATGTACTTATACTATGTTTTCACTAGAGCTAATTAGATTATTTCGCAAAATATTTCGAAATAGGTACGACCTAATTTCCCATACTGATTCTCATTACGAAATTACCTCATTATCATCACATTAGCATTTAATTTGGTTGCTAGTGAGGAAAATTCAAAACTAACAAAACTAAATTCATCGCTTTGAAAAAGAAAAAGCGATGGTTCGCAGGGCCCACGGCATTGGGAGTTCCGAATTTAAAGGGCCCGCTCACGATATACATTGTGGTGACATTAGACTGCATTAGACATAACAAAATATATAAATCTGTGCAGATTTTAAATAATAAGCAACGCATACATTTAATGCATGCTTCTCCATTAGATCCTTTTTTTTAGTTTTTTAATACATAAAGCCATTTGCAGTGATGTATTTTTTCTGTACCACGAAATTTTTAAGGAAATATTTGGACTTTATCTTTAGCTACCTTCTGGTTTAAATATGAAGGCTGTGAAATTGAAAACTAATTAGCCTTGCCCTTACTCTAATGCAATATACCAGTTGTTAATAATGTCCTATTAACATAACATATAGACAGAACTTGACGTTTTGGTGAATGTTAATTGAAATCTATGAAAGAAATCGCCCGTTTTCATCAGTTTTTGGGAATTACAGAAACAAACGAAACACTGATGATAAATCTTTTAAATACCAGAGACGTTTGTGTGCTGTAAAAGGACAATTTTTCCGATTTGACGTAATTTTATGTTTTGCAATTTGATTACCCGGCATGCATCGAACGTTTGAAAGCTAGCTGCACCAATTTTCAACATAAGTTACGTTTTACGTTTAATTCATTCATGAATATTGGTTGGAAACAATGGCAATGGAAACCCATTGAGTTTTTTCTGCAGTGGGTCTCCAGCTCCGTCCCTGGAGCAGCTGCCAAAGCTAATTAGAAATTATATATAAAAAAACTTTTTTCTCGAATTTCATAATGAGCCCATTTCGGCCCTTATGAAAACGTAGTAGAAAATTATTCGATTTTTATTTTTCCTTTCTAACATAAATTATTTTTTAATAAAATAAATGACAAATGTTCTTAATTCGGCATATTAAATAAGCTGGGGTTTCAATTAACAGGTGGTTAGAACCTGACAAAAAGAAAAACAATAAACTATAAACTGTGTTCTTTTGTAATGCGTTGTATCCCTGTTCCTCCTTTCAAGATGTGAATGAATTCGTTCGAACGAACTTCGTTATAGCTCTTTTCGTATATAAAATTTCCGTCGTGCTTTCAATAATTAAAGCATTATGAAATATTTAGCTCTAAACTCTAAGCGATGATGGATGCTCATAAGGCGATACATAGATGATTATGATCATCAATTTTATCCTAAGTCTGAGCCAAAACGCTGGGGGTTGCCGTGGCGTTGTGGTTAGTGTGTGTGCTTACTACGGCGGAGGTCTGGGTTCGAATCCTGCCATTGTCACCTGAAAAAAAAGACTTGTCCTATTTCACGCTCCCCACCTCGGCGGGGGTCTGACAAGCCCCCGGAGAGTATCATTTCTCTTGAAAAACTTGTGCCGTTCGGATTCGGCAAAAAATTGTAGGTCCCCTTGTATGTGAAGAACATGCTTAAACATAGCATACATTGTTGAAAGGTTGGACCTGGTTCGCCTCGAGCTGTTGCGCCACTCTTTTTATTTATTTATGATCCAAGATTCTCTCATACTCATTTATATGGTATAAAAACGGCTGTCAAAAGCCGAGGCTGACAGGGACACCCACGCAACCTGCCCAGAAAAGACAGAGGTCGCTAAGCACTGCTTGGACAAACTCAATCACACCGCGAATAGCATCAAGTATATAAACTGGAATAGAATCAATTATAACGTGAAGAGCATTAATTATCAAACTCTATAAAACACTGTCCGGCGCGCGATACGGGAAAGCCAACTGGGAAGGACTTAATAATTTCTGCGGATGCTTGAACTGGTGCTTTAATCTGTGCTTTCTCGATGCCAACGTAGGTATCGTTGCAGATATCATCACCAAGATAAGGTATGAGATCCTTTAAGCCTAACAGGGCTAAGAGTATCAATCCAAATGTTGACTCGTGGATGCCAATGATTGTAATGCCCATCCGTTTGAAGCTACTGTACGCCCAAAATCTTAGGCAGAAAATACTAGATTGTGCCAAGAAAAATAAAATCTCTTGGGCTTTTGTAAAAAATTTACGAAATCTTTTGTAAAAGCTGAACCTCATTTTCCATTCCCACAATCGTTTACAATGACATTCCAGCTGTTAATCAGTTTATGAAATATATTGGATCTCGGAAACTTCATGATAGCCGACAATATGGTTTTCGTAACAAAAGGTCCACCCTGAGATGAGATATAGTATCAAACCAGATATGCTATGGTTTGATAGCATATCTCATCGAAAAGTGGATCCATTCCTTGCTTCTTCTTGGTGAAAGCAAGATTGTTGCACTTGCTATATTTTGAAAGCCTTTGGCAGAGTTTGGCACCTCTTGTGAAAAATGCGTGCATTTAAAATCAACTAATCTCTTACCAATCGATTAGTAATTACCTGAACGATACCGTTCACCCGACCTGGAGGAGGTGAAAGTAGCTGTGTCTAAGCTCAAGTGAAACAAAGCAGCCGGAGCAGATGGCCTAGCTGGCGAACTTTTTAAATCCGCTGGCGATGAGCTCACCAGCTCATCTGCAAGATATGGTCGGAAGAAAGCATGCCCGATGAATGGAACCTCAGCATTTTTTGCCCGATCCTGAAGAAAGGAGACCCTCTGAATTGTGCCAACTAGTTTCAAGTCTTCTTAACATCGCATACAAGATATTTTCTGCTGTACTGTGTGTACGCCTGAAGCCATTTGTCAACAATCTGATAGGCACATATCAGTGTGGCTTTAGGCCAGGAAAGTCCACCATCGATCAAATATTCACACTGCGGCAGATCTTGGAGAAAACCTAGGAATTCCAAATTGATACACACCACTTTTTCATCTATTTCAAGGCCACGGTTGACAGCATCTATAGAGACGAGCTATTAAGCGCAATATCTAGTTTTGGTATCCCTGCCAAACTCGTCAGTCTGTGCAGATGACGATGGAAACTTCACGCTGTTCCGTCAAGGTCGGCAAAGACCTCACCGACCCCTTTGATGTCAAAAAGGATTTAGACAAGGCGACGCGCTGTCATGCGACACAAAAGTGCGTTTAACTACTCGCATATGCAGACGAAATTGACATAATCGGAAAAAAAAAAGCATAAAAAGCATAAAAAAAAAAAAAAAAAAAAAAAAAAAAAAAAAAAAAGTGGACCTCTGCCAACTGGAGACGGCTAGCTAGAGACAGAGCTGGCTGGCGAAGCTTGTTGGCTGAGGCCCAGGTCCACCCCGGACTGTAGCGCCACCTTAAGTAAGTACAAGATGTTTTTTAATTTTTCGCATGTATTCCAGTTAAGTCTCAAGTCGTATTCAAAACTCTCCGCTAAAATTTTTCTTCGCTAACCATTTCCCAAAACGCTAAAGCATTTCTTCGTACCATAGAGTTCTCGTAGATACTGCATACTTGGTAACGATACTTCGTAGACGCTCTTCCCCCATCCTTGATGTGTTGACTATCTCTAGTCAATGCTTCCTTTAAGCGTTTGCAGGAATAGTGGACAAAGCCCTGTCTCAATCATGAGCATGTCATTTGGTGCAGCTGTGGGCAATTCGGAAAACTCCTCGGATATAACATTTTTGTAGTTTTTTTACTATTTCATACTGACTATGGCCCCATACTTGGACTCCATAGAACATTATTGATTTTAAGACTGCTTAGTAAACTCTGTATTTGAAAGTGTGGGGTATGATGCGGTTTTGAAAACAGCTTTTCCATGTTGAGTTTATCACAGTTTTAAATTGCTGGATACATTAGATATGGATATTATAACTCCAAAGTACTTGTATTACTGTACGACTTTAATAACTTCGCCGTTAAAGGTCCACCTTTCCACCCTCGCTTCTCTGCCACCAGTTCCTTTAAAAACCATCACTTTGGATTTGTTTAAAAATCATCAATTTGAATTTTGACGCTTGAATTGATTAAGCTTTGTCCGTGCCTCCATCCGTCTTTACGTATGTATGTGTGAAGCCTTTAGGTTCCTAGAATTGAGCTAGTAAGTTGAAATTCGGAGTGCAGCAAAGTATGAAAATTGATAAGATCCTTCCACATTTTGCGATATATATTTTTAATCTTTGATCGCAGTCGGAACCCAGTGTTGATTCAATCTTTTCACAAAAGATAAGTAGTTTTACTTAATGTGGAAGAGATAGAAATAAATAAATCTTCTGTTTGTGTTGTAGATGAATGCAAAAACTACTCTTTTTCTTTATTTATAAATATTTCAGGTGGTATAAAAATTATTCCTTTCCTAAAGTTTGTGAATTTTGGCTCGATATTTGACGCTAAGATAGGTGTTGAAATAAATATGTTAAACAGTTAACTACGTGCCCTTTTCAGCGTATATGTGGCAAATTTCCTTTAGTGTTTCCAAGTGTAGATAATCATAGGTTAAATCCAAATAAAGTGCCGTCCCGGAGATTTATTTCTTCGCAAACTTGTAGGTTTTTTATTTTGCTAGAACTTGGTTTTGGTATTACTAATTCAAAGCTATAGTTTATAAAACGCTGATAAATAAATCACTGGAACGGCCACCAGACATGACTTTCGCAAAATCAGGGGCGCGTTGGGCGGAACTGGCTGGTTATATCTACCATTGTTTTTCTTTGTAAAGGGATAACACTTACGGAAAGAAGTTGAGGCTTTTCTTAGCCGAGCTTAAAGTTCCGGATGTGTTAAGTAACCTTAGCTGAATACTTTTTCTTTCTTTTCCTTTATTATTTTCTTCTAAGTATTTGGTTCCATTCACGATATATTAATGAATTTTTTTCATTAGAAGTTATATAACCCCCTCATCGTAATTAAAAAAAAAACAACTAGAAAACATTCTACAAAGACAGTGTTCTCGTATTCAGATATTACCTTCAGTAAAAAAAATTTTAAGGCTTTTGCGACAGTCGTCACCTCAGTTCTATCTTGTTTATATACAAAACTCTAGTTTTGAGGAAATCGATTTTTAAAGTTTGCATATCTTTTTCGAGTATCATTTATTTTTATCTATTGTACACTATCATACCATTTTGGAATGCTCTAAGAATTGACTAAGAAATTCTGAGGTTCATTTTCTAATATAATTTTTGGGTTTTGAGTAATTAAGGATATAGTCACGTGGACGCCTTGTTCTATACGCCATTTATGATCAGATTTTTCCGGGCTATTTTGTTCTATGAGTATTTGTACTACATTGCACAAAATAGAACTGAAATAAAAAAAAGTCATTTGACCACATTGGTCAATAGAGTTCCAGCTATGGATTATACATAAGGAATACAAGAAAGCAATTGCTTGCAAAAAATAACAAAAGTCTTTAAAATCAATTTTCAAAAATGCAGCGCGACGGTGCTTATGCAAAAAGGGCGAAGGCAAGCCATCCCAGGTGTCCAGGTACCTGGGATGGCTTGCCTGCTCCATTGTCTTTTGCAGCAGGTCCCTGGACTATATCCTTGACACTGCATTTTGTAGCAGTTTTTTGGATATGAGTGTAAGGACACACACCCTGCTTCTGATAATGGGATTTTAGCAAAGCTTTCCTGACGTTGGTCCATCCAGGACTTTTTTGGTATACCTTCACTAATACCTTCACTAGGTATTTGCAGTCTTGTGCCGGGCTGAATTGTTGCGGTTTGAGTTGCTTCTATACTAGAGGTTGGCGAGAGAGGCCTAATCGTGTCCGATGTAGCCAGTTTTTTGGAAACCGTTTCTCTTGTAAGGGATCTCAGTTTGGTGGTGGAGGGTTTGGGGGTCTCGCCCATCTTGCTAGGATTCGGAGAGGGTGGTTCTGAATAAAACTTTGTTGTTTTTAGTTTTTGCTTATTGCTTTTATTATATCTTATTGGTCGACCTGTGCGGAGCTCCGTAGTGCACAGGCAAGGCTTATTGATCCATAGGGCGACAGGTATCAGGATGCCCACGTTTATGCCTGGACTGTTTATTTGACTGGCCTCCAGCCTGATGGCATAAAACCTTGATCCGGCTCAGGGGATGCGGTAGGTGGGTGTTTGACAGGAGCTTTCGGAGGAATAGGGAGGGTGAGGAAGAAGGGATTTAACTAGAGTCCACGGAGTCATAAGTCCCGTCACCTAAACCTGAGTGAAGTGTCCTTGCGCGCTCCGCATATATTTTTTAGTTCTACTACTTTTACTACCGTGCAAGGTAAAAAATAACAAAAAGAATAAAATGTCTAGCAACGTTCTAAACATAAAAGATTAGACTGAGAGATACTCTACCATGAACCAACTTTTCATTCTCGCAGCTTCCTGCGTGAAACTGAACTAGAGATGATACTCGAGGATGAATTGTAGCAGCCAGGGCGAAATATGAGCAGAGCAGATACTCTCAAATATAATTTAGTTGGGCCTTAAATATTACCTCGCAGTGTACCCAGCTAAATAACAATAAAATTTCTTGAATTTCTTGTGTATCTCGCAAGTGTTTTTTTTTTTTTTTTTCTTACAACTTCTAGCTATATCGCTCATCTATTTCATGATTGTGATGATGATCTATTTCATGATTGAAATGTGTCCTACTTCAGTAAATTTTTTTGCCAATCGATAGGCTTTACGCTTCCGAATTAACCACTTACCAATTAAAGAGAACTAGAGATATAACTCAGTCCCTCTCCTAAGGCAAGTGGGAATCTGACTTAAAGATAATTTTTTAATATATCTCGCATCATCTCTTTAGAAAACAAAAAAAATTAAAGATTTTTCAATTTTGGACAAGGACAAGAATTCAATAAACGGGGTATCGGGGTAAGCTTTAAAATTAATATCTACCAATATTAATTTTTCGAACTTCATATATCATTTTTCCGAAAGACGATTCCGTTGGTTTACTTTTTTAAGTATACGAACTAAGTTTTAAACTCTAAGTTTATACCTTCTGACGAGCGATGAAAAGGCTTATTTGTATCACATAGAACAAAACAGAACTGAAATAAAACTGTTCCATTGCACAGTTCGTTTACATTTCATAGGTCTTATTTACATTTCATAGGTTTTCGGTCAAAGTGAAACGCTTTCCAAAACATGAAAAATTGGCGCTTATAACAAAAATGACTCTGGATATTTTTGAAACCAAGGGATAAAGTCAAAAAAGAATTTCAGAAACGGATTCCTCATGCCCAAAAACCTATAAATTGGTGTCTAACTCAAAATGTCATTTTTGGCGTATCGAACAAGATAGAACGGAGGTGACGAGATCTAGACAGACTTGCACGAAATTCCTAACAATAGGTACTCTTCCCCGAAAAAAATCCAAGCTTAGTGAGCTCTGCCTTTCATTTGATTTGGTGTAATTAACACGACATTATTATGTTGACCTACGTACCCATATATTACGAGTTTCAGTCTGAACCACTTGTTGCGACTCATCCCAACCAGAGAGAATTCCATTACTGCAGCAGCCCTTAATCACTTTATGGTCACATTGCTGTTTGTGAAAAGGACACTAATGATATGATGCGTCGACAACGCTGTGATACCAGTGCTGGTTAAATATTTAAAACCGCTCTAAATAATGGCTTCACCGATTAAACTGAAATGAGATCCCAGCGTACAATAATTACATATCGAATTACAATTTAATGAAAATGCTTTCGACTGTGTTTGATTTAAACTTTGCATTGACGCTAATAGGATCTAAAATTATGTTCTACTTAACTTGGGATTTGTTCTAGCTGGTTTAATTGATAGTAACCTAATCCCCACTGAGCATTAACACGTATGAATAAATTTTGATGTTTTTACGTTTTAAACTTTAAGTTTTTAGAAAATTAGGTGTATCTTTTGCGTTATTGCGAAATATATTTTAAACTAATGTTATCAAATTTCATATGTCGGATAGGGAAATGCAAACCATTATGATGATATTATTTCGTGCATTCAAAACACTTGCAGTTTTTTTTTTACACATTATCGATGACTATTCTGTATATTAGTCGAACTTGCAGGGTTGGAGCATTGGTTGTCCCTTTCCTGCAATGCTTATATCAACCTAAGATGCCAAGTCACATTTTTGGCTACGGGTAGGATTTGTTGTGCATTATCCTGATAGCCCATCTATACAAACGGGACTGAATTTGGTAGGGACATTTTATAACAACGCCTTCAATGGTGGGTCATAGAGGTCATTGTGTGTGAGTCCGAATCCTACTTGTCCTAAATGCTATCAGAAAAAAAAACTCGATTTTTTTCCTGGTCCACCGCGAGGGTCTGACAAACCTTCAGAGAGTAGCATTTGTTTCGAAAAATTTCCAACAGTGTCGCTCGAATACGGCAAAAACTTGCAGGTCCCCTGGTATTTGAAGAATATAGCACACACAGCATAGGTACGTGGTTGAGAACTTCGCCCTGGTTCACCTCGAGCTGTTGCACCACTCTATTTCCTCAATTATGCCCTCAAGAAAATTTTTTGTCATTATGTTAATCGAAAGGCCATGTATTTCTTCTGGACTTTTTTTATTGATAGAATAAAAACATTAGCTTTCTACAGTGGCAATAACTTTTGAGCCCGTTTAGGTAAAAAGCCGACAGAGGGCCCTGTGCATGTCATAATAATCTAAATTACAGAAATATATATAGAATGGATATAGATACTTATCCGATTGGAATAAGGAAACTATGAGCTGTGCATTCTGAGCTTTTGATATAGGTAGCTAATTTGTTCGTTCTGATTGTTAAGAGAAGAAGCAATAAAAAAAAGACAAGAGCAGCGTATGAAGAGTATATCGGGCCAAGAGAAGGGAGGAGAAAGGGTTACTGTTAAGAAAGAAGAGAGCCTACGGAATCTCCCTATTCCAGCTCAAGGAGATCGAAGAGTCTATGCGATCGAAATAAGGCTAAAAGTTCTATAAAACTTTAATCAAGGGTGCTGGCCCTAAACTCGGAACTCAGACTTTTCACAATGGCGAAGGAAACCTAGGCATCGAAGCACGGGAATAGTTTAAGGGTTTGAGTAGCATTTCCAGCAGCTGCTTAGTAGATATAATGTAGAGTAAAAGAGGTACAAGAGATAGATGAAACTGCATCAGATAGGATCGAAGCCCAGTCGACCAAGAGGAAGTTCTACCATTTTGTAAGCCAGGAGGTTCTGTCTCTGATGACCTTAAATACCTACGGAGGTAATGTTTTTGCGGTACTAAGACAACAAATTATTACCGAAATGTGGGTGACAAAAAGCATACCCAATGACTGGACTGGATAATCCATATGCCCAATCTCCTAGAAAAGCGATCATGTCTTGCAGGGACTATCGAAGCATATCCTTGCTTAATGTCGCATATGTATCAAATGTATTCTGTGAGCGTACTAAGCTGTTCTGCGAAAAACCAATTGGAACGTACTAGAGTGGCTTCATGCCGATCAGATCGACCATAGCCCGGATCTTCTCATAAATCAAGACAAATCCTGGTAAAGACCAATTAATTTCAAGCCAAGAAACATAATTTTTCACCGATTTTAAGGTGCTATTTGGTGATGGTTGAATTCAAGATGCCGGCAAAACTGCACCTTAGCGGAGATTCGTAAAAGAATAACCCTAGGAAAATGTTTCTATATTTCGGTTTGGCAAAACAAATGGGATCAAAACTCCTCACACGAAGGACATAATGTAAGCTCTTCAAAATCCTTATTCCAAGCAGACCAAGCATTTGCAGATTTGTGACATCACTTATCATAGATCACCTTAGCTGATTCCACCCCAGAACTGACATGCTTCATTCCGCCGAGTACTGGACGATATGTAGAGAAGAAGAAATTATACTTGGCTCTTTCAAAAGCGAACTCTATGCCCTAAACCCAGATGTGCATTTAGCTCAAAATATCTAAACAGGAAGACTACATTGGCTCGGTAACATCAAGTGGATGAACAACAACTTTTCAGCAAGAAGGGGCTTTGAATCCAAGCCCTCAGATTCGAGACTACCAGGCATAGCGAAACTCCGTTTAAAGGACCGACCAAGTCATCGCGTATGCCAGAACTCGTGGTCTGAAAAATTTGAAGCGGCGCTCTCAGGATCGCCAAACTTTTACATTTTTTCGTAGAAAACAAATGTCCCTTCAACGCCCTTACATCCTTCATGGTCAGCCTATATCAATTGTTCAATTTCATCGTCACCTCGGAATTATACACTAAATTTCCGATTTCAACTCATCACTTGGCTTTGTCATATGTTGGTCCAAGGAATTCTCTGATCCCTACGTAACAAGATCCCTTTACATTAACTTCTTTCGTCCCCTACTCGAATACGCCAGTCAAGTCTGGTCCCCTCATCATAAAGTTTATGTGTCTAGAATTGAGAACGGTCAACATCGCTTTCTTCGGTTTGCTCTTCGTAGTCTCGCTTGGAATGACCCTCACATCTTGCCTCCTTATCGCGACCGCCTTAAACTCATCAACCTGAATTACCTAGAAAAGCGAAGACATGTTGCAGACATTCTCTTCATTCGTCGTTTGATCTCAGGCTCCGTCGATTGTGCATCTCTCCTCAACATAATTTTCTTTAATACGTTGCCCACGGTTTTTCTATATTCCCACCCACCGTACATCATATGGCTTTAATGAACGTATCTCACGTATGTTCACTTAAACCATACCCTTTTCGATTTTTACTGCAGCACTTCCACCCTCAAACTCATTCTTCTTCATTCTTCCTACTAGTTTTTAAGCATTAGTTCCTCAGTAATTAATTAGTAAGTCTTTAGCGGCAAATTGTCAGATTTGACTCAAGAACTCCAAAAAATGTTCAAGAAGTAATTTTTAACTTAAGTTTGGTTTGCGTGTAAGGGGTCAGATGAGTTCTTTTAAATTTTTCACAAAATTTCTTTTTTTTTTTCAATCTAACTTAAAAAATCAAGTAAACGTTATTTCAAAATTCTGTGCCTAAAACATTTTAGGAAACTACAGAAACTACCTTTACAAAACTCTTATTATGTGGGGAAAAACTGATTTTTCCATACAGAAATTGGAAATGCTGGTCAATTTTCAGCACTTTCTAACTGTGCGCCCAAATAAAAAATTTAATATGTGATACTTTGTGATATTTTGTGGAAAATTTAATGTTCTTTCTTCTTATGCAAGTGACATTTCACGTAGGATGCACGCACGAAAATGTTGACTTTTTTGGTGAATATCTCAAAACGCACCACGAAATTTTGTTGGAACTCTTCAGATTTGAATTCAGCGATCCGAAGACCATAGAAGTAAAAAAAAAAAAGTAAACATGTATATTTTTTGTAACGTACAGCCAATTTTTACTACGCTATGTCTGGACTGTAGGTTATTTTGAAAAATTGGCAAGTGGAACTAGAGTGTCTTAAATTAACATATGAATTGGCTTAGGCTTTACCATTGTGTCTTTAATTGACAACGAAGAGAACTGTCAAAGTTAGTCAATTCATAGATAAGTGGTAACAAAGACAAGAAAAACAATTGAGTTAGTACAAACAAGATCAATTAAAAACATAGTTTGTCACATAGTTTGTAACACATTGAAATAATAATGGTAGACCCCCAAGACCTTAAGGGCATATGATCGAGACCGAATTCTGAATCGAATGAGCCATGTCCGTCCGTCCGTCTGTATGTCATATGTTTTTAGGCCTTAAATTTTGAGCTAGGGTGCTGAAACTTCGTACGTAAGGTCCACGTCATGCGAAGCAGTACAAGGGTAAAAATTTTTGAAATCCGCCCAAAGACACGCCCACAATCGGTCTAAATGTACAACTACCTCCAGAGTTTTCAAAACTGTAAGACGTTCTAAGAGTCTGAAATTTGACATTTAGCATCTCCTAATGAATGTAAGACACAAAAAAGACAAATTTAATTGGTAAACCTCCTCTAGTGGGCGTGGCATCTATTTTGAGGGTAAATTTTCAAATGCAGTTTACTCAATATTTTTGCTCGAAATTGAAAAAAATTTGCTTAATATTTTATTTAGAAAACGCTTAGTTCCACATTTTGTTAATACAAGACTTTGGGCCACGCCCACATTTGAAGGCAAAATGAAGAAAAACCTAAATTTTTCAAGAAAAACTTAATTTCGACTGGCCTTGAGCCTAATTTAGGAAAGCATGAAACAAAAAAAGTAGCAGGCTAGGTAAACGAGACCTCATTCCAGATTTCGTTCATATAAAGTTTTTAGCCACGCCCGCGTTTAGGGGTCGATTTTTCAAAAATATTGAATTTGAACCAAAAAATTGCATTTTTACGTACATTTAAGTGTAACTTAATAGAAGTATCTGTGTATAAAAATATCTTATAATTAATAGTTTTTAATTAGGGGCGGTTGGACCACGCCCTTTTTGAAGTTTGCATTACTTATAAAATGTCAAAAAATAACTTTGCCATCAGCATTTTACGATGTGGGATAGGATGGGGTATTCAACGGCCCGTTTTACGGACTGTAACTTCTGCGTACACACTGTAGCACTTACTCACTGGTTTAATAATAGGATGGACGGAGGCTAAAACTCTAAAATCTTTAAAAGATACCAATATGCACCACTATAGCAGACATAAAATACCTAAGTAGCCGATATTGGCTATGCCCGATTTTCTCGTGCTAAAAACCACCCATACTCATGAAAGATACTAAATTAATTATTATTATAATTAATTATGATTAGTAAATTTTCATTCTCTCAATATTCTTCTTGACTACAACTAAACTTGACTACAAGTTAATACGCTGTTCACATTGAATCATAAACTGAGTTTTTGGCAAAAAGTTTACACAAAATCGTTAAGCCATTCACAATTTTAAACGGGAACTAGGTTTTGTTTTGTCATTAGTTTGTCATTAGTACCTACATAAATTTGTCATAATTCATGCTCATTGAAAGAAGGAAATATATCAAGAATTGTAAACCTCGAAAATTCAAGTACTTTTCAAATTGGACATTCGCTTTTGTAGATTATTGATATCCAAAGTTGAGGCAAAAATGTCCGTGTTTGCAATTTTAATTTGTCATTCTCGCCGGAAATGTGATAATCGTGAGCAAAGCTACCAAAAACAAGTGGTTTACAAAAACAAAAAAATGTATGGGAAAACTCATGACTTTGATTAAGGTTATGCGAGTTTACGCAAAAACTTATGGCGTATTCTTTTGAACACCGAATTGCCACACCGAGTATTATTTGACAGCTCGGTGTGGCAATTCGGTGTTCAAAAGAATACGCCATAAGTTTTTGCGTAAACTCGCATAACCTTAATCAAAATCAATTCCAGCGTGGTGCACACTCGGTTTCATTGTGTACAGAACAACAAATACTGCACCGGTGCACATCACGTTAAGTGTTAAATTGTTTTGACTCCATTTTGTTTATTTTTTTTATTTCGTACAGTGATTTTGTTGCCGTCGGTTTTTTGTACTTTTTAATTAAAATAAGTTTTTATAGCTTTGAGTTTGAGATATTTACTTATTTTTCACGAATGAAATTTGAGTCACACACACAATCATAGCTACACCCAACCTACACCGTCAAATACGACGGTGGGGAAATTTCGGTGTCAATACCGAACTAATTCGAAGTTCAAAAGAACATGTCCATAGGCACGATTCCGTTCAGGTGTACTTGAAAAGAACAATTTTTTTCTGTAATCCACACCAGTTTCACGATTTGGTGTTAAAAAAATTTCGCCATAAGTTTATTATCCTGTGCGACAGGGCTATAACTTAATGAGTAGTTTACGCTTCCCTATTTGCCCTATAACAATAAATTTTAAAGCTTTCTGGCCTGAATTCATATATTTGGTGCCGATTTGTTTACTGCCACACCCCCTAATATGGGCGTCAAACTATCAAATCTATCAACTCTAATTTCGAAAGAGTCATGAGAGAATAAACGTAAGGTCTTTTTCTCCACCACCATAACACAAAAAAAATGTGTTAACAAATTGTTGTTGTAGAAATCCGCTAATTTGATCGATATTAAACTTCATTTGTGCGTTTCGCCATAATCATAATCACCATAATGTTTTGTTCAAACGATTTTTTTTGGTATTATCAACAAAAAGACTGAGAAAAGAATAATATAAAATCGAGAAATGTTCCTAAAGCCGCGTTGTGACAAGGCTCAGAAACAGAATTTAAGTTACAGTTGCTTATGTTTCTGTTTCCATGGATTCTGTTTCTGTTTCCATTTTTCGTTACTTGTGAAAACGTTTTAGAAAACAAACCTAAAAAATCGCGCTATAGCACTTTATAAAATATATTTTATGCGTTCTCAGTTTATTTTATTGTTTTTGTCATTTTCCATAAAAAGAAATACCCGAGTTTTGAAAATCCTAAGTCCTATGAATATTATATATTCATATATATTAATATGAATATAAAATATGACCCCGAATTGGAAGATTTTACGTTGTTGTTGCCTTTACGCAAATTTTTGGAGGTGATATTTGGCTTGAGCGCATTTTAAATTGGTGGTTCATTTAATTTCGCCCAGGTGCGGCTTCCAAAAACATAACATATAAATTATTAAATTGATTAAAAAACTTCTTAAGGTAAAAAAAACCGTCAATTTTGGCGATGAGACGCTATTTTGGGTTTTCAGACGTTTACACTGAGATTTGGGTGATATGTCGCTTATTCGCTAAATTTTATAAAGACAACTATAAGGGTTTGAAATATGAAACGTTTCCCGAAACACGTTTGGAAACATTTGAGTTGATTGCATGAAGTTACTTCTAATAAAATACTACTATAACTTCAGGTCATTATATTCTATAACGTAATTTAACCCAAGTAAAGAGTTAAAGGTTTTAATTGAAAAGAAAACCAGTGAGTAAGTGCTACAGTGTGTACGCAGAAGTTACAGTCCATAAAACGGACCGTTGAATAGCCCATCCTATCCCACATTGTAAAATGCTGATGGCATAGTTATTTTTTGACATTTTATAAGTGATGCAAACTTCGAAAAGGGGCGTAGTTCAACCGCCCCTAATTGCAAATTATTAATTATAATATATTTCCACAGATATTTACAAGTTACACTTAAATGTACGTAAAAATGCAATTTTTTGGTTCAAATTAAATATTTTTGAAAAATCGACCCCCAAAAGGTGGCGTGGCTAAAAACTTTATATGAACGAAATCTGGACTGAAGTCTCGTTTACCTAACCTGCTACTTTTTTGTTTCATGCTTTCCTAAATTAGGCTCAAGGCCAGTCGAAATTAAGTTTTTCTGGAAAATGTTAGGTTTTTCTTCAATTCTGCCTCCAAATGTGGGCAAGGCCCAAAGTCTTGTATAAACTAAGCGTTTTCTGCATAAAATATTAAGCAAATTTTTTTTCAATTTCGAGCAAAAATATTGAGTAAACTGCATTTGAAAATTTAGCCTTAAAATCGATGCCACGCCCACTAGAGGAGGTTTACCAATTAAATTTGTCTTTTTTGTGTCTTACATTCATCAGGAGATGATGTCAAATTGATGTCAAATTTCAGCCTTTTAGAACGTCTAACAGTTTTAAAAACTCTGGAGGTAGTTGTACATTTAGACCGATTGCGGGCGTGTCTTTGAGCGGATTTAAAAAATTTTTACACTTGTACTGCTTTGTATGACGTGGACCTTACGTACGAAGTTTCAGCACCCTAGCTCTTTAAGGACGGACATGGCTCAATCAATTCAAAATTCGGTCTCGATCATAATTGGGGGTCTACCATTATTATTTCACCGTGTTACAAACTATGTGACAAAACTTAATATACCTCCTACCCTATGGGATAGGGTATAAAAATGACTACAGCTATTTTTTAAGCTTTGAAGAGAAAGAATAAAAACGAAAAGAAGCATTAAATAATTTTTGTCATCCTATATTTTGAAACAAGGCACATGCCGAACGGTCTCAAAACCAAGCATTTACAATTAAAATTCCTTGGTCTTTTTATACCGGAGTAGTTTGGGCTAAGTTTCCACTTGTCGATTTATTCACAAAGTTTGACAGTTCTCCTCTTTGTCAATTAAAGACACAATTGGCAAAGCGTAAGCCAATTCATATGCCAAGACAAAGAAGCTCTTTTTCTACCTGCCAATTTCTCAATATAACCTAAAAATGCGTCGTTTGTCAATTACAAATCGACAAGTGGAAACTTAGCAGTACTTAGAACAGTTTTAGTCCTTGGTTAACAAAATAGAATTTAGGTCTCTGAAACTCGCCCATTTTCAAACAAACGCCTGGTCTGCCATCTGCCGTGTACTAGTTGTATGGCATCTACTCAACTTCAACTGTTTATGCTTTTTTCGGCGGGAAATTTGACATTTCTCTCGCATTCATCGCGGACTGGTCTGTTGTTCGGTTGAGAAAACATCGTGGATTTTTATTTTTCAATATAATTAACTTTTACTTGCTGTTTTATTGAAACAATTTAATAAATTTCTACAATGGATGTAGCCGATGTTCAAGTTGGTCAATTGCGTGTCAGAGACGATGTTGGAGTTCAGTGCCAGAAACTATTTCAAGATTTTCTTGATGAGTAAATGCGCTTCTTGCTTGTGTGTTTTTCAAATTTCCTTTAATCCAATAAATTACCATTCACAGGTTCAAAGAAGATGGAGAAATTAAATATGTTAAACCAGTCATGGATTTGGAATCGCCAGATCGTTGTACGCTGGAAGTGAGCTTTGACGATGTCGAGAAATACAATCAGAATCTGGCCACTACCATCATTGAAGAGTACTACAGGTAGGTGTGATACATCATTTACACTACATAATTTTAACATAACCAATGCAATTTTTTTGAACAGAGTTTATCCGTACCTCTGCCAGTCGGTTTCGAACTTTGCCAAAGAACGTATCGGCTTGAAAACCGAAAAGGAGTGCTATGTGTCGTTCACAGAGGTGCCAACCCGTCACAAAGTACGCGACATGACTACGTCAAAGATTGGAACTCTCATCCGTATATCGGGCCAAGTTGTGCGCACTCACCCCGTACATCCAGAGCTTGTACTGGGTACCTTTATGTGCCTCGATTGCCAAACTGAGATTCGAGGCGTGGAGCAACAATTCAAGTTCACCAATCCAACGATTTGCCGCAATCCTGTGTGCTCCAATCGGCGCCGCTTCATGCTGGACGTGGAAAAGAGCCTGTTCATCGATTTCCAAAAGATCAAGGTGCAAGAGACGCAAGCAGAACTTCCTCGCGGTTGTATCCCTCGCTCGGTGGAAATAATTCTCCGCTCTGAGTTGGTTGAGACTGTGCAAGCTGGAGATCGTTATGATTTCACTGGTACATTGATTGTTGTCCCCGATGTGGCTGTGCTCAACATGCCCGGTGCCAAGGCAGACTTTGGTTCAAGACACAAGCCAGGCGAGGGTCAAGGTGACGGAGTTCGTGGTTTAAAAGCGCTTGGCGTACGGGAGCTGAACTACAGGATGGCATTTTTGGCATGCAGCGTCCAAGCGACTACCGCTCGATTCGGTGGAACCGATTTGCCTATGAGCGAGGTCACAGCTGAGGATATGAAGAAGCAGATGACGGATGCCGAATGGAACAAGATCTACGAAATGTCTAAGGACAAGAATCTGTACAACAACTTGATCAGCAGTCTTTTCCCGGCTATCTACGGCAATGACGAAGTCAAAAGAGGCATCCTACTGCAGCTGTTTGGTGGCGTTGGAAAGACAACTCATGAAAGTAAGTCTATGTATCAATTTTGACACTTTGTTTGTATGTGGGGATATAGCTCAGTGGTAGAGCATTCGACTGCAGATCGAGAGGTCCCCGGTTCAAACCCGGGTGTCCCCTTTGTAGATTTTTTTTTTTATTTTAATAACAATTTTGCCTTTTATTTTAGCCAAATAAATGTAATTTGATTTACATTTCATTTTAATTATTTTTTTATTTTATTCTAAACTATGTTTCCTACCACCACATCTTCTCTGTATTTCAGAAACAACTCTTCGTGGTGACATTAACGTCTGCATCGTCGGTGATCCCAGTACAGCCAAATCACAGTTCCTCAAACAAGTTGCCGATTTCTCGCCACGCGCTGTGTATACCTCAGGAAAGGCCTCCTCAGCTGCTGGTCTTACAGCGGCCGTCGTAAGAGACGAAGAAAGTTTTGACTTTGTTATCGAAGCTGGTGCTCTGATGCTAGCAGACAACGGAATCTGTTGCATTGATGAATTCGACAAAATGGATCCTCGGGATCAGGTGGCCATTCACGAAGCCATGGAACAGCAAACCATATCGCTGGCCAAGGCAGGTGTACGCGCAACTCTGAATGCGCGCACGTCAATCTTGGCCGCCGCCAATCCAATTAACGGCCGTTATGACCGCTCCAAGTCTCTGCAACAAAACATTCAACTGTCGGCTCCTATTATGTCGCGTTTCGATTTGTTTTTCATCCTTGTCGATGAGTGCAACGATGTGGTGGACTACGCCATTGCAAGGAAGATTTTGGATCTCCACACAAACGTCGAGGACAGTGTCGAGCGTATGTACACTCGGGAAGAGGTTCTACGTTACATTACGTTCGCTCGTCAGTTCAAGCCAATAATAAATCCCGATGCAGCCAAGTTGTTGGTGGAGAACTATGGTCACTTGCGGCAACGTGACACCGGTGTGAGTGGCCGCAGCACATGGAGGATAACAGTTCGCCAGCTAGAGAGTATGATTCGGCTGAGCGAAGCAATGGCAAAATTGGAGTGCATGAACGAGGTGCAAGTACGTCACGTAAGGGAGGCATTCCGACTTTTGAACAAGTCCATCATACGGGTTGAGCAACCTGATATTCACTTGGATGAAGACGAAGATGTGGGAAGGGCTGACGTTGACATGGCCGAAGAACCAGAAAATGAAACAGAGACCGGAACTGAAAATGGCACAAACGGCGAAGAAGAAACTCCAACAGTTCAAAAGAAAAAGCTCACACTGAGCTTTGAGGACTATAAAAATCTGTCGACTCTGTTGGTGCTTCATGTGCGTAAGGAGGAAAGTCGCTGCGAAGCTGAGGGCGTTGATAGTGGCATGAAACGCAGTGAAGTTGTCGCCTGGTACCTTGAACAAGTAGCCGATCAAATTGAATCAGAAGACGAACTGATAGCTCGCAAGAACTTGATTGAAAAAGTCATCGATCGTTTGATTTACCACGATCAAGTAATCATCCCATTGAAGACGACGGAGCTGAAAGCACGTAAAGCCGGAGGAGACGAAGAAGAAGATGGTTCAGAGGATGACGCGCTGTTGGTAGTTCATCCGAATTACGTTTTCGAGTAGTAGAAAAACAGATTCCAATAAAATAGGTCTAAGGTTTGTATTTTTTTTTTTACGTTGAGATGTCTTTGTTTTGTATGTAAGTTATTTTTTTCGAATAAAATATTAAATTGTAGTAAGATTTCATAGTCGCATTAGCAGCAAGGTGATGGTAGGTAAAATTTATGTCAGTAGAGTCGAATCTCGTTTTAAGAACAGACAGAAAACGGCTGAAAGTATCCCGGAAGCCTGCCTTGTGAGAAACATACAGCGAAGAGATTTCGCCCTACCTTATCAGCGGCTTTCTAAGTTTTGGGCAGCAGTTACGCTTTGGATTGCAAATAACATGGGTTTATTCCAATGAATAAACAGGAGTTTTGGTGCATCTGCAAAGAAAGAAATACTGTTTTTACTATTTCTGTAAACCTATGGAAGCATCAGTACTGTATGCAGCATCCATTAAAAAATACCAGGCCATTGGAAAAAGCAGGTATAAAAAGTTATCTCTTAATAATATATTTGTTTGTAACTTTGTTCGTTTTAGGGCGCTTTGTGATTCCAATGGCACTCAATGTTCTGCAACAGAGTAGAATAGCTAGACACCATGTTCAAAAAGAAGCTGTTAAGAATACGATTAAAGCAACGAAGTAATTCTGGCCTGAGGTCTGCTACTACTGTGCTTACACGCCCACACAATCCTAGAGTCCACAACGCGACGACTGCCGTGTTGCCAGCAAAGGAAGAGGCAAACCCAGCCACAAACCGCCGACAAGTCACCACTTTTAAATCTCTAATGAAATAAAACGAATCATTTTTGTGGACTTATTAATTTATTACAATAAAGACAACATAAAAACTAACAAAGATGATAAGGTGGTTTTATTGCTGAAGAATGACTAATTAGTCCATGTTATTGTTGTTCCTGATAAAGTAACTGCACACAGAACAAAGGGTGTGATTTTGTTAGCTGGAGCATCCTAGGAAGGACGAATGTATACTTTTTTAAATAAAAATTTTAAGGAAAACAATTAACTTTTCATGCGTCAGAGTTATGCGCATGCCCAATTCAACTCTACCTTGCCGACCCTTCCAATATTTTTCCAGCGAAAAAAGGGCGCGAAAGTAATTTCTGTTGATCGGAGCAAAAAGTATACCTGCTGCCGATTATGGGCGCCTGGTGTTTAACGTAAATTTTGTCTTTTTGGCTAGAAATACTAAATTGCCGACATGGTCATTCTGCTGATCAGCAAAGTATAGCGATCGTCTATTTATGGTGTTTTTTTTGTCAGATCCAAACTGATTGGTCCTTATCAAAGGCATGCTGTGATTAATGGCTTGCTAATTTTAGGCCATCAATAATTTTTGAAATTTTTTGAAGCTATGTATTATCAAAGGTGTTGAAATGAATCGTAGTGTATTATATTCATACCTTTTCAGATGTCTTGAACATTTTCAAACGTGTCGAAGAATGTTTTAACGTTTTGAAACATGTTTGAGCGTGTTGAAACATGTTAAAACGAGCTCAAACGATCTTTTTAAAACATGTTTAAAAAGGTTGCATCTTGTTTGAGGGTATTGAAACATGTTTGAACGTGTTGTCACATGCTTAAGCGTATTTTAACATCGTGATTGAACGTGTTGCAACGTGTTCAAACTTGTTTAAGCGTGTTGAAACATGTTCGAACGTGTTTAAACATGTTAAAATGTGTTCAAAACAGTTAAAACATGTTCAAGACGACAACATGCTTGAGCGTGTTGAAACCTATTTGAACGTTTGAACGTGAATGTTTGAACGTGTTTAAACATGTCAAAACTTGTTTGAGCGTGTTGCAACATGTTAAAACGTGTTCCACCTTGTCTGAACGTGTTGAACGTTTGAACACGTCTAAACATGTTTGAGAGTGTTGAAACATGTTTGAGCGTCTTGA
This sequence comes from Neoascia interrupta, assembly GCA_947623515.1. NCBI lineage: Eukaryota > Metazoa > Arthropoda > Insecta > Diptera > Syrphidae > Neoascia > Neoascia interrupta. The sequence continues at coordinate 56,476,514 of OX392462.1, read as the reverse complement.
AAGAATTTTTAAATGTGTTGCAACATTCTTGAACGTGTTAAAACTTGTTTGAGCGTGTTCCAACTTGTTTGTGCGTGTTGAACCATGTTTTCAAACATGTGTTCAAACATCGTTTTAAAACATGTATGAGAGTGTTGCAACATGTTTGAACGGCTTTCAGCATGCGTGTTTTAACATGCTTGAGCGTGTTGAAACCTATTTGAACGTGTTGCAACACGCTTGTGTGTGTTTAAATATTTTAGAACGTGCTGAAACATGTTTGAACGTGTTTAAACATGTCAAAACTTGTTTGAGCGTGTTGAAACAGGTTTGAACGTGTTGCAACATGTTAAAACGTGTTCCACCTTGTTTTAGCGTGTTGAAACATGTCTGAACGTGTTGTAAGCGTGTTAAAACATGGTTAAACGTGTTGCAACATGTTAAAACGTGTTTTAACTTGTGCGTGTTGAAACATGTTTCAACGTGTTGCAACATGTTAAAACGTGTTGGAACATGTTTGAACGTGTTAAAACATGTTAAAATGAGTTCAAACCAGTTAAAATATATTCTTACATGTTTGAGCGCGTCTAAGCATGTTTGAGCGCGTCTAAACATGTTTGAGTGTGTTGCAACATGTTTGAGCGTGTTGCAACATGTTAAACCGTGTTCCACCTTGTCTGAACGTTTGAACACGTCTAAACATGTTTCAGAGTGTTGAAACATGTTTAAACGTGTTCCACCCTGTTTGAGCGTGTTGAAACATGTTTGAACTTGTTCCAACATGCTTTAACGTGTTCAAACATTTTTGAGCGTGCTGAAACATGCTTGAACGTGTTGCAACATGTTAAAACGTGTTCGAACTTGTTTCGGCGTGTTTAAACATGTTAGAACGTGTTTAAACATGTAAAAATGTGTTCAAAACTAATTTAAATGTGTTGCAACATGCTTGAGCGTGCTCAAATTTGTTTGAGCGTGTTCAAATTCGTATGAGCGTGTTGAAACATGCTTGAACGTATTGCAACATGTTAAAACGTGTTCAAACTTGTTTGAGCGAGTTGAAAGATGTTTAAATGTGTTGCAACATGCTTGAGTGTGTTCAAATTTATTTGAACGTGTTGAAGCATGTTTGAATGTGTTGCAAAATGTTAAAACGTGCACAAACTTGCTTGAGCGTGTTGCAACATGTTAAAACGTGTTCCACTTTGTTTGAACATGTTGAACGTTTGAGCACGTCTAAACATGTTTGAGCGTGTTTAAACATGTTAAAATGTGTTCAAAACTAGTTTGAGCGTGTTAAAAGATGTTTAAATGTGTTGTAACATGCCTGAGCGTGTTCAAATTTCATCGAGCGTTTTCAAACTTGTATGAGCGTGTTGAAACATGTTTGAACGTGTTTAAACATGTAAGAATGTGTTAAAATGTGTTTTAGCATGTTTGAGCGCGTCTTAACATGTTTGATCGCGTCTAAACATGCTGGAACATGTTGCAACGTGTTCAAACTTGTTTGAACGTATTGAAACATGTTCGAACGTGTTTAAATATTTTAAAATGTGTTCAAAACAGTTAAAGCCTGATCAAACTGAGTGTATTGAAAGGTGTTTGAAAGTTTTGCAACATGCTTGAGCGTGCTGAGGCAAGTTTGAACGTGTTGCAACATGTTAAAACGTGTTCCACCTTGTTTGAGCGTGTTGAAACATGTCTGAACGTGTTGTAAGCGTGTTAAAACATGGTTAAACGTGTTGCAACATGTTAAAACGTGTTTTAACTTGTGCGTGTTGAAACATGTTTTAACGTGTTGCAACATGTTAAAACGTGTTGGAACATGTTTGAACGTGTTAAAACATGTTAAAATGAGTTCAACCCAGTTAAAATATATTCTTACATGTTTGAGCGCGTCTAACCATGTTTGAGCGCGTCTAAACATGTTTGAGCGTGTTTCAACATGTTAAACCGTGTTCCACATTGTCTGAACGTGTTGAACGTTTGAACACGTCTAAACATGTTTGAGAGTGTTGAAACATGTTTAAACGTGTTCCACCCTGTTTGAGCGTGTTGAAACATGTTTGAACTTGTTAAAACATGCTTTAACGTGTTTAAACATTTTTGAGCGTGCTGAAACATGCTTGAACGTGTTGCAACATGTTAAAACGTGTTCGAACTTGTTTCGGCGTGTTTAAACATGTTAGAACGTGTTTAAACATGTAAAAATGTGTTCAAAACTAATTTAAATGTGTTGCAACATGCTTGAGCGTGCTCAAATTTGTTTGAGCGTGTTCAAATTCGTATGAGCGTGTTGAAACATGCTTGAACGTGTTGCAACATGTTAAAACGTGTTCAAACTTGTTTGAGCGTGTTGAAAGATGTTTAAATGTGTTGCAACATGCTTGAGTGTGTTCAAATTTATTTGAACGTGTTGAAGCATGTTTGAATGTGTTGCAAAATGTTAAAACGTGCACAAACTTGCTTGAGCGTGTTGCAACATGTTAAAACGTGTAACACTTTGTTTGAACATGTTGAACGTTTGAGCACGTCTAAACATGTTTGAGCGTGTTTAAACATGTTAAAATCTGTTCAAAACTAGTTTGAGCGTGTTAAAAGATGTTTAAATGTGTTGTAACATTTTCAAACTTGTATGATCGTGTTGAAACATGTTTGAACGTGTTTAAACATGTAAGAATGTGTTAAAACCAGTTAAAATGTGTTCTAGCATTTTTGAGCGCGTCTTAACATGTTTGATCGCGTCTAAACATGCTGGAACATGTTGCAACGTGTTCAAACTTGTTTGAACGTATTGAAACATGTTCGAACGTGTTTAAATATTTTAAAATGTGTTCAAAATAGTTAAAGCCTGATCAAACTGAGTGTATTGAAAGGTGTTTGAAAGTTTTGCAACATGCTTGAGCGTGCTGAGGCAAGTTTGAACGTGTTGCAAAATGTTAAAACGTGCTCAAACTTGCTTGAGCGTGCTGAAACATGTTTGAACGTTTTTAACGCTTGAACGTTTTTTCGAGCGTGCTTAAACAAGTTTGAAAGTGTTGCAACATGTTAAATGTGTCCAACCAGTTAAAATGTGTTCTAACGTGTTCGACTGTAACTATAAACATGTTTAGCGTCTCTTAACATGTTTTAGATCGTTGAAACAGGCTTGAACGTGTTGAAACATGTCATAATGTGTTCAAACATGTTTGATTGATTTGAAACATGTTTGAACGTGTTGCAACTTGCATGAGCGTGTTCTTACATGAATGAGCGTGTTGAAACATGTTTGAACGTGTTGGAACATGTTAAAAAGTGTTCAAACTTGTTAAAGTAAGTCTTAACGTAAAACGTGTTGAAATTATGTTCAATCGTATAACTAACAGTGTTCAAAACATCAAAAATGCTGCACTGTAGTGTTCGCATTTATTTAATTTGTTTTTCGAATATATTTTTTCTAACAAAATATTGAATATTTTATGGGTAGGTATGTAGTGTATCAAAATGCACATCAAGGAAAACTTCTGCTGATAGTTCGGCTTCGGAGAGTGTTAGATCAATTCACTTTTTGACTTCTGCATCCCAACTTTATGAGCCTGAAAAAAAAAAAACAGAAAAGTTGATTTTAATAAAACTTTAAAGTTGTATAGGTACCTATATATTTTTTTTTAAATAATATAATGTAGATAACTCTGCTCACAAACTTTATTTTCGTTCCTTGTTCAGCTTTTATTCCAAACCAAAAAAAAAAACGACTAAAAATGGACTCACAAAAATCCAGTGCAGTTTGCACGATCATTTCAATGTGAGTAATCTTTGGATTGCCTAGGAGGATCTACATACAATGATGTCCAAAATGAGTTTAAGGTACTGGGTTTGCTGGTCCCCAATTGGGTGCCTTTCCATATTGCGGATAAACACTCGCCAGATATGATGGGGAGTATGCCAGTATGAACATTTTTTGGAGCGAACCAAATAACCGGTTCCCTGACCAGCGCAGAAAAATACCGAATGCATAACGCAGATATTTGAGAAAAATAGTCAAACATCGTAGGAAAAACGAAAAATACATATGTAAGCATTCAAGTCAGCAAGATTAGTTTAAAAAGATATTTATTATTTTGTTTACGATATTAGTTTAACTACCGGTTGTGGTGCTGTTTTGCTTGTTTTACAGTAGACTCTCACCCTCTACGATTCTGTACACGGTGCTCCAGTTTCCCAAGCACTTGGCATCTGCAATGACTTGGATCATAAGCAAATAAGGATTCTTGGTTGGGTGTCAATTTGTCCGTCGCCAGCTACCTACTTATTTATTGAATTTTCTATGGTTTGTTAAGTCTTCTTTTAGTACTATTCGCTTATCACATAAGCCGAGACTAAAGTGCACACTTGCCTGCTGTGGTCCTCCCTAGCTTTACGGTTAGCTCTCCCAGGTAGTGCCGAACCTGTTGCTAAAATTTGCAATTTTTTGAGCCAGAGCGATTCCATATATTCATCGAAGTGCTTCAATCTCTTTCTAAACTTCGGACTTATGAACTTCGTTCACATCATCACAGAACGCATATTTAGAGGTCTTTTAGCAAAAAATTCGCTCAAATCGTTCAGCAAGTCAAACAGTAAGTCCCTAATCATAGTTGTTAGAATTTAATAATTTTTCCACAAGGCAGTTGACCTTTTCTTTATTTAAAGACTATCCACTTCGCCCAGCGTGCATACATTTCCTAAAAAATGTGCGCACCACCGACAGAAATAAAAAAACTTGTACATCTACATAAATACGTATGGAACAGCGACAACGAGCGTTCACTTCTTCAACTCTCGTCGTCTTCAATCTTAGGCGCCAAGTAGTAACGGATGTGTCCCAAGTCAGGAATGCGATATTCTACAACGAGTGGCACATCTGCCGACATCGACAGCTGCACTTGGTTGGATAATGGAGTGGCCTTTGTGAAAGCCGTCAGGTATCGGCAGGCGAATGTAAGGGTCACGGGCTCTTGCATATCAATGGTGACCGCTTCCTCTTCTTTGTCCACATTTGAAGTTTGAGCCAATTTAACGTTCGCTGATCCCACATCACCGGACGCAGAGAATTTTACGCCTTCCTTAGTGCAACAAATAACAACAGATTCACCGAATTGCGCCAGATCTCGACAAATGCGGGCAAACTCAATCGATGGCATACGGACAACGCAACTGTATTCGGTTTCGGGTATACCCAAGTGTTCCTGGTCGAGATTCATCAGTTTCATCTCATAGTCTGAGACCTTCTCTTGATTTTGTGACTCAAACATGAAGGTGACCGTGTCGGCGTTATCCTGAGCTTTCACTGTCACGTTGTCGTCGTTGTTGGCGCATTTCAGAATCTTTGCCATGCTGCCGAGATTCATTCCCATAGAGATGTTGCGGTCGCATCGAAATTTGTCGAAACCATCCGAGCGCAGGGTAAGCGAGACTAAGGAGACGTGAGAATTGTCCATAGCTTGCAGCTAAAATTGTGGGCATATTATTCCTATTGCTTTACGATTAATTTTAGCTTTGTTATTAACTTACTTGGATTCCAGAATCACTGCAGTCAAAGGTTCCCTCGTTTAGGAGATCCTTGATAGCGTCGAGGACTTTCTTCAGCGTGGTTGCAGAGAGCAGGCGTGCTTCAAACATTTTGAGTTATCAAATGGATGCGAAAGGTAAACAACAATGAATTTGTGAACTTGATAGCTTAAATAATCTGTTCTTTAATTTATAACAATTATATGCGCGCTTTTAAACCTCACAAGTTGAACGTTTTTTCACAAATGCACGCAATATCTGAATTTTCTGAAGAGTGGGATATGCATAAATGTAGTGTTTTGGCGCGAACTGTCAAAATACCGGCGCTGTTGCAAAAAATGAGCAACAGACATGAGACATCTAGCGGTGGATAGACAATCAAATGTGTATAAGGTCGCGTAGTGCATGCAGTTAATTGTTAATACATAATTTAAGGTGTGATTGCTATTTTGCTAAATATCGTATATCTTAAAAACATGACATATGAGAAAAAGCGTTATAGTACATTTACACCGAGCCTAATTTCAGCATTTAAGCTAAATTCAACATTTCACCCTAAATATTCAGCATTTCGCCATATATTTTCAGGATTTATAAATCTTGAATTTCAGTTAAATGCTAAATTTCGCCTGGGCATTTAGAAGTTTGTCGAATAGTAGACAGAAATAGTACAGAATAGCTTACAGAAAATACTCAAAAAAACGCTTGTAATTTGACATAACTCGATAAAAGTGCTCTGGGAGTATTTTAAAACAAAAATAAGCAATTAATAATGACAATTTTAGCTGTATGGAGCATTTGGTATTCCAGATTTTGACTCTGATTGTCATTTGAAACGCTTAAACTCCAGTATAAACGGCAAAATTGGATTTCGAAATTTTTTCACCGAATTCAGAATTAAGGGTTCGGTGTAAATGTAGTATTAGCATGTTTAACAAATGAAAAAAACCAACTTAGGCATTCTATATAATGACTAAGTGTAAAGCAAATGACAGCATTTTTGCGGTCGATGGAAAATGCAAATGACAGCATTTAAGTTGAAGCCAAAATCTTCTTCTTTTTTAAATCTTGATTTTAAGAAAAGTGCAAAAAAGCATTAGCGAGTATGAAGATATTTTGCTTTAAGCCGCGTTATCACAAGCAACGTAAAACAGGAACAGAAACAGAATTCCATACATTAGCAACTGAAACCTAAATTCGCTGAATGCTTTTTGCGTTGCTAATGTATGAAATTATGTTTCTGTTTCTGTTCCTGTTCCTTGTGACACCGCGGCTTTAGAAAAGAACTAGAACAGAAATTTTTGTATCACCTGTAATCCGAGTCTAAAATATGCCACCTCACAGAACACCTAATTTTAAATCGGTGGAATAGGTAGCGAAAAATGTTAGGACCAGGACCAAAATGAAGTTGACCGACAAATGATTTTTGTGCTTTGCATTTTTTATGAAAGTTTGAAATCATAAAAATTAACAAATAAAAAAATTTACGTATTGACGAATGGAAAACTCGGGTTTGGGTCATAATTTTGAATGGACCAAAATTCTGTATTTCAAAATTCTGTTTTGTAAGATTATGGAAGTTCCAAATTCTGTGCATAATTTACAGAATTTGATAATGCAAAAAAGTGCGCACTTTTTTTTGTAAATTATGCACCGAATTTTGCACTTCCAGAATTTAACTTAGAAGTATTTGATAAATTAAAAGTGTGCGCACTTTCTTACATTATCTGATTCTGCAAATTAGCACCAAAAATCATTTTGGCAGCGTAAAAAAAAATAAAACAATTATTTTTACAGATTATTATACATACTAGATCTTAGCATAGGTATGAATTTGAACATGAGCTCAAACTCTTGGATTTGAGTCATACTGCTTGTTTAAAAAGAATAGCTAAGAACTTAATTTTGTACTAACGAAGTTGTTTAATTTTATTTTGCTCTGGACAACCGTCCCAAATTTTTTTCTGTTGAAGTTGCTTTTTTTAAGTTTTTTGATTGCACAATTTACAGTGTTATGGTTTTGACTACCTTACTATACTGAATATTGTTAAAATAAAAGAAAACACCGAACTTTTTTTTGTTTTTAATTTTTGTTATTATACAGTTTTACAGATTTTTTTTTACAGAAAATAGCATTTCCAGAATTTAGGGAAACAGAACTTTGGAAAAACAGAATTTTAGAAAACAGAATGTTGGAAAACAGAATTTCAGAAAACTGAATTTTGGAAAACAGAATATTGACAAACAGAATTTTTAAGAGATTTCCAGAATTTCGTTAATACAGAATTTTGGAAAACAGAATAACGCCCCGCTCCCGTGATGCCTGCTGGACAGTAGAGGAATATGTAGAGACCTGCAATAACGTCACTGAAAATTTTGTTTTTTTGTTGACTGGTAAAAACATCAATGAAGAACACGTTTATTTTCCGGCCTTGGTTTTACTGATCAGTTTTGTTTATTTTTTTTCACCCAGTTGACAAGTAAATCAAAGCCGGATGATAAATTAGAGAAGTTTTTGAAAGCTGACGTTGTTGCAGATTTCTACATATTCCTCTATTCTTCAACGGGGGTTCGCCTTCAATCGCTAAAGTTTCCTGGTGCGTTTTCAGATATTTAGCAAAAACCTAACTATTTTCGCACTTTTTTTTGTTAGTTTTTTGCTTATAACTGTTAAACTGTGCATAGTGCATCCTACGTGAAATGTCACTTGTATCGGAGGAAGGAACAGAAGGATGAACAAAAGACGGACCGTTTCGGCGTATGACTTGATTTTTTTTCTTTTTTTTAATTAAGATTATAATTTCTTAAACGTAAGAATAAACGTTTCTAAGTTTGGCCGGTGTGCACACAAGAAAACAATATTATAAAATGTTGACAACGCTTAAAAACAACCTATGCCTACATTAAAATCTCCTTCCTAGAATTGCATACAATGAAGGTTCGGAATTTAGTGTCCAAATAGTTAATATTCTAAAAGTCGGAGAGCTGATGAACATTTATTTGAATGTTTTCAACAACTTTCATAAATTTGTTGTCCTGAGTGAGATCAGAAAAAATAATATTCTGTCGCCTGGTAACGGGGGCCTCTGGGAGATGCACAGACGTAAAGTTGTACAAAAAAGCAAGAAAGTTAACTCATAGTTAGATGACGTTCGAAGCCGAAACTTCGTATTTAGTAACTTATAGCGATTGCAAGGTATAAAAAATAAAATTAAATCGGTAGACCTCGCATAGTGGGCGTGGCATAGATTAAAAAAATTTAAAATGCATTTTCTTTAATATTTTTGTTCAACTTCAACAAAATTTTGCTATATTTATGTAGAAAACACATAGTTCTACACTGCATTTTTTTTTATACAAGGTTTCGGGCCACGCCCAGATTTGGAGGCAGCATTCAAAGAAAACCTTATTTTTTTTAGAAAGATATTTAATTCAAGCCAAATTTAGAATAGAATAAGAAATATTTACCACGTAAGTTAAACCAGATTCCATTCTACATTTCGTCCATACAAAGTTTTTGGCCACGCCCATTTTATGTGTGATTCAATTCTGTATATTCAATTAAACTTAAATTAGAAAATGTGAGAAAATACTAAAACAGTCCTCATCAATGGGCGTTCAACTAGCGAAAGTATGGACAAGTAGCATTATGGCGAACATAACTAATTTTCACTTTTCACAATGTAGACAACTCGCAAAATCATGAAAAAACGCACAATGCAGCGGTGTTTTTTTAATAAGCTAAAAAGCCCCGATAATTTTCTTTATTTGCTTAACTAGACTCTTTGTTTATAGCGAGACGAATACATAATCATAATAAATTCTTCGCAATCCTTACAAGGGACGGCAACAAAGAAAATGAAAACTCGAGCAAAAAGTAACTTCTTATCTAATTCCTGCCAAAAAAATAAATAAAAATTTTTTTCTTCCACGTTGTTTGCTTACAAAAAAGCGTAGAGAGAATGTTTCACCTTACACAAATCAGCATTTTTGCTACAAATTATAAAAGCCGAATACTGTTTTTGTACAGGTATGCACAACACAGGATGGGTGTTTTTCATAGATGATTGGCTTCTTGTCGATATGTATATAAATTGAATGAATTTCTTTCTAAAGGTAGGGATCTAACTTTTAATTCATTAATGGAGTGTAAACATTTAATTTGGGTAATTCAATTGGATTCCCAAAGTTGAGTAGGTTCCCAAGAACGAAATCTTCTTTCACAGAAAAAAATATTCCAAAGATTTTAATTTCGTTAAGAAGTGAATAAGTTGGTGAAGGAACAAAAAAAAAGTTAGGGAATAATACATTTTTTTTATGCGAGTCCCTGAAATGAATTTGTTATGTGTGAGTAGCAGAAATTGAAATTTTTTCTGCGAAAGATAAGTTCGCGTACTTTTTGTAGTAAAAGAGCAATTTGCAAATTAATTGCAGGATAGCGGAAAATTCAAAAACATTTTGCACTTAAGCTGCGTTATCACAAGGAATAGAAACAGGAACTGAAACAGAATCCCATACATTAGCAACTGAAACCTAAATTCGCTGAATGCTTTTTGCGTTGCTTATGTATGAAATTCTGTTTCTGTTCCTTGTGACAACGAGGCTTTAGTTTTACAGGTTTTTTTAATCACGTTACCACAAATTACTTAATAACTAGATATTCAACTAGAGCGTCCCTTTCCCCCCAAAACCCATTTGTTTATTTGTTGTTGTTGTTTTGAGTTCCGTGTCGGTGAATACGTGTGAGAAAAGTAAACAAAAATTTGAGAGCCGGCCAAAATAGCGAGGTGAATTTCACACTGACATTTGAAAAATTGAAATATCTTAAATAAAAAAAGTCATGGATGAAAAAATTGTAAATTTTTATTTTTGGTTTGATGGCTTATTAATCATTATTAACCACTTGTTTTCTTTATCAAAGCGATTTTTAAAAAAAATCTTTCGGACGTATCCCTCGGCTTTCCAGTCTAGTTGAATATATAATTCATTATGTAATTTGTGACGTTACCGACAAAATTTCAAAAAATTAACGCCAATACAAAAAATAAACTCCAAACCAAAAATGTAAACAAGTAAACAAACATTTGTGTCAACAACTGTCGAGATTAGACATTTGAAACTTGGAAATTTCTTAATACAAGAAATTTTTTGTAGTAAAAAATTTCAAGGTTGTTCAAGTTGGGGAAATGATTTACTCTCTCGTTTCCGTTCTCTTTTACGACAATTCTGTGTAGGGGAACGCTTTTGTAGTAACTTGTAGTAAAATATTTTAATATATTCTGAGATATTCGGGTACGCGAACAGACCTCGCGTACTTTTTGTAGTAAAAGAGCAAATTGAAAATTAATTGCAGAGTGGAGGAAAATTCTCTCTTAAAGTCTATTAAAGAGATGAAAATTGCCCTAAAATACAAGAACGGTTTTGTAGTAAAAAGTAGCGTTTTGAAAAAAACGTCAAGAGCAGAAAGAATTATATTTATTTATGTTTTAAAAAAACAATAAATCATGAGAGTTCAAAGTAGCAATTCTTAAAGTTACGTGCTAGAACTGGTGGATTCCGAGCTACCTTCTTGCCGTTCATATAACTGCTGCCACATATCCTTCAAATACAACAAATAGTATCGATGACAAGCTAAATGCTACTGCGAAACAGAATGAATCCGTCAACCTAGGCGAAGTAGACCAATGATTCCGATTACTCAATCTGGACGAACTGAAACAAGCTAAAGATCGATAACTTAGCTGCACCTCAGCACGATTTGTTCAATTCCCAAAGTGACCTTTGCAACGCGCCAATCAAAAATTTATCTCCATCGGTCATGTTACTGTTCATAGGTTCATATCAATAAATTGAAGAAAATCTACCATCGATAAAACATTTACACTGCGGTATTTCTTACCAAGCGCATCCGCATCACATCAATTGATATAATACAATTGATGTAATCTGACTATCTGATATTTCGCGCCTATTGTGAAATATGGCAGCACGACTTAAAAAGATCTTTTGTCAAAATAGTTTTGGATAAGAGGTTATCCACCTTCCTTGTGAATTTGATAACGCTGCTAGCAGTCTAAATCTTAATGTCTTCCGTACTCAATTGTTTTCTGAAGAAAAAGTTCCGTCTTTTAGGGCTGGACATTCACATAGGATATTTTCAGCACTTTCATATTTTTCAAGACACATTCGACATTCCGGGGAGTCGACTATTTGGATTTTAAAGAGGTGATATCTTAACCGCTGCGTGGTGCCCTCAAAGGTATCCTACAAGGCTTTTAAAATCATACCTTTAGATGTAGACATGTTCTAGCATTTTCTGAGAAGGGCTATATGGCCCGTTTCGCCTGTCTGAGTCTTGGGGCATCCACCTTATATGTACTGCAACCTGTATGCTCTTATTTTTTTTATTTTATAAATTATCGCCGGCTTAGGGAAGAAGGGTTCGGGTCTTTTGGAAGGGGTTTCTGAGCTTTTTCAGGCCCACAACAGTATGGTTTTGTTCCTTGAATTAAGCTTCTATAGAATATTGACGCAGTGCATGACTGATTTGGAGTCAATGATGTCCGTGTAGGTATGGATGTTTGTGACTTTCATATTAGAGATGTAAATATAGTTAACGCTTTCTTGAATGGTGTTTAGTTCTTACTGAAAAACACTTGGACTTTTTCCCATCAAAATTGTGGTAGGCAGATTCAGCCTGTATACGCCGGCTGCCATCCCGATTTCATTTTAAAACCATCCGTACACCACTTAAAGCCGCTTCCGCTGTATGGTGAGTTATTGCTAATATATGCTTCTTTATTAATTATCTCCGTGGAGAATCGTTAGAAGAATCACTCCCGATTTCATTTTAGAACCATCCGTTCACCACTTAAAACCGCTTCGGCTGTATGGTGAGCTATTGCTTACCCATGCTTCTCTATTGATCTTCGTGGAGAATCTTAAGTTGAAGCGACACATTTAATGTCGACTTGAATTAAATGTGAAATTAATGACCTATATTTCATCAGAACCGGAGGAACTATGTCGAGCTGCTGCATTAACACCAGATGCGCAACCATTCAATAGCCCTTACAATTACTCACATACGCCGAAGATGTTGACTGTGACATTATCAGTGTTGAAAGATAACCAGCGAATTGTATCGTTTCATGACGAAAATATATCTGAAATAAAAGCCTTGAATTATAATTGCATGGGCCGTGTGAGTTGTGACCGAGCCATTATGTAGTCTTTCTGTGCTGGCTTTTTGAGCTGCATCCACATCGCGGTCGTATCTTCTCTCGAAATAGTTAAGTAAAACCTTCTTTTCGTGAATTTTGTAGTAGCAACTGTTTCACAAGCTTATTATTCTAAAGGGCCCACCGTTTTTAGATCCTACGTTTTTAGATCTTACGTTTTTAGATCTTACGTTTTTTTTTTCAACTAGTGCTTATTTCGTGAATTGTAACACGTAGCTCATATCTGATTTCCACAGATAATTAGTTTTATCCTTCCACTGAACGAATATGGTTGCGTATACGCTTGAATAACGCTGGGAAGTATTGCGACATTACTTTGAAAATCATGGTAATGTTGCAGAATGTGTGCGAATTTGCGCCCTGTTTTTGAAGATGGCATTATCAGCCAGCCGCAGAGCTAATGTCGTTTGGCCAACTCGGAGCTGCGATTTGACACCGTTGGACTATTATTTGTGGGATGCCGTAAAAGATAAGTGTTACGCCGACAAGCCATAGACAAACGACGCTTTAAAGGACAATATTCGTGAAGCCATTGGTGAAATACAGCTGCAAAAAATCGATAATGTGCTTAAAAATTGGACCGATCGTTGTAGGCTACAACACGGTCAGCCGAGGCAGCCATTTCAATGAAATTATTTTCCATTACCTATACTCAAAGAATTTCATCGCAGCTTCTTCGGATCACAGGCACTCACAGTAGAGGAATTTATAAGCATCCTTAACGGTAACCGAGGCTGGAATATACTTTATAGCTACATTATAAACGCACTTCGTTATAGAAAATGTATTTTAGAGGAAAACTTTTAAAACAATGAAAATTTTATATTATGTCAATCTGGTAGACGGCCTTAAGCCAAATCTATTTAGACTTAGAAATATAATTGTTAAGATGAATGTCTATTTTTTTTTTGTGGAATAAAAAGTCAATTCAACTGAACAACTGAATTGATGAGAAAATACGGTAAAAGCGAAAATTATTTGAGAAAAAATAACGTTTTTTCCTTAAAACGCCCCTTAAAAGTGGGCTGAGCTCAAAACTTTGTATATAGCGAACTTAGCAAATAGAAATGTCTTGAATATTTGACGTATATTTTAACATGTTAAAAGCGGGCATGGTCGATATTGTGCGCGGTCCAATTTTCGCCTTGTTAAAGGTTTTGAACCAATATTGCTCAGTACCAAAATTTGAGCTCCTACGCCATGTCTAACTTGACCAAAAGGCATTTCGAAAGAAAATGTGAAATAAGGGTTATCTCACATTGAAGCCAGAAGTGGGCGTAGCCGTTGACGAATTGAGACAATTTTTACACTTTGTCTGTGCAATAGAAGAACCAAGCCGCGTACAATGTTTCAGCTCTCTAGCTCGATTTTGAAGACCTAAAACCTGACGAGACCTAAAAACGGATGGACGGACGGACATGGCTTAATCAATTCAGATGTCGGTCTCGATCATATCAATAAAGGGTCTTAGGGGTCTACGATGATTATTTCACTGTGTTACAAACTATGCATTAAAATTTATATACCCTCGGTCGGGCATAAAAAAAATTTAAAACACAGACTACATGTGGAGATATTTATTTGAACATTTCATAAAGGGTGATTTTTTAAGAGGTTGAGAACTTTTTTTTAAAAAAAAACACAAAAAATTCGAAAAAATTAATGAAATATTTATTTGAATCGATAGTTTGAACTTTGCAATTTAATGTTTAAAGATAATTTCATGCAAATGTTGACCGCGGCTGCGTCTCAGGTAGCCCATCCGCTGAGTCCAATTTTGGCATACTCTTTCACACATATCGGTCGGTATCTCACGAATGAATGCATGGATGTTGGCTTCCAGTGCGTCAATCGATACGGCCAAGCTGATACGGCCGCAATATTTTCTTCACTACGCACAGTACGTAAACGTGTTGGTGGTTTAATGTCCAACAAAGTAAATTTGGTGTGAAATTTGGTCACAATCTTCCGAATAGACTGCTCAGAAGGTCGAGAATGCCGACCATAAAATGGAAGCAGCGCGCGATGAACATTTCGAACCGAGCACGAACTTTGATAGTAAAATTCAATAATTTGCAAGCGTTGTTCATTTGTAAGACGATCCATGGTTAAATTGCAAAGCAAACTGAAGCTGTTTGACAGTGACACAAGGTACTAAACATACGTCAGCTGCCAAAACCAAACCAGCTAAAAAATCACCCGTTATAAAGGAATAATCGAATGCCAGTCTCGATTGTACACTAAATCAAAAGCTAACCGAACGTATAGTTGCTTATGGAGAGCGGTCCTTATGGCAAAGCCATGCAAATTTAATAATGAAACGGCCATTATAATAATGTTTATAGAATTGTAAATTGGTGTACTTTTTCACTTTTCAATATTTAATTTGGTTTGGATTCCGCTTACCCGATGACTAAATTGCGAAACATGGAAGGCTGAAATTTATTTTTAGGACCTAAGGAGATAAAATCAGATCAATAGAATTAAGCACTTGATCCAGCTGTCAATTGACATTAAGTTAACACTATTTACCCCGAACATGTTAGAGTACCTAAAATTAATTAGTTTGTCTAACAACTACGAAGTTAACAGTTTGTTTAACAAAAATAATTTGATAAGCTCAATATATAAAAGTCTATTACAGGTAAAAAGTAGTTTTCTATCTTTTGCCGCTACAATTATTAATGTAAAGCAAGTCAAGCACAAATAAATAATCACAGGCAAATTGGCAGCCATCAAAAAGAAAACCTCATATGCGCACATATTAGGCACATTTTTCCAAATGAATTGCAATGAGTGGTACTAATGACTTTTCCTGTCAGAAGTCCATTACACTATAGTCACGTTCCCACTCGACCAACAAAAATTCTAATATGCAGTCATTCTGTTAAAGGCTCGCTTAAAAGATCTGGAATCACTTGTATCTCACCTGATCACACACAGAGTCATACATTTTAGAAATATGTGCCATAGTGTATGCGCTTGCACTCACATATATGTACATATACCGACACGATTCTATTCTGCCGAGTGCAGTACCTACCTTTTCGAATCAAAACACTAATTCTAAGTTACAGGCCGACATACAGCAAATAGAGTCAATGGTAAGGGACGAGGACGACTTTTGAGGGAAAATCAATTCCATGAAACCTATACTGTGGCCGGAATTTATTTTTAATTCACAATCTAAATGGAGTTTTGGTTATTGTGAAAAGTCACGATACCGCATAATGTCAGTCATTTCGTACGATGGACTGGGAAATTCCATTAAATTCCCCGAGAATCGAAAAGCGAATTCAGACGGCTGACTGCGACGACGACGATGATGTGACCAGAACGTGTTCCGCATGTACTTTCAATATGCGATATAGAGTCATTTCGAAAAATGCTCAAAAAGTCGAGAGTGAATTGTAGTTACGGTGATATTCCTTTGACAATGACAGTAACATTGGGGCAACGGGCATACACGGATTAACAAGAATCGCAGGTGTATCTTGAATGTGAACGTACCTGCGGGGTTGTGGTATGCGTAGGTATGATAGTGCGCTTTCAATTTAAACGTTTAGGAAGTTCAATCTCAGGCCGATTGCTCGCTTTTGGTGGCGGGAAGGCAGTGATTAAGATATCATTTTTGGATTGAAATGAAGGACGAGGATTTTTAATTGACATAGGCCGAATATGCTATGGGATTTGGTCAGATGTTGCTAACCTGAATAGACCAGGTAGTAAACTTTTTGAATCCTAGCTTTGGGTAGAAACGCTTTGAGGTTTTAGGATTTAAATAATTTAGCTCAAGCTCAAGTATTTTGAAATCCACTTATTGCAACGCAGTCTCTTTGCGTGCAAAATCGGAGACTGCTATTGTTACAAGATTAAAACAACTCGCTTAATTGCTTTCTAAAATCCATTTTATAAAAATAAAACGGCAATTGCTTTTCACTATAAAAATTTAACAGAATCGACACCATTACGTATTCGTTCTCGACCACAAACTAAAATCATTACGCAAATGAAGGAAAAAAAGCATAATTATTTTCCACGAACATTATGCGGGGACCACGAAGCAGCCTCAGGCTTCGGCTTCGATCCCGTTGCAATACGTAGGCTTTAAACCGGCCTTGGAATGACATTGCGCGCATGGTGAGAGAGTTTTTATTAGTGCAGTCACTACGTTCTCTAATCATACAACGATGAATTGAAAAATACGCATACACAGCCGAAAGCCCTGGTAGTTAGTGGTGTAATAATGTAGACGCACTCAGACAAATAGAGCCCAAGGCAGATTGATTGACTTCGTGTGTGCGATCGAAATCAACCCCCATTTGCTTCACGCGAAGCAAAAGTTTAGCACATATGAACTCGGGCTGGGCTGCGGGCCTCATTACGTTTTCTCTTTACGCACTCTTTCTTTTCGCAAACAAAATTTTGACGCCGATCTTCATTGTGTTAGAAAACACTGAAATCGTATGGCTTAACTTGTAGGCCCAGGCCGAGGCCAAGCCCAGGATACATCGTGGTCACCGCTTTATGCCCTTGCCGTAATGTGCAGGCCTTGGGGTCCGACTTAATATTTCTCTGTTATATTTTTATTCGTGTTAACTTGTGCAGATAGAGCCAACTACCGAGTCGAGAAGCGAGATCCTCACGATCGACGCACGGTGACGTATGAGTAATATCTTCTTGGGATTGCGGTGGCGTATACGTAATATTTTTAGAACATTTTCGTACAATGGTAGTCTATTTGGCGTATCACATCGCTTAAAATATGGTGAAACCTTTACAGAAAATTACCGAGGCCGACTGTTATATTGTGTTAATAATGAATTACAATTACTGCAATGTTAGCCCAGACTATGCATAAATGACTAAAAGAATGTAAACGCAAATAAACAGTGAACAGTTGTCATCCAAAGGGGTGCCGTGGCGTAGTGGTTAGTGTGTGTGCTTACTACGCCGGAGGTCTGGGTTCGAATCCTGCCATCGTCACCTGAAAAAAAAAAAGACTTGTTCTTTTTCACGGTCCCCACCTCCGCGAGGGTTTGACAAGCCCTCCGAGAGTATTAATTGTCTTGAAAAACTTCTCAAAGTGCCGTTCGGATTCGGCAAAAAATTGTAGGTCCCCTTGTATGTAAAGAAATCAACACACCAGCATACATTGTTGAGAAGTTGGCCCTGGTTCACCTCGAGCTGTTGCGCCACTCTATTTATTTATTTATTTAGTTGTCATCCAACAACTCCAATGAACAGTCGTCTCTTTTACTTCATCGGTCACGCGGTCCACTTTGTCACACCGACCTGTAAGTCAAATAAGTTCTCTGTCTGCTTATCTCTTACTCATTTATTTTATTCCCTAAAAAAAAATCCAAATATCAAAAAATAAAACTTTAGGTCGTAGTAAATATTGAATTTTTGTAAAATATTTTTTTAAGTTTTGAATAAGTTTTTTTTTTTTAAATATTGAAAAGCTTTTAAGAAAACAAGGTCTTAAATCATTTTAAGCGATCCGTCCAAAAATGGAAAAAGGACATCTTATGGTATCGCTACGTTGTCCGTCCGTCCAATCGCTTTGTAACTTCTGAGTGGTAAATCGTAGAAAGACAAAATTTGGTGTGCGTAAAAACTGCGGAAATAGTCAGAGAATCCAAAGAGGGCAATTTTTTTAAGCACAAATAACGGTTTAATTACAGTTTGAAATTTCATGTGAAAACGGACTTAATGTTTTTTAGTGTTTTTTTCAAGAATTTTAGTAGGCTAGAACTAGAAAACGAAACTTAGGTTTAAGAAATACTAAGCTTTAATTAAAAAATAAAACTTTTCGAAAATATCAAAACGTTTTTGAGAAATTTAGAGTCGAAAATGCATGACGTTTTTCGAAGTGTTGGAGACCATAACTTTTGAACGGCTTTTCGCTCAAAATAATATTGAACACACGTATAAGGCAACTCAAAGTAAACAAGGTGCTTAGGTCATATTTTTTAAAAACAGTTTGAGTACTGCAGTTTTGACGAATTTTCGAAGAAAAATCGCTAAAATGCATGTTAAAACGTGTGTCCCCCCACCCTTATCACCGGTGCTGTTTGGTGGAATTCTATGAAAAAAATCACACGTATCAGAAATAATTCAAAATTTTAAGGAAAATTATAGCGGATTTTAAAATTTTATTTATTTTTTTTCCGGGGGTAGGAAAAACCATCATAGGCACTACGAGGATCGGCCGCGCGAGTTACATATTATATGCAAACGCCAGCACAATTGCCAGCACCAGACGACCAATATGACACCTTTATTAGGTCAATAACACAAAGTTCACCATGTATTTCTTAATTTCCTAGAATTATTATTTTAATGCATTTTCAGTTGTCGAATTCTTAGGAAATAATTGTGCTTGTAAAATCGCTGACGCTATGTCTACCGATTAATAATGCCACTTATGTTAAGTATTAAATAGAGGTGAACTACACGAAATGTGTGTAGTCTCCCGGAATATTGCTTGTAATAAACGTCTTTAATGAACCACTCTTCAAAGTGATGATTTGTTTTTTTAAAAGGACTCAACGAGGGTTATTTCAGTCGCGTGCTCATAGTAGTGTGAGATTCTTACTCACTAAAAACCTCCCATTTTCCGCCAGACTACGACTAAGTTTCCTTAACAAGTAGTTCAAGATTCTGTAGTAATCGCGTGTGGCAGGCTGCCTTCCAACAAAGGCACCTACAATACCGTCAATTTATGCGGTTTCATCTTATGCGGCTAGATCTAACGGTCTCATTCGTTGTAGTCGGCGCGTAAGATTTGTCTGATCCAAAGTTCGGATAATTTCATGGTTGCAATGTCCGCGAAGACGAGTACTAAGTTTGCGAGCAAAGTTTGTTACCTCGTCAGTCACGGTTGCGATTCCTAGATCTCGGTGTAGATCGCTATTTCTTTTGTACCATGGAGCATTAACGATTGCTCTGAGTGTCTTATTTTGAAAAGTTTCTAAAATAGATATATTGCTTGGTGTAGTACAACCCCATAGTTGTATACCCTATGCCCAAGATGGTTTTAGCGAGAACGAGAACGCTTCCTTACGGGACACCGGCATTTATCTCTTTGAATTCCGAGTACTCGTTTTCGTACCTTACGCGAAAGGTTCTGTCTTCAAGGTAAGACTCTAAGATTCTATAGAGTTCTTCTGGTAAGCTAAGCCTTAGCTTGTACTTCAGGCCTTTCCTGCCACACCTTGTCGAAAGCTTGCGATACTTCGAGAAAAGCGCTAGTACATATCTTTTTCGCTTTCAGAGCTTTTTCGATTTCGTCTCTTATTCGATAGACCTGGTCGATTGTTGAATGTTTTATTCTAAATCCGAGTTGGTGATCCGGAATCAATCATTTGAAATTTCAAAATCTTCTCAAATTTAACTGAAAAACATAAAAGCATTTTCAAAAACAATTATTTTAAGTCTTCTAGTAGCTTAACGGTAAAAGCTTTCTTTTTTAGATTCGGTTAAAGTGCAAAGCTTACAAAAAAAAGGAAGGCTGCGTTAAAATTTATTTAAATTGCCGTTTTTAACCTAAGTTTTTTAGAAGCCTATTTAAAAAACGAAATAAAAAAGGAGCTGGTTTTACCGTTTGCACATAAACCGGTGGCCACAGTATTAAAAAAAACCTCCAAGGCTAGTGATGCTCGTTGTGCTATTGGAAAAAACTTCAAAATATTTGTTTTATGGATTTAAAATTTAAAAAATTATAAAAAAGGTCAAAAGAACGCATGTCTCCCCCTCTATCTACCAAACGGTATAAAGTATAATTTTTAAATTAACACCGGGCAAAGTCTATCTTCTTAAATTTTATACAAAACTATAGCAGACTTCGAATATTCAAAAATTTCGAAGATTTAACTGAAAAACGTGAAAACATTTTCGAAAACTATTTTTTAAAGATTTCTAGTTCCTTAACGGTATGACCACTTTGTTAAAATTTGGCTGAAGTATGTAATGTTTAAAAGGCAAGCGAACTGCATCAAAAACGCTTGAAAATTGCCGTTTTCGACCCTAAGTTTTTAAGCCAATTCAAACAAGCGAAATAAAAAACAGCATATTTTTACCGTTTTCTCAGAAATTCATGTCCGCAGAATTTGAGAAAAATGGAAAATGCTAGCACAGATCGTTGTAAAATTGATCAAAAAGTCTAACGGTAATTAAAAATAATTGAAATTGCTGTTTTATGGGTTTTAAATTATAAAAATCATAAAAAAGGCCAAGAAAGATAGTATATCCTTTCCTCTATTTTCGAAACGGTAAAGCTTTTTGTCAGCCTATTTTTAGAGTAACGAAACCCAACATAAAATCATATAGATTATTATGTTTGGTGATGATTATATAGAATCACCCAATAAAAGAACAGTAGACAGCACTACGGAAAAAGTATAATACAGACTGTTGAATATATCCAGAAATAATTTTAATAAATAAATAGAATGTTACACAAACTGCGCAATATAGATGACTATAACCTTCAACAAAAGCCGACGGACCGCTCCGCGTATGTCTTCATACTTCACGGTCTTTTTTTTCCTGAAAGAGTTATGATGCTGCTTATTAAATACATTTCTTATGTACACTTGTTGAGAACACAGGAAAGTTAACAATTTACCGAAACTATGTTAGGTGAAATCATACAGATAAAGTTGTTCATTCTGATCTAAAAATGCACAAGGCATAATAACACATTCCATTCAAAAACATAAAAAATCGGTCTCATCTTTTATCTTAATACTCAAGTCCTAGAGCTCTACAGACAAAGCCCACCATGCTACCAGGTTTACGCTCCTATATCTTACCCTATACCTGAGCGCGTGGAGTACTCTATGGGCCGATTTTACTTTTGTTCTTAAAAACCCTACTAACATCCGCTGGATAGATATAGCTTATTCAACATTGCACTGAAAGACGTCATCCTCTACTCTGGCTTATGACATAAATTACTGAGTTACTAAATATTCAACTTCGGGTATGTAAAAGTTTTGCCCACAAGCGAAAATTGATGAATTTACCCATACTCTGGCATTTGTTTACAAATTTCCATATTTCGTTTTGGAGCTTTTACATCAGCTGATCACGTGCGGTAAATTGTTCTTGTATCTTCTTACACCTATTCACCAAAACGGAAAATTAAAGCTTTGTAAAAGCTTTAAAGGCTTTAAAAAAAAACGTAGACAAATGGGTGATAGAGGGCAAGGCCCACTTCACACATACCCGGCAGCCGGCTACTGGCACCGGCTACTAACAAAGTCACTTGATTTCTTGGAATATTTCAATAGTTTCTTTCATATATATTGCTCAGATTAAAAAGGAAGAAACATACCGCTTCTATAAGAATTTACCTGAAATACTTGAGTACGAAGCTCATACTTACCCTTAGGCCAACTGTAACCGCACAGTCTCTTACCGAACATCTTTTTTCTACAGTACTGCACAAATGACCATCCCAATCATCCTTTTTTTCTCGAAATTATTACAGTTCTCAGCGGTTTATAAGTAAAGTCCACCAGTGTACTTCCTATCTTTCGCCCGATCCTTTCCCCTCGCATTGTTATAACTGGTTTTTAAGCATAAAATAGCTCACTCATTTTTAATACAAACAAAAATTGGCCCTTAAAGAGATAATTTTGTGTGATAAATTGGTAAAATATTTATTTGAGCACATCTTTGTTTTTACTTTTGCAGTCTTTTCCAAAAGTGTTTTTTGTTTACAAATACTTTCACTACTCATGCTATCGTGTAACTTAAAAAAGTATTGTTCCAACAATAAATAAAATTTACTTACTGAACAGACAAAGCACAGAACAAAGAGTGGATCCCTGTCCGTGAGAGAATGCACTGAGAAAGGCACAATAACCCTCACAGCTCTATATCTATACTCGTATAGGAAGTGGGTAAACCATGTGTTTTCCTGAAGTGATGCTCAAGCTCAATGTAATTTAAAATGAAGTGTAAAAAACAAAGAAAAAAAGGGGTTCATACAATTTTTGCGGTGCATTTGGATCTAAAAGCGATGGGTACAACAGCAGCATATAATAATTAATGAACACTTCCCTTGAACGTTGTTGACCAGATTTTGCGGAAATCCTTTGGGCCCATAAATCCTTACAGAACAAAAGATTATGGTTTGTGACGTGTGTGAACTAGATGTAAGGCAGAGGATTTGCTTTAGTCAGACAAATGGCTTTGAACTAAGTAAGGCTAAGTATGTTATTATGTCGCGAGAAGTATTTACATTGTTTGTACATCGAATTGTGAATAAGATTAGAGGTTTAAATTAACATTTAAAGAACAGCAGTCCTTACGTTTAATAGAAAACGGAATTTAACGAGCAGTATAGATTAGATTAGATTCATTCTTTATTTAAAACTGGTGTACAATTATAAAAATTGTAAAGAAAAGAACAGTATACCTTCCTACCACAACTTTCAAAGATTTCACCCCCATAGGATTGCGGAACCCTTCTGGTAGGGGCTCACGCTGAATGCTGTTGCCTCCAACTCCCCATACTTTATGGGAACGCCGATCTATATTTCCTCCTACCGCAAATGTTAGCCTCACCTAGGTAAATTTACACTTGAGTTTGCGTATAGAGTTTATAGCTCGAATGGACCTTGTAGTCTTGCCTTCTCGTTTAAAAATATTCCTCACTGGTCACTACATCATATTGTTGGTGGCGGTACACACCACAACTGGTTGCCACATGGTCGTCAATATAAGCCCTCTCTCACACGTTCCTACCGCAACTATTAATGCCTGCTAATGCCTGCAAACATACAGGCGATATCATTTCGCCTGCATGTATGCGAAAAAAAATTTGGCTTCTCCATTAAGAGATTCCCTTGTTGGACTTCGGTGGGACATGAATTTTATCCAGGTGCCACCGAAACAGTTACACTCGCCCTAAATAACCTTTTTTGTTAAGTTTGTCTCTACTCCCCTTCGGAATAGGCTTACACCGAGGCCTTGCCCTTTTCACACAGATTGGGATGTCGTCATATTGGTACTCGGTGTCAGTTTTGTTGTTACTGTTGAGCGGGGATATCCAACTGATATAACCTAACCCAATAAATAGCAGTGAAGAATAGGCTGGCTCAGGCTCAGACCTTTTAAGTGAAGCTGGCCTGATAGTCTAAGTAATTAAAAAGTAAAGAAATATTGCATGGTCTATTTTGAGTTGCTTAGTTAAATTGCTTATTTCCGCGACGAACATTTGCCTTGATTCAGTTACATTTTCCACAAACTTGATCCTTACATTTTTCGTACATAAAGGTTACAACTTGTCAGAAGTGGTTAAGTGCGCTTTATTTATATACTGTGTTTGGTAAAAGTGTAATTATGACGGTGCTTTAAAATTAACCGTGATTTTAGATAAATATTTTATGTCCAGAGTTTTTACTCAGTTAAGAAAAAGCTAAGATCAAACAATTTCATCCTTAGCATTTAATTGTTTTTAAATCTAGTCTCCATTTTAAAAGGTATTAAGTAGAGCCAAAAATTTGTACGACAGTCTAGTGACCTGATTTTAGTAAAATTACAATAAGTTACATATTTATATAGCGTTAATATATCGCAAACAACCCACCTCATTAAAAGTTACCAGCGATACTGTGCAAAATCCTTTCGCAATAAGGTTGGCTGGTTTTTGGCTCCTCAGAATTAAAATTATTAACATTTTCTTATACGATTCGCTTCCTTTATGCCAAGGATGGTTAAACACAGAATCACCTAGGCTGATACTCTGAAAATTTAAATTTTAATTGAAATTTTGCGAATGCTTTATAGGAAAAGCAGTGCTACTTACACATTCGGTCAGCTCGTCTCCAAAGAAGCAAGTTATAAACAGTTGTCCAAAAGCACATGTCAAAATTGTCAAAAACTTAAATAATTCCAAGCCCATACCTTCAGTTGTTACCTGGAAGGCAGATAGGCAAATCAAACCCGAAAAAGTTAGCAAGCTGAATACCAAAGAGATGCCAAATATCTCATTTAGGTGGGAACAAAGCCTGTTGATTAAAAAGCAAATGTTGACTCAAAAGTCAGTTCTTTCATTTGCTTCATACGGCTTACTTCAAGATTAACTGATGTTTCTCGATAAGCTTGGACAAGAAGGCACTGTCATCTGCTTTTCCAGTCGGACAATGACGTTCAATTTGTCGACCAATATATTTAAAGTGCATTGAAATTTGTCGACACAAGCAGCAAAGAAGAAGATCAATTCCCAGATTTGCACCTACTGATGCCTGAGCGCACCAAATTTCGGCGAAGTAAACTACGCAATAAGGAAATATAGCATGGTAGTCGAATGGATGCTCTACCCAAAAAGGTGTCTGATAGGAAAGATTGTCTACGCCGATATACAATTCATAAAGCAACTGAAATCCTGGTATGGAATAGTTTATGAAACCAGCTAGAAAATAGAGTCCGACCAAAAGATAAATGGACAAAGGCCAGAAGTTTTGATTAACTTGACAAGCCAATTTCTCACTAACACTTTTTGGATAAATTTCCTCAGTGGTATTTACAACATATCTTAGCGTTTTGCGATAGGAAAATACGGCGAAGAATTTTATATTCGTATTGATGATATATGTGAAATAGGCCACAGTTTTGGTGGCTTCTAATAAATTAGCAAACTCAGCATAATGTTTTAAGAAGTATTTAATTTGAAAGAATGCCATATAGGTAATATTTAGAAAGCCTGTTACTATTAGCAGTATAGATATTTTAAAACGGAAAGAATTTTTATCTGCAGTGAGATCAACACCACAGGTCAATGGGCAAAGGTTGGGCAGCACGAGAAAGTCCTTAAAATCCTTAAGACGCTCCATTGTAAGTGATGGGTAAAGAGAAACTAACTCTTTCGTGGGCCAAACAATCGACAATGTTGAACGATTTCGAGTTAAATTCTTCAGTGGACCTAATTACAAAGCAAAATTGTGGTAGTAGAGTTTGTGGTCTAATTAATTTTCAGCGGACCTTTAATTTGTTGCACAGGAGTTCATTAAGTTTGAATTCATAAAAGAAACGTGACGTATGGAAATTATGGCGAAATACGCACTAAACGCTTAGTTAGAATGGTCTAAATCAGCGGCTCCCAATCTTTTTCGGTGGCGGAGCACTTTTAAAAGAAAATATCAACGGCCGGCGGAGCACCAAAATGTTTTTTATAAGATATGATATATAAAATATGCATATAAAAAATATGCATTGTTTCTTATAAAAAGAGCAACATGACAAAAAAAAAAATACAACTACGCACCTCGTGCACCTCGAGCTGTTGCGCCACTTTATTTTATTGGCAATGCAACTGGTTTAATTGGTACAAGGCGGTTTGCTGGTTTTGAATTTTAGATTGAGACATCTGCTATCGAAAATGTGTGCTTTTTTCCTGCATCACGTATTGACGGACGTGGGGTGCCGTGGCGTAGTGGTTAGTGTGTGTGCTTACTACGCCGGAGGTCTGGGTTCGAATCCTTCCATCGTCATCTGAAAAAAAGTCTTGCTCTTTTTCACGGCCCCCACCTCCGCGAGGGTCTGCCAAGCCCTCCGAGAGTATCGTTTGTCTTGAAAAACTTCTCAAAGTGCCGTTCGGATTCGGAAAAAAATTGTAGGTCCCCTTGTATGTAATGAAATTAACACACCAGCATACATTGTTGAGAAGTTGGCCCTGGTTCACCTCGAGCTGTTGCGCCACTCTATTTATATTGACGGACAAAATCTATGCATATTTTATTTTTGTGCGAAAGCAGATCACAGATGATGTTGCTTGATTTTAATATTTGTTTCAAATGAATAGTAACACTTTTTTTTTAAATTTATTTGCGGGAGACGTAGAAAGAGTTTTTTCAAAACTGCTATTCCCGGAAGATGAATTGTGCTAATAATAGATAAAACATAAGTTTATTTTAACACGAGCACTCTTTTGCTTTCGTTTTGGCTCTCCAAAGACAGTGACAGTGACATTTCGCAGAAGCAAAAAAGTTATTTCGTTGCCAACCTTCGAATAAAATCATGTTTGTGACAGATCTATCATACGTGACTAGTTTCTGTTTTCTTTCTTTAGTCTTAAACTGGTTCAAAATGTGTGCGAAAAAAGTTAAAAGTGGCAAGGGTTAAAAGAGGAGATTTTCGGGGAGAATTGTTTTTAATTACTCGCCGAGGGTTAAAATTTGTATGGAAAATCTCTAGATTTGTTGAAAATTAGTTGGAGATTTGTGTAAATTACGAATTTGTGTCCGGTGGAAACAAAGTATTTCTATTTAGTTATCTTACTACGAAAATGGGCGACCAGTAACAGTTATATTTGCTATCGAGTTTTATCTTTTCTGTTAAAGTAAAATTTTGGAAAGACTCGTTCCTGTTCCTGGCAATAAACAAAGTTGTCGTGTTTTGGAACTGGTAAAATTTTACGAGATTTATTAATGAAGCTTAAGCATGACATCCAAATGTGCCCAGAAAAGCTGAAATCTGACTCCTCGACTCCTTGACTAAAATCAAGTTTTCATGCAATTGAAGACGGGTTCAACTCTGCATGGAAACGTGATAATAATAATTGTTACGTTTTATCCAACAAAACTTTGGATTCGGTCCAGGGATCCGAAACGATTTATTTGCTTTGACATTTTCTTGTCTTAATGTCCTCACACACATGCTTCTACGATGTTAGGGAAGCCAACTTTTTCGACACAACACTGTACAGGTCTGCAGCAGGTTTTCATTTACATTTTTTTACCCCATTTTTATACCCCCATAGGATAGGTGGTATATTAAATTTGATTCATAGTTTGTAACATAGAGAAATAATCACCGTAGACCCCCAAGACCTTAAGGGCATATGATCGAGACCGAATTGTTAGTCAAATGAACCATGTCCGTCCGTCCGTGTGTCGGTAGTTTTTAGGCCTTAAATTTTGAGCTAGGAGCTTGAAACTTAATATCTGTTCTTTCTAGGTCCCGAAGCAGTACAAGTGTAAAATTTTTTAAAATCCGCCCACTGACACGCCCACTTTACTTATTAGCATGAAAATTCAAAGTTGTCGTAGGAAGCTGAAATTTGGAACGCGTTATCCTCGCTTAAGTGTATTGCGATTGACATTTCAAAAAAAAAAGCAAACTCCCTCCCCCCTTTTGGGCGTGGTCATATTTCATTTGCATTTTAGTAAACGGTTTTTATTCGATATATTTTCTTTGGCCAACGCTGGCGTAGTACACTTTGGGAACCACGGGTGTAAGTAAATCCTCCTGCTTGGGTTTTACTACTTCAATTACCAAAATTTGCTTTGAAAATTGTAAAACAAATATTGCCTACAAATTGTTTAAAATATTTTTGCAAGGCGATATTAAATTTAACTGGATGATGCTGAGCCAATGTGTGCAGTTGTATTCTACGATTTATTGAAGGTCGGTACCTAGTAATACCGTAATATGCATAAGACATCTTACAAGCGGAAAAGAGGAGAGGTAGCGGTGCACTCTTGTTTTAAACAGTTGTAAATTGTAATGAGTAGGAAAGACTGATTGTGGGAGGAGATCAAACATTCGTGTTGTGCGGATAATGAAAGAACCTCTAAGCTTCATTGTGCATTCGAAAGTGGGCTTGAGCGTGAACTGATGCGCGTTCGATCTTTAACGAGTACGATTTTTTGTTTGCTTGTATATATTAACTTATACTTTATCAAGCCATTTAACTGTCTTGAATTAGACTTCTTCACTATGTGTACACACTTGATACCACAATTAAGGAGCGTTTCCAACCTGTACAGTGTGAAATTTTTTACCGCCCAAGGCGATCGCAGTTATTTCAAGCACTGTAATTCGTTCCTTAATCTTACGATCTTTAAAGAGTATTGCTTTTTTTTATTATTAAATATCTTTAACGGCGGGATACAATTGGCTTTTTTGCTGGCACACCGTTCATAGAAAAGGTGATAAAATTGTGACCGACAAGAGACATTTTTTCGGTGTTCTAGTAAGGCAATAGGCCCAGGTCCACCCCGGACTGTAGCGCCACCTTAAGTAAGTAAGTAAGTAAGGCAATAGGCTTTTCAATGTTTCTGTCACCTAAACGTTACGCTCGTTTCTACCCAGACTGGAGAGTTAAGTTCCAACTATGGGCGAATGTATATCTACGCCTGGCATAAAATATCCAAACCAGAAGGGGTAAAATATTTCTTGCACCCATGAAGCAAACCTAGGCAATTTGCGACATTCTTGACAGCCTCGAATATGTGTTAGATACCGAGGATAGAAAGCCTTTCGATTTTATCGAAAGTTTTGCTTCAAAGACAAAAGACAGCAACGAGTTTTTTTAAGAATTAAGCCCCACTCTCTTAAGCGACCCTATGATACAATGCTGTTAAATTCGGATTTTAATGAGGTTGACATATTATGTTGCCATTCCAGTTCTACGTTTGAAGAACAGGAGCGAGGAACTGAGAACGAACATGAAAAACTGAGGGTACTGTCATAGGCAAAGGAGTGAATTGGATTAGAAGAAGCAGACAAGAAATCGTTCATGAAAACGAGGAAGAGAGTCGGAGACAAAACTGAGCTCTGGGAAACTCCAGCATTTATTTTGTGTACTGCAGACTTGAAGCCAATCAAAACAACTTTAATTAAACGGTTCGAAAGGTAGTTACTAATCTATTGAACAAGAGATTTTTCGATAACAAATGCACGCATTTTCGGACCGTGAAAAGCTTTTTATGGAGACGGTCGGGATCTGAACCCACGACCTCGTGTACAGTATCGTGTACAGTATCGAGGTTGAGAGCACAGGTATATTTTTTAAGTTCTTAGCTAAAAATTCAAGGCATAGAAACTACCGGTGGATAGCGGGACGGACGAACAGGCATGGCTCATTCGACTTACAATATGCCCTTTATGGTTTTGAGTGACTTTTCACATGCACGGGGGCGAATCAGATGTTATGGAATTGGTAAACTCTTGCGTTTGATGCGTATTATTGTTTGCTGCGTAGAAGGTCAGTTGGTTGTGGCTAGTTTTCCCAAAGTTGCTTCATGTTGTTCTGGAAGTTTTGAGTGCTAAGACTTCTGGAAAAGGTTTTCGATTCAAATAAGTTTTTTTCCACCGTTGACGAGATAATGTTCCGTTTGGTACCTACTTCTCATTTCCCCAACAGCACCGTCCCCGGTGCTACTAACCTATTTATCGGATTCAAGCTCTACAGATATTCTTGGTTTGAAAACTCAGTTCCAGTTCTACTCGAAGAGACAACGATTTGCCGTTGGATCCCTACAGAAATTGCTTTGGCCTGGTTTCCTATTTCTCGACTCTGGCCAAGGTCAGTTAAAAATTCAAGCCTTTTATTTTCTTCAGCTTCCAGGACCCGTGTTCTAATCGAATTCCTGCAACAGAAACCCGCCACTTCTTGTTGTCTTCCCAATTATAAAAAAAACTCAAAATATCTAAATTAAAATAAATAATGACCAAGAACAAAATTAAAAATTAACCGCAAAAGCAAAAAAAAAGAAGTAAAAAAATTATTTCAACCAACCTATTAATAAAATAAAGTCCCTCTTGAAGCAATACAAAAGGAAAATTTAAAAGTAAAACACAATTTGTCATAATATACAACCCTTTACTGGAGCATGGTTACTCTACTGTTAGATTCCCTTATTATTTAGTAGTAACAAAAAATTTTTCGCATAATCCTTTTTTTTTTTAAATTATCGAAACGTGTCATGATTCAAGCAATTAAATATGAACCACATAAAAGTGGTGGGGATCTGAAATCGTCTTGCGAAAAACAGAGTGTTCTGCGTAAGCTTTTTTAAAAAAAATATATGTGCAGCCTAAATTCCTCTTCAATTATGGTGTGGATTAAGTTTTGGATTTGCAATGCTATGAGTAGGTTATAATCTGAAGCGAGAGGCTATAAATAACCCTCTAACTTTTATAAAATCCCCAATGCTTCGTTTGTAAGTTTTGTCGATGCTTTGGAAACATTTAAAACGAGTTGATGTTAAAAAAATCGAATTCCAAAAGTAGCATAAGTTGGTTACATACATTTCTGCCTAGAAATGCCTGCTTATTAAACCATAAAATTACTATTTTTTAAATCATGCCTACAAAAGTGGGCGCAGATACATATATCGTACCTTTAGACAAAATTTAAAAAAGCTAACTAGAATAATAGTTAAACATATATATATTTTTTTAAATTTTGTTATTCAAAATTTATTTTAATTTAAAACCAATCAAAAAGAAGTCAATGCGAGGAAATTTTTTACTATTGCCTTAAAGACAATTTGAAACAAATTTCAAGAAATCTTTCGAAGCGTATGTGTGTCTTTATTTCGGATATCCAGTTCTTGTCCGTACCTACAAAAAATTATTCAAAATTTTAAAGAAAAATTTCAATAAAGAAATTTGACATGAAAACATATAAGCGATTAAATTAAGAAAACGCAAATTGAAGAAGGTACTGTCAGTATTCACGAACAGCTCCTAAAAATAACAACATCCCTTCACATAAGTTTTATTTTTCTGTTTTAAAAGTTATTGCGTTTTCCCTTTTGAAAGCTAATCGACGACGTCATATAGCCTTTCTCGATCCTGATTTCTTACCGTAAATAGTTTATAAATTTAGTTCTTTGTAAGTAAGTAAAGCAAAATTGTTTTAAATAAATAAATAAATACAAGCATAATTCAAAAACAGTTTTTTAATAAGTTAGTAGGATCTATACGGTAATAGTGATCGTGTTCACATAGAGTTAAAGAATAAAGCCTGCACAACGAAAAATAACGTAAATAAATAATATAAATAGAATTGCGCAACAGCTCGAGTTAAACTAGGGCCAACTTTTCAACAATGTATGCTGTGTGTATTGCATTCTTCACATACAAAGGGACCTACTTTTTTTGGCAAACCCGAACGGCATTTTGAGAAGTTTTTCTAGACAAATGGTACTCGCCAAGGGCTTGTCAGACCATCGCGGAGGTGGGGACCGTGAAAAAGACCAAGTATTTTTTCAGGTGGCAGAGGTCGGAATCAAACCAAGACCCGCGGCGTAGTAATCACACACACTAACCGCTACAAAAAACAGCTATGGTAAAATTCTTTAAAATTGTCATTTCTTACATACATTTTTAAAACACCAGTTCAAATACACAGAAATTACAAATAAACAAACCGCATCTCTTACCGTTTTTTCAAAGGAATTTAATGAACGATTTTCTTTGGTTTCTTATGTTTTTATTGATATTTATTTATTTCAGTAATGTATCTGAAAATATTTATTATTTTATTGGAGGATATTAAAAAATATTGAAATTTAAACCATATATACAAAACACAAATACAAAATACACTTATGTTATCTGCCTTTTTAAGTTGACACCTTAACTTTTCATGCTTCACCCTGTTCATCTGCCTCCTAATTTAAAGTCTATATAATTTAAAAACAATTTGAAGGTGTTGAACTATAGTCAGGTAACGTGAAATTGTGTACTTTGTGTACGTAATAAAAAGGTGCTATGTAATATGCAGTTTCGCTAGACGTAAGAAATAATTTACCGGAAATCAACAATCAGTGTATTTAAATTTTCTTTACCCCTTTACATGAAGAGTTACTGGCCGGATTTACAGAATTAAATAGCATAAAATAAAATAGAATAGGATACATGTACCTTTATGAGAAGTAAAAATTAAAAAATTAGTAGCATTTGTGGATTTATTTTTTTCGAACGTCAGGAAACCTACGTCGGTTAAACTTTTGTTTTAAGATGGCTTGAGTTTTAAGTTTCTAAATTAATTGTTTCAGAAATGGATTTTAGTAGAGATAAATTTACAGTTTAACTTTAAACAACTACAAATTTCATTAATTTACTTATAAAGTTTGACTTTACCGTACATGCAATGCTCTTTCTATTCATTTTAAGTGAACAGATAAAAGAACTGAACATCCACCAAATATACTCAATTGTTCTTTAACGTTCGAGTGAAAGCATTTAAATGAATTTCAAAATATTTGTCGATAAACTCTTTGTTAACAATCAAGATTTGGAGATTAAATCAAATGATGCCACAAAATATTTATTTACGGGATTCCGGCTACTGGGCATTCATTTTACGAAGAAAAATCGAACGGGTTACATAATATATTCAGCAATCATCAATTTACTCGTTTGTGTGTACTTACCAATAGCCTTTACGATCAGTTTAATAATTTACGATATGGACACGGGAAAATATCTGACATGTTTGCAAGCTGCACTCAATGTATATGGATGCGTTTTAAAGTTCTTGTTTATGGGATTTTTACTACCAAAATTGCGTTCATCTGAAAAATTCATAGAAAAGCTTGATAAACGGTGCACCAACGCAAATTAACGCGAAAAGGTTCGTTATATAATCAAGGCGGGAAACCGTGTTGTGCTCTTTTTTGCATTCGTTTACTATAGCCATACGGCAAGTGCTGTTTTGAACTCCTTTCTGACAGGAGCACCTTTGTACGCACTTTACGTGCCTTATGTTGACTGGAGGAGATCAAGGACAGATGTTCTAATTACTACACTAACGGAATATATTCTAATAAATATAGCAGGTTCTCAGGAAGTGGTCGATGATGCGTACCCTGTTATATATATGGGAATTCTAAGGACACATTTACAGCTTCTGATTCCACGAATAGAAAATCTTTGCACCGACACAAAGAAGACGGAAAAAGAGAATACACAAGAATTGATCGACTGTGTTACCGACCACAAAAACATTTTAGAGTAAGTTTTAAAGCATTTCATATTGTTAAAGTTAATCATTTTCACGTGTATGTAGACTTTTCAATATAATCCATCCAGTTATATCTACGACAATTTTCATTCAGTTCATGATAACGGCAGTTATATCAAGTGTCACTCTAATCAATATCATGGTATCAGCGACGCTATCATCAAGCATTGCATCATTGCTATACATTTTCGCTATAGCTTTTGAAATTTTTCCATGTTGTTATTACGCGAATTCGCTAATGGAAGACAGTGATCGGATCGCAAGTACGATTTTCCATTCCAGCTGGACAGAGCAGAGCATTGGGTACAAAAAAATTCTCTTATTTTTTATGCACCGGTCTCAAAAGACAATAGAGTTAAATGCTGGCAAATTGTTTCCAATTACGCTGAATAGTTTTTTGGGAGTAAGATAGAATCTAAAATACCTTATGAAGATATTACATAACTATTTTTACGTTTCAGATTGCAAAATTCACTTTTTCGCTGTATACATTGTTGAATGGCATGAATTATGGAGGGAAATAGTTATAGCTGGCTTAGCAATATAAATCCAGCCACATATTTTTAGGCGGTAGTTGTAAGTAATTAGAGATCACTAGTGGGAGGGCTACAATCCCCATCCCAATTGACCACTGTCAAGCTCTGAATTGTGTCATAAAACTTGGTTGTTAAATTTCAGTTAAGAATCTTCTACCTAATAAAGGGGCGTGGCATCCACCCCTTCTCAACAAAAACGGTTTTTTGTTTATTTTCTTTATCAAAAGTGGTATACACGTGTTGACTTGCATTTTCATATTAAAAATTTGGTTTATACTTAAAAACGCCATCAAAAGTGGGCGTGGCGAAAATTTTTTCACATGAGTTGATAGCTTACGCACGTATCTGAACATTTTATAGTGCAAGTTGTTTGGATTTAAAGCAAATATATCAAATAAAAGCCGTTTATTAGAATGCGTTTTAAGTATGACCACGCCTACAAGGGGCGGTATTCGCTTTTTTGTTTTTATTAAATAAAACCTTTGCTTAATTGTGGGCCTTCATAGAATACTTCAGATAAGTTTATATCCACCGAAATCAGGATTTCACTGGTGCACCTCAAGCTCTAACTTGTGCGTTGCCGGGGCTACAACAAGCTAAACGTTTAATATGTACATTACATTGCCTTAATCTCATGGATGCTATCATGGCGAGCAAGAACCAAATCTAGAAAATTGCAAAAAATGTGAAGACTTTACTAAAACTTCAACTCAAGGAAGAAAGAACTGCAGCTTATTAGCTTCAGGCCATTGGTCAGCCTTGAAAAACCTAGGTGGACTTTCACGTGAAAGTTAAGTGTTATTCTCGATCTATTTGTAACGACTCAGCCGTCAAATTCACCCTCCGAGTTGGATCAGTATGGAAACGAAGTTACATAAGCCCATTGTTTGAGTCACAATAATGTAATGGGCGTAATTCCATGGCACAAACACAACACTGATATAGCATGCCATACCTCGAGATTAGTAATAAAAATTAACACAAGATACACATACATTTAGGACGCATAGAGTCCATGAAAGAGTAATTTTGTGGAAAATTTTCGATTTACGGCTCAAGAAAATTTTTTTATTTGAGCAAATCTATAAACATCGCTTAAAATAATTATGAATAAGAAAAAATATTGTAAAAAATTCAATAATTCATGACATAGAAGCAAATAGAAACTCGAGAGGCAGATGTAAACTCGTAAGAGTCAGCGAAAGCAATTCGGAAACTACCTAAATCTGGAGTAAAACTGGACAAGCAACAATAAAAAACTAACAAGGATGGAGCTTTTTGTGCAGTTTTTTTTCGAACAAATATCTTGGAAAAGTAGGAGTACTAGCCTTGGAGTAGTAGTAAGATCGTGCTAAACTGAGCCTAATATTAAACATTTTAGCTATTGAGTTGCATATTTTAACTTTGACTTCTTTTCTAATTGCTGAAGCATCTTCTTCCATCCTCTTTTTTACTAGTGGCTCTGAAAAAGTTAATCCATATCCGCATAAGCACAAATTTAGACAGAAGTCAGCAACTCGAACTCGCTAGTTAAACCAATTTTTAATTTAGTTTCGAACAAGAATTTCTCTTTGTTGCCTACCTGAATTTGTATTAACTTCCAATAATTTCAAATCAAAAATTATTCTACCCAACTTCCTAACCTACGTTAAATCACGGGTTGTCAGTCTCAAGAAGGGCTCATACTCGTAATTACAAATGAAAAACTTCTTTTTACCTTAGATGAAGACTGGTTAGGAATTATAAAAATCCAATAGCATTGCAATAACATTATGAGATAGATATTAGATAATAAGGTACTTCCTTATATACTATGACACTTGAAGGAGTAAAACCTTTAACTCAACCACTATGCACATAAATGGAATCCCATTAAAACAGGACGAGAAGTTTAAGTACCTCGGGTTGTTTTTCACGAAAGATGGGAGGAGTGATATTGAGTTATTCCGCAGGATTGCCCAAGCTGGAGCAATAGTAAATGAACTGCGGTACACTGTTATCAGGAAAACTGGGCTTGGAGTGAAAGCAAAGAGCTCAGTTTTTAATTCAGTGTTTGTTCCTACCCTCATCTGAGTTCATGAAATTTGCGTTATGACCGAAAGTATGCGATCGCAGGTACAAGCAGCTGGTGTTTCTCTTAGGGATAGAGTAAGAAACGTCAGCATTTATAGGAATTTTAATGTTGAGCAACTGATCCCTCCGAGTGGAACGATCAATTCTTCGAAGGTTTGGACACGTCTTTCGAAAGCCCTACGACAAACTTCCTTGCTCATGCTTGCCGAGGTGCAAGCGCGTCACTCCCCAGTAGGCCAAGAAACAGGTGGTGGGATCAGATAAAGAAGATCTCCGAGACCCGCCTGAGGATCGCACCTATGTGTTTTGAGTTGGTGAAAGAGAATCGAGACGATTGAAGGAACATTTAGCCGCCCTCTCTCCGCCACCTTTCTAAGGATAAGAGCGCAACGGATAGTGTCAGTCTTGCAATTATTTCGTCAAAGTATCCCAACTCAAGAGCACTAAATTACAATTCACAATTACGCATATTGTACATTATTCTTACCAGGAAACTAACTCTTACAAACTGAACGTAGAAGTCGTGCCAGAACGCCTCGATCTATGATGGTATGCGAAGAAATTCAATCGAAACAAACTGGAGCCTTCATTCTCGATATTGTATAGACCCAATGCTGTACTATGACCCAAAGTGAGCTAAGGTCAGGAAAGTCTACCAACCAGCAAGTTTCGACATCCATGCTTAACTCCTCCAAAGATTGACGATGGAAAACTTACACTGCTCTCAGGGGCGGATTAGGTAAAGTGCCGCCATAAAAAAATAAACAAATAGAGTGGCGCAACAGCTCGAGGTGAACCAGGGCCAACTTCTCAACAATGTATGCTGGTGTGTTAATTTCTTTACATATACAAGGGACCCTACACTTTATTGCCGAATCCGAAGGGCGCTTTAAGAAGTTTTTCAAGACAAATGGTACTCTCGGAGGGCTTGTCAGGCCCTCTTTTTTTCAGGTGACGATGCTAGGATTCGAACCCAGACCTCCGGCGTAGTAAGCACACACACTAACCACTACGCCACGGCACCTTACAAAGTGCCGCCATGGGCCAAATTTTTTTTGCCGCCCCCATATAAGACTTGCCATTTTAACAACAACGTTTTATTCGCAGTGAACGGCTTCACTTATCTTCATTCCCACACAAGCACAAGCATAATGTTGACATCGTTTTTTTCGTGGAATGTAATTTTTCCTTAATATATGCCCTAAAACGCATGCACTACGATAAAAAAGAAGATTCGAAGTCGCCGGGATGGCTCGATCTGAGATTTTAAGCGTTTTCCATTTTAGATATGGTGAAATACTTGCCTGTAAGATGTTGAACATATTTGGGTACCTCACCTATATACTTACGAAGCGGAAAAAATATTTCCAAGGATCATAAAAAGGCCCCTGTTTGATAAGAGTTATTAGGTACTAACATTTTTATATGTAAACAACACACAATTAAAGGATTTTTTTTTTCGTCTTATAAATTTGCCGCTATGGGCCCGGGCCCCACGGGCTCCTGTGGCTAATCAGTTCCTGACTGCTGCATGAAACTGTGAAATTACCCAGGTGACTAATTCTTTGATACAAACGAGACGAAAAATGTAGCCTGATATAACATAGTAAACGAGGCGCTAACTAAGTGGATGTTATCATGAAGAAAGACACCCAACAATGACATCTAAGTGCAAGAGTTGGTCTGTATCGAATTTTTAAATACCCAACCCTATATACCCAGCTTCAACCAAATCTTGGAGTTTTTTGGCCTGCTAAGGTTATTCATTCAAAGTCAATTATGTGGCCCGTACGCCTTCAAAAATGGCGGTGGACTAAAAAGAAAAGGTTTTAAACTTATTTCTAAAAAGTTCTAACAATGAAAATTTAAGCAAAAAAAAAAAACAGGTTTCCCCAAAAAAGCCCCCTTGTTGGGCGGTAATTGGGCGGAGTTTAAAACTTTGTCTGAAATAAACTTAGAGAATGTCAATATCTTAAATAATTTCCATACAAAATGTGATGTACACAGCCAATATTTATATCCTATTCCATAGGAATGAAGAATATTAAGTTTGATACAGTCTCTGTAACATAGAGAAATAATAACGATAGATTCCTCAGATCTTAAGAATAAATGATTGTTTCTAAATACTGAATCGAATGAACCATGTCCGTCCGTCCCTCCATCCCTGCCACTATGTTTAAGCCACCACCAGACACGCCCACCATCAGATTAAATGTACAACTACCTCCAGTGCTTTCAAAACTGTAACACGCAGCGTAAAAGAATGAAATTTGACATTCAGCATTTAAGAAATACCTACCTCAAATTTGACAGAAAAACGTGCATTTCAACTGCCCTTAAGCGTAATTCGAAAAGAATAAGAAAAAATATTTAGCACATGAGGTGCACAGTGCACTGAACTTTATTCTAGATTTTGATAAAGTAAATTTTTTTGGCCACGTTCATTTTTAGGGTTTGATTTTCAAGATTTATCGAATTTGATCCAAAAAATTTCCCCAAACTAGGATATTTCTATGTTAATATCGATTTTTAGTTAAAGGGCCATGCCATTCCCCTTAATAAAAAAAAAACCGAAAAACCCTCTAAGAAATAAAAATAATTTGTTTTAAGTTATTTAATGACGGCAAAGGGAAAGGGTACGAAAAATAAATGGAAAAAAATAGCAAGGAGAATAGGAATAGAAACGAGCACGTGTAATTAATAGGATTAAGTCGGATGATATGGCGTCTTGGGAGATATGGCACCCTTTCAATAGCTTCCACTTAGGGAATCATTTTTTAAGCAAATAGATTAACACATCCTTCCGTCGTACGCTAGTCGCCCACAGATGAAGGGTAAGCCGTAGTAGCTCTTGATCTTTTTCAAAAAAGGATAC
This sequence comes from Neoascia interrupta, assembly GCA_947623515.1. Taxonomy (NCBI): domain Eukaryota; kingdom Metazoa; phylum Arthropoda; class Insecta; order Diptera; family Syrphidae; genus Neoascia; species Neoascia interrupta. The sequence goes on along the minus strand of OX392462.1, from coordinate 56,437,505 downwards.
AATATCAAAAGCGAAATATGGCACCTCAATGGATCGAGATATTTGGCCATTTCTCCTCTTCTTGTATTTGTTGCTATTACATGTATTTTCCTCAAAAAAAATAATTTTTTAAAAACCATGCCAGAACCAAAAAGGCGAAGGCATTTGGTATGAATGCAAAAAAAATTCAAAGGGTTTTTGCCACAATTTAAAAATAAAACTGAAGCTCTTCATAAGCCAATAATGTCAAATGTAATTTAAATCTAAAATTGGATTAAAAAGCGGGAATGGCAATTAAAGACAATTACCAAAATATAACTTGGAACAAGTCTGGCAAAAACAACCATGAGATAAATTAAACTGCAATCTAGCCCCCAGTAGGTGACATATCACCATCCACTTTTTTTTCATAGACTTTTTTAAGCCTTTTTTTGAAGTATTAAGTATAAATGTAACTGTGTACTATACAAATATTCCTCTTCTCTGCTTTGAAACTAGTTTAGTAGGATACATGTATCCTTTATTCATGCCTAAATCTTTTTTAGTTTTTTAATTTTCAATTTTTTTATAAAATGAAAAATAAAAATGGGTGCTACATTCCCCGACTTTGCCCTAACTACAGACGGCCCGAAGTTATTACATAGACACTGTTCCACGTACCGTTTTTTTTTTGGGTTGGATACCCCACTAAGTTCAATCTCTATGCCTTGGCTTAAAAGGCGCGGATAGATTTGGCTGTCCAAAAAAGTTAGGTAGGTGGTGTTGATTTTGACATGGCGCGCATGGCGTTGGCATCACTGGTTTTTAGTTTTTTGAAAACGAAATTCTGTAAGGCAGTTAATGTCTATAGCGAGGTCTGCACAACTAAGATCATTTCTGAAGAGGTTTTCTTCCACGCTGGCAAAACCATTGTGTAAGTCCATCGGTCCTACTCCTCAGGTTTTTTCCGAGTAGATGGAAAACAGCACGAAAACTCCTCCAATCACGAAAACTCCTTAATGACCGACAATACGGTTTTCGTAGCAAAAGGTCCACTGGTGATTTGATGGCATATTTCACTGAAAAGTGGAACCATTCCTTGCATATTCATGGTGAAAGCAAGATTGTTGCGCTTGATATTTCAAAAGCATTTGACAAAGTTTGGCATCAAGCCCTTTTGTCTAAAATGCGTGCATTTGGAATCGACGAATCTCTTATTCAATAGATTAGTAATTACCTTTCGGACCGTTCAATTCAAGTTGTTTTGGATGGGTTCAAGTCTGCAATTCACAAAACAAACGCTGGGGTTCCCCAGGGCTCTGTTTTGTCTCCGACTCTCTTTTTAATCTTCATGAATGATCTTTTGTCTGATACTACTAATCCAATTCATACCTTTGCCGATGACAGCAACCTCAGTTTTTCATATTCGTTCTCAGCTCCTCGTCCCTGCTCTTCGGACGTTGAACTGGAACGGCAGCGTATGTCAAACTCTTTAAACTCTGACCTTAACAGCATTGTATCATGGGGATCTCAAAATAGAGTAGAGTTTAAGGCTTCTAAAACTCTATGCTGTCTTCTGTCATTGAAGCAAAACCGAAACACCCAGCCATTGTCCATGAATGGCACTTGCATCGACGAAACCGAAACTCTTTCCATTCTCGGTATGTGTGTCAAAAACAACCTTAGTTGGAAACATATTCGACGTCGCCAAGAACGCTGCGAAATGCCTAGGTTTCCTTAAAAGATGCAAGAAATATTTCACCCCTTCTGATTTGGCTATTTTATATAAAGCCCTAAAATGGAATATAACTCCCATGTCTGGGCTGGTGCTCCTAAAACAACACTGTACCTGCTCGATAGGATCCAGAAACGCGCGATAAAACTCATAGGTGACAGAAATATTACAAAAACTATCGACTCACTCGAACATCGACGCAATGTCTCTTGCTTGTCACTGTTTTACCGTTTTTTTTACAAACAGTGTTCCAACGAAATAGCCGTTTGCATTGCACCCCTCAAATTATTCAACCGTAATACTCGCCAACGATCGAATGCTCATCAGTTCACCCTTGTGCCGACTTTCGGGCGTACTGTCAAGCTTAGTTCTTTTATAAGCCGTACAACGCGAATGTGGAATGTCCTACCACGACAACTCTTTCCTACGCAATACAACCCACAACTGTTCAAAACAAGAGTGCACCGGTACCTCTCATCCCTTTTCCCTTCTTCTAATCCTTTCCGCTCGTGAGATGCTAAACATTAAAACATTAAAAGGGTAGCCAATTCCTTGTTCGGGAGTACATTATAAAAAAAAAAATTGTTCTTAACCCAGGGTTGCCAGATTTGCCTTTTTTCCAAAATAGTTTAAAAGAGAATATTGGCGGGCAAAATGCTGGTGGAGAATTGTTGGATCTATTAATGGGGGGAGTATTTTTCAATTACCTCTATATGGTTAGCAAATATGTATGAAAAAAAAACATTTTCAAAAGAGAAATGAGTAAGATATCAAAAAAACACAAAAGAGTTAACCCCTTTGAACCGCGTTTTTCTTCGTCGCTGCCTTTTCCTTTACACATAAGTGTCTCCATTCGTCACATTCATGATAAGCCGATTTCAACGATTAGAAGGTTACTTACGAAAAAATAATTGAAAATAATCGAAATAGTAATACTAAAAGGTTTCCATACATTTTTCAGTCACATTCCTTTCGAAAATAGGAATGTTCACATTTCCCGAAAGTCGTAAGTCAGGTCGAATGGTGACACTATAGGTTATGGTTAAGTGTTAGAGAAGGCATACTAGAGTACTTTGTACATTCGGTGAGGACAAATAAAAGTGAGTTGATTACTCACAGCTACGGAAAAAACTGGGGTTTTTTTTGTTCAGCACAAAAATGGAAGTTTTTTTTTCAGTCCCTATGAATCCGATCTGGCATGACTGCCTTAAGGCCAGTTTTTATATCGGAGCTTATTAAGGCTGTAATTGAACTATATGGACCAAAAATTATCAAATACCTCTCACAGCTCATACACAACTTGTTTTAGACCACTTCGAAATCTCCCCTCCTAATTATATAATTCATACAATTAGGCGGGTTGATTAGAAGATAAACCTTAGGTCAGGTTTATGAAGCTTTTTAATAAACCAAAGGTTATGCGTAACTTCATTATGAGGAAGTAGATAATGTCTTGCACTTTAACTTACTTCATATCTATTTTAAATTTGAGCTTGTATGAATTTTTGAATCCAACACCAAAATTAAGGTGATTTTTATTATGTATAACTAACTAATAATAATAATAATACTGATAACTATTATTGATAAAGTTTTTTAAGTTACCTATAAACTAGACCGGCGTATGCTTGAGTACATAAGTTAACTTGGAATGAATGAATTCATAAGGTACCTCATTGAAGTGAAACTAGAATTTGATAAGAAAATTGACACATATGTGTACTGAAATGCTCACAGCATTATGACAAATAGAAATATCTGAACTCGCCTAGGAGAAAACGCTGTATTCTGGCTTTTCGCCTCGAATTAAAGGTGGACCTGAAATGAATGTGCCGATACCAACAAAAGGTCTATGTCCGATTCATTAGTCATAGCTAAGTAAACGCAACCGCTTTTCAGGAAACTTTGTAGCAGATAACTGAGTTGATTCACAACAATTGAACAAGATTGTGAGAACTCTAGGCAAATCGCTAATCAAAATGTGCAGCAGGTTTATATTATATAAGGCAACCTTACTGCAATGTTCTCTTTTATAGAATTTTTGTTTATATTGATTTAAGCGCATTTAAACGCGAGATCTTGCTGCGGCCATTGCCATCATTAGTCGTCTTTCTAGAGGCTAATCGAAAACATTCTTCATTCGGCGGGAAAAAATGAACTCATTGTATTTTCTGATATGGGTCTTATTTTCTGTGATTTTCATTTACCTTCGATATAAGTATTCATACTGGAAGAAGCGGGATGTTCCACACCTTAAACCTGTTTTATTGCTGGGAAACCTAAATCAACTTAAAGCGTTCAACATGCTGGACAAGCTTAATGAAATCTACAAAAAGTTTAAAGGCGTGGCACCCATCGCTGGGATATATCTTTTCACGAAGCCAGGTGTAGTTGCATTGGACTTGGAACTTATTAAGGCAATCCTCATCAAAGACTTTCCTAATTTCACTGACCGCATGGTATCCTTCAACGCTACGCACAATCCTCTTTCGGCTAATCTCTTTAACCTACATGGTTGCAGGTGGAAAACAATGAGGACGAAACTTTCACCCACGTTCACATCGGGAAAGATGAAGTTTATGTTTCCAACTGTCGTCAGGGTGGCACAGGAATTCAGCGATGCAATAAATTGTTCAATAGAAAAATCAAATGTGCTTGAGATTCGTGAGCTTTTAGCGCGATATACAACCGATGTTATCGGAACGTGTGTTTTTGGTATTCAGTGCAATAGTCTCAAGGATCCAGATGCAGAATTTTATAGACATGGACGAACAGCAATGGAAAAGCCTACCAATCCAACGCTATGGCGTATCTTTTTAATGGTCTTTAACGAGCAGGCACAAAAGCTTGGCTTGAGGTTAAGCAAGTCGAAGAGTGGTGATTTTTTTATGCGAGTTATAAAAGAAACGGTTGCCTTAAGGGAGACCGACAACATTCACCGCAATGATTTTATGAATCTTCTTATCGAACTCAAGAACAAGGAGGGCCTAGGAGGTTTGAAAATCGAAGAAGTTGCCGCTCAAGCCTATGTGTTCTTCCTCGCTGGGTTCGAAACGTCGGCATCCAATATGGCTTTTACATTGTTTGAGCTTGCCAAGCAGCCATTTGTACAGGATAGAGTGCGAGATGAAATTTTTGAAGTTCTCGAAAAACATAACAATGAGTTGTCTTATGAAACGATGGCAAAGATGACGTATCTGTCCCAATGTATGTATGGTGAGTGAACGATTTGCGGAAATGTTTGTTTTTTTAATGGTACATTTTCCCCTTAGAATCAATGAGAAAATATCCTGCCTTGGTATCTTTGACTCGCAAAGCAAATAAAGATTATTCCATTGCCGGAAGCAAGTTGGTCATTGAGAAAGGAACACCAGTACTCATTCCTGTACGAGCTATTCATTATGACCCGGAAATCTATTCAAATCCATCCAAATACGACCCTGAGAGATTTAGCCCCGAAAATATTAACGCACGAAACCCAATAACCTTCCTCGGATTTGGTGATGGTCCAAGAAATTGTATTGGACTGCGATTTGCTTGCATGCAAGTCCGGATTGGACTGATAACACTTTTGAGGTCATTTAAGTTTAGTGTATCGGAGCAGACGCCCGCAGAGATTTCTTTGAATCCGAAAAGTTTTGTGCTTCTTCCCAACGAGGGTGTCTGGCTGAAGGTTGAAGCACTTAAAGTTGAAAAGAGGAGAAGTTTTGATTATGGGTGTGTGGAATAGAGTTATATAAAAAATAACGACATCTCTTTTAAACTTGAGAGAAAAACTTCATTGTGAAAAGGACATCCCGAGGAAAATTATTAGTTTTCAGTGAATTTTCAGTTGGATTATTCAATATCGAACAATATATTTTAACCACAATCGGAATATTTTTTTTTAGGAAGAATATACAAAGGACCGTATGATATAACGCTAAACATTAAAGTGTAACCTTGTGAGAATTTTAAAAATAAGATAAGGCCACTTCATAAAAACATTTTTGTAAAGTGCTGTTCTTCTTGAATAATAAACGAACCCATTACAAATATTTAATTGATTCTCATTTCAATTCATTACTGACATTCAAGTACCGTGTCACGTTCATATTTAATGAAATCAAAATAAAAACAAAACATTTTCTCCTTTAGAAATTATTACAGGATCATCCTTGGCACTGTATACCACTCTTGTTCACGTTAATGGAAGCGAATTGTGTACGGTAATGGGTATCTTTGTGCAGCAAGGATTTCTGAGAAAGTTCCCACATGTTGCCACAACACTCTGGATGAACAATGAAGTTTTGGACCAAAGCAATTATAAAATTCACTTACCTTGTTTTATAGTGGTTCCTATCTTATCTTGGCGAACGAGGCGAACAGGCCGGATATGTTAGTTGGTTGCGATTTCAGGGCTCTGATTATCCGGATACTTCGTTCTGGTATAGTTTTTACCTTCTTTTCAAATTTCAATCAACTTTTGGCTTAGATTAGTTCTAAAAAATAAAATCAAATAAAGAGTTTTTCAAATACTCCATTAAACATAAGCATTTATGTATTTGATTAATAAATTGTAGGAAATAAGACGGCAGCGGTTTGTTATAAACGCGTAGATAAGACGCGAGTGTAGTGTTCGTTTTTTTATGTATTTTCTGGCAGAGGTATGAACCATCGCATCTAACAATAACTAAGAAATTGCTCCTTAACTATTGTTCGTTGTAATCTATTTAGAACTAGGGAGGTTTCGTAGCACTCGAAAATTTTCTATCGTTTTAACCATTTGTCGTGGGGTGCCGTGGCGTAGTGGTTAGTGTGTGTGCCTACTACGCCGGAGGTCTGGGTTCAAATCCTACCATCGTCACCTAAAAAAAAAAGACTCGTTCTTTTTTACGGCCCCCACCTCCGCGAGGGCCTGACAAGCCCTCCGAGAGTAACAATTGTCTTGAATAACTTCTCACAGTGCCGTTCGGATTCGGCAAAAAATTGTAGGTCCCTTTGTATGTGAAGAAATTAACACACACAGCATACATTGTTGAGAAGTTGGCCCTGGTTCACCTCGAGCTGTTGCGCCACTCTATTTATTTATTTTTAACCATTTGTCGTAAATGAGCAGAATTATATAAGAAACTTTTATAATTTTTTATGAGGTGCCATAATGACAGCATCTATAGAGACGAGCTATATAGCGCAATGTCTAGTTTTGGCATCCCTGCCAAACTCGTCAGTCTGTGCAGGATGACGATGGAAAACTCACGCTGTTCCGTCAAGGTCGGCAAAGACCTCACCGACCCCTTTGATGTCAAAAAAAGATTTAGACAAGGTGACGCGCTGTCATGCGACTTCTTTAACATCATACTTGAGAGAATTGTGAAGAACTCTCGCGCCAACACCAGAGGTACAATCTTTTAAAAGTCCGTTCAACTATTCGCATACGCAGACGACATTGACATAATCGGTAGAAAGCGTGATGTCAGTGAAGCGTTCGTGAGTATTGGGACGGAAGCGGCGAATATGGGTTTAGCAGTCAATGAGGGCAAAACCAAGTATATGCTGTCATCAAGAAAAGACACCCAACACCGACGTCTTGGACAAAACATCACCATCGACAGCTATAACTTTGAGGTAGTTAGGGACTTTGTCTACCTGGGTTCCGCTATCAATTCAGACAATGACACCAGCGCTGAAATCAAACGAAGGATAACTCTTGCCAATCGCTGTTTCTTTGGGCTAAGAAGGCAATTGAGTAGCAAAGCCCTCTCTCGAGCAACTAAAGTGTCCATGTATAAGACCCTCATCATCCCAGTCCTGCTTTACGGTGCAGAAGCATGGACCCTGTCAAAGGCGGATGAAAACACTTTAGGCTGCTTCGAGAGGAAAATTCTTCGGACGATTTACGGTCCCGTTTGCATAGACGGAGAGTGGAGGAGGAGATATAACATCGAACTGTACGGGCTGTACAGCGATACCGACCTAGCCAAAAGTGTTAAAACTCAACGTCTACGATGGCTGGGTCATCTAGAGCGGATGGACACCAACGCCCCGGCCCGGAAAATCTTCGAATCCACACCGCAGGGACGGCGCGGTAGAGGAGCACCGAGACTCAGGTGGCGCACGCAAGTGGAAGGGGACCTCAGCCAACTTCGCGTGCGAAACTGGAGACGGCTAGCTAGAGACAGAGCTGGCTGGCGAAGCTTGTTGGCTGAGGCCCAGGTCCACCCCGGACTGTAGCGCCACCTTAAGTAAGTAAGTGTTACAGTGTACGGTTTATCAAAAAATAATTTTTAAACTCAAAATTTAAAAATAAAAAATTTTAATTAATTTTTTTCTAATTCTTACGTTCCATATTTTTACAAAATTCAATGCTCGTATAAATAAGTTATTGAAAACAGAAAAACGCATGCTCATATGTGTTTTACTTTTTGAGAAAAAAGAAATAACGGCAATTCCTTTTTTATAAGAAAAACTGTTCTTTCTAGGTTCCAAAGCAGTATAAATGTAAAAATTTCTCAAATCCGCCCATTGACATGCCCACTTTACGTATTGGCATGGAAAATCAAAGTTGTCGTAGGAAGCTGAAATTCGGTGTGCGATATCCTCGCTTAGGTGTTTTATGCTTAGTATAATTTAGTACACCAAATCTCATAAAAAATATGAACACAAAAACCGATATTATTGAAAAGGGGTTGATGCCAAGCCCCTTTTTAAAGGAAGGAGACTCATAAATGATAATAAAATCAAAATTTAACAACCAAGATTTATGATGCAATTCGGAGCTTGACGGTGGCCAATTGGGATGGGGTACCCAACGATTCGCAAAAGCGGATTGTAACCCTCCCAATAGTTGTAAGTCTTAAATATCTACAAAAAACTATATAAAAATAGATTTATCTATATTGAATAGTTTTATTATTTATTATGTATCTATTAAATTATCATTTATTCGTTAATTTATTTATTTATTATTTATTATACCCCATCCCATCAGAAGGGGGTATATTAAGTTTGAATTCATTGTTTTAATATAATTCATGATATTTATTCCACACATTTGAAAATGAAATTTTTAAAGCTTTTTTTTTATTTTTTTTTCCATAAAAAATTGGCACGAAAACTCTTATTAAAAAGCTAACCGATCGTATCGTTGCTTATATTTTGGGAGCGACCCCTATGGCAAAGCCATACAATATTAAATTCAATATTGAAAAGTGAAAAATTATAACAATTTTTTAAACATTATAATAATGGCTATTGAATTGTAAGAATTGTAAATTGTTGTAATTTTGTTTAAAATTGTTTAATTTAAATTCAGCATTTAGGGATAGGTTTTTGGCTTTCTAAAACTGCAACACTTACAGCTCTAAATTGTAAGTGCTTCCGTTGTTGTTTAATATATATTTTTATTTTACGCCAATTTTGTTTGCTAAATTCGTGCTAAACGCTTATTTTTGACCCTTCTACAAAAAAAAAAACGTTATTAATTTTTGGCGTCGTATTTATCGCACTCGTATTGAAATTTATTTTTCTGGTAAAATAGAAAGTCAGTGTCTTTGACGAATTTAGTTTCATTAATTAACCAATAACCAGTTATGAAAACAATTGGTAAATGTTTTTAATAAAGGCTGCACGAGGTGCACTACACATACAAGCACACACTTACCATACTACAAAAAGAATTATACCCTGCACCGAGCCTTGAAGCACACCTGCATTAATGAATAGAGTAAATGCTGGACATTAAGTAATTGGCGGACACCATAGAATTGGTGGTAATCTGTTGCATTTAGTTTCGATACAGTCTTTTCGAGCTACGGCCTATGAAAATTATTTCATCACGTATCATCACGCCGCCGTGTTTTATGTATTGTCCTTATAACGACATGGATACATAAATTAACTGAGGATTTGAAATCCTAGCTTATGACTAAAAACTCTTTGAAAAAATTGGTTTTGAACATTAATCTCTTCTTCTTTTGTCAATTAGATTAGACTTTTTAAAAATTTTCAAAATTAGAATTAGTGAAATTAAATGAAATTATTTAAGAAAATTTATGCTCTAAGGTCACCCCACCCTTTTTTAAATTTAGTTATGATTTGATGTCGCAAAGATTTCTGAGAAAAGCCTAGGATTCCAAAACCTCTGTAAGAGAGAAGTGTCTGCTTTACTTCCAAGAATTAAACCTTTTATTAGAATTAGCCAAATGCTAGTTTCATCTGACATGTTGTGAAACACGAAATGGGGTGAAGACTAGCTTTACCTTCATAATTTTTTTAAGAAACTATCAAAGACTCCGCAACCACTTAGCTCGTATATTTTAAAGCTTTTGCCAGCAACTAGTAAGTTGCGATTAAAAAGCACCAAGCCACGGCTTTTTTTTTTACATCTTTTGATTAAATTTGAATCTTCAACATAACGTCTTAAACGAAGACTCATTTAACAATAAAAAACAACAGCTGAGGATCAAACTGCCTTCATAATCAATTTCGTGAAGTACTTTACGCCACTGGACCTAGCTTACATCCACAGAGTGTTTGTTCGTCCTTAGTTAGAGTACAACTCGCATGTCTGGGGAAGTGTATCAAAAACATCCTTGCATTTACTTGATAGGATCGCCAATTGAGATTAAACTTTTAGGAGATCCTATCGTCGTTATGTCTCTTGTCTTTGAATATTTTATCGTTTCTTCTAAGAGATTGTTTAAATAAAATAGGTACCAGTCTGCATAACACTTCTCAAAGAATTCAAGCCCAATTAGCTTTCAATTAGGTATACTTGTGTAATTCTTTATTAAGCTGAGTATCACAGATGGGGAACGAGGTTTTACCTGCAGTTTTTCCTCGTAATTGTAGTCATCCACAGTTCAAAACCAAGGTGTAACCGTACCCCTTACCTTCTCTAGTCTATTCCACCCGAATCGTCAATTTATTTTAGGGGTAGTTATGAGCCTTTAAAGTGATGTAAATCATAAGAAAATGTTTGTTTACTGAAATTGATAAATTTTTTAAATTGTGTAAATTGTTTTTCAGTGACTATATTCCTTTGCCACCCAGGCGAAAACCAAGACTGGTGACACGCATACGGTGGGAAAGGTTGCAGGATGCTGACCTCTCTGATTTCAGAGAGCGCTTTGCACAGCATGTTTCGGAGAAGTTTGAACAAATTCCAACTTCTTTTGAATGTAGAGGAGGAATGGCAGCTGTTTTTTTCGGCAGTCATTGGCTCTGCAGGAAATGTTTGTGGAGTGAAGCGGCTTGTAGCAGCGGCTGGTGGTGAGAAAAGAACTGCTTGGTTTAAAACGCCTGGAGTTCAAGAAGCCATCAGAGGGAAGAAGAGAGCCTACATTGCGTGGATCCAATGTAGAAACTCAACTTCTCGAGCCCGGTACAATGAGGCGCGAAGGACTTCCAATCTGGCAGTCAGAACAGCCAAGGAACAGTCATGGAAAAAGTTCGGCGGTAAGTTAAAGCACGATTACAGATCTGCAAACAAGATATTTTGGCAGACCATTCGCCGGCTCAGAGGAAAGGAGTTGAATATCATTCAAGGGGTTAAATCCAAGGACGGTACACTTCTTTCAAATGAAAGCGATGTCTTGCGCAGATGGAGAGAGCACTCTTCGGAGTTGCTCAACCCCCAACAGGGCACTGAAGATGGCATTCCCACTGCTGACGAGATAAGGGCGGAGAATAGTCCCACAGTAGAAGAAGTCACTAAAGCGATTAAATCGCTAAAAGTTGGCAAGTCTGCTGGAGTTGATGAAATCCGGCCAGATATGTTCAAGGCAATGGGTGAAGAGGGTGTTAAATGTCTAACACGTGTAATTAGGTTCCCTGGGATAGCAGGAAGGCACCTAGCGATTGGCAAACGGGAGTTATTGGCAAATGGGCACCATTTTCAAAAAAGGGAACAGGAGAGATTGCGCCAAATATAGGGGCATATCTCTCTTGAGTCTTCCGGGAAAAATATTCGCGAATGTGTTGGGAACGCGTTCCAGAGCTGTAATCGAGCCTTTGTTACGGGAAGAATAGGGCGGCTTTCGGTCTAGCAGAGGTGTAAGTGTGTTTTGTAGATCTGGAAAAGGCGTATGACCAAGTCCCTCGGGATAGTCCCTCGGGATAGTCCCTGAGTGGGCCTCTTCTGAGAGCCATCCAGTCTTTGAATGGAAACTGCAGAAGCTGTGTACGGATAAATGGTGTCAAATCCCGTTTTTTTTTAATGTGCGCGTTGCACTTCGCCAGGGCTGTGTTCTGTCGCCGCTCCTTTTCATAGCATATATGGACTGGATTATGAAGCGCAGTCTTGGCGAGCAATTTTTCGAATTGGCTGGCATCAGGATGAGCCATCTGCTTTTCACAGATGATTTGGCCATCCTTGCATCATCTAAAGAGGAACTTCAACGAGCACTGGATAGGTTTGAAGTCGTCTGTGGTGCAGCTGGGATGAAAGTAAATGTGAACAAATCGGAAGTGATAGTTGTTTCCCGAACTCCTGTGCAGTATACCCTGCACATTAATGGAGTTCCATTAAAACAGGTGGAGAAGTTTAAGTATCTCGGGGTCTTTTTCACGAGAGATGGGAGGAGTGATACTGAGTTGTCCTGAAGAATAGGCCAAGCTGGCCGGCAATACGCCGGCCGGTCATCAGGAAAGCTGAGCTTGGAGTGAAAGCAAAGATCTCAGTTTTCAAATCAGTGATCGTTCCGACCCTCATCTATGGTCATGAAATTTGGGTAATGACCGAAAGAATTAGATCGCGGGTACAAGCTGCCGAAATGAGGTTCCTGAGGTGCGTTGCTGGTGTTACTCTAAGGGATAGAGTGAGAAACGTCAGTATTCGTGGGAATCTTAATGTTGAGCAGCTACTTCTCCGAGTGGAGCGATCGATTCTTCGATGGTTTGGACACGTTGTTCGCATGCCCCCTGACAGACTTCCTAGACAGGTCATGCTAGCCGAGATGCGAGCGCGTTGCCCCCCCAGGCCATAAACAGGTGGTGGGATTAGGTAAAGAACCTCTCTGAGTCCCGCCTGGGGATTGCGCCGGAGTCTCTTGAGTTGGTGGCGGAGGATCGAGAACGATGGAAGGACCATTTAGCCACCCTCGCTCCGCGACCCTTTTAAAGTATAAGCGGCATTCGAAAATGATGATGATGATGATGATACTGAAATTGAAGAGACAGCAAAACACCACTATTGGAACTATTTATATTTTGTCAACTAATGGCGTATTCTTTTCAACACCGAATCGTGAAACTGGTGTGGAATACAGAAAAAAATTGTTCATTTCATGTACACCTGAACGGAATCGTGCTCATGTAAATGTTCTTTTGAACGCCGAATTAATTCGGTGTCGACACCGAACTCGAAATTTCACCACCGTAGTATTTGACGGTGGAGGCTGGGTGTAGCTTTGGTTGTGTGTGTAAAGTGACGTTTCGACTAATTTTCCATTCGCGATTTTTTACCACGCGACTGATATTGTATGAAATCAATAAAAAATAACTTTATATCTCAAACTCAAAGCTATCAAAATTAATTTTTAGTAAAAGGTACAAAAAATCGACGGGAACAAAATCACTCTGCGAAATGAAAAAAAAGTAAACAAAATGAAGGGTGCCTTTTTTTTCATCCCTTAGAAGGAATGGAAAATGTGAAATATTCCGAACGTTCTAGCTAATTCGTACTACCTCGGGATGTAATATGAATAGAATGCATTCCGGATATTCTGAACGAATTAAGAAACGGAAAACGGAATGATTGCAATATTTCGAATAAATAAAATACCGCAGATACTTCGGCCGGAATAGTTGAACGAATAAAGAAACGCACCCGAAGTCAAAACAATTTGACACTTAGCGTGATGACTGAACCGGTGCAGTATTTGCCGTTCTGTATACAATGAAACCGAGTGTACACCACGCTATAATTGTCGCGAACATCGCGTAGTATTTGACAGCACGATGTGGCAGTTCGGTGTTCAAAAGAATACGCCATAAGTTTCATACAAATAACAAACCTGTAATTAGATTCAAGTTGTCTTAAGGAAAACCAAATGAGTCGGAAGCAGTGTTAACCTTTTGTCGAAATACAACGCAAATCCCTATCAATTTCTACCGCTAGCGGTGCTCAAGCTTTTAATAGCCTTAAGTTAACGATTTCGAAATCATATAAGACTTGCGTGTTTCTCACTAGCTGTCGAAAATTTCCTCGTCCAATATCTCAATTGATTGGGAATAGCTTAACCTAAAAGTAAACGAAACCCACCGAAATCGAGTAGAGTCTAAAGTGGTATACCTTAACAATTGCGTGTAAGGAGGTTTATGAAAACCGATACCGAAATAGCACTTTTTGGTCTATTATGAGTGGCCTTTTAATATTATTGAGTTAGAACACTGTTTATTGCGATGCAGTTTGAATGTTTTGAATTGCATCAGGCAATTTTTTTTTTCAATTTGGCTTAGAAGTAAGTTTTTTTTTTTTCAAAGCGAAATTGAGCCGATAATGTAGTCGGACAAATAGGAAATGCAAAATGTTAATACTAAATTAAGATCGGCTTAGAAACAAATAAATTAAATTAGTAAAATCAAAAGCTCGGTGAAACTAATGAAGTCCATCATGAAAAGTATAACAAAATATTAATAGCAGATTTGCTTAAAGCTTAATTTTACACAAAAGACACCAACGATTCGTGTACCCTAGCTATCCGCTTTATAACTCTATAGCCTCCGCAATTCGTGTTGCTTGTAATGCCCAGCACGTCGTCAGCGATATAGAGTATGCTTATTGTCTACTCCTGGTTGTATGGTTAGGTTACTTATAAACACCAAGGGGGAATAATGTTTAACCCTCTCTAGTTCAAATTTCACTGGAATTACAACACGATTCAGGATGTTGATTTATAATTCATGACGTTGCTTATTGAGAAGGACATTGTTCCGATGTGACTGAGAATGCAGGCTAGCTGTATAGTTACTGCCTGTGGATGAGGGCACTGTAATGAGGTTGGCGAGGGTGCTAACACTACAAAGCAACAAATTTCAGGGCAACTTCGAATTGATTAGTCTGGATTTGCGTTCCGATAGCATGTCTATGTCGGTTGTTTCGTTTTTTCGCCTACACCCGCACCGACGAGGCATTACATTGTGCAACTTCTATAATTAGCTATCGTAAATCCAATCAGAGGCTGTTTTTTTCTGTCTCGAATTCGCAGAAAAGCTTTTGCGTATAAATTCTTTTAAAGTTGCTGCCAATCGATTTTTCCCCCGTATTTGTCTATTTAAAACATATTTAAATTTTAATAAAATGTATTAAGCTACCTATTCATATAGGTCACTGATATCACATTAAATGAAGCCAGTCAGTGTCTGATACTTGTGCGTACCTTAACTGAAGCAACAGCAAATTTAATTATGGCTACCCCCCGGCTGTTGTGATGCCTTGTACCATTGTGCATGTGTCCTCTTGTAAGGGATGCTGGTGGGCCATGAATGTTCGCATGTGTATAATTTCCCAGATATTAAAAGGGAAATGTAATTAGGCAACGAGCTTAAATGTTTTCAATGGTTGAATTTTTTAATCATAACATGTCGTTAGTTTAACAAAATTACATAAACGTAATGAAATGAAAACTAAGCAAGAAAATAGTGTTCGTGTTGCACTCTTAGACTTCAAATGTACTGACACTGCCTAGTTTAGGAGTAACGTTTGTAAGCAAGTGCTAAACCCACCTTGAAAATACGACAAAGAACTTTGAAACTATGCCTAAGTACAAAGCAGTTCATTTTAGGGACTTATCAAATGAAGGTTCCTACTAGAAACTAGAGCAGTCGCTTATATGCATAAGGAATAACAATTTAGACCAAGTTCCGATTTCTATTTTTTTTACTGACGAAGGCAATCATAAAACTTGATCGCAAAACCCTTGCCCAATGGGATTAACTGCATGAAGCAAGAACAACCTTTAAAGGACACTTAGTCGTTGTTCTGCAAATAGAAAACGGAAAGTCTTTTAGTGAATAAGAATCTTACACTACTAAGAGCCAGAGTAGCTTTGATGAGTTTTAATTATACAGAAAGAATTACTATAAGTAAAACTATAGGGTCATAATCAGAATGTGCACAAAGAGCGCCTCTTAATAGTGAAAATGACTAGAGAAGGGAACTTAGTGTATCTGTCCCACCCTATAAGTTTCAAGAATTGAGTCTTTCGACAAATTGAATACCCTCATCTAGCAGGATTTAACTTGGAAAATAAAGGGCTTTGTGTAGGGGTCAAACTGGTTTAAGTTCTGTAGTTAAAAAGTGGCATCCCATCGATCTTCTCTTAAAGCACTCTCTAAGATTGTTGACACGGGATCAAGTAAATTAACCAAATCTTCCCCCATAATTGAATTTTTAATTACCGCTTGCAGCAGAACAGAATTATTGACGGTTTATTAAGAATCTATCTCTTTTGAAGTGGCTGGCCAAGTTAATGCAAATACCACCCCTTTCTGATGACTTTCTTCATCTAGCTGTATTCATACTTAAGTTTACCCAGATTATGGCCCTTAAGTACCCGAGCTGTGTGCGTGTACAATTATTTAATTATTTCCCTCTGGGTGTTATTCAAAATTTTCACTAAATCTAGGTCAACAATAGATACCATTCCACGCCCCCCGGCATGAATTATAGTGCGAAAGTGCGATGCGAATCAGGTAATTGCTGTGTAATTGTTTGGGTAATTTAGTTTATTATCCGGGGGGAGCAGTACGTGTGCCCTTCCCTCTGTGACTGTTATTTGATAAACGTTTTGAGTTCAAGTTATTAATTAGAACACGAAATTTATATGCTAAAGACAGTAGTTGATAGTGCTAGTGTGTAATGGAGAACAGTTAAATATTTAAGTGGCTCTCATAAAGTTATTATTATAGCTGCTATGGGTGTCAAATTGCGTGCTTAAATGCGGGGATACAGTTCAGGGGGTGATGTAACTGATTTCGTTCAGTTAACCTTTCTCTTTGACACATATCCATGTGAATCGACAAGTAAGTGGCAAAAGTATAGGGTGCATACTTTAATATAATAGCTTAAGCTTTTTTTATTTTAAAGTATGAGGAGAAAGGTTAACACCTTCCTGAAAAAATAATAAGTAATGTGCTTTTGGTTTTTATAGAGGTTGACCTATATAGGAACAAATTGTGTGTGGACTTTTATGGATCAAGGAAAAAAAGTCCATGTAAGGACTGACTTTCATTCTTTTTTTAAATAAAACAATCCTATGACATGCATAAATAAAACAATCATATAATTTTTTCGACCAAGCATGTACTTTTTTATTGGATAATGCTAGACTTTATTTTTAACCATATATTTTGGAATTATAATGGTATTTTCTACATTAAATGGATCGGTTGCGTGCTTAAATCGCCCGCCTACGAGTTGTTTAAAAACGCACCATACAGTTTAATTAGCGGTCCGTCCAAAAATGGGAAAAGGTCCTCTTATGGTATCGCTACGTTGTCCGTCCGTCCGCCCAATCGCTTTATAACTTCTGAACGGTAAGCCGTAGAAAGACAAAATTTGGTGTGCGTATAAACTGCGGAAACGGCCAGAGAATCCAAAGAGGGCAATTTCTAAGCACAAATAACGGTTTAATTACAGTTTGAAATTTCATGTGAAAATGGACTTAATGTTTTTTAGCGTTTTTTCAAGACGTTTAGTAGGCAAGCACTAGAAAAACGAAACTTAGGTTTAAGAAATACTAAGCTTTAATTAAAAAATAAAACTTTTCGCAAATATCAAAATGTTTTGAGAAATGAAGAGTCGAAAATGCATGATGTTTTTTTTCAAAGTGTTAGAGGCCATAACTTTTGAACGGCTTATCGCACAAAATTAATATTGAACACACGTATAAAGCAACTCAAAAATAACCAAGTGCATTTTCGAACAAAAAGATCGCAAAAATGCATGAAAAAACGTGTGTCCCCCCCACCCTTATCTCCGGTGCTGTTTGGTAATAATATTGAATAATAATTCAAAATTTTAAGGAAAATTATAGCGGATTTTGAAATTTCAAAATCTTCTGAGATTTAACTAAAAAACATAAAAGCATTTTCAAAAACAAATTTTTTTAGTCTACTAGTAGCTTAACGGTATAAGCGATCTTTTTCAAATTCGATTAAAGTAAAAAGCTTAAACAAAGAAGGAAGGCTGCGTTAAAAAAATTTTAAAATGCCGTTTTTAACCTAAGTTTTTGGAAGCCTATTTAAAAACGAAATAAAAATGGGAGCTTGTTTTACCGTTTGCGCATAAAGCGGTGGCCATAGAATTAAAAAAAAAAACATCCAAGGCTAGTGCTGCTGGTTGTGCTATTGGAAAAAAGTCTAACATGAACTGGAAAAAACTTCAAAACATTTGTTTTATGGATTTGAAATTTCAAAAATTATAAAAAAGGTCAAAAGAACGCATGTGTCCTCCTCTATCTCCCAAACGGTATATAGTATAATTTTTAAATTAACGCCGGGCATAGTCCATCTTCTTAAATTTTATACAAAACTAAAGCAGACTTCGAATATTTAAAAACTTCGAAGATTTAACTGAAAAACGCGAAAACATTTTCGAAAACATTTTTAAAGATTTCTAGTTCCTTAAAGGTTATGACCACCTTGTTTAAATTTGGCTGAAGTATGTAATGCTTAAAAGGCAAGCGAACTGCCTCAAAAAACGTTTCAAAATTTCCGTTTTCGACCCTAAGTTTTTAAGCCCATTCAAACAAGCGAAATAAAAAAGAGCATATTTTTACCGTTTTCTTAGAAATCCATGTCCACAGAAATTGAGAAAAATGGCAAATGATAACACAGCTAGTTGTAAAATTGATTAAAAATAATCGAAATTGCTGTTTTATGGGTTTTAAATTATAAAAATCCTTCAAAAGGTCAAGAAAGAGTATGTCCTTCCCTCTATTTTCGAAACGGTAAAGCTTTTTGTCAGCCTATTTTTAGAGTAGCGAAACCCAATATAAAATCACCCAATATAAGAACATTAGGAAACAGTACAGAACCCAACAGGAACACTACGAAAGATGTATATGAAAGAAGTATATTAGAGACTGTTAAATATATCCAGAATAAATCGAATGTTAAACAAACTGCGCAATATAGATGACTATAACCTTCAATAAAAGCCGACGGACCACTCTGCGTATGTCTTCATACTTGACGGTCTTTTTTTTTGGGCTGGCGGTGCGAAGAAAACTAATGGGATACCTGCTATTGGAAAAGAAAAACAACCGACAATAAGAGCAATAATAAGATAAGCCACACAACTGTAAACCGGACACTGAATCATAGCGTGGAACCTGTAAGTTCTAGCTTCGAAAGCCCACTGCCAGTCCTCTCTTTTCTCACCACATAATATCTGGTGATGATCCCTTACCAATTTTACTGAAATTTAGCCGAGATTCTGTGCTGTGTCCCAAATTAACTAACAAACACTCTTTTTAAAAGGAAAACGTACAAAATAATAAAATAAAAGAAGAAATGATTTTATAGGGAAAAGGTATTCGGTAATATTGCGTATTTAAACTTTGACTTCTTTTCTAGTTGCTGAAGGATCTTCCTCCCTCCATCCTACTTTTAACTAAAGGCTCTGAAAAAAACTGATCCATATCCGCACAGTACAAATTTAGACAGAAGTCTGCAACTCGAACTCGCTAGTAATACCAATTTCAAATTTAGTTTCTAACAATTTCACTTTGCTGCCTACCTGAATTTGGATCAATTTCCAATAATTTAAAATAGTTCTACTTCATTTCCTAACCTACGTTAAATCACGGGTTGTCAGTCTCATTTCATTACGACTGAAAAACTTTTTACCTAAGATGATTGGGAATGGATGGTTGGGAATTATAAAAATCTAATAATATTGCAATAACAATACGAGGTAGATATTAGATGTTAACGTCCTTTCTTATATAATAAGACACTTGAAGGAGTATAAGCTTTCAACTCAACCACTACGCACATTTCCGATGCTCTTCTAGGGATCACACCTGTGTCTCTTGAGTTGATGACGGAGGATCGGGAACGATGGAAGGACCATTTAGTCGCCCTCGCTCCACGACCCTTCTAAGGATAAGCGGTCACCGAAAATGATTTGACTTGATTTTAAAAGTATTCGCTCTTGGTATTAGTCTTAACACTTGTCTCCTAGACACCGTTTGGAAAAAGTATCAAGCACTGTTCAACAAAAATAGCCACCTGTGCGGGTTATGTGGGTTTTATCAAACAGAGTGACAATATAAGAAGCTTAATATATGCCTTTGTTAGTGAAAGAAAATTTTAATTACATAATTCAAACGTCAGAAAGTAACGATTGTCTGCTCGTGGTCTTAGGGCTATAAAGTACTTGAAAAAAAAGGAAAATTTCCCAATTTTTCTGAAAAAAAAGAGCCAAGTGTGTAATCAGGTTCTGTTTTATCAACCTGATACAATTTTTATTTTAAATTTTTAAAATTTTGTTTTAATTGTTTTTTAATAATGTATTTGCAATAAAAACCTGCTTCTATGTTAGATTAAGTGAAAATTACTAGTGTTATCAATAAAACTAATTTAACTTCTTTTTGTAGAGAAAAGAGAGAACGAAGAGAAAAAACCGAAAAAGGTAATTTTTAACCGTTCTTTGGATGTCAAAATTTGTACGGACAACAGACACTTCACGGTGCCGTGAGATAACGCCGAATTTTAAAATTCGGTGTTATTTCGCCGTGGCAAAGTGAAATAACGAATTTTGGAATTCGGCGTTATTTCACTTTGGCAAGGGGAATTAACACCGAGAAGGCCTTATTTCGCTTTGAATTTGTAAATTGTTTCACATGATATTTTTTAGATTAGCACCCAAGAAAATTTGCCACCCGAATGTATTCATAGTTCTGTCACCGCCAACGCATTTATAGTTCTGTTTTTAATTTATTTATTTAATAAAGTTTTAGTTTTTATAAGTAAAGTATTAAGTGTTATTATTTTAAATTTCGCGCGAGTTTTTGAACTATTATTTTTTCTTTCAATCACTTATAGAAAGTAGCTTATAAATAATTTCTAAGTAAACGAGAAAGTAGAACTTCAAAAATTCGCGTGAATTTCTGAGCTATGTATTACTTTCTCGTGAACGAGAAATTAATTCGCGTGAATTTCTGAACTCGTTCTGAATTTCTTTCTCGTCCACTTAGAAATTAATTATAAACCACTAACCTATAAGTAAATGTAAAAGAAATAGTAAATTTAATTTACCTTATAAATACGTAAAAATAATAGTTCAAGAATTCGCGCGAATAATTGAAGTAAAAGTTTATAAATACTTGAACGAAAAAATTATCACAGAATTCGTATGATTTTTCTTACCTTATTAATTCTTACCTTATTAACCGAATTCCAAAATTCAGCGTTATTTCACTCGCACGAAACTCACACTTATTTTACCGCACGACTTTTCATACTTTATTTGGAGAACTGAATTGTACATGTAGGTAGACACACGAAAATTAAGCTTAGGTGGATATTTTCCAAAGTGAAATCCTAAAGTTCCTAAGCTAGCTGTTTGCAGTTTGTGTAAAATTCTGTTGATTTAAATTATCGCTCGATACATTGAAGTCGAGTCAAGGCGTATTGAAAATCGAATCATGTTACAAAAATTCAAATGGTTTTTGAGTTCCTTAAATTCTGAAGAGACCAAACGATACTGGTGCATTCTGAGATATTGCCCAAAAATATCAACACTTTTGCTTATATTTTTAGTTTTTTTGCTTATAACTTCCCGTATTCCGGAAACTGCATCCTCAGGAAATATCACTTGCATGGGTAGAAAGAACGTAAAATTTCCCACAAAATTCTTATATAAAGTTTTTTTTTGGGCATACAGTTAGCCAACATTTTACGTGTGTATTTTTTGTAACGTGGAAATACGGTACTTTCTTCAGTATAATTTTTTAAAAGCTTGAAGTCTTTTGTCTATACATAAGAAATATTGGATTTTTTTTTAATTTTTGTTACCCTAAAAACGGGAAATGTCAAAATGTCTGTCTCTTATACTAAGATATTTCTTTTTCAAAACTCCACGTGTGGGCTAAGAGCTCATGAAGGTTTTGGTTGCATCAAATTTAGTTAATAATAACTGGTCTAGAATTTATGATGTATTTGCTGGCAGCATAATTTTAGTCAGGCAACTAAATGTTTTTGAAGCACATCTCGGACCCATTGCTTATTTACCCATTGGCTTTTAAATCCGCTACAGTTTTTTTTTTCAAATGTAGACTCTTCAAATAGACTCTTCCCATTATTTATTTTAAATTTTTACCTATATACCATTTCAGATATATGTATGAAGACACGTATACAGACCTTTTTCAAAAATTTTAAAACTTTTAATCCATAAAACAACAAATTGGACAACTATTTTTTTTTCAATTGCGGTTTGACTTTTTTAAATATTTCCACCACCTTCGTTAACATTGGCTAATTGGCTTCATTTCTTTAATTCTGCGAACATAGATTTCTGAGAAAACGGTAAACTCTTGTTTATTTAATTTCGTTGGCTTTAATCGGCTTCAAAATTTTAGGTGGGAAACGGCAATTTTTAAAATTTTGAACGCAGTAAGCTTGCTATGTAAATGTATCATATTTTAACCAAAGTTAAACAGGATCGTTGTTCCCGTTAAGGGACTAGAAAATTTTAAATAAAAGTTTTCAAAAATGGAGTTAGGTTTTTGAATATTCAAAGCATGCTATAAATTTAGTTTTCTATAAAACTTCAGCAGATGGACTGTGTTCCCTCAATTAATTTCAAAATTCAACTTTATGCCGTATGGGATATAGAGGGGGAGGCATACGTTTTGATAAGCTTTTAACGCTTTTTAAATTTCTAATCGATAAAACAACTCATGCGACCTTTTTTTTTTCTTAAGTTCTACGGGCAGCGATTTTCACGGGAAAGGTAAAATGACCTTTTCTTAAATAGCCTTAGAAGAACTTAGGTGAGAAACGACTATTTAAAAATTTCTTAAAGCAACTAGCCATCCTTTGGTACGCTGTGTACTTGGACCAAATCTGAACAAAATGATACAGTTAAGATACTACAAGAGTTAAAAAAAATGTTTTTGAAAATGCTTTCATGTTTTCGAGTTGAATATCAGAAGTTTTGGAATCTTCAAAATTCGCTTTAAATTTTCTTTAAGTATTGGATAATTTCTGACACGTGTGATCTTTTTAATATGATTCTCCAAATAGCACCGGAGTACTAGAACTCTCCCAGAAAAGTATGATTTCTTAAGCAAATGGTTTACTTTGAGTTATGCTTGAACGAGTGTTCAATATCGGCTTTGTGCACAAAGTTTATTTTTTATGAAACGTCATAATATTGTTTCTTTTTAATAACATTCAATTAATTTTTGTTGAATTACCCTACTTGTAGTTCTTTATTTTAGAAAACTTTATATCCGAGCAACAGAACCCTATTCTACTTGTGGAAAGGTGTGTTTTTGCTTGTTTTTTTTTTGGATTGCGCCAGAGGGATGAGAGATCTTCCAAGCCATAGTATTATGTGATATAAGAACGTACTAAGAACATTTCCCTCCGTACAGACTTCAACTTTTTAACCAGCTGAACTGCTGGGTTGCTTGCTTCTGCTGCCTATAATACTTCCTCGAATCTCCTAAGTCGCCTAAAGACTTGAAGCTATACATATTTCTTATCAACTCTCGTCTAACTCCAGCTTGCGGAGCTCACTGTTGTTCACCATGCCCGAAAGCGTGGACAATGAAACTCTGCATGTTCGGAGTATTCGTCATCTTCTGGACACTCCGGGTGAAAAGCAGAGTTGTAGTGTCCAAACGAATCTTAGATACCTGCGGTACACTCGATAGCCGGACAGAAAGGAGCATTTACATATAAAGTTGTGTCATTGTCACTAATTTCCCATCCTACCTATTATTAGCTGCTGCCTGCTACTCGCATTTTAATATATTTTCCCATTTAATTATCCTATTTTACATCATAGAAAATAGATTCCAAAAAAGCAGTCTTTAAGCTATTATCACCATCATCAAAACATCCCACCAATTTCGCCGTGCTCCATTTTCAAGCCTCAATCTTCCTGTCGGAAAGTATCCTTCTCGATTTCGTTAATTTTCTAGTTTTCACTTTAGCAACTCCTGTTGCGGATGTGAGTCGAGTCTACGTAAATTCATTTCACCTTAGGGAAAACTTTCGACGCTGTCATTGCAATTAATTTGCTTCGTTAAAAGGATATGAAGCCATCCTAGTTGATAGTGTGCTGGCCGTGTGAATGAGTTAAAGAGTGTGTGAGTGTGTGTGTAGTTTGTTAAGTCGATTCCTAACCGCTTATCAGAAAATGAAGTTTCCCCATACAATGGATTATCTTACGGTTGACACTAATAACTTTTTGGCGAGTTACATACGTGGTGCTGTGTGCAATCGATATATGCAGCAGCGGCGCATACGGTAATACACTCACATTAATTACACCTGAAACTTGGCAGCTATTCAATTAGCGTTGTGCCATTTATCATATTTGCATGCAGCGCTATCTGATGACGTTGGTTTAGAGGTTGCTTTTATGATGCTTTAGTTGGAGGGCTGGGACAACTCATGTGCATGATAGGGTATGGGGTGTGATCAGACTCCGTGATAGTAAATGCCTTTTGTTTTTTGGTTGCTCTGGAAATTCTTTGAAGAATATGACGCCAGACACTGCAATTAGGCTACGGAAGTAAGGCGAAAAACTTTATTTTTTTAAAACAAATCTTTCTTTTAAAAGTAAGAAAACGTCAAGTTTTAATTTTCACAGGTTAAAGAGACTTTTTGATGAGCCGTCTTGAAAGCGTGATAACGCTTGTATTGAGAAAGTATTTGTCTTCTTCTAGTACAATCCTTACGAACTGCGGCAGCTGATTTTTTTTAAGGTTAATTAAGGAAACATGTTGATTGACATAAAAGTAATTAATTAATTTGCTTAAAGCCGACAATTCTCGGGTGTGTATACTGTATATTGACTTAGGGTAACCACAAATGGTTAACATGAAATTTTGCATAATTGGGTCTTTTAAAGTCGCTTCGAGAGAAAAATACCGAGCGCGCCAAATCAAATCAATTTGAACAACATTTTTAGCAGATTTTAGTATTGAATTAAGAAAGCGAATCGATTTACCAAAAAAGTTCAAGCCATACGATGGGCAACATTTGAAAGAAGACTCTATCACCATGTATTTTTACATCAATAAGGAGAGCCCCGTGGGCGATTATCTAAGGTCTTTATTTATAATTTTATTTTGATTTCGAAGAAATAGTTTTATCTTTATAAAAAAATCTGATTCTGATATCAGGACAGGAAACGGGCTCCATACATCTCCATCTACTTCCCACACTTCTGCTAAAATGGTTGGGTTTTCTAAGTTGAGTCTGATATTCTTTTTTACTTAAGTCTGGATTTCGCTCGGGCCGATTCGAAATAACTGATCAATAATTTTCTGCTTCAGCATCACACCCCCTTGCATGTGTTTGGAATTATTATGGTATTATGGTGGTAGTGATATTATTGGTAATTATGGTGGTAGTGATCCATTATTCGGTAAATTTTGAAAGTTGTACCTACACTGTCCCTTGAAAATGCTAACCAAACCCTTACATGACCATCGTCATATTTAATAATTTATATTTACCGCAGCTATGCGGTTTTTCACACTGGTCGAAAAACTTCACCAGGTTTGAGAAACTTACATTTTTTAAAGTTACTGTTTTTTTGTTGCCGAATTTGGCATAAGCTGTGATCGTTGTCTGACCAACACTGTAAATTACCGTTTTTAAAAACTTTAGAAGAAATCCGCGGGTCTTCCATTTTAGACAGATTTTAATGCTCCAGCAGGTATAGATTAGATTAGATTATTTTTTAAATCAGAATAGATAATAGATAAAAAATAAAAAATGAAATTAGACATTGGCGATACCGTCTGCGCCACCTGGTATATAAAAGACCACTGGATGCAGTCACGCAAAATAAAATCAAATGGGAGAGCATAGGAGCGATCGCATCGCACCCAACGCACCACGCGGAACAAGCTTATGATTGGGTCAGGAAAAAACTGTTTCCTCTAAGGTTTCTGCTTTTAACGCTTTTCTTTATGGTTCTTATAAAATAAGGCTAACGCTTTTTATTTGAAGCTCACGCTCATTATACCCGATACAAGAAATTTGCACCTAAAACTATACGCTAAAGTAAAACAAGTGGGGAAATGAAAACGCTACATCCACACCCACAAATGTGGGTTGAGACATATCAGAACCTTTACTAGTCATTTGGAAAACTCTAATAACTAGAACATTTGTTACATACATACATTTTCTTAAGTGTCATATTTTTTTACATATCCTTATTTTAAGTTGCAACGAATCAAAAAGTGGGCGGGTCAAAATTTTTTCTTGATCCTAGCGTGACTGCCAAATTTCAGCTTAGTCAAAAAAATCAATAATTTTTCCAAACCTAAAATATACTCTTTTTTACGCTAGTTGACAGAAATCAACATCAATTTTTGAAGTTTGTGTCAACTACATTGAAGGTTGAAGACGAACAGTATATTTTCCAAGCTTGAATGGGTGGAAAAGGTAGCGAAAAATGAATTTTTGTGCATTTGTATTTTTCTAGCATTTTTAAAACAGAAAAAATAACGACCTTCATAATGTCAAAGGAACACCTCCGTCAAGTTTTCACATATATTGGGCTGCTTGAACAATTGCCTTTTACTATGGTCTGCCTTTTATTAGCTTAAAATTTTATGAAACTGTAATTTATTTTGCCAAATTTAAATTTGAAGGTACAACTCGAAAAAAAAACGTTTAAAAAAATGTAAACTATAATTAAACTGTTACATGCGATTAGATTAAAAGTCCCTTGTGTGCGTTCTGATTTTTTTTTGAAACCACGCTGTGTTTGGGCATGGCTAAATTTCTGTCCTCCCACTTTTATAGACGTCATATCATTATGTAATCATTATTTGCTTTGACCCCTAGGCGCGGATTTCAGAGAGGTTCTAAACCCTATCCCAGCACCTGTTTCTGGGCCTGGGATAGGGCGTGCTAAAAAAATGTTTTTTTTTCTCTTCGGCGTACCGATTTTTATACCCTACCCAGGGAAAACTTAGTTTGATGTAACGCAGTTAAATAATCACCGTAGACCCCTTAGACCTTTAAGAGATATGAATCGGACCAACAGGAGAATCGATTAAGCCATGTCCGTCCGCCCGTCCGTTTGTAAACAACTTTTAGGCCTTAAATTTCAAGCTAGACAGCTGTAAGTTGGTGACTGAGCTGGAAGTCCAGTCTTTCAGATCAAGTTTAAAAAATAGTTGAATCCGCCCACTACAAGCTGTTAGTGCAACCATCTCTAATTTTTAAAAATACTTTTTTAAAATTTTAGCTTAATTATAATGGTGATAGCGCATTAATTTTTGGAGTGTGAAATGCCTTGCAATTATCTTTGAGGTAGAAGAAAAAATTTTGCCTTTACATTGACTACGCTCACTTTTGAGGGATTTCTAATAATGTTTTTCAGTAAATAAGAAATTTGACAAGAATTTTTTTTAGTTCAAAAGGCGGAGTTTTAGTCCGAAACGTATGCAACCACCTAGAATAACGCATTCAACAATTATGTTTTTATCCCCCCCCACTTTTTGGAGGATTGGCAGTTTCTGTTATAGTAGGGTAGGGTATTATGCAATCTTTCATTTTCCACTTGTTTTGCATTCTTTAGAATGAGGGGACATTACTGCCATCGAAGAAATGCGGTGGGACGGGCCGGGCAAAAGAAGGATGAAAAACTGCGACTTCTTCTATGGCGACTGCTATCGGCATCAAAGCCAGCGCCTATTTGGATGTGGTTTCATTGTTGGAGGCAAAAAGTCTTGAGCTTCAACCCTGTGATCGAGCGCCTCGCGACGATCCGCATCAAGGCTAAATTCGCCAACATTAGCCTCATATGCGCGCATGTCCCCACAGAGGAGAAAGATGACACCAAATATATGTTCTACAAGCTCCTGGACAAAACTTATGATTGTCCTCTAAGCGATTTAAATGCCAAGCTAGGACGGGAGGGCATCTTCGGTCCTTCAGTCGGAAAGCATAGCCTGCACGACACGACCTCCGATAACGGATTCAGGCTGATAGACTTTGCTGCGGGGCGACACTTTGTGGTAGCTAGTACACAGTTTCCGCATTTTAATATCCACATTGCGAACGACGCAAGGCACTCCTCCAGTAATGTGGTTGTCCGAACTTTCCGAGGGGTCAACATTGATTCGGATCACTACCTTGTTGTAGCCAAGGTACGGCTGCTGATAGCCCGACCAGCGCCAAGTAATGGAAATACTGTGAGGAAGTTTGACGTCGGCCGACTACAATCGCAAGAGATCGCCAGGTCCTTCTCCAACCGAGTCTCTCAAAACCTTCTACGAAGTGCTATGCAGCCAGCATCAAGTATTGATAGCCAGTGGCAACAATGCCGTCAGAGACGCCGCCTCTGAAGTGAATGAATGCCGGCAAGCACATGCAGCTAAACAGGAAGCATACAAAGCGGCTCTGCATAGAAGGACTAGAGCTGCTCGCGAGCTCTGCGAGCGGAGGAGGAGAGAGGAACACCGGCTTCTCCGAAGGAAAAAAAGAGAGCACGAGAAGCGCGCGGTTAAAGAGATAGAGAGATGTTACAACAGGAATGAGGTAAGAAAGAGGATCAAAAGGCCTTGCCAAGGGTATAAAGTTCAAACTGAATCCTGTAAGCACCATCAGGGGAACATCGTTGTAGAATCGCAGTCGGTGCTGAGTATTTGGAAAGACCACTTCTGCAGACTGTATAACGGCGAAGACGAACTAAATGCCGCTGTCAGGCAGAACGAACCATTCAACCCGGGCGAAGATGCTACCGACGAAGCATACGAACGATACCGCCCACCCGACCTGGAGGAGGTAAAAGTAGCTGAGTCTAAGCTCAAGTGCAACAAAGCAGCCGGGGCAGATTCCCTAGCTGCCAAACTTTTTAAATCCACTGGCGATGAGCAGGTTAGGAGCATGCACCAGCTCATCTGTAAGATAAGGTCGGAAGAAAGAATGCCCGACGAATGGAACATCGGCATTGTTGATCCTGAAGAAAGGAGACCCTCTGAGTTGTGCCAACTACAGAGACATCAGTCTTCTTAACATCGCATACAAGATCTTTTCTGCTGTACTGGGTGAACGCCTGAAGCCGTTTGTCAACAATCTGATAGGCGCATATCAGTGTGGCTTTAGGTCAGGAAAGTCCACCATCGATCAAATATTCACACTGCGGCAGATCTTGGAGAAAACCCAGGAATTCCAAAATGATACACACCACCTCTTCATCGATTTCAAGGCCGCATATGACAGCAGCTATAGAGACGAGCTATACAGCGCAATGTCTAGTTTTGGCACCCCTGCCAAACTCGTCAGTCTGTACAGGATGACGATGGAAAATTCACGCTGTTCCGTCAAGTTCGGCAACGACCTCACCGACCCCTTTGATGTCAAAAAAGGATTTAGACAACGCGACGCGCTGTCATGCGACTTCCTTAACATCATACTTGAGAGAATTGTGCAGAACTCTTGCGTCAATACCAGAGGTAAAATCTTTCAAAAGGCCGTTCAACTACTCGCATACCCAGACGACATTGACATAATCGGTAGAATAAAGCGTGATGTCAGTGAAGCTTTCGTGAGTATTGGGACGGAAGCGGCGAATATGGGTTTAGCAGTCAACGAGAGCAAAACCAAGTATATGCTGTCATCAAGAAAAGACACCCAACAGCGACGCCTTGGACAAAACATCACCATCAACAGCTATAACTTTGAGGTAGTTAGAGACTTTGTCTACCTGGGTTCCGCTATCAATTCAGACAATGACACCAGCGCTGAAATCAAACGAAGGATAACTTTTGCCAATCGGTGTTTTTTGGGCTAAGAAGGCAATTGAGTAGCAAATCCCTCTCTCGAGCAACTAAAGTGTCCATGTATAAGACTCTCATCATCCCAGTCCTGCTTTACGGTGCAGAAGCATGGACCCTGTCAAAGACGGATGAAAACACTTTAGGCTGCTTCGAGAGGAAAATCCTTCGGACGATTTACGGTCCCGTCTGCATAGACGGAGAGTGGAGAAGAAGATATAACATCGAACTGTACGGGCAATAAAACGATACCGACCCAGCCAAAAGAGTCAAAACACAACGTCTACGATGGCTGGGTCAGCTATATGGACACCAACTCCCCGGACCGGAAAATCTTCGAATCCACACCGCAGGGACGGCGCGGTAGAGGAGCACCGAGACTCAGGTGGCGCACGCAAGTGGAAAGGGACCTCTGCCAACTGGCTGGCGAAGCTTGTAGACTGAAACCCAGGTCCACCCCGGACTGCCACCTTAAGTAAGTAAGAATGATGGTAGGGCTAAGCAATCCTTCATAGACGGGCAAGAGTTGTTTTCCACACCAGTGCGATTGAAGTTTTAAATTCAATCCGTGTTATTTTATTTAAAAAAAAAAATATTTGTGATACTCTGAAAAAAGTATATCTTTTCGTTTTTTCGTTATATGTTTTCATCATTAATGTATGCTCTTCAGGACACGAGCTATTAATGTTCAATCCTAATCATCTGTTCTTTTTAGCCACATGAAATATAAGCATTCGTCTGGGATTAACGTACTCCTGAAAAGAGTTGAAAGCATCCATGCATACCTTTAATAGAATACTAAATCCTAGATGAATAGCAACTGTAAGCAAAGTCCTCCGTTGGAAGTTTGAATGTTCGTGGCGTATTTTCGTGGTTGTCCAGTCAAAGGTCAAAATCA
The DNA here is from genome assembly GCA_947623515.1 of Neoascia interrupta. Lineage (NCBI taxonomy): Eukaryota > Metazoa > Arthropoda > Insecta > Diptera > Syrphidae > Neoascia > Neoascia interrupta. The sequence goes on along the minus strand of OX392462.1, from coordinate 56,406,940 downwards.
CTTAATGGCCGCTGATATTGATTTTGTGGTTTAATTAGACAAACAACTTTTGGGTAGGGTCTGTGCAGCTGTAGATGCATGTGTCATGTAGATTCATTGTTGCACCTATCTTTGGACACATAAACCTATGAAATGCGAACATCACCTGTTGTGACAAGTGGTCTTGATTTATGCTAGAAAGAGGTAGGAACGAAGAAACGTACCTATGTATTCTGGATATTTAGATAAAATGTTCTTAAATATACATTTTATTTATAAGGTTATTGCAGCAGTTGGAGTTTTATACAAAAACTTTTTTACACTGATGCCTACAAAAGAAATAAACTCGGTAACAGGCGGTTGATGCACGGGAATTAAAACAAACTCATAATATTAATTGAAAATAAAGACCAGGGACGGACCCAAAATCGTTCGGAAAATTGTTGTCCGCTTAGAAGCTCAAGCTTTTGCAAAGCAGAGAACCAACAACAAAGGATTGAGGCAATGACAATTTATCGATTTAATTTTCGACGATTTTTCAACCCAATGTTTCTTAAGCTATAGTTTCGACGACATCAACAGTCTAAATTAGCTTGAATAACATTCGGTCTTATGAAGGCAACAGTCTAATAAAAGCAATAGACGCGGACTATATTAGCGCGCTTAGGGCTCTGACAACGTCTCACCCATACTCGACAACGGAACTGTTGTTTTGCGCTGAGCGAAAATGTGTATAAGACTCATAAAGCGCGGCTTGCTTCAACCTTTAGTGAGTTTTGTAATAACTTTTTTCTGCAGTGTATTTGTACAGGTTAATTTTATAATTGGATATTTAGGCTTTTTAAAATACATTTTTATATTTGTATTTAAATATACATATTGAAGTCTGTGTACTTCATTGATTGATTGAAATTATCCATCAATCCCGAACTAGTGCCAGAAAACACCTTCACAAGATTCACAAAACTCTCATGAATATTCCACTGCAATAAAAGCTACTCGGATCATTTTCCTAATCATTGATTTAATCTATGCGCACCGATATTATCCTTGAATTAAAATGCAAACACTCATTTACTCTAACCCCCCGCATCAGATTGGCTGAAATTTTATTAGCCTACATTGACGCTGGCGTTTATCGTCCTGCGTCCAGTAAAGGAATTATTTGTGTATGCAGTGCAGCCAAACAGTTGGCAATAATGGCCAAGTGAGGTATAGGTTTGCACGACTAGCCCTTTTGGTGCCTATGACTGACACGCTCTATTTAGTTGAAGTCTGTTTGAAGAGAAATAGAGAACAATCTAAATGGGTTTTTATTGTGGTTATTGCGAAAAGTCACGATATTGTAATTTTGTACGCCAGACCGAATTAGTTCTACTTGAAATACATTGATACATACTTCGCAGACACCATAACTGAGGAAGACAGAACGGCCCAAGTAAAAGAAGTTCGTGTGTGCAAAAGTTGTGCAGATTATAATAGAGGCAAGGTTGAGGACATTATAAACAGGAAATATTACTGGAATGATTGTCATTGATCTCGTAATTTTTTCCGGAGAATTGAGCGCATTAAATTGTGCGAAATTTAGATATCCCAAATAATTTAATACATTTTGTTTAGAAGCTAAACTGATATCGAAAATCGATACACTTTTATTTTTGGTGTATGCGCAGGTTAAGCTGGATATCCTTAAAAATGTATATAGGTATCCTAACGAAATATGAAAAATCACTAAGCGGCAACTTCAAAAGTTGCAAATGGCGACAAAAAATTCCAAAAATTTTCTTAGGAGTTACAAGCCATAAATGGTCATAACAACTGACCTGTTTGGAATACTTTATAAATCTAAGAGTCTTTCAACCTCTCATCTTATATAGGTGTGATATAATTTTTTTTTCCAAATTACTTCTCTTAGTAAGTAATAGTGTAACATAATGAAGTCATTAGTGTAGACCCTAAAAACGTTTAAGAGATAGGACTCGATAGGACCGGCAGGCGAACCGTCCTTTCTGTCTGCATGTTTTAACTTTCTACGCTTCTGGAATCGAACAACAGAGTTGGAAATCGGAGTCTGGCTTGGTTCTTATTTCGTGTAGACAAAGTACAAAAATTTCGGAGATTCGTTTAAGGACACACCAACTATTGCCTTAATGTAAGATAACTTTAAATTTTCATATTATTTCAAAAGACCTTTCGGCCGAGTAAGAGAGGAGAGTGTTAAAAAACCCAAGTTATTGTGTGGCCATCGTGAGCAGAAACCTTTAGCTGAAGCACCCACACCATTGACCATAACCACTTTTGCCATGTTAGATATTTAAAACTTGATTTCTTTTAATCTAGACTTCTCGAAAAACAAATTCTACTGTTACTATTAAATAAATTGGCTAAATTTCGCTAAACGCCTACTTTTTGGGGGGCGTTTTTAAATAAGATTTTTTTACCATTTAATTCCAACTTTAACGATGCAGATGGTCCTCCTGAATTTTGACAAACTCATTATTAAAAGATTTTATTCTTAGCCATTGCTCATCTTTGGGGACGTATTCGGCAATTTTTGCGATTTTCTTCTTGAATATTATTAAAAAGGCTTGGCCAATACATATAAAAACAGGCATACAATGTATGAATTCAGGCCAAAAAAGGTGATTATTTGGTGTTACAAGTTAGGGTAGGGTATTTAGAAGTTCGTTAAAGCCTAACGCTTGTAATAACTTACATGTTTTTGCTAACCCTTGTGTAGGTCCCCGAGTACGTTCTTATCATAACTTGCCACCGCCATTATTTTGAGTTCTAACCTTCCTACAAGGAAATTTCCCATTAAGCCCATTTAGCGTGAAATGGGCTGTACAGGATTAACATCGAGCTGAAGGGTCATCATCATCATTATAATTTTTTTCAGTCGCGTATCCTTGAAAAGGGTCGCGAAGTTAGAGCGTCTAAATGGATTCTCTATCGTTTTTTCAGTCGCGTATCCTTGAAAAGGGTCACGGAGTTAGAGCGTCTAAATGGATTCTCTATCGTCACCGATCCTTCGTACATATGGCGCCGACAGACTTCATAGACAGGCGATGCTAGCCGTAATGCGAGCATATCAGGTAAAGCACATATTGAAACCGTATCTTGAGTTTGTGGCGGAGAATCAGGAACGAGCTGCAGGGTTGAAGAAAAAACTTTGTCGACATGTTCGATATGATCCTGAATATGACACCAAAGTATCCACGTATATTACGTGACAAGTAAGGTTTCTTGGAACGAAATTCGACGCAACAGATTTAAAAGAGCATGTTCTTGTCCACATAAATGAAAGAGTTTCGAAAATGTTCTTCACTTAGTGACTAAGTATTTTTTGTGTTTTTCTGTTTTACTACAAGCTTTCTTTCCAGATTGATTTGGGTCGCCAAGCAACACTCAGTCTTAATTGCTTCAGTTTTAAATACCTTCAAAGCTCATTTAATCGTTTCAGTTTCAAATAACTTTAAAACTCAGTTTTATTTGTACCAAAGTCTATTTGCGCAGACTTTTGAATGGAGCTCTAAAATTGGCGGTAGAGGCAACAGAATAAGTCAGCGATTGGTCCAAAGTAAAAGAACTTTTGATAAAAGAATTCGAAAAGAAAATTTCAAACATTGAGGTTCACAAAAGGCTGGAGGCTAGAAAAAAAGTTCTTTCGAAACCCTGTTAGAATATCTTTTCGTGATGACACAGATCCGCGGTAAGGCAGATGTAAATAAGTTTTCCCTAATAGAATACATCGACAATGGAATACCGCACACGACAATTAATAAAACAGTACTCTACGAGGCCTCAGCAGAGGAACTTAAATCCAAGCTGGAGATATACAAATGAATGCAACGACAGATTCCGAAACAACAAATAGACACTAGTAAATCTGTTATGTTTGGTAAGTCAATCCTATTCCGTGGTGGATACCCGCCTACAACTAGATGAAGTTACAATTGTGGGGTATATCTCATTAAGTTATATGGATTGTCCAGATAGAGCAAAGGGAAGAAGGTGTTTCCAATGCAACTAATTCGGACAAATCTATCCCCAAATTGCCCGAACCAGAAGAAGGAAGGTGCAGATTTTAGAGATGTAGGCAAAGTTCAGGGCATTGACTCTGATGGTAATCATGTTTCAATCATCGTTGCGGAGAAACCTTATCATGCATTCATCGATAATGGAAGTAGTGTCTTCGTTATACATCAGTCGGTCGTAGACGAAATTGGAGGAGTTAATGTGCGCGAACCAGGAAAGGTTTTAAAAGGGTTTGGCAATGCTCCCCAAAAAAACAATGGGTTCCTGCCTTTTGGAGATACGTATTGACCCAGATAGGCATTGGGTGCTGTTTCAAGTGGTCCCTGATGTTTGGATTTTGGACCGAATACTACTTGGCAAAGATTTCTTGCAAAATGTGGAGCTACTGATAGGCCATGGCAGGATGAGGAAGGTAAATGTGCCGAAAATGGAGCTAGACGAGGCATATGAGTTGACGGAAAATGATATTTTGAGTAACAAATTGATGCGGGCGCTGACGGTGACACGAATGGAAGTGATCCGCGAGTTGGCAACCAGGACTATAAAAACGCTATTTCGGAGATGCTGGCGATCCTACCCGGGTGACACACACAACAAGTGGATCATTGATGGTTGCTATCAAGAAAAAGTTGCCACTGGCGAAAACAAAAAGTCCACATACAGCATCCACCTTCATCATGGGTGACCGTTCCTTAAAAGTAGTAGTCGCCATCAAAGTATACAAGATACATTGGCCCTTTCTGTCGAGCCCATAGCATCCACTTTTATCGTCGTCGCTCGCCCCCAAGAAGAGGTAGCTGTGACCGACGAAAACACACTCTGCCCTTGCTGTCGAGCCTAGAATCCACATTCATCATCGATGATTATAATCCCAGTTATAATCGTCAGGTTTCTAGAGAGTGGGCTTCTTCTTATCAAACTTCCTATAACCTAAAAGATTGCGACTAAAAGACCAGTGGCATCACTTGAGTGTGTGCGTCAAGCTTGTAAGCCATTTTTACATTATTTCTAAGCAAGAATTGTTAAAGGTGTTGCACTAGGAAGTAGTAAAACTGAATTATAGTCAGGAATCAAATTTTTTTTTTACACTTTTAGGGAGGTGCACCCAAGGCCTCCTAGCATCTTCTCGAAACATACTGATGCCATTCGACTCCCTAAAACCTAGAGAATCGTTACTTCGACTGTAATCGTTAGTGTCAGTTTTTGTCTTTGAATCGCTACTTACATAAAGCATGCTTCAGTGAAATAGCCAACTGCATTCCTACTTCATTTGCAATACCTGTGCTAGAAGAGCTTCTCACGATATCAGCCTTCCTACTTCGGACGTTAACTTATTAACTAAAATTATAAATAAAAACATGAGCGGGTGGCAGTTCTGTTGCTGATGTGTTAAAGTAAAAAGCTGAATTACTTTCTTCTAAATGCTGGCCTCGGCTTTTCAACTTTTTTGTACATTTTTTTGCTGGAAAAGAAAATGTCTAAAAGGCATCTTTAGAAAATCACAACCAGGGTCTTTCAAGCATGTTGAGATAAGACAGGAAGTTGCACAGACATCTTTCTTGCTAGTTGTGAATGCCTTGGTAGATGAATTCTTTAACATTTGTAGACCGCAGTATCCCGTGGGTCCGCAGTATCCCGTAGGAAACGACATTACATTTCTTACGAAGATAAAAGGAAATTTTTAATTTTTCTAACCTGAAAGTTTTCAAGACTCTTGCTTATCTAGTAGGTACCTATACCTCAAACAGAAATCCTAAACTTTATTTAAACATTGAGGATTTGCACAGAGAAAGTCATCAAAATCATCATCACTTACCGATTGAGTCAAAACCTCAATTAAGTTATGGCTAGAATAAGGAACACGAATTAAATTTCTTCATTGAATGATGAGTGAGCCCATGATTTTCACAGTATTTACCCAAAGCAAACCCAAAGACGTCCACAAGAGAGGTCAAATAATTTAATCAAACTATTCAGAGCATTTGATACACATCTTTTATATAATTGGTGGCCATTCAACCACCATTTGTGCAATTAAGGGTTATTTCTAAGAAACCACTAGACATCGGATACCACTCCAGCATATGATACTGCAGTGCAAAATAATTCAGCTGAGTAGTGTGGAGTATTTAATTTTCTAAATTGTGTTGCAGGTGGTTCTGTTCTCAGGCAAGGCGAGCCACTGTAAGAGGAAAAAGCTAAGGTTCTCGCCAAACCCCGTTCGTATCGAATTAATAATATCAATTCACTGGAGAGCCAACAGGAGTCTAGTGTCCTGTCGAAAAAGTTATTTAGTTGGAAAAGGTTTCATTACCGCACACACCGTAGATGGTAAGTGATATACTGCTGGCACTAATGGCACTTCTAGGTCCTGAACTGAGATTTAACTAGGGACTGGGAAAGTTCTTGAAGAGACTTTTTGAAAAGTTTCCATTTGATCTAATTTTCACTTCTCTGGCTGCACTGCTGGCAAATAAAGTTATGCACAACAACATGAGCCTATGTGAAAGGTTGACGTTGAAGCTATGCAGCTGTGTTAATGTATTTAGTGATAACTTTTCAATAGTGGCCAGTAGCATACATAATTGTGTGTCAGCCTTAAGGTATATGCACACTTTTTAGCGATTTATTTTATTTGACAATTAATACTAGAGAAATGTTTTTTGACGCAGATTATAGCCAATGCGGTTCATCTTAACCAAAATGTTAAGATGAACTTAACCTAAACCACTTAAAACCGGAAGCTATTCCAGGTATAAGAAATCGAGTACAGCCACACTACATTGAATCCATTCATTGAAATTGAGTGTAAAAGTCAGGATGTGTAGCATTTTATTACTACACATAATATCTGAGCTCACGTTCCATTAATTGGATTCACGTGTTGTGTCACTCGAGGGATAAAAGTGACACGTAAGCAAAAACTTCTGTGTTGAGTGAAATCAATAGAGCGGATGCGAGCAATTTGAAATACGTGCACTTTTTTTAAGGTTTGTTTTGTCCTTCGAGTGCGATGTTTGAAAATATATCGATTTAGCAGTGGCGTTATTTTTCAAGCTCTTATAACAATAGCAAAAACTTAACAAGACACAAATAATGTAAGAAACAGAGTCCAACCGTCACAAAAATTAAAAAAAAAATCATAATTGTAAGCATGTCGAATTTTAGTTGGCCCAAACTGAAGAAGGTTCATTATGAAGTTTGCAAAGTTTAACGGTCATATCGTATGAATAACTCGGTCGAGAAATTTAATGTTATTCATGGGTATTAGCCAAATCAAAAGTTTAATTGCACAAGCTGCGACACTAACAGCGACAGTGCCGAGCTCTTTTCACAAGCAAGCTGCCCTCACTGTACTACAATAAGTAAGAATGACGAAGCCCAGAAGTAAGGTGAAAAAGTCGATGCCTCCAGGACCATCATCCAAGCTTCGCAAACAAAACACTGCAAGAGTCTGACAGTGGGGCAATCATCGCCAACAGAAAATGTGTTGCCACTATCGACACAGGCGCCACGGCCGCCATAATCCAAAGAGACCTAGTTCAGAAGTCCTGGGTACATAACATCAGCTGCTACAGTCTGAAGGAAGCTACAGGAGATGCAGCCAAATATACGGGTAGGTGCCTATACAGATACAACTAGCGGCACTGACCTTCTCATTTTTGGTAGCCAACATATGCGACGAATCCATCATTGGAGTGCATTTTATGAAGGCACACGAGGTAATTGTGGACCTTCGAATGCAGGTACTAAGGTAACAAACCTTCGAACCCATACCATGGGATACGGAAACAACAACGCTGTGAATCTTCGGTCGATAATAGGAAGCAATGAAGTTCTGCGGCCCTCTTCAGCGACAATTCTTTGGGCACGTTTGGATGGTGATCCTGGGAACCACCGATTCTATCTGGTCGAGCCTGATAAAGAAAGGGAATTTTAAAGTTACATCCTAGGAAAAATACTTGCAGAACCAAAGAACAACATGGTGCCGGTAAGGTTGATGACCCCAAAAAGCCCTGGTTAAGCTCAGGCGAAGTGAGCGAAAGATGCGTATTTGCCGCATTGCAACCCCAATGCAGTATTGCCGCAATTACACGATGGGCAGGAGAAAGTGGTAGTATATACTCCCGCCAAGTTTTAACCCGGCCAAAAAGAAATAACTGTGTTACCAGGCGAGAATTCCTTGCTCTAATACTGGCGAGGAAACATTTCCAGAGGTACGTGTGTAGCCCATAAGTTCGTCTTGCGTATAGACCACGCCCTCAAATGTTTTTTTCAGTTCAAGAATCCTGAGGTCCAAATCGCAAGATGGACCGAGCGGTTTCAGGCTTATGACTTCGAGGTACAACATCTCGAAGAAACTCTGCACTGCAACGCCGACGAGCTATCCCGGAGACCATGTGAGCCCAATTGAAAGCATTGCGTACGAAAACGTTTCTGTCCAGAGAATAAGAGCTGAAACTGCAAAAGGCTGGAGTACTCAGGAGCTTCGTAATGTGCAACAAGAAGATCCTGATATCGAGCCAATTCTTGCGTGGAAGGAATGTATGGAGTAGCCGAATGCAAGAGATATATCTGACAGAACACAGGAGTCCAACCTTAAAGGCATTATGGGTGGCGTGGGACTTTCTCTATGAACTATATGGTGTTCTGCGGAGAAAAGGGGAAACGCCGGATGGAAAATCTTTTAAGATGCAGCTTATGGTGGGAACTTGGGAATAATCAACAAAACCCTGGAAATTATCGTTTTTTTTTTATAATGCACTCCCTTTAATGTTACACATCTCACGAGCGGAAAGGATTAGAAGAAGAGGAAAAGGAGGAGAGGTACCGGTGCACTCTTGTTTTGAACAGTTGCAAGTTGTATTGCGCAGGAAAGATTGACCGTGGGAGAACATTCCACATTCGCGTTGTACGGCTTATGAAAGAACCTCTAAACTTTACTGTATGTTCGAAGGTGGGCTCGAGGGTAAACTGATGTGCATTCGATCTTTGGCGAGTATTACGGTGGAACGTCTCTAGGGGCGAAATGCAATTGGCTATTTCGATGGAACATTGTTTGAGAAAAAAGCGATAAAACAGTGATAGACAAGATACATTACGTCGATGTCCTAATGAGTCAAAAGACTCCGCATGTTTTTGTCTCCAACAAGTCTTAACGCGCGTTTTTGTATCCTTTCTAGCAAGTGCAGTGCTGTTGTTTTTGGAGCACCAGCACATACATGGGAATTATATTCCAGCTTGGGGCGAATATATACGTTATATAAAATAGCCAAATCAGAGAGGGTAAAATACTTCTCACATCTTTTAAGGAAACCTAGGTTCCAGCTAAGGTTGTTATTGACACACATACCGAGAATGGAAAGCGTTTCGGTTTCATCGATGCAAGTGCCATTCACGGATAATGGCTGGGTGATTGGTTTTGCTTCAATAATAGACGAAAGGATTGAGTTTTAGAAGCATTAAACTTTACTCTGTTTCGAGATCCCCATGATACAATGCTGTTAAGTTCAGACAGCATGACCTTAACAGTATGTCAAATTAATGAGTTTGACATACGCTGTCATTCCAATACAACGTCCGAAGAGCAGAGGCGCAGAACCGAGAACGAATATGAGAAACTGAGGTTACTGTCATCAGCAAAGGAGTGGATTGGATTAGTATTAGCAGACAGGAGACCATGAATGAAAATGAGAAAGAGTGTCGGGGACAAAACAGAGCCCTGGGGAACCCCAGCGTTAATTTTATGAACTGCGGACTTGAAGCCATCCAAAACAACTTGAATTGAACGGTTCGAAAAGTAATTACTAATCCACTGAATAAGAGATTCGTCGATTCCAAATGCACCCATTTTCGACAAGAGAGCTTGGTGCCAAACTCTGTCAAATGCTTTCGAAATATCATGAGCAACAATCTTGCTTTCACCTAGAAGATGCAAGGAATGATTCCACTTTTCAGTGAGATATGCCATCAAATCACCAGTGGACCGTTTTCTACGAAAACCGTATTGCCGGTCATTAAGAAGTTTTCGTGTTTCAAGATATTTCTTAAGCTGATAATTAATCAGCGTTTCCATGACCTTAGAAAGAAGGGAAGTAAGTGCAATTGGACGATAGCTAGAGGGAGAAGAAGACCAATCGTTACATCCTTGAAGTTGCCGATTACTTCAGCAAGCGGCCTGAGGCCTTTGCGATTCAAAATCAGGAAGCTAAAATCGATGTTGACCAGATAGTGGACCAATAAGTGTGCCTATGGAATTACACTCCGAATCTTCGAGTCGAAGATATTCCAGGAAATATGCGCATCAATCGGACCTCAGAAGACACGGATTACACCCTTTTAACCGCAATCAGATGAAATGGTGGAACGTTTTAATAAGCCCCGAAAGAACATCTGTCTAAAATCATGGACGAGAATAAATGGGATTGGGATCCTCCACCACCAACTTAAGAGACACAGGTGCGAACCCCAGGCGGGTCTCGGAGATGTTCCATACCCGATCCCACCACCTGTTTCTTGGCCTACCAGAGGCCGACGCGCTTGAATCTCGTTACACCGCAACGTAATATGAAATATTCACCGCACTCTCCAACACGACCTTAACCGTTTTGAAACAAAAACATTTTTTTGGGAGAAAAGGAAAAAATTTTGCAGGAAAAAAGTATATGTTATCCGGAAACGCATAATTACAGCTAAACAGATAAACAAATCTTAAAAGATCATTAAACTTCAAATAAAAAAGGTGTATGGCTTGGCTAGGCCATTATAAAAAAAAACTTAAACTTTTTAAATATCTTAGATTTGAAAAACGCGATCGCGTTAATATTCGAAGAGGAAGCTTTACACTCCTTAGCAGCCTCAGGCACCCGTTAGCAGCCTCAGCACGCTTGAGGGATTGTAAAGAAAAACCGAAGACTAAAATATTTTTACTCATTCTTTGGCATTTTTCTTTTAAACGTGGATAATTGTTTTCTCTTGGCTCATATACAATCTAACGAGCTTAGCGCTTTAGTTATTTTTTCCCCAGTAATTCAAAAAAATATTATGCGACCCATTTATCACTTAATGGAGCTATGTAAACAAGTAGTCCAGAAAAATGTTGAAGCTATCATAAATGCCGTCTGGAATGTAATGTTTTAAGCAGCTTCACAATAAATTACAACACGGACATACCAAAACAAAAACTTGACAAACAATGTCGAAAATAGCTCAAATGTCTGCCTCAACGACTAGAGATTCCAGGCCAAAAGTTTTGCCTCCATTATATCATTAAAAACTTGCAAACAGTTTAAAAAGTTTCGACTTTTTGCTGCAAAACAAGAGTCAAAAGAAAGCACACAAAACTATGTCAAAACATAAATAAAAAACTTTTTTTCCGAGAAATGCATCTTTCATTCAGCTTCAGATTAAGGATGTAGTTTATGACTCAAGAGCTTTCAATTTCCATTTGAATGAACATCCGTGGTCTCTGGTTTGCCTGTATATTGAAATGCGTATAGCAATTAATTTTGTTTACGAAAAGCGACTTTCAGGATGTGTGTCATACATGCCTTATTCAGTGGCTTTTCGCTGTGATGACAGCTTTTCACGTTGCTTGACTTTACATGTCGACGTCAATGATTGATTAATTGACATTTCACATTCTGAGAGAGTGCTTTACGATTTCGATGTGTTCTAATAAATCCTTGCCCTATTCAAGGAACTGCGCTTTCCTTTTCAGTGTGGTGTAAAGTTATTGCTTTCATCGTTTAGGGTGGCGAATGAATGAGTATGGTTTATAAACTATAGCTAGCGATGGTGAATACCGTTTTCTTTATAGTTATGGAAGCATTCTTTGTGACTTCTCTTCCGGTAGGCATCGTTAAGTTACTCATCCATATAGAATATACAAAACCAGTGTACAAGACTGCTTGGGAAGAAAGAGTCAAGTCTAGTTACCAGAAAGTGTTAGTTGGATAAAACAGAAATAACACCCGAGTCGTTTCAATCTCCTTACCCCGAAGCAGACGCCTTGTTTCAAAGGGCATCCAAAATTCGAATCCATGCAATCTAATAACCCTTGACGAACAAGCTCTGGGAAATTGTCTACCCAATCGCTAACTGAGCATGATAAGGAACCCCAAAACGTGATTCGAATTTACATTCAATAAAAGGCGTTTGTATAAAACTATTGAAACAGGACACCTTGCAAGAATTACTTTAAATTTACCTAAGAACCTCCGTGTCCAAGGCAAAGTGGGAACTTAATTAAGAAAAGCAAAAAGAAAAATGAGAAGCAAATAAAATTCATCAGTGTAAAATATTCAATTACTACCTTGGATCATGACGGAAAAGTTCCTTCTTTTCCACATGCAAATTGCACTTCCGCCTCCTCAAATTAGATGACCGGGAGCACGAATCTTATTCCGAAAGCTCCTCCACTCGTGCACAATTTGACTGCCGAGGTATTAAAAATTCTGTTAAAGTTAAAAGTTGCGGAAATACAATTAACTTTCAAGATTGTTCGCCTACGACTATGTTTTAGGAAGAGGGTATTTCGGAATTCTCACAGCCGGTGTCACTATTCGAATATTTAGGGGCCTGCTTTGCTGTCCTTCAACGAATATTAGGAGCAGCTTTGTTTATTATTTAGTTTTAATTAGATTATGTTTTTAGATTTTGAATAAAGGCTATGAGTTGATGGGTTTTACAAACACTAATAGGAAAGCGCAACACTTTGTCTATAAGTACCTACATAAAAACTCCAGTCTGTTTATGTTAATGGCGCCAATCGGTTGGCTTGATCAATCGACAAGTACGGATTGTTCAACTTTTCAAATAGCTGGAAAATAATGAAAAATAATTCAAAGGGATATTTAAATATAATTTAAGTCATTAAGCTTATTGTTCTCCCCTCTCCCATAAGCACTTGTCACCAAACTGGATAACCGGTTGACATATGCATGGAAGAACTCAAGTTGTCAGAAGTCAATATGACGCTGGCATCACAAAAGGGTAACTAACTAATATCATGGTTAAAGCATTCTCATCCCTTGGAATTTGCTTCGAATATAAGGAACACACGAATTCGCACCATAAAGTATACAAAATGCATCAGTCATCCATATAAGCATATCAAATAGAAATAGAAAATGTCCAACAAGTAAACGTTCTTGGTAATTGTGATAAGTTCATGATAGGTACTTGTACCGCAGGAAGAGTTGTCACTCTATATAAGATTTGTTAGAGTACTAACGGCACCGTTTGAAATTATTATAATTCCAGCCATTCTAATTAGTTTTTCACTGGATGTTGGGTTTTACTTTGGCAGGTTTAAAGCCCTTCCAAAACTAAAATTAGTTTTTCTAACAAGCGCACTTATCAGATTAGATCTAGTGGACCATTTTACCTATCACTGCTGAAAATCATATCAAAATATTTGTCTGAGAAAGTAGAGACGGAGTGATAGCTCAGCAATGATTAATGGGATGACTGCTCTTATGGTACATCATGTATAATGGTACCTTAAGGTATAAGCTAAAAGTATCGAAATAATATAAATGCCTGACGACATCGCCTTTTATTGGTTGCAGAACACACTCATGAAAAACAGAGAGCGATGAATAGACCCGTGGTTAAGATAAAAGACGGGCTTGTGTCTTCTAAGAACCTTTTTAAAAACTTTCGAACGTGTTGGGTGTAATCGATAGGAAACCAAAGCATTTTATTAAAGGATGCCCTCAAGAAGAAGTAATAATTGCACGTTAAAAGCGAAAATTATTTCAGTAAAATACAGTTTTCCCTAAAAACGCCCCCTAAAAGTGGGCGGAGCTCAAAACTTTGTATGGAGTAAACTTAGAAAATAGTTATATCTTTAATATATGCCATAGAATTTTTTTTGGAGCCAACTTTCCGAGAAATCTGGTTTTAAAGATCTGAAAGGTTAGAAGTTGGCATGGTCGATATTGTGGGCGGTCCAATTTTAGCCTTGTTAAAGGTCTTGTGCAAATATTGCTCAATACCAAAATTTAAGTTCCTGTGCCATGTCTAACTTGACCAAAAGGCAATTTGAAAGAAAATGTGAAATAGAGGTTGTCTCACATTGAAGCCAATAGTGGGCATGGCCGCTGACACAAGAACCAAGCCGTGTACCAAGTTTTAGCTCTCTAGTTTGAGTGTGAAGACCTAAAACCTTCACACATACAGACGGACGGGCGGACATGGCTTAATCGATTCACCTGTCGGTCTCGATCATATCTCTAAAAGAGATATGATCAGAGTCTTAAGAGTCTAGACCCTCGGTCGGGTATAAAAAAATATTTTATTCCTCACAAGGTTCTTAAGTTTATTTTTTAAAAGGGGCGTGGCATGTCCAACTTCTATAACCAAAAATCAGTAATAGCATAGAAACAGGTTTGCGGCTAAAATGTACGATTGTAAATGACCAATTTCAACTTTTCACGACGCACGTCTTTTTAAAACGCACAGTTTTAAAAGCACTGGAGGTAGTTGCACATTACACCGATATGGGCGTGTCTGTGGGTCGGTTTGAAATATTAGCACTTCTATTGCTTCATATACAAGTGCGAATATGATCACAGAGAGTTTGCATACAAAGGTTCAAGTTACTAGCTCAAAATTTAAGGCCTAAAAATTGGTGAGATACGGACGGACATGGCTCATTCGACTCAGAATTGGGTCTCGATCATATGCCCTAAAGGTCTGGGAGGACTATCGCTATTATTTCTCTATGTTACATTTTAGCCTGTATCAAACTTAATATTATACACTCCATTTCTGTGGAACAGGTTATAAAAAATTTGACAAATGAGTGAGACAGATATAAATATTATTCGTCTCGGAGGAATCAGGACAGTCAAGCAGAAAGAAAAATCCATTTCAATGATACGATTAAATGGTAGACGGAGGAGGAGCCGCAAGTCGATCCCGTCCATAACCATCTTCATTAAAAATTAACACTTGTCCACTACACTATCTGCGAGTACCGTGAGTATGCTATCAGCTAAAGTAGCTCATAAAAACTGCAATTGTAAGACGTCGACGTTTTGCATAATACCCCACCCTATACAATTTTAAAGAATAAACATTTAAATTTTGAAGATTTAAATAATTTCGTCTTACAGTCCAATATCTATGTATAACTAAATTATAGCAGAATTTACTTAAAGTTATATTTTTTATCCCACCCACTTTCTGGCTTGCTTATTTTTTCGTTTATTACAAATGTTTTAAATAAAAGTATTTTTAAAATTACTCTTTCATTAAACAAATAATTTTAAATTACTAAAATTATTATTTTTATTATTAAATTATTAAAAATTTAATAAAAAGTGGTCGTGGCTAGTTTTTTCTATTGCGTTACAGCTAATCAGAAAGCTTTACTTTAGGTATACCAAAATTTAGGGCGTTGACGCCACAGAAACATAGATAAAATGTGATTTAAGTGTCTTTAAAAAAACAATGGTAGTCGCACATGCAGGTTTTAGTGGGCGTGTCTGTGGGCGGATTTCAATAATTTTCAAACTTGACCTTTAAATTTCACTTGCTCAAAATTTTAAGCCTTAAAGTTAATCATGGCTTAATAAATTCTCCTGTCTATATTTTATATCATATCTTAAAAAGCTCTTGTGGGCTTACGGTAATAATTTCACTGTATTTAAAACTAGACAGTACATTTAATATATCTACCCTGGGTGGGGTATAAGGATTGGTATAGGATTGGTATTTCGACCTTCTTGGGTCGAATTTTATGGAAATATGCAGACATTTCAGTTTTCTACTGAGTACTGAATTAACAATGTAAATTTGTATAACCACCAACAATATAAGAAAGAGTCGGGAAAATCTGGTTTGGAAAATGCTGATTTACAGCTGATTTACAGTTTAAAAGCCTTTTTTTACTATAAGACCTTCAATTAAGTTAAAAAAAAACCAAATACAAATAATTTTTAACGAACTACATTTTACTATATTGTAGTGTACTATATAATTTGCCTTGGATTAAAAAAAGAGTTGTAATGTTGACATCTTCTGAAAGAAAAGAAAAATATATTTTATGGGTATAATTTACTTATTATTATTAATTTTATTGCTTATTATAAAGGCATGGCATAAAAAATAAATAGCATGCCAATCAAAACAAGTGAGTAAGAACAAGAGACCCGACCATATTTACCGTATAACACCAAATCTAAAAGCTTTTTGCACGAATTCATACAATGTTTTTCAATTCTTTGCATTTGCCACACCTCCAAAAATGGGCGTGGGTTGAAAACTAAAGTCAATTAATTGTTATTGCTTCAGCATCATGAGAAAAAGCGTTAAAAGCAAAAAAAAATTCTGAAAAAGAAAGTTTTTCCTAGGAACGGCCCTTAAAAGTGGGCGGAGCTCAAAACTTTGTATAAAACAAACTTAGCAAATAGTAATATTTTTAAGTGTTATAATTTTTTATTTTCGATTTGAAAAAAAATTTCCGGTAGATTGTTTTTTTTTTTAAGATTTAATATGTTAAAAGGACATGGATGGACATGGCCAGTGGTGTGGGTGGACCAATTCAGCCTCAGTAAAGGCTTTTGGACCAAGATTTGAGTTCCTATGCATTGTCTTACTTGACCAAAAGGTATTTTAAAAGAAAAGGTTAAATACCGATAATATATTTAATATATTTAATTTGATATAAATAACTCCCTCATATACCGATGACGTAGTCAGTGGTGTAGATTCTATTAAAGAATAAGTAACAATGGACATTTCCTTTTACTTTTGTTCCACAATACAGATGATTTTAAAAGCTTGTGCTAGGGTATATGCTATTTCTTACGTTATTTTTTTAATTGATTTTATTAATTATTATATTAATGATTTTAAAATTGTCTTATAATACAAAACTAACACATTTGCTAAATTAATGCACTTTTTTCGAATAAATGTTCAATGCAACGATTAATAATTTTTAATGTGCTGTATAAATGTAGTAAATATTATCATTATTTTTGGTTGGGAAAGGCTTCTTACTTACTTAAGGTGGCGCTACAGTCCGGGGTGGACCTGGGCCTCAGCCAACAAGCTTCGCCAGCCAGCTCTGTCTCTAGCTAGCCGTCTCCAGTTTCGCACGCGAAGTTGGCTGAGGTCCCCTTCCACTTGCGTGCGCCACCTAAGTCTCGGTGCTCCTCTACCGCGTCGTCCCTGCGGTGTGGATTCGAAGATTTTCCGGGCCGGGGCGTTGGATGTCCCAGCCATCGTAGACGTTGTGTTTTGACTCTTTTGGCTAGGTCGGTATCGCTGTACAGCCCGTACAGTTCGGTGTTATATCTCCTCCTCCACTCTCCGTCTATGCAGACGGGACCGTAAATCGTCCGAAGAATTTTCCTCTCGAAGCAGCCTAAAGTGTTTTCATCCGCCTTTGACAGGGTCCATGCTTCTGCACCGTAAAGCAGGACTGGGATGATGAGGGTCTTATACATGGACACTTTAGTTGCTCGAGAGAGGGCTTTGCTACTCAATTGCCTTCTTAGCCCAAAGAAACAGCGATTGGCAAGAGTTATCCTTCGTTTGATTTCAGCACTGGTGTCATTGTCTGAATTGATAGCGGAACCCAGGTAGACAAAGTCCCTAACTACCTCAAAGTTATAGCTGTCGATGGTGATGTTTTGTCCAAGACGTCGGTGTTGGGTGTCTTTTCTTGATGACAGCAAATACTTGGTTTTGCCCTCATTGACTGCTAAACCCATATTCGCCGCTTCCGTCCCAATACTCACGAAGGCTTCACGGACATCACGCTTTGTTCTACCGATTATGTCAATGTCGTCTGCGTATGCAAGTAGTTGAACGGACTTTTGAAAGATTGTACCTCTGGTGTTGGCGCGAGAGAGTTGGGAAAGGTTTCATACTGCTGATTAATTAAGAACAACATTAAGTAATAATCTGCCTTGCAACCCCAAACAAATTTGTGGTAATTGAAGTTAGATTTATATTAAATAATCAAATAGTGCTTCCTATTGTACATGATTAAATTACTAGATTTTTTTCCTTAAAGTGACTTATTTATATTGCTTACCCTTGTCTTGAACTTTTCCCAAGGGAATGATGCAACATTCAAAAACTAACCTTTAAATGTCATTCATATAGCGTCAAATATTTCCTTTAACAAAATAAATGAATCCAAAAGTTTCATCTATTAAAGGTATGCAAACTTATGCTGAGACACTGTAAACATTGCGCGCGACCAAACTCGTCCCCTGGGTATATGTTGAACATTCCCCACCAGAAAAATGACAGAAAATAAAACAAGCAGTAGATAGCTCTGGTTATGTGTTTACATAACCTTCCAACAGAAAGGGAAAACGTGGATAGCTACTGCACAGGACGAAATAAAAAAGGTAACAAGAAAAATAAACAAAATTAAAGGATGTGTAAACACACCTTTGGGAATAGAAGGTAAACCAATATCCACACTGTGTAATAAGGAAGTGGATTCACTCATTCATTCACGGACTTTTGGAGTTTCTTACTTTGGCAACTGTCGAAGAGATTACCCTGATGAGATCAAAATAAAAGCGAATAAATTATTAATTTAAGTTTATACTTGAATAAATTTCCAGGACTTAGAATTCTACCAATTCACTATTTATATATTTTTTAAGGGTCCTTCAAGCGTGACCACAATTACTGACCATTGGTAAGTGCTTACATTCTAAAAAAAAAATTAAACTATCTTAAGCGATTTAAAATTTCAAAATAAATACAAACAGAAAATTCTAAAAACAAAACTCAAATACTCCAAAACTCAAGACTCTACAGTCAAATATTTTCCACGAAAATATAAAATTAACTGATACCGCAAATATTTGCATTAATCGTTTGGCAAAACAATGCGAAACTTTTCGTAGTTACTTGAACACAGAACAGTGCTATTGCATCCGTATTGCAACAGCAAGGAGCTTATTGGCAGACATTCCTCCATGTAGCGCACTATTTGACGAAGCAATTACATCCCAGAGTCTCCGACATGAGATGACGTTGCCAGAAAATCTCATTTAGAGTTGAATAAATAAAAATAAGTGGATAATAAATTCGCGGGATCGGCTAACTTTTCTTGTTTTGTTTGCAGAGTTTCTTTTTTCCTTTGTAAATGTTTACTATTCGATGGGGGTGTGGGTGTTATCATCTTTATGGGAAGGAGTTTGAAATGGAGTGAAATATTGTTGGCTGATTTTCCTAGAAGGTATTAAATGGTTAGTTAAAAAAACAAACCTAACTAAGTCTTATAATTTGCAAATGGCTTTCCAGCAAATGGAATTTGGTGATATTCGTATGATGCTAAAGGTACTTTTACAGCCGGCGAACTTGCAATATGCGAACTGGCGCTTTATTGGATATCGCTCTATGGAATTGCTTAAAACTGAAATTTGTCAAATAGAAAACTAACAAGAATCCTGAATTCTATAATTTGGCAACTTGAAATCCTTCATTTGCAAAAGCTTTGTGAAGATATTTACAATTCGCTTAGTAATTGGCCCAAGTTGCTGCGAATTCGTTTTGAAATCAGCGAACTGCGAATATCTTGACAGAACTTATGTAAATTGATTTTGTGGAAGAGTCAAGTTATAGATTATTCGATCGTTTAAAGATTTTCGTGTTGCGATTTTAATTCTGAAACAGCTTTTTGGAGTAAAGTCATTTGTTCGCCAGTTTGCTGGTGGCAAGTTCGTTGGCTGTAAAAGCCCCTTAAGGAATGCAGTTGCATGTATGTAGATAGAGCATTCTTGTGTCTCCAAGGCTTTTTAATGGGCGAATACCACAGCTGAAGCGTCGCGTTTCGACTGAGGAAAGTCCTCTTCAAAGGGCCAATACCGATGTCTTCACGGAGAATGACATATGGCGATTTGACCACAACACATGAGCAAACGCTGGATGTGCTCACGGAATCACACCTGCTCCAAAAAGCAGGGGAAACTATGATTCCTATGGTTAACTATAATGTTGACACATCCTGCTTAAGGCTGTGCTATATTCCAAGAGCTTGGAGAGAAGTCCGCGTAATATTCATCTCAAAGGCATGAATGGCTAGCCACACTGCTGCAAGTTTGTCTTCGTCCATACTTAAGGCGCTGGAGAGGCTTAGCAGCGTGTAATTGAGAGAGGCGACGGGCGATAACACCCTATTAAAGTCACAGCATGCGTACAGGATGCATGAAAAGCAGATCTGTTGACACTGCTATTGGAACTCGACTCGTGCAGACACATAACGGAGCTATGGCCGACGGTAAGTAAAATGAGATCAATATATATGAGCGGACTAGACCGCTGATATCCGAGGACTTCGAGAGCCCTTACGGGACATTGCGCTGAGGGGCTACACGCCGAGTGGATAGGCATACTGCATAATGATTACTGCAGAAGTTGCAGGGACGTCGCCCACCCCTAATCAAGATAAGTACCATTGGCAGTTACTTCCACAGCGAGCTCGAAGATCTAATTAAGCGGATCTGAAGAACCTCCTAAGACTTGTACATAAATCTGGATCGGACCAAAATAGCGGCACTCTGAGCTTTTAACAGGATATAAATAGGTTTTTTTTTAAGTTTAAGTCAAGTTTGTTGTATACTTTGTAACGCAGTGAAATAATCACCGTAGACCCCTTAGGTCTTTTAGAGATATAAATGGGATTGACAGGAGAATCGATCAAGCCATGTCCGTCCGTCCGTATGTAAACAACTTTAAGGCCTTAAATTTTAAGCTAGAGAGTTGAAAGTTGGTGGGTTAAGCCCAGTCTTTCAGATCAAGTTTGAAAACAAGCTAAATCTGCTAACAGACACGCCCACTACAGGCCTGTATGTGCGACCAGCACTAATTTTAAAAAATACTTTTTTTTAAAAAATACTTTTTGTATGTTACAATGGCGCACTCATTTTTGGTATGTGACACAACTACTGAATGTTGCTTAATTTGATTGTTTGCAATTATTTATCTTATTAGGAATAAATAAAAACATAAACAGATATAAACAGACGACTGGCACTATACGAAAAATGAACACAAAGCAAACATAAGCATGGCAAAAAACCGGTTCGATGTCAAGTAGCGTCGTCGATTCGACGAAGTATGTGCTTCCCGGGTTAAGGAGTTTTAGCTTAAAATAACTATTTTTAAATAAAAATATATGAAATTTGACTAAAAATTATATGACAAAAGTTGTAGATATTGACAGTTTCTTACTTTTTTGCATATATACCTAGTTTACGCCCCTTTCACATCCGCCCACTTTTGTAGACGTGGCGTCATTAAAAGTGAACTTTTGAGTTAAAAAGGTGGAGTTTTAGGCCAAAATGTATGCAAGCACCTAGTATAAAGCATTCAACAGTTATATTTTGATATCCCGCCCATTTTTTGGAGGCTTGGCGGTATCCTTTTTTGGTAAGGTATAGGATATTTTACAATACGTTACAGATGGATTCAAGTTTTTACATACGGACTGCTGCACTTTCCCACTTGTTTATTTCTCTTTTCGTTGCAGGTGTTAAGAAGGTTCCAAAATGGGCACAATGGACCCAACTGCTGGTCGTAGTGAGCCATGACTATCGTCGCAAGGGCATCCGTCAACCCAATCTGGTCGCTTAAATAAACAATAAATAAATCTTGGTGGGAGTATGGTCCAGGAAACGAAGACCAAAGAAGGAGAAATAATACGTGAAAAAGTGTTTTTTGGCGGAGTTGTAGAGGAAGGTATCCTAAGCATACAGATAGCCGGCTAGCCGGTACTCGGTACAGTTTTTTTCTGAACGAAAGGAATACATTCTTATAAGCAACCGCGGATGGTTTTAGTATACTTACTTAGGGTGGCGCTACAGTCCGGGGTGGACCTGGACCTCAGCCAACAAGCTTCGCCAGCCAGCTCTGTCTCTAGCTAGCCGTCTCCAGTTTCGCACGCGAAGTTGGCTGAGGTCCTCTTCCACTTGCGTGCGCCACCTGAGTCTCGGTGCTCCTCTACCGCGTCGTCCCTGCGGTGTGGATTCGAAGATTTTCCGGGCCGGGGCGTTGGTGTCCATCCGCTCTAGATGACCCAGCCATCGTAGACGTTGTGTTTTGACTCTTTTGGCTAGGTCGGTATCGCTGTACAGCCCGTATAGTTCGATGTTATATCTCCTCCTCCACTCTCCGTCTATGCAGACGGGACCGTAAATCGTCCAAAGAATTTTCCTCTCGAAGCAGCCTAAAGTGTTTTCATCCGCCTTTGACAGGGTCCATGCTTCTGCACCGTAAAGCAGGACTGGGATGATGAGGGTCTTATACATGGACACTTTAGTTGCTCGAGAGAGGGCTTTGCTACTCAATGGCCTTCTTAG
Organism: Neoascia interrupta; assembly: GCA_947623515.1. Taxonomy (NCBI): domain Eukaryota; kingdom Metazoa; phylum Arthropoda; class Insecta; order Diptera; family Syrphidae; genus Neoascia; species Neoascia interrupta. The sequence continues at coordinate 56,384,579 of OX392462.1, read as the reverse complement.
CCCAAAGAAACAGCGATTGGCAAGAGTTATCCTTCGTTTGATTTCAGCGCTGGTGTCATTGTCTGAATTGATAGCGGAACCCAGGTAGACAAAGTCCCTAACTACCTCAAAGTTATAGCTGTCGATGGTGACGTTTTGTCCAAGACGTCGGTGTTTGGTGTCTTTTCTTGATGACAGCATATACTTGGTTTTGCCCTCATTGACTGCTAAACCCATATTCGCCGCTTCCGTCCCAATACTCACGAAGGCTTCACTGACATCACGCTTTGTTCTACCGATTATGTCAATGTCGTCTGCGTATGCAAGTAGTTGAACAGACATTTGAAAGATTGTACCTCTGGTGTTGGCGCGAGAGTTCTGCACAATTCTCTCAAGTATGATTTGGAATTGGATGGTTTTAGTATATCACCTGCAAACGCACCCATACGAATATTTTCCTAACTTTGTTGTGCGTTAATGTATTAGCACGGGTATTTGTGAAATGCCTAATAGAGTGCTGCTTCGAAGCCCCTCGGGTCAAAGAAAATTCTGGGCCTTGTCGATGGTCTAAAAAATAAGAACTGAGAATTCCCTCAGGCGATGATAAGGGATTATTGAAAATATTTATGTGAAATTTCCTTTATTAAGGCAGGTTTGGATTAAAGAAACTTAGCGGTTTTTACTTTCACCAAGGTTGTGTCATGGTGAAATCCCACAGGGACGACTAAGGGAGTATAGTATCCGGAAAAGTTCTGACGAAGGATCGTCATTTGTGCAAATGGAAAAGTTCTTGTACTAAAACTTTGCTTTCTTCCTTCTCACGGTATGACTTTATAAAGAATATGTTTGTAGGCGACGGCGCCAGTCCTAAGGGGGACTACCAATCCCAGGTCCTCGTCAATTACTGCAACAGTTGGACGTATAGCAGCTTGATACAACCAACACCTCACAATAGTGCTATCAGCATCCGCTGTGACGTCCGGAAATCAATGCGTTGCTTTCAACTTTAAAACAGCACTCCTGTGACGTTGTGCAGTGAAGAACATAATGTTTTGCGGTGATTCGCGAAACCATTTCGAGAGTAGAAAATAAGGAAGTCCTCTTTTTTGGGTCAAGACACTTGAAGCTCACCATGCGGTGAGCTTTGTTTTTTTGGTGACAGAATGCATATTATATTACTGCTACTTTGCCTGTAGAATTTTTGACATTTTGGCAACACACATATGTAATACTCAAGATAACTTTCTTTTATTCGTCTGAAATACTTGATCCTTCCACCAATACATGTCATAAAGAACATAAGGTTGTGATACCCACCAATTGTTCCCAACCGTGATCTCTAGCCTAAAGGTAGAAGTTGCGAAACAGTCTGTGGCCGCAATCTTCTGTCTTTTTCTGTAAGCAGTATTAGTGCGTAATAAAGTGCATAACGAGTATAGAGCTGTATTTTCTTATTTTCTTGGTGGTAGGCTAGGAAGTAGAAGATAGGTTGCCGAAGTTGTTTCTTTGTTTATAGTTTTAATCGTCACAGGCACCCTTTCATTCTGGAAATAATGGCAGCTCTGACGTGGTTCCCACCTCCGGGATCCATTTACCAATCATCCACGGGAGATCTTGAACAAAAACATGAATGTGTCATGGTGAATGTGGTTCGGTAATAACCTTCGCTTATTCCGCCAACACGTGGGGTGCCGTGGCGTAGTGGTTAGTGTGTGTGTGCTTACTACGCCGGAGACCTGGGTTCGAATCCTGCCATCGTCACCTGAAAAAAACGGCTTGTCCTTTTTAAGGTCCCCACCTCCGCGAGGGTCTGACAAGCCCTCCGAGAGTATCATTTGTCTTGAAAAACTTCTCAAAGTTCCGTTCGGATTCGGCGAAAAATTGTAGGTCCCTTTGTATGTAAAAGAAATTAACACACCAGCATACATTGTTTAGAAGTTGGCCCTGGTTCACCTCGAGCTGTTGCGCCACTCTATTTATTTATTTTTTTATATTCCGCCAACACACCCACCTAAATAGGTTGGGTTAGCAGATATGGCGGTACTAAACAGGGTAAGAGCACATAGCCCTGTTTAATACTTTAGAATCAATCCCAAAATGTGTGTGGGATGCGTTGGCCCTTTTATCAATGCACTTAATTAAAAGTTGAAGCGGCTAGCTTGCACCAACTTATCTGCAAGTTATGATCGGAGGAAAGCATGGCCATGAATGTTACCTTCTTTGCCCGATTCTGAAGAAAGTAGACTCTCTGAACTGCGCTTACTATAGAGGCATCAATCTCCTTAACATCGCATGCAAGAGATTTTCTGCTGATGTACTCTGTAAACGCCTTAAGCCGTTTATCAAAAATCAGAAAGATGCATATTAGAGGGGTTTAAGCCCCAGAAGAGTCCAACGTATCCTGGACTTTAGCGCCATTTAAGTAACAAAAATTCAAACACAGACACTCTAAGCTCAGGGCCAGGTTGGACAGATCTGACAAAACCTATTTGTTACCCACTTAAAGGAATACATTTATTATGCAGGGTAACATGACCGGGGAAAATCAACCATATATAAATATTTACGCACATTTATAGCCAACTACACTATATAGTCAGGTTTTCCCATTGATATAGAACGGTAAAAGATGTTCGATCTAGACGGATTGACTTGGCAGAATTGGGCATTAAAATTTTTTAATTAGAGCTGTTGGCACTCATTCATCCCTATAATTAATGCGAACAGGTTTAAAATTTTTAAGCCTTGAATAAATATCGAAATACCTTAATAAATTACCTTCCCTAATTGTGGCCATATTTACATGTCTTTTTTTGTTACAATCTATTCGAAGTTTTTCGTGTTTGTAAAAACACATGTAACGCACATAGCGTGCATGTTTTTTTATTCGAAAACTGGTATTAAACGCAACTTAAAACTATATTAGAACTATTTATTTCGTAGATGCTCCTACCTTCATATTAAAAAAATAAATATTTGTCATTTATCCCTTATCCTCTAACACACCCCATTTCAGCAAATTCATAATCTGAAACAATTATCCCCTAACACACGTTCAATCAGAATGAGGCAGAATTCCAATTTAATCTTAGCAATCATTATCGTCATCATCTTCTCACCTCTCTTATTACCCGCCTAATGATCAAAATTAATTTCTGTTCCTTAAAGCAGACGATAAGACAAATTATTATCAATTCGACAAAGGTTAGATGGGTGATGGCTGTTCTCGGCACGTCTATTTGCTTTCGACTCTTTTGAGGAAAAGAAAACCCCTCATGGCATGTTCAATAAATCCAGAGGATATCCAATATTTCTGAGAACAACACAAAAGGGATACAATGGACAAGGTGAAGGTAGTGGGTAGGTACATAAACTCCCCTGGTGCGCTTCTTAAGACAATAGCTGCAGTAGAGTTTCATGTTTGTGGCAAAAAGGAAAACCAATTTTCAGAATTAATATGGCAATCACGCAACGAGTGTATAGATTCTTTGACAGGTGAACATTTTCACATGCCGACTAGACCAGACCAAGTTACGTTTGTGTGTTAGGTGATGTTTTGTGTTTTCCTGGCGGTTGTGTAGTAAAACTTGGTAACCTGAATAAATGATTGATAGGTATCTTCTATTGAAGGGGCCTTAATTTTTATTCTTTTGTATTGCATCCACTCGGAATATATGGATTTATTCGTATCGAAATGATGTGTTACACGTCAGCCTTAGACGTTTTGAGTTTTTAGTCGCAGTGCTGGTCAGTTTTGTGAACAGTCAATAAATGTGACTGGAAATAGTTTGAATGCAATAAACTTGTTTCTACACCACCTTTAAAAACTGAGCCAAAAAGGTTAACTTTTTTTTGCACAGTTTCGCTTTTACTTTTTTTTTGGAAAATTTTCCATATTTTTTTTTTGTTTTTTTGCCAAAAACTTTACACAAACAATTTTTTTCGGGCATACGGAAAAATATTTAAAAGGCATTGATACGTATATTCTGTGTAAACAGTGTCACTTAATGTCAAATGTCACTTTACAATTCCCTGTTTAAAAGTGTCGCCAATTTAACTATCAAGCTCCTAGAATATTACGCAGTTATTTGTACTATACAAAATAGGAACACCCAGAGGCGAACAAATGCGGCTAGAAGTGTGTACCACTAGCCGTGTAGATGAAAACACTTAGACACTGCTGCCATCTAAGGAAACCTACAGTCCAACTTTCTTAGTTAGTCCAAAATTCTAAAATTCTTAAAATAGATATTTTTCCATTAATTGTACACTAGGCACAGTTTAATATTTTTTTACAGGTATACTGGTTACTTTTCAACGGTTTCTCTTTTCTAATACTCAGGCTTGGGGCACACGGCGACAGAAAAACGAGCGACAAAAAACAGCGCGATTTCGTGCAGCTACCATACTCAACACACGAGCAATAATTTTCCGTGCGGTTCCTGTCAGTTTTGAAGAAACAATTATTTTTTATCGTTAACAACAAAGAGTTTAAAAGGCTTTTTAAGGTAACTTAAGACGTGGTGTCACAAGGAACAGGAACAGAAACAGAAACAGAATTTCATACATCAGCAACGCAAAAAGCATTCAGCGAATTTGGGTTTCAGTTGCTAATGTATGGAATTCTGTTTCTGTTCCTATTTTACGTTGCTTGTGACATCGCGGCTTTAGGGACACAAATACCCATTTTCGAGCAATGCCGGTAAATTGTGATAAAACGAGTGCGGCTTCAACGAGTTGTAATTCGGAAATTTGTCGCAAATCGAGTCTCGCGACAAATTGTCGTAGCCGTAACCGTGTGTTGTCTACTATTTAAACGCCTGTGCTTCTAGACGGACCGCAATTAGTCGCAAGTTTTTTTTTCGCCGTGTGTCCTTGGCCCCAGAGCACAGGTTTTTAAGTTATCGGTTAAAAAATTGCGTTTTTTTTATTTGTTTCTTAAACCATTTCAGAAAATTTTAAGTTAGAAACGCAATTTTTGAAAGACCTTAAAAGTTTTAGTATTCGCTTCACACGTTTTATATACGAACCAAATTTAATTATATAAAAATATTTTAAAATTTTTTGAAGTTTTCGAGTTAAATCTCAGTATCTGCTAAATATTTGAAAATTTCTGTAGTTTTCCCGAAAACTACAAATAGTTCTCGATGTGTGTGAGTTTTTTTTTAAAACATTTGGCTGATGCTAAATGGGAGATAGTGGTGGGGACAACATTTCTTTCACGATCTTTTCTTCGAAAATACGCCAAAACTACAGTTTTAAAAACGTTTAAGCAAAATTTGATTTAAGCCTTTGCTAAACCTTTGGCTGATTTATATGTTTGCTCAATATCGGCTTTTTAAATAAAGTGGTAAAAAAGTTATGACGTTAAACACGTTGAAAATGGGAATCTATTTTCGACTCCTTATTTCTCGAAAACTTTTCAATATTTTGCGAAAATTCTATTTTATTATGAAGACAAAATATTTTTTTAGTGCATGTTTCAATTTTGTTTTTTCTGGCTGTAAAACTTATTAAGATAAAGCCAAAACACTTTTTGTCCTTTTTGCCATCAATATTCAAACTTTTTTAAACCGTTACGAGTCTTTATATAAAAAATTGCCTTTGTATGCTTTCTCATTTTTTTCACGGACTTTATAAGTGTACCAAATTTCAGCTTTCTACGACTTACCGTTCAAAAGTTACAGGTGCGGACGGACAACGGAGTGATACCATAAGAGGTCCTTTTTCCATTTTTGGTCGGACCGCTAAAAAACTTTCTGCCACTTGCAGTTTCTTCTTAGACATATGAAGGGTACACAAAGTTGTTTTGCCGATTCCGAGGGGCGACAAATTAAGAGGTGTTATGCCTCATATGATAAATTATACTCTCGGAGGATTTGACACACCCTAGTGTAGTTGGTTGTTGGGGCCATACAAAAACTTCAATTATCTCAGACCCGCACCGGGAATCTTGTGCACAGTAGTCCGACATGCTAACAGCTGCACCGCATGAACTCCACTAAATCCGAGATCTTAAACCCAAAATTTAAAGTGAGAGGAAGCTTCTTCCGCAATAATTCGATCATGATGAGAAAAATTTAATGTTTTTACTATATTCTAACAAAAACAGTAATGTAGGAGTGTTTTGTTCGCATGCCCCCAATAGACTTCCTCCTGTCTAGGAATGCTAACATGCTAACCGAGATGCGAGCGCATCGCCCCTTCCTTCTTCTTTTTTGCTGCACATGCATTTTCAAAGTTTCATCCTTCTGAGACCGGGGACTTTTTGAAATTTTACCCTATTAAGTATAGCAAGCATGTGAGCGAAATTCAATAATTTGACACTTCTATGGCTTGTAGTAACTTAGAAAGTACCTAACCTAACTAAGTTTCGTGCCATTGGTACAGAGGAGTTACGACACCCCCAGTAAACTATAAAGTTGGCAACTAGCAGTTCATATATAGTAAGTTTGTCAATTATATAAGGGATATCAAGGCACCCTTATTCGGCGTGTCACTTCTTAATTATAGTAAAAAACTTTTCGAAAATGATGATGACAAAATATTTCATAGCACTCAGAATTACGCATAAAAAGACCCATCAAGAAGATTACATATAACTACCTGGCGAGTTTTTAATAAACAATGAAGCTTTAAATTACAAGGCGTTAATTCAAGGTCTTAATAACTAACAAAATTTAGTAAATAAACACTTAAAAATAAAATTAAGACATATAAAAGTAGTACAAAAAGTTTGTAAGCACTCAGAATAAAAAACTATTAAATCAATCAGAAATCCCATTACTATTATACTTTTTAACTATTAAAATTTGTCAATTCGATCCGTACCATTAATACAATAATTTCGAAACTATTACATCAACGGTCATTTCTATCCTTTTGAAGTAATAATGCACCCCATTAATAGTTTATAAGATGTATAGTTTTACTGTAATGTGTGCGTGCTCTGATTTTAATGGGATCAGTGCTATTGAAGTTGATAGTATACAACATTCAAATAAAATGATCATACTATTAAAAATTGAGTAATGTTTTCGAATTGAATTAATTAATGGGATGCTCCCATTGAATAATTGATGGATCATACCATTAATTTAATGTGACCATACCATTGATTAGTGTGACTTTTCGCTTAATTTAATGTGACCATACTATTGTTTCAATGCGACTATACCATTGATTCAATGTGACCATTCCATTGAAATTTAATGTGACTATACCACTGATTTAATGTGAGCACACCTACCATTAATTTAAAGTTATTGCGATTTCAATGGCACCATGCGTTAGTTCGGTAAAATCGATTTTGTTGACATATTAAATAGAGATATAATGTAATGAAAAAAGAAAAAAAGTAGGTGAGTTAAAGAACAGAAATGGTGTAAAAATATATACGGATACTTACTTATACAAAGTTCCCGTCTTTACTATTTATACCTAACAACCTCCCAGGACCAACACTGCGTTTCAACTAAAAATATATTTCGCGTTTTATCCTGCTTGGGAAACAAACTTTTATTCACTGATCATATTTTATTCGATCATATAATTTAACATTGCATCTTGTTATTTCCCGCCAGGATATAGACTGGTGGAAGACGATCTTGATCGTATGTATGACTTCATTGGGTCCAATTTTATCATTGGGGGTGACTTTAACGCGAAGCATACTTTTTGGGGCTCACGATGCAATTCAACAAGAGGCAGATTACTGTACAAAAATAGTATGAAGCGTGGGGTGGACTTTTTCTCCACGGGTAAGCCAACATATTGGCCAACCGATAGGAATAAAAAGCCTGACCTTGTCGATTTTTTCATCGCTAAAGGGTACCCCATATACCTTACGCGAATTGAAGAGTGTTATGATCTTTGCTCAGACCACTCAGGAGTTGTCTTGAAGATGGGTGGAAGACTGGCGAAAATAGAAAGAGCTCCTAGATTAGCTAGCAAAAACATGAACTGGGACGCTTTCAGAAAGGACTGTAAGGAGGGTGTTGGCTTGAATGTGCCATTGAAAACTCCTTTCGAGTTAGAAACCGCAGTTGACAAATTCATTGAAGCAATTCAGAGCGCTGCTTGGAACAACAATTCGTCCCAAAAGAACGCAGTTAGCACCGATGGGCATGTACGTAAAACATATCCGCTCGAAATCGAAGAATTGATTCGTGAAAAGAGAAGAGCGCGTAGGAGATGGCAAGGCACGAGGGCCCCCCCAGACAAAACCCTATTGAACCACCTCTCTAACAAACTGAAAGGAATGTTGCAAGATCTTAAAAATCGTGAGACCACTGAATACCTTGAAGGCTTGTCGGTGGATAGGAGCTCAAACTACTCGCTGTGGAAAGCAGTTAAGTCTATCAAGAAACCTATAATCCACTCGGCACCAATAAAAAAAGCTAACGGCGAATGGGCAAGAGAAGACAAAGAGAAAGCGAATTTGTTTGCTGAACATTTAGAAGAAACATTCAAGCCTTTCGACGGTCCGCCGTTGGCTGACGTTCTAAACAACAACGGGGAACCTGGTAGCTTTAGAATGAAAAAAGTTTCGTTAGTTGAACTCCGACAGACAATTAGCAAACTGGCGAAATATTAAAAGAGCTACCAAAAAAGGCATTAGTCAAGCTACTTTATATGATAAACGCTTCTCTTAGACTTCTATACGTTCCAAGACAATGGAAAGTTGCTGAAGTCATTATGGTTCCTAAACCGGGGAAATGCGCAAATGATAAAAAATCTTATAGGCCCATATCGCTTCTGCCGATAATATCGAAGTATTCGAGAAACTTCTGCTGAAGCGATTACAACCAATAATTGCAGAAAGACGCTTGATCCCGGATCATCAATTCGGTTTCAGACCTAACCATTCCACAATAGATCAAGTCTACAAAATAACGCATGAAATTGAAAAAGCCTTAGAAGGGAAAAAAATATGTTCAAGTGCTTTCCTCGACGTATCGCAAGCCTTCGACAAGGTATGGCACGAGGGCTTGAAATATAAGCTACGGCAAAACTTGCCGGAAGACATGTTTAAAATATTGGAAAATTATCTTGAAAGCAGACTCTTTCGTGTTAGGTGTAGTAGTGAATACTCGAGTTTCAAGCAAATTCGGGCTGGCGTACCCCAGGGAAGCGTCCTCGGTCCGACCCTGTTCCTGCTCTACACAAGAGACATACCTCTAGATGACGAGACAGTCGTGGCCACGTTTGCGGACGATACGGCCATCCTGGCAACAGGTGAATCAGTCGAGTCATCAACGAGAAACCTCCAACGAGCATTGGACAGAATTTGTGTCTGGACGAAGACTTGGCGAATCGCTCTTAACGAGAACAAGTCTACGCATGTGAATTTCACTTACAGAAGGGTTAACAATTTGCCTCTGTTCATAAATTCTGTACAAATATCTTATGCAAATGAAGCGAAGTATCTAGGGATGACACTGGACGCTAAACTAAGGTGGAAACCACACGTAAAGAAGAAGCGTGACGAGCTCGAGATTAGGCTCAGGGAAATGTATTGGCTTATCGGAAGATTTTCGAAATTAAGCACATATAACAAACTGCTCTTGTACAGGCAGGTGTTAAAGCCGTCCTGGACATACGGTATACTACTTTGGGGTTGTACTAAGCCGAGCAACATGTCCATGTTGCAGACTTTCCAAAACAAAACACTAAGAGCAATTGTGAATGCTCCATGGTATATTAGGAATAGCGATATTCACAGAGATTTAGGAATAGCTACCGTGGGCGAAGAAGTAACAAACTTTGCTCGAAAGCTAAATGCTCGCCTTCATGTTCATTGCAACAATGAAATGATCCGTACTCTAAACGAGACTCTTAACGATGTTAACAACGAGCGACGACTTCAAAGAACAAGACCCTTCGATCTAGCGACGTAGGGTGAAGCCGCATGAATGAACGGCTTAGTAGGTGCATTCACTGGAAAGCAACCTATCCAATGCGATCAACACTATGGAAGCGTAAACTACTTGTTAAGTTAACTTAGTTGTAGTCAAGAAGTATTATGAGAGAGCGAAAATTTACTACTATGAAGTGCGTTCTGGCAGTTTCATAGTGTCTCTCATAAATGGGTGGTTTTTTAGCACGTGGAAATCGGGCATAACCAATATCGGCTACTTCGGTATTATGTACCTGCTATAGTGGGCGTATTGGTATCTTTGAAAGATTTTGGAGTTTTAGTCTCCGTCCATCCTAGTATTCAAAAAAAAAAAAAAAAAATCACTGATCAGATATAATCAGACAGGCGACTTGCAATCCCCTTGCCTGAAACACCCGCAAAAAAAAGTAACGGGATCTCTCTCTTGACCCTGTCTGTGAATGCATGTGAAGTGAGCAATGGAAGTGTTCAGTGAATCCATTTAAAAATGGCGGAAGCTGAGATAATTTGCCGTCTCAGTCATTCAAAAAATATAAACAAAGTAATCAGCCTCCATTCTTTTTTGGTTTATTTTGTTTTAGAAATAATAATTATCTTCTTAGTAAAGGAAAAATCTGCCGCCCAAGCGAGTGCCCATTAGGAATAAATTTTTTCCATGCACAACGGGTCAACTGAAAATCGAATTTGTTTTGATTACACTACACAAATGTCAAATAACATCTGATTCTGGTTTGCTGAGTTCAGTCCATAGGTAGAGTTCAGCACAATTGAGGTGGAAATAGGAGGTGGAAATCTTTGCTATTGGGAGTTTTTTTCCTTTTTGTTAATTTTTTCTATAAAATAAACAATCAAGCTATTTGATTGTGTGCATAAATTTTATTAATTAATGCGTTTTCTTAGAAAAAAAAATACGTGAGACTTTTTGGTCTAAACTTCTTATAAAAATTAGTTGCAAAAAGAATTTGATAAATTTTCCAGTAGTCCGAAACACATTTTGACAACAGTTTTTTTTTTTATAAATGAATTGGCACATTTAAACAATACTCTGTTAACTTTTAGATCAATGTTTAGAATAAGGAGTTTTTTCCCTGAATTTTTTATTTGTTTTCGAATGATTTCATGAATAGTTTCAATAGTTCGTTTTAATTATTACTAGTTCATTTATCCAATTATAAATAGTAATCCAAATGAATAAATTGACGTCTCGAGTCGACAAGAAATAAAAGGAACAAACGTAGGGTCTAGACACGGATAACGTTTTTATTCACATAAAACAAATTACAGATCCCATCACCAAAAAAGAAATTTTTCGCGATTGCACACAAAATTGAGAAAAATGTATTTAAGTTTGATTTTTAAAAAAAATTTCAATCACACATGAGTAATTTTTATTTGAAAAGCAGGAATCGTTTGTTAATAAAATGCTATTCAAATAAAAATTTTATTTAGCTTTTTGCGAATTATTGCAAATAAAATTGGTGGCATGATTGAAATCAAGTCAAATGATTTATTTGAAAATGTATTTTTATTTCATTATGGAAATTCAAATAACTTCGGAAGGTACAAATTTAAAAAAGTTCTTAAACTTTACAAAAGAAAATTTAAGGGCAAGAGATTTTGTATATTATAAGCTCTTCCAATAGTTTGAAATTTTGACATCTAATCCTTTATATTTGTTTTCTTTGACATCATCTGAAAATCTGTTTTTTTCCCCGTTCTGTTCCTTGTGACAACACGGATTTACAAAGCGTTTAATTTTATCTCATTGCTTCGAAGTGTATTCAAGCTTATCAACAGACGAGCTATCCGTTCTTCTGTATCTCTCTCAGATGGTCCTAGGTCTTTATTTAAATATATCTTTTACACGAATTTAAAAGACTGTACATTTTTTACCAGCTTATTTAAGGCGTCACTGACAAAGTCACTAGAATTTTAGAGCAATACAGAGTGAAACAGATCTTACCACCAGAAAAGGTGATCTTTTAAACAAGAGTAATATTCACCCAAAGACCAGTTCCCATTCTAGACAGCAGTATTTTATATGCTGTGCCCTTTAGTTGTCATCGGCATTCATTGGACAAACCCGGCGAAGTATTTCATTTGGTTTGAAAGAATGTACAAATGCTGTTAGCATATACAGTTAGTTGTAGGTTTAATAAAGGCCAATTTATCTTGTGCAAACTATTTATCAATTTACCAATTTATCTTAGGCAAATAATTAAGGTAGCATTTCTGTTTTTAATGCTGAACGAGCGTGATTTGTGTATCATTCTAATATTAAATATTGATTGCACAAACAAAGATTTCATCGTTTTTCACAATCAATTTATTCATTTCTTTCTTTTCCATGAAAGCGAACAATGCAGCATTAAAAAATAATAAATAAACTCTTATTTGAAAGGAAAAATCAAACTTTCTTGCACGAGATTCGGAAAAGTCAACTTGTCTGCTCGGAAATCTGAATAAAAACTCCGAACGATTGCCACGAATCGAACCTCGATATGATGACCTGAAACGCAGTCGATATCTAAAATGTGTAGCCTGAAACGCACTCAAAACCCAAAATTAGCTGCACCAAGCGCACTCATTTTGGCCTTGGAGGCACAAATCTTGCTTCCAGCTTGGTTGACTGTATTAGTGAATTTTTTTTTTTGCACACCATAAAGTAGCATTGCAACACACTAACACAATCATGATAGCTGGCAGCATTTTCCCTAGAGAGCGGAAAACGAGTTTGGGGGCAAAAAGAGGCACCCCAGCGAAGATGACTATCTCATTATACCTGATCAATGCTTTTATTAATAAGGCATCCCATTGATAACTAAGGCATCACATTAATAACACGGAAGAACCAGTTAAGCAATGGTATGATCACATTATTTATAGTGTGCATTGTTGTTTCAATGTGACGTTCACATTTAATAAATGGTACGGTCACATTAAATAAATGGCTGGATTGAATTAATGGTATGGTCAGCTGAAATCAGTGGTACAGTCGCATAAATTCAATGGTCACATTAAAGTTATATTATGGTCACATTAAATCAATAGTAATGTCACATTAGATAAATGGTTAGATTGAATTAATGGTAGGGTCACATTAAATTGATGGTATGCTACCATTAAATTAATGCTCTGATTGAATTAATAGTAACGTCCAACAAAAATAATGGTAGGCTCACATTGTTGATTTTGCGTATATTTGTTTAAATCGCATCATCACATTAAAACAATGACTCGACACATTCTTCAGGCGTCACACAAATAAGTAAAAGTGCGCACTATTAAATCAATAACATGAATACCTTAGTTCCAATACTTCGTGTCCCATTACTAATGAAAAATCACAGACTAGCTTGCAATTGATAAATAATAATTTCAATCTTTTTATATTAATACTGCGGAAACTATTGATGTCAGCGTTAAACTATTGTATTAATAGGAAATACTATTCATAAATGGAGTGTTGAATTAATAGTCGTCACATTGGCAGTTTAATGTGATGTTTTTTCCTGAGTGTGGACGGAGAATTTAAGAGAAAAAACGGACCAGTAAAAATCATTACAAATAAGACTATGTATCGCGAATCTATGAAATAGTTCAGCTCAGTGTAGAATCTTCCAAAACCAAATCGCTCATTTCTCAAAATATCATACAAAAATCACCATTTATTTTTGGGTGACAGATGCTCAAATTACCCAAAATAGATCTTGTGAATATTGAAAAAAAATTGCGCTAATTTATTACCTTTTGTTGAGTAGAATCTTAAAATCACACCCATTATTTCGAAAGAAGGTACTATGGAGTGTGAGAAAATTCAAGCAAGGGGTTTGGAGGAGGACAGAGTGACCCCATACATTATTAACTATTTGGAAAACATTTTTTGGTTTTGGGCGATATGACAGCCAGACAAAAATTTCTTTTCCCTAACGTAATTAAAGTTTTATATTGTGAGGAATGCTGCCGATGAAAGGCTGCTGGTACACATTGTAAGATTTGGCATAGATGTAAGTTTGGGTGTATGAAATTGAGTTTATTTTTACTTTAAGCACTTTTATATTCTTTTCGGAATAGTTTTACAAATCTGTGAAAAAATATGTCTTGTGGAATTTCTATTGATGACATTTTTTTCATTAGAGATTTACAAGGCCTATTTTTAAGATTTTGTCCATTTTATAGATTTTATCCATTTTATAGATTTTATCTATTCAAAAGTGATTAGGGTCATCCCGAAAATCTACAATTTTAGTTTTAACATAAGTGTGTGTCAATAATCTTGCTTTTACTGTATTCGCTGAGGCATTCAAGTGGTTGCGCATTTTTTTCGTGTTTTTCAAAGCATATTAAATATAAAATACCTTTTTTTTTGCAAGAGAGAACAAAGAATTAAAAATCATAAATATATTAATAAGTAGAGCAGAAAAATTATATCAAAAAGGTATTCTAATAAGCCCACAAGCAATCTTTAATGTACCCATAATCAAGGTGTAATTAGATCTATACTGAGTATTTGGAGCAACGCGCTGCGAAGCATTTTGATTTATCTCGTATGAACATATTCAAATCCCATCATAGTCACTTTGCATTTTGATTGGAAATTAATTAAACCATAAAATGATCCAATATGAGAGTGAGCGTAAATTGTGAGGTGTAAATTGACCTCAAAACAAGCTTCACTGGTGCAGTGAAAAAAGTAGGAGTCACGTAAACGCATTATGCTCGAAATAATTATAACAACATATTGATTCTGGTTGTTCATCGTGTTTTAATCGTGTTCGGATGGATTTGAATATTTTCAACACTGTGCAGAAATCATATTGAAATGGTGCTTTGAAAGCCGAAATAAGCGAAATTGCTCATCAAGGAGATTTGATGAAGCGCAGAAAAGTTGATAGCGACCGGCATGTCAAGCATCTAAATTATTCGATAATCGAAAAAACATATCAGTTGCTCTGTGTTAGTCCTTGGAAAACCAAAATAATAACGTTACGTATACAACATTGGAAAGCTTAATATTTCAATATCCACACAATTGTTTTTAGTATGGTCTATTTATACAGCAAGGATTCAAATTAAGAAGCGCTGTTTTTGTTTTTTACTGTTGCGTTACTATCGTGAGAATCGGATTTTTTATGGTCCGAAACGCGGTACAACAACAGCCTAACGTATGCTTCCTCGATCCCGAATTTGATATATTATGAAGTTCCTTTTACCCAAGTTTGCAATTTTCGCGTGGCGAGAGAAGTGTTGCAGTGGTTTTTTATTCCACTCTTACTCTCTACTCTCAACTCTTTACTTTCTCATGACAAGAAACTTTTCGGATTAACCGAACTAGATTCTAGTTTTGCTCAAGTTGCATTGAGCGTGGTCACCGGGAAACTCAGGATACTTCACTTTAGTTTAATGTCTTGTTTGAGAAAGCTAAAATTTTAGCCTTTAAAGAGAGGGCATTTACCCAAGAGTAAATATATACACTGGTGGGCAAAATTGGAGGAACGGAAGAAAAAAGTTAAATATTTTAATATTTTTTTGATTCAAATTTATTTTTTTGATAAGTATTTTTTTTTTTAATTTATATTTTTACATCACTTCAAAGAAAAAAAGTTGTTTACCTGTTTTCATATGAAAACAGCACAAAAACCTAAAAAAGGTATATTTTTCAATAACAAATATATTAAGTTTGTCACATAGTTTGTAACACGTTGAAATAATAATAGTAGACCCCCAAGACCTTAAGGGCATATGATCGAGACCGAATTCTGAATCGAATGAGCCATGTTCGTCCGTCCGCCCGTCTGTATGTCACATGTTTTTAGGCCTTAAATTTTGAGCTAGGGTGCTGAAACTTCGTACGTAAGGTCCACGTCATGCGAAGCAGTACAAGTGTAAAAATTTTTGAAATACGCCCAAAGACACGCACACAATCTGTCTAAATGTCCAACTACCTCCAGAGTTTTCAAAACTGTAAGACGTTCTAAAAGGCTGAAATTTGACATTTAGCATCTCCTAATGAATGTTAGACACAAAAAAGACATATTTTATTGGTAAACCTCCTCTAGTGGGGATGGCAGATATTTTAAAGGCAAATTTTCAAATGCATTTTACTCGATATTTTTACTCGAAATTGAAAAAAAATTGCTTAATATTTTATATAGAAAACGCTTAGTTCCACATTTTGTCCATACAAGTCTTTGGGCCAAGCCCACATTTGGAGGCCGAAGAAAGAAGGCCTCCAAATGTGGTTGAAGAAAAACCTACAATTTGGAGGTTGAAGAAACCTACCTACAACCTGGAGGTTGAAGAAAAACCTAAGGCCTTAATTTCGACTGGCCTTGAGCCTAATTTAGGAAAGCATGAAACAAAAAAATAGCAGGTTAGGTAAACGAGACTTTAGTCCAGATTTCGTTCATATAAAGTTTTAAGCCACGCCCCCTTTTAGGGATCGATTTTTCAAAAATATTGAATTTGAACCAAAAAATTGCATTTTTACGTACATTTAAGTGTAACTTGGAAATATCTGTGGAAGTATCTTATAACTTATAGTTTGTAATTAGGGGCGGTTGGACCACGCCCCTTTTCAAAGTTTGCATTACTTATAAAATGTAAAAAAATAACTTTGCCATCAGCATTATTCAATGTGGGATAGGATGGGGTAATCAACGGTCCGTTTTACGGACTGTAACTTCTGCGTACACACTGTAGCACTTATTCACTGGTTTTAGTTTATAAAACGTCAAACAAAATACTATCATCGTTCCTCTAATTTTGTCCAGTAGTGTAGAATAAAAAATTAAAAAAAGGGGGTTTGAAAAGAGAAATAGACCTCATAAGTACAACACCATGAACAAAGATTACCAAAGTTCATATTCGAGTCGGATTGGAAATAAACTTACATATGTGCCTTCGTTTTTGTCTTCACCCTTCTGATAATTTCTTTCAAAATTTCACACAAAATAAAAAAAATTCTGAAATTTACATCTTTTTTGGCATTCGAGAAATTGTGATGACTTGAAAAGAGCTGTCTGGCGAAGCTTGTTGGCTGAGGCCCAGGTTCACCCTGGACTGTAGCGCCACCTTATAATAAATAATAAATGGCCCAGGATAACATATACGTTTCGATATGGGAAAAGGACGATCAAGCAAATACCTTGACCATGAAGAAGGAAGCACGAAATACTGTCGGCGAATAAATTATTAATAAAAATATGCGAAATGTCTTATTGGCAAGAAAAAAAAGCTGTACACGCAATTAATTGCGGAACTTTTGCAATAGTATCACGCGAATTGTAATTAATTGCAAAACATGGGCGATAATTTTGGCGACAAGTTATTCATTCTAAAGGCGCTACTTTAAAGGGTTATTACCCTTCGACTTTTTCACACAGCGTTAGAAACATACAGCATCGCATGACTTTAGGTAAAACACGCACAGCTGTCCTGATTAAACTTCATAGTTGCATATGCAAAAATGCCAAATTACAGTAATTTGGAATGTTTGTAGATGTCAGAGAATGTCAACAGACGGAAGTTATAGTGAGACGATCAAGGACTAAGACATTGGCAGAGTGTTTTCACTTTTGTTGGAAAATAGAAACGCTTGTAAGTTTGTAACTTACTTTTGCAAGTGGTGCAAAATAATAAGGAGTTATTAAGGTTCTTGAAAAAAGGCTCATTCCCTTTTCTGAGTTGCAACTTACGTATTTCAGCAAATTATAATTTTCTACATAAGCCAACCAAATCGAGGCCTTAGTGTACTATAGGAACGTATCCAGATCTCTAGGGCAAATAGCGACAATTCCTTTTCGTACTTTTCTGGGATTTCAAGCACATTGATACGGATGGGCACGCTTTGCCAGGGAGCAAAGTCAAATGAAAATAATCGAGTAGTCATTGACATTGCAAGGTAAGGACAACAAACCATTATTGTATGTATTAAATTTATTCAAAGTCGATATATTTTGTAAGGCAGTGTATATCGTCGTCCGCCTGTTGTGTAGGTTTTGATGCAAGCTGTGGGTGTATGTTTTCCGTTTAAAGTTTATTTGAAGGTTCATATTGTCTTCTGCAAATATTAAACTTTGTCAGAATACATATCAGTATTAAATGCCTACGGTATCATAGGGATTTCAATACTTAATTAATTTTTGTTTTTGCTTATGTAGTGCTGCAGTGGACAAAGAATGATGGCTACATACTTTTCAAAGTTTTTTTTTTTTTTAAACTTCCGAAAAAGGGACGGTACTTAGCTTTTGCCAAAGGAAAACAATGAAAAAATGGCAAACAGATGAATATATCTACAAGGAATGGTCTAAGAACAAACTTTAACTTTGTTCTTAATATTTATTGAGGCGAATTCGGCAAGCATATAAATTTGAAAGTCAATTGACATTAATATAAAGTTCCAAAAAAGCGTCGGTTATTCAGTCAAAAAATTATCTAATTAAATTCAATCTCATAATATCTCATGATTCAGAAACTGGTCTTCCCGCGACACGATATTCAAAGTCATTCAAACATTAATGTGTTTCAACCCAACCAAACATATTAACCCCAGCCCTACCATTGATCCCAGTTACCCCAAACGTAGCTTATATGGAAATATTTGAAAAAACGAAGTGATTTATTACAATTTTTATACCTCCATCCCATAGGATAGGAGGTATATTAAGTTTGATTCATAGTTTGTAACATAGAGAAATAATCACCGTATCCCCCAAGACCTCAAAGGCATATGATCGAGACCGAATTGTAAGTCGAATGAGTCATGTCCGTCCGTAAGTCCGTCAGTCAGTAGTTTTTAGGCCTTAATTTTGAGTAAGGACTTTGAAACTTGATATCTAAGCAGTACACGTGTAGGAATTTTTGGAATCCGCCCACTGACACGCCTACCTTACTTATTAACAAGAAAAATTAAAGTTGTCATAGGAAGCTGAAATTTGGTATACGATATCCTCGCTTATTGCGTTTGGCATTTAAAAGTGTATTGTGCTTGGCATTTTAAAAAAAGCGAAAACCGCCCCTTGTAGGCGTGGTCATATTTAATAGGCATTCTAATAAACTGTTTTTTTTTTCATATATTTGCTTTAAATCCAAAAAAATTGCACCATAAATGTAAGCTAACAACTCAAATGAATAAATTTTTGCCACGCCCACTTTTGGGGGTGTTTTTAAGTACAAAATCAATACTGCATCTTATAAAAAATATGATAAAAAAAAATTATGTTATTGAAAAGGGGTTGATACCACGCCCCTTTTTTGGGAAAGAAGATTTTTAGCTGAAAAATTCTTAACAGAATAAAGTTAATAGAAACTGAAATTTAACAACCAAGATTTTTGACGCATTTTGGAGATTGACAGTGGTCAATTGGGATGGGGTATCCAACGATTCGCCTCGGCGGATCGTGACCCTCCCGCTAGCTTATACATCAGTTGTTCTTTTAACAAGGCCAACCCAATGGATCCAAAAGCTAGTTGCTCCCTGATAGAATTTTGTTTACCTTCTCTTATGTTTTTATACCCTAATCCACACGAATGGAATACATAAATATTAAGTTTGATACAGGCGAAGATGTTACTTAGAGAAATAATAACGATAGACCCTCAAGACCTTTAAGGCGTATGATCGAGACCGAGTTCTGGGTCGAATGAGCCATGTCCGCCCGCTGTATGTCACCAATTTTAAGGCCTTAAATTTTGAGCTAAAGCAACGTATTTTTTTTTTATCACTACCAGATCTGTGTTGTATAGCGCTTAGATCAAGCATTATCTACCAGCAGAAGTTTGCCAAGCAAAAATATGCTTACACAGGCTCATCACATAGTGCTGGTGTTAGAGGTTAGTAAAAAACACCGAAACACATGCAACAGAAATTAAATAAAAAGTTACATTAAGCAGAGCCAAAAAATACTGATAAAATAATGAGAGGCATGATCACTAAGAGTACATCAGAAAAAAAATAGAGCTAAGAAGCACAAAACAGAAATTTTCTACGTTTATGTGAAATTGCCTCGCACTCACACAGTATGTGTGTCATATCCTCAACCGCTTGCATATCGCAGCAGAAGCGACAAATATCGCTGCCAGAAAGCCTGAGCCACTTCGCGTGTTTCCACAGGAGACAGTGACCAGTCTCAATTCCCACTAAAGCCCTAAGCTTGACACTGCTCATTACTAGTAGAGTGATCCCTTTGAAGTGAGTCCCTTTGATCCTTTCCGGTTAAAACGACTCATTCAAACTGAATCATCTTTGGTTAGCAGTCATAATAATTTTCTCCTCAATAGTGCCTCTTACTACGCAGAGGGGTGGTTTGTTGTAAAAACCACACTATTTTCGAGGAGCCCTCCTCTTCTTGCAAGCTCGTCAGCTTGTTCATTTCCCTCTATACCGCAGTGTCCTGGAACCAAGCACAGTCTCACTCGGTTCTGACTGCACAATGCTTTGAGCATTGAGCCCTAAGTACAGCCAGAACTTCTGATTGAAAGACACTGCTTGTATCCGGTAGTTTTAAGGATACCCTAAGTTCCAGGTCTTTTAAGAAGATGCCGGAGACTGTTCCTTCCCCTGTTTTCAAGCCATCTGTGAATATTGCAATTTTGTTAGGCTTAATAATTGCATTATTTTCGCAGTCTTCCCTCACTGGATAACATCACACGGTATGCCGAAGTCCATCAGGGAGGGGATTTCATCCGTTAGTTTGGATTGCCTGGCAGGAGCTCCGTCAGGATCGTGCCGAGCCACCAGTGCCGAGCTACTGCTCTTAAAATGATTTGAATAGTGAGTCGTAACGCACTATTGCCAGCGAGCTTTTTTTATATGTAGATCAAGCGGTGTTAAGTGCAGTAGAGGTCTAATGATTAAAGACATACAAAATGAAATAGAATTCGGCAGACCGCCCCTTGTGGGCGTGGCATCGATTGAAAGAGTAATCCTTCAAATGCAATTCATTTAGTATTCTTGTTTCAAATCGAAATTTTTTACTTAATATGTTTTGTAGAAAATACTTGGTTCTCCTTTTGGTTCATTCAAAGTTTTGAGCCCCGCCCACTTTCAGAGGCAGAATTTAAGAAAAACCTATAATTTTTCAGAAAAACATGGATTTCGACTGCTTTTTAGCCACGAAGGGAAGAATAAGGAATGAAATTTAGCACAACAAATTTTTTTCGAAGTTGTTAAAGCGTACCAAAAGAATAGGAATGGATTTGAGAACAGGAATAGGAAGATAGTATACTGCCATTCGATACAGACGGGCCGAAGCTATAAAGGTTTTACATACCACTTAGATACCATTATTTTCCTATGTATGGAAATTGATCAATGGGAGAAACACAATAATATCGACAAAATGTTTCTGTTTACAGTCAAAAGACTTAAAAGAAGCTAAAAAGCTTACAGTAAATAAATTATAAATTTAAAAGTCTTTCAACTGACTTAAAAATTAAAACCATATAAAATGGCTGCATAGTGTGGTACCTACATACAAACTTTCTCTATAAAGCAATGAATCAAATATATTCCTGGAATGCCTGACCTTCCTTCATCTCATGAAAGAATATCCTTGACAGCGGTATTGTTTCTTTGGAAAATCTAGCCCACAGCCTCCGAAGTAAATACTTTGGTCTAGGACCTCTGATGCAGGGAGTATAAGAACTTTTTGGAATCTCAGTGCCAGAGACCCAGTAAGAAAGAGGCCCTGTCTAAAAACCTATTAGTTAATCTTAGTCCCTAACATAATACACGAAAAACCGCTGACATTCTAAAACAACAGAAAATCTATCTGTTTATTGTGCACTATCGGCAAGTTAAATGCGGCTAATTGCTTATGAAGGGACCGAATCTAAATATGGCTCAACTACTCAAACAAGTAACTTATTTATAACTTAAAGCTTAATCATAAATCAGGAACAATAGAGTTTTGAGTGGCCAGTAGGTAATATACCCGTGGTGCATACACACTTACCACAGTTCATCGATTAGCTGTCAAGTGAATCTCGGAAAATATTCAAATTACATTTAAATGTACACACACGAAAGCCTAAGCAAACAAAAGCCTTTTGTTCATCCCAAAAGCCACAAGACCACCTATGCCCGCCCCCGAATCATTCTGCAGTGCAATTTAACATCAATGCAATGTTCTTTGGCTTCGGGTTTCAATTCATGCAAAACCAAATGTGTTGATATCGAGTTACCTCAAAGTCATATTGAATTGATCTGGTCAGACACAAACTTAAGGGTTTCCATTGAGGAGAAGATGTTTCTTTGCGCATCACGCCCACCAAGGCAACCCACTTGTGTGTGGGTCTTTCTGTGTTTACCCATTGCCATAGCCGGACTAAGGCAAAAGGCACATGGAGTCAAGGAATTAGAAGTTGTTTATGCAAAAGAGATTTGATTTCAAAATCAATGCCTTGCCCATATCTTTTGAAGGAGTGAATATGCCTCCTTTCCGTGAGCCTAAGATATTGAAAGTGTGTGTGTGTTCATATGGGTGACCACATATCGGTGTTGCTTGTCACAAATAGGCAAGTATATTTGTTCACCTTCAGGTAACTGTGTGTTTATGTTGCCTGGCACTGTTTGCTTATTGTTTTTGTACCAGTAAAGTTTCCAAACGTAGATTCGAAAAGGATGGCAGTTCAGAAAATATTATTACTATCAGTTTCAATTCTCTTTGCCGATAAGTTCAATGGGATACTGGTGTTCTAAAATTTAATTAAAAATATTGAATGTGAAAAAACAGACAAAGGATTGCTGGCTCTAGTCCCTTAGGAACAACTTTTCCTGCATGCCTCTTTTAAGAGATTTCTTGTCCTGTATGTCATTCTCAAGTTACCGAGCAGTTGGATAACCATAAAACCGATTGATTGCTGACTACAGCATGGTTGTGTTCTATGCTATAAGTAAAACAATTGAGATAACAACATCTATTCATACTTTGGTGAAAATTTAAGTTTAAATTTAAGTTTTATGATAAACTGAAATTCACTCCAGACAGTAATTTGACAAAAAAAAAATGGTCTGACCTGGCGCATTCTGACTTTCAGCCCGAGGTCAAACATTGCGATTACCAGAGACTGGTGATTTTTAGTGTTTGTTAAAAGAGCCTAAAAGTTAATCCTTGTCAATAGGAAAAGCATGAAAATCTCAAACTTAAGCCACAAAAACAATCCTTCGCTTGAAAGGTCATCCAACAGGTGCTGAATATTCAATTTAAAAGTTTATAAAAAAAACTTCCCCTATTTTTCGGTGACCCATTGCCTTTATTTATTAAATGCTAATAGAGGTAGTCAACCATACCGTGCCGCATTGCAATAGACAACAATACCTATTATATTGTTTGTTTAAATATTATTATGGTTTTCATTTCCCGATTAGCATAT
Organism: Neoascia interrupta; assembly: GCA_947623515.1. Lineage (NCBI taxonomy): Eukaryota > Metazoa > Arthropoda > Insecta > Diptera > Syrphidae > Neoascia > Neoascia interrupta. The sequence goes on along the minus strand of OX392462.1, from coordinate 56,361,325 downwards.
CATTATTGTAATTACCACTCTATGGTATCAATAGCAGCCCATCGACTATATCTGCCATCAAAGGCCAGGCAGGCTTCAGAAGCTTTTTTATTTTGTTGATTTTTTGTTCTTCCCTTGCGGATAATTAAATTAGTCAACAAAAGCAGACAGGATTATTGTTCCGGTATTGCTTTTGTGGGGCATCGAGTTCGACGGGCCATCTCTCCCTTAGTCGCCAAGTGTGTGTCTGTTTGTGCGTTGGTGTGGACAGAGGGTAAAAATAATTAAATCGAATTGAAATACGTTTTCTGATTTCAGGGAATAGCGCGACCAATTTAATCTGACACATTTTGATATTTGTCGGCGTTTAATTGAATAGCGTAAATTAAGTGACGGCCTTAGCCAATCGTTAGTCATGTCGTGAGACATTGATTTTTCAAAAACTTCGTTTGGCGATTTAATTTCAGGGTTTAAAGTTACAATAATTAAGATTGAGTAAAAAAGTATATTATGTATAGGTACATTATTTAAATCTGTTTTAATTTAAGGAGGAGGACAGAGAATTCAGGCAATACAAATAGGGTGACCTATGAGAAGATGACTTATGTCCTGATATTTTAGGATCGTGTGTCAAGTTTGGGATCGTTCCGCGGAGTCAAAAAAACAGTGTCTCAATAGATCATATTGTTCATAATTGTAACATTCTAGACTTCAATGAAAAGTGTCGGTGTTTTACAATAGACGTGACAAAGCTTATTATCAGTTGGGCACTACCAGGTCTTCGCTAAAACATTATAGGCAGACAAAGGTAGGAAGATAGGTAGGGAGAAGGCTAGCGTGATCTCTATAAAAGTCAGCTAGTCTTGTTAGTGAGTTTTAATATTTTTTTGACCGGCGTGTAACTAAGTAACTTTGATTTTTGCCAACAAGGGCGCATCACTTAGTTGAGGTGACGGGAATAACGAACCCGCGGACCATAGTTTGATATCAGGGTTCAACCTCAAACTCCAAAATCATCCCCCTTCTACGATTCCCCATCCCATCCAAAATCATAAATGAATAAATAAGAACCCAAAATTTTTCTACTCTATATGATTCTATATGACTTCAGTCGGGGAATGGCGTATGGAGGCCCCAACATTCATTTATGAAAAAAATGAAACAAGCTACTCTTGCGGATCTTTGTTCGACTCTGTCGGCAAACTCAGCGTGAGTAAGGTTGCTACTCATTGTACTGCTGCTGACGGTAAGACTTGGGATACTTCTATGGTTGAACGGTCTCCAAAAAAAGGCGGGCCCTGAGTTACGCCTGACTAAGGGATAGCAGAAGAGAAAAAGGAAGTAGGTAACCGATTGACGGAAGAAGAAACACGCAAGAAGAAGCGTGTTTCTAGGGCTGACGAGGAGAGTGCCAAATATCTAAGCTCTTCATCACTGAAGCCCTATCTAAATTACCAATACTTGCGCCTGAGTGCTCCATCGGATAGCAACAAACTTTGACAAAAAGAGCCTATCATGGATTTCCTGGATGACGTGAGTGCCGGACAGCTACAGAGAAGGTGTTGTACACTTTCCACCTCTTGCTCATCTGGGCAACATTTGCAGAAGTCGTTGGAGAATAGACCTAGTTTTCTGTTGGCGTGAAGACCTAGTATGCAGTGTCCGGTAATAATTCCCACTGCAGTCCAAATTTTGGATCTCTTTTAAGAGATCAAGCTGTGCTCTTTTGTTTTTGTTTTTTATCGAAACTAGGCCAGATTTGCGCCTGAAGGATTGCTTACTGTGATTTTTGGGCTGTAATTTGAAGATAACTAGCGAAGTACCCATAGTACAAGAGATTCCATCGTCTGGCTGTCAAGTGACATTTTTAGCAAGTTTTTAAGCCTCTCAAAGATTCTCATTTGGCGTGGCACTTAGCAAAAGCGGATGTGATAGGCAGACAAAAGATCATCAGGATTCCTTAGGAAGTTTTTTGGGCTCCATCAAATAGCAATAGGTCAAAGAAACCTTTTCACATGAGAAAAGCTAGAGAAGAATGATGAGAACAACTGCTTTCAAAACTTCTCTTTAAAGCTGATCCGCTAAGAATATAGTTTACATTCACTTCACAAATATAGACGTTCAGTTGTCATGCGAAAAAAGGTCGCTCTTATTGTGGATAACGACCAAATTCCATTTACACAAATGGAGTTAGTATTGTGAAGGTTTTTTGTTTTTTTCATTATAATTTTTAGGAAAACAAATGGTAAGAGCTTCCCTGTAACAAGTGCAAGGCATTGTAGCCTTAAGGATAGAGGGGTGATTTCCACACTGTAAAAAGGAAAACCTATCGTACTATATTAGATTAAAAACCCTCTTGATCAAATATACCCTCCCTAGTCGTCAGGATCATCATCTCCAAAGTAATGATATGTATAGGTAAACGAATGGCCTGCATGATAACCAGATATTCAAAGCAACAAAATAGTAAAGCATTTTTTAACATGGTAAAAAAAGATCGTCAAGTATGAAGACATACACGGAGCGGTCCGTCGGCGTTTGTTGAAGGTTAAGCTCTTATTTATTACGCAGTTTCAGTAAAATTGTGATTGCTTTTTAAAATTAGTGCCTGATGGTACATTATATACTGGGAGTTTTTTAGGCTTTTTTACTTTGAACAAAGGTTGACAAAAGAGTTTTAGTCTAACTTTTATTTATATTGCTTTCTAAAAAAAAAACTATTAGACGTAAATTTATGTTTTTTTTTTTTTTCGGCCGGTCATCAGTGTTCGTTCCGACCCTCATCTATGGTCATGAAATTTGGGTAATGACCGAAAAAATTAGATCGCGGTTACAAGCTGCCGAAATAAGATTTCTGAGGTGCGTTGCTGGTGTAACTCTGAGGGATAGAGTGAGAAACGCCAGTATTCGTGGGAATCTTAATGTTGAGCAGCTACTTCTCCGAGTGGAGCGATCGGTTCTTCGATGGTATGGACACGTTGTTCGCATGCCCCCTGACGGACTTCCTAGACAGGTCATGCTAGCCGAGATGCGAGCACGTCGCCCCCTGGTAGGCCAAAAACAGGTGGTGAGATCAGGTAAAGAACCTCTCTGAGTCCCGCCAGGAGATTGCGCCGGAGTCTCTTGAGTTGGTGGCGGAGGATCGAGAACGATGGAAAGACCATTTAGCCACCCTCGCTCCGCGACCCCTTTGAAGGATAAGTGGCATTCGAAAATGATGATGATGATGATGAGTTCTTATCGGTAACAGCGATCTTGTTCAGATTTAGTGAGAGTACAATACATGCAAAAAGAAAACGGGCTTCGTTAAAAAGCTTAATATTGTTGTTTCTTTACCTTAGTACATACTCCTAGTCCTAAGCCTATTAGAAAAACCATAAAAAAAGGAGCTTGTTTTATTGCAAAAACCGGTGCCCATATAAAATTTAAGAAAATCAGCCAATGCTTAGGCCGGTGGTTGTGCATTGGAAAATAGTCTAACGGGAGTTTTATGGATTTGAAATTTGAAAAATTATAAAAAAGGTCAAAAGAACTTATGTTCTTTTCTCCCCTCTCTCTCACAAGCGGCACAAAGCATAATTTTTAAAAAAATAACGGGCATAGTCCATCTTCTGAAATTTTATACAAATCTATAGCAAACTGCAAATATCCAAAAGCTTCGAAGATCTGACTCTAAAATGTAAAAAAATTTTCGAACACATTTTTTTAAAGAATTATTGTCCCTTGTGGGTATGACGATCTTGATAAAATTTGTCTGAAGTATGTAAATGCATAAAAACGTATCAAAATTACCGCTTCGAGCCTCTAGTTTTTCAACCCATTTAAGCAAACGAACTAAAAAAACAGCTTGTTTTACCGCTTTCTTAGAAATCCATGTCCGCAGAATTTCAATGGTAAAAAAAACTCCTTATTTCTGAAAAACTATTCAATAATTTCGGAAAACTATAAATTTTTCTATAAAAATTCAACATTTTCTTGACCTAAGCTTAATTTTGGTCTTTTTTTTCTACAAAAATTTTGAAAATACCATTATACCATAATCATAACAACCATTTTCAAATAAAAATACAAACTGTAATTAAGGATAAACCCCAGGAATGAAGAAGTAGTCGCCCCACAGCTCGGCTAATTTCTTGGACATTGGCAGAATCAAATAGTTAGGATAAGGGACGACTGGCAATAGCTTTCCACGTTTCGAATGCAGTCCTGATTTGATGAAAAAACCTTGGTGAGGTAAGCTTAAAAGGTGCGCAAAGGAATAGCAACGAAAACTCGGAACGCCCCCAAAAATCAGCGTCGACCAAAAATCAAAACCAACCAATTCTTATTTTGTTAGACTCATAAGGAAATGCCTCAAAAGCAACAATTATTTTAAAACAATTAACCAAAAAATAAACAAATTTTGCCTAAAATCGCCCTGCCGATTTCACAACTTAAGCAAAACTTCAATTGGACGCCTAAATGCTCAATCTCCGCTCTTATTCCACTGACAGGTTTGTTGTACATATATCCCGAAGAGCCATGAAAATTGTGACAAACCAGTTAAGTTTTGTAAATTTTTAAACTTCTAATAAAAATTTTTCAGGATCCCGGTGTAAGCCTTTTAGTGTTTCTAATGTAAAAACGAAATATCGTCAGAAGTGAGTGAGGCATCAGAGTCAATACTTATGTAAGTCTCGAGTGTGAAATCGGCCCTAATTTTCTTAAATGTAAAAAAGTATTTAATAATAGGAATACATTTTGCATTCTATGTGGTTACAATGACAAAGTTCTCAAAAAAGTGTCGATAAATGGATCAACCCACCTACTGATATTGCTTCATAGTCCCAGGATAAATCGATATTTAATTTTTATTCACATCAGACATCATAAGATAAATATTTCTTTTATCGAAAATTTACACCATGGAACACAAAAAACAACTAAAGTTGTGATTTTGAGCAAAATTAGGTTGCACTCGAATCAAATCAATCAATCAAATATTTGCGAATGAATCTACTCATTAGCCCTTGAAAACCACTAATTAGAACCACTAATTCCACTAATTAGAATTAGAAAACAAGAAACTGCTTTTCTTATAAATCTTTCGTAATATTGTTTCTGTTTGTCTAAGTTCTTAGAGCATAGAGAACGTTCTGAGAGGAGACACAGCCACTGTGAGTCATGACTGTTTCACTTCACACAAAGAGCGAGAGAGCGAGCGAGGGTCTCGGGCGAGATGTCAATTTAATTTCAAACAATGGCAATGTATGTATGTTCACAATACCGGCGTGATCGCTGTCTCGCTCGCCGGGCTTTTCGAAAAATTGAAAAACGTTCGCCGAGGTCGACTATTATTCTGTCATTCGCTGTTGTGAGTTATAACACCCTAGTGAATACACATTTTTTCCCCCCGAAACTAATACTTGTTGTGAAGTATAAACTTTCTATGTCAAATAAAGTCGACAAATTTTAGAAATATGTTATGTTTTGTCACTGTGCAGTGAAACAGTCGTCGCGGTTACTCGCTCTCATTGTGTATTAACAAACGATTTTTCTGTCTCGTGTTGTCGCTGCCGCTCTGGTTCGACGCTCTCGCGCTAGATGTGAAACGGATGTGAAAGTCATAGTCTATGATATGACTTGACTTGACTTGATGAAAACTCAAGAGAGAGAGAAAAAGATACGATTGTTGTTTACAAAAGCAAATGCAATTGCTTTTAATTTTTTTTTTTAACCCTATTTTGTCTTATTTTTATACAAAAAAAGGTCAAGCAGTAGTATTACAGTTACTAAATGTTAGTAAGTGTAGGAGTAACATGCAGGGTTGTTATCATGTTTAAAGTTTATTATTTTTGCAGAAAAACAATAATGCAAAAACCTTAACTGTTTGTCAATAAGAAGTCAGTTAGGTAATGCTCATATTGACTCATTGATTCACTCACTATTGATTGATATAGGTACAGTTTGACTCCCTAAATGTTAAGTGCTGAATTTTATGCTAATAAGTGAATTGGGCGTGTCAGTGGCAAATTTTCAAAACGTTAACATTTGCACCCCCATCGACACACAGACGGACGGACGGACAGGACATGGCTGATTTGACTCACAATTCGTTTCGATCATATGCCCTTAAGATCATAATGGGGTCTACGGCAATAAAAAAAAAAATTATGACCCATTATTCTTGGGCAAAATTTAATTATAAGAAAACCTCAGAAAAGTTATGCAAAAACCACCACAATTGAAGAAAAGATCACCCAAAAGCTTAAAAATGTATGAAAAAAGCAAAGCAGGGGAGTTTTTGGGGGATCCATACACCTTACGACCGAACCTTGAATATGTATAAATATGTATGGGGGTCATATTGACCCGCTGTGAATGTGACCTCTGTCCAAGGACGTATGATTTTTGACGAGTGCTAACTCTGTCTAAATTTTCCGATTTCTAGATCTTCCGTATAGACGTAAGTTAGTCCCCCGTCCATGGTGATGCACACATGCCTAGGATATGTTTTTTCTACCCCAGGGGTAATTTTTTAGCAGGTCTGGTGTGAAATTCTTAGCCATTGCCGAAAGTTACAGGAGGTGCAGACTGCAGACATACCAGTTTATACCTTCTTGCTGGCTACAATTGTTTTCCATTATATTTGTTAGACCAAATTTAATATCGTAGAGTGGAGTTAAAACGTAAGCGGACGGAAATATCGAAAGAAAAATCCGTGTGCGGTTCACCGGCAGGGTACGATCAAGACTGGACAAAGAATCAATTGTATTGTAGCTAAACTGGTAGAGCTCTACGACTAAACGTCAGAATAGGCTTAGTGACGGCTTAGTTGTTATTATAATTGCTTGAATTTACTTAACAAGACGTGTTGGCAAAAAATAAAAAGATGTTTTGTTGGACCTGAAATCGAACCCAGGACCTTTCAATCGTCGGTCATAGGTGCTACCATCTGCACCACACTTCCTTCTCGGGTATCCTTCATGTAAATAGCCTACATGTTAACTCTCCGTAAATAATGCACTTAAACCAACAACCCATATTTAGTGTCAAGGAATACAAAGTTGATAAATTTTGCCAAAATTAACTTTGGCAGTTTTTTTTAATGCCATTTGTTACGATCCAAATAGTCGAGTTAAAAACCCTGCAATTAAAACTCGACATTGGTCAATGAGATCTAAGAATTCGGCAGTCGTTGAATTTGTACACTCTGACACCCGATAATTCCTATCAATCAATATTTAAGCTCTGATCTTATATTTAAGTTGGCAAAAATTTTTAAAAAAATTTAAATAGAGCGTTTAACCAGATCTCGACATCAATAATAATTATAAGGATGCAAAGTTCCAAAAATAAACACAAACGTTAAACGTATAATCGCAACCACCAGGTCTCGATTTCGGGTACAAAACACAAAAAATATCTTCACGTCACTTTATTGAAACGTCAAACACAACTTCACAGGTAGTATCGTGTTGCTCGAATTCTTCTCAAAATGCCACTCTTCGTGTAAGCGGGTTAAGGTTGTTTTTCTTGTGCACTTCGCAAGTGGATTGTGTTATCAGATTGAAAAGGTAACCTGTTTAGCTGCGGTGCTGTCACAATAAATCTGTTTCTTTTGTGGGTGCAAAATTTATTAAGTGTTGTGATTTGTGTGAGCTCTTTATAAACCATAAACGATTCCAAAAGTTGTGTGACATGACAGCAGGGTACAAAAAGCATTCAAATTATAAGGAATTAGAATCCCTTATTTGCTAACATAGTACTGCAACATAGCAAAAAGTTGTCAAATTTCTGGTATAGCCATAAGGGGAATTGTCAAGTGTGGTGAGTTTTGGAAAACCCCACATCTGTTATGTTGGATACCTTTCAATAGTTTCTGCTTTCTAGGTTCGAAAATTCGAATTTCGAATATGTCTATGTGTAGGTTCTGTTCAATTCAATTAGGAGCTCTGTTAACTACAGAATAATGCTATTGGTTAGGTTAAGGGTTGACTCTGACTATAGATAAAATCGTCGTATATTTTTGATTGAAGGTAGGCTTTTGTCTTGTAAAGATAAGACTCGTCAACTGTTACATTGCAAAGTCATAAAATTTAGTTTGAGTTTTCTCAGAATGAACCACACACCTGAACACTCAGAAAACTAAGAAGGCACAAATTTTCCTTCAAAACTTTGACATAAACTATTTTGCATTTATAGCTGGTATTCAATTGGCTTTAATTACTAATCAACAACGGGGAAAAAGAACTGATAATATTTAGTATAGATAAATATAGAAACATATTTAACACAACGTAATTTTTTCCCGTTTAACTGAAAATCTAACCGAACGTTTCGTTGCTTGTATTGGGAATAACCTCCTGCCAAAGCCATATGCATTTCTACTCAGTAGTGAAAAAGGAAAATATTGAATGAGAAAAAACAGCATTTCGTTTTCGCAATTTTCAGCAGAACGTAAGTGCTTTTTTTGCTATTTAAAAAAAACTACTATGATTAAATTCATTTTGAGCCCAGGGAAAATCGACAAAAAATGCCCAAACTTCGGAAAGATTCCCGGAAAGCTGAAATTTAGCATGTTGCAATATCAAAAGTCTTCATTGATCCAATGCCCGCATACATTTTTTTTTTTGGGTCTAACCGAAACTAATTATTATTGGATATCTCAGTAACTGTTACCGCTAAAGAAAATCTTACTATGACCTATGAGGGAAATATAGCTCTAGACGCTTGCTAAAAAAGGTGATAAACTGGTAACTTTTTTTCTTGAGAGTAACCATTTCTAATTTCTAATGTAAATAATAGGTGTTGTTTTTGGAAGAATGGTTTCACACAAAACAAAATATCTAAGAATTTTATTATGAAAATGTTCTTTCTGAAATAAAATTTTAGTAGAATACTTGTCAGACCTTTAACAATCAGGAGATGGTTACTGAGAAGTGAAGCTGCCGGCAGCAGTTGATTTCTTACCTATTATTGACAAACAAAAAATACACCTATTACTTTGCGAACCACTGTATATATACCGCAAAGCTGGTGGTTTGATTGTTTCTTATGCCCTACCCTGGATATATTAATTCTAAAGTATAGTTTGTATTGTAACGCACGCTGTTAGAGAAACGATCAATTCTGACAAAAGAATCGATTGAGCTTTTTTCGTCCGTCAGCCGGTTCGTCTGTCCATTTGCCTGCAAGTTCTTATCCTTGAGTTCATTGATATAGGACAAAATACAGACTAAATCTTTGTTAAAGTCTCTCAAAGCTGATTTTTGAAACAAAGCTTGTTATTGTCGTTCCAAATAAATTATCAATAGTCGATCAGAGACCAACAAAACCAAAACCAGGAACAAAAAAAAACAGAGACCAGGTCACAAACAATAGTTTTCGGTAAGTATCGTGGTAACAATAAACCCTAAAGATACATTTTCAGGCCACAAAATATAGTTTTAAAAATTTCCTACAAAAAATATTACAAGACTTCTTTTTTCGTAAGAGTTGCCGTTTTCGAGATATTTTAGTTTACAAAGTGGTACTTTTGCTTTTTTTCTTTCGTATCCATACAAAAAGATAACATCGGCCGGGGCACCGTCGACATAATTGGGCTGAAATATCTCGAAAACGACTAATTGTAGGAAAAGAAGTAATTTTATGTTTTTAGTAGGAACGCTATTAGTATATGTAGCTGTATTTTTGTCCTTGCAATTTTTTTTTTGTGAAATTTATCGTTACCGCGACACTTACGAAAAACGGTTTTTTGAGAGCCCTGACTCCAGATACAAATTTTTGCTGAGTTTGCTGGAGACGACAATATCAAAGCTTTGTTTTTAGAACATTCTGGATAATTAATAATCAGAGTATTGAAAAGTGAACAAAATTCTCGAATAGGGACAAAACGTGGATTGAAGGTAGATTTCTTCCTTATTTTTCTCACTTTTTTTCTTTCTTGTCTTTGATTGTGTTTAGGGTTTAGCTTACTTTTCTTTTACGTTGAGATAAACAAAGATTTTGTTTGCTGAGCTAGAGTTGAATGTAGATTGGCAAATCCCCAGCCGATGAGAATAGCCCGGTTAATTTTTTTTGTGCCCTCGCCAATTCTACTGATCCAAAGTCGGCCAGATGGCTCTACCCAGACTCACAACAAATGCAATACATAACTCTTTTGTGTAATTTTTCCTTTTAACATTTAATTAAATTTTGTATGTCTTCTCTATAGGACCGCTACCCAATATAAGCAACGATAAGTATGGTAAACTTTTTAATTTAATATCAGAAAATAAGTAATGATTTTGACAGTTCAAACAAAAGCAGTGAGTTCTGAGGGTGTACCACGATATCTCGAAAACCATAATCTCGAAAGCAAAAATCTAGAAAGCAAAAATCTCGAAAAATTAAATCTCGAACAAAGGTTTAGGTTTCACTACCTTAAAACTTAAAAAAAACTCGAAAAACTTTTTTGCATTCGAGATTTTTTTCGAGATTTCGTCTTTCGAGCTTTTTGTTTATTCGAGGTTTTGTAACATTCGAGATTTTTGTGGTTCAAGATAACTTCATGACCCCGAATTCTGACCACCTGAGTACGACCCGTAACTAATTAATTATCAATATAGAAGATGCACGTGTCTGAGTACAAGACCTGTCTCACAATCCAAAAAAATTGGGTGTCCAATTGAATTGACTTCAATTTAAACGGCTTTTTAGAAGCAGCCATCAAAACTTTACATTCACCACATATTTAAAAAGGATGCTGCATGAATTTGGCCCGCAAGATTGTGTCCTACGTTCAAATGTTGATAAGTATAACTTTCTCAAACATGCGGCATTCGAGTTGTGATTACTTTTTCAAAAACGTTCAAAACAAAAGTTAAGATTGATCACCATAATACACTCCATGAGTTTTACTTTCAGCTGCCGGAACCCTTTTGCTTTCTTCAATTCTATGAAAAATTCTAACTTAAGCAAACATTATATACAGAAAAGTTCCAAATTGACTCGCATACTTAAGATGATTCCTAACTAGTACATTGATATTTGTACATCCTTGGTTATAGCTCTGTCTTGACATCAAACAATCTTGCTTTTTAAAAATGTTAAATTGCAAGAAAAATTAATTTTGCAAACATTATAATAAAGTTTTATTATATAATGTTTATAGAACCGTCAATTGTTTTAATTTTGCAGTTTTCAATATAAAATTTATATTTTGTACTTATGGCTCTGCCATAGGGCTGTTTCCCAATACACGCAACGATACGTTCGGTCAACTTTTTCAATTTATTTGCTTTCACGTTTTGCTGGGATAAGTGGAACCATTTTCTTTGGCTTTATTAATCACAAGGCTTGATCTGGCACATCCATACTTCTTTCAAAAGTGGCATTTCCAGATTTTGCAAAGCATTGTTTTGTAAAAAAGAATTTTAAAAAGGGTGGAACAAACATCCGGAATCTTCACCCAAACCAACCGGGTGGGTCAAAATTATTTTCATAAAATTCTGCTTTTCAAACCTCTGTGTTACAAAATTCTGGACGTGTCACTTTTAAAAACTTATGCAGTGAAATAATGTGAATGGGAGGTCTACTGTTACCTGCAACCCACTGCGTTTGTTTTCTTTAGCCTTTACTTTGCTTTGTAAAAAGTAAAAGATTAGACAGCAGAAAACGCTATAATTCAGAAATGAGAGAGGGCAAAAATTTTGTACAAAGGTTTTTTGAAGCCGAGTAACGAGCCGTCCCTGCTTCAATTAAAATTTTTCTTAGCAACAAAATAAAAGTGAGGGAATGTTCTCAAAATCATTTACTTAGAATTTTAAGATTTGCAAATAGACACAACTTGGTTCTCACATCGTAAGCATGAGTTAGTTCCTTGTTGTTAATACACACTACTATTTTAAACAGTCTCGCGAAATGGGTGAAAAGAATCGGTTTTGAAATAAGAACTTTAAATCTCAAGTGTTGCCAAACAGAACGTTTATTAAAAACTTTTAAATCTCTCCATAAACCCTAAAGTATTGAGATGTAACTGGGAGATCATCAAGTTTTTCGAGCTTTCTTCATGGAAAATCCAGTTTAAAGCTGAGTATAAAGCTAGGAAGACTTCGTTTCGAATATGCTGCTTACAGTTGATTGTGATGCAAGGATGGTACCTATAAGTTGGAGTTGCAAATGACATTTTTCAAAACAAAAATAGCGAAAAAAAGTTGAATAAAATAAAGAATAGATGAAGAAAATTGTTCTCTTGTACTAAGGTTTCCATTACACTAAACTTACTCTTGATCATGCTTTATGCAGCCGGCAGGAGTGACAGCAGGGCTTAGACAGATTTCTGCTTTTTCGGGTAGGGTCTAACTCAAGCGGTTGAAGCAGCATCTCACATCGGTACTAAATCATGTTTCTTCAAATAATGTGACCCTTAGCTATAATGAGTTGTCCAAAGTTAGAATTTCTCGAAAACGAACCACAGCACCCAGTACGAGAGAGATAATAATTGCGACCAAATCAGTAATAAAAGAAAAAGCCGCAGGATTTAACGGATTCCTAGCGAAGACAATCCAGGTATCTTCAATGGCGCGTCGTCAGCGGAGCTTTGGCAATTATCACCCCCTTATGGAGCGATCATGGGTGGCAGAAATTTTACCAGTGCAGTGGAAAAAGGGATGATCGCCAACCTTTCGAAAAAAGGAAATCTTACTGAGTGAAAAAACTGGAGGGGCGTCTGCGTGCTACCTGCCAGAGCTAGGATAGTGTCAAAAATTCGTTTAGGCCGTCTGAAAGACCATCTTGAAGTTTTGATCACATAAACACTACGGAAAATTGTTGAATTCATATCACTACTTCACCTCCTTTGAAAACTTCAAGAACGCTTTTGACAGCGTCAACAGAGAGTCTATTTTGCATGCCCTGCGTGGAAAGGGTATTCTAAAAACGCTGTCATAAGGGCTACCTACAATGGAAGTGTTGCGTTTTGCATAGGGGAAAATTGTCGTAGGAATTTGAAATTCAATTTCAAATTGAAAGGAAAGGCATCCTTTCCCTGCCTATGATAAATGATGAAGGTACTCCTCGCCGCATTACCCCGGGCAATAAAGGAATTCAATGGACTCTAATATCGACCTTACAACTCTTGCCTACGCAGGCATCCGACGTGTGTTTAATGTCATAGAAAAATGAGGCCTCTGTCAAATGATAGCAAACCTAGAGAGAGGCAAACCTAGTTGGGTTGAAAATCAATGTCCCATAAAAATTGTATGTTCAACAACATCGACACGAGCTCAATTAAGTGTGCCTGGACCACCGGTGGGGACACTCGAAAGCTTTCAATACCTACATACCTTAGTAGTAAAGCTAGTGATTGGAAATTTCAAACCGGCATTTGGCATGTTAAATAACTCGGTTCTGGTCACATTTCTAGGAACCGGATTTATACAGTCATCCGGAAAGCTGCAGGCGTTTGCTATTAGTCGCTTCCGGCATATATTAAGAATTTTCTGGCCAAACGAATGCCGAAATTTATTAGCTTACTTTACTTTCTGAGAATAGTTCACGAGCTTAGGCACAATCATCCAACGAAGAAAATAGCAGTGGATCGGCTACAAAGGAAGGGTGACATTTCAATTGCAAGATTAGGACAAACACAATAACGCAAGCCGGTTGAATAGCCGCTCGACTGTAAACAGATGGCATTATAGAGCTGAGGAGCAGAAATGCAGAAAACTGGGAAAGAGTTGTGTTTTTAAGAAGTTGATAGAAGCTGTGCGGGTTTCGAAAAATACAAATACTTATAACTAGAAGTTTTTCCCTTTTTTACTGGATTAAAGGTACCCGTTTCAGCTAATAGTAAGTCTTTAATATACAAAAGTTTAAATTCGTTCTGTAATTTGGTATACGGCAACTCCTATAAAAATTATTTTGTGCCGAGTTTAATGCTCTTTTAAAATTTAATTTTTTAAAAAAAGTTATTTCTTAGTTGCGTTAACGTACCTTACATTGTTCACATGACATAAACTTATTGTATTTTACTGACGGAAAACAATTAAGTTTGCTGTCATTAAGACGTTTATCTGATATTTCTAACCTTCATGCATATTTAACTCCTTGCAAGACAAGGGTTTTATACCTGTGTACCTACTTGACCTTGCCTCGACGACACATGCCCTGTTGAAAAATGATTTCACACCTTTTTAGAATCATCAGCTAAGCATTGTTTTATTCCCAAAGTATGTAAATTAAATCTCCTCCCACACACAGACACTTATGTACGAAAACTTCTTAGGCACCTCCCATGTCGAAGGTTGTGCTCTTTCCTTTCGCAAGGAGATATTTACCAAAAAAGCACATTAAATCGATTATCAAAAGGAAAAAGAAAATAGGAATCTTGGCGTAAGGAAACCCGTGCGTGTGCCAAGAAAACCAATAGAATCCTGATAACGTGGCACACGCACGCAGAGAATAGGAAATCTTCGAAAACTTCCCTAAGGTGAGGCATAAAGTTTCGTCGTTCGTGTCTTTGTTTTTTTTGTGTTCTTCGAAAGTGTGCTCTTACCAACCACCACTGCCAATGGGTTTTACCACCCGGCCGGTTTATTATTGCTCGAGGAGCACGTGGTACCGTGTGATATGCGCATGTTTTCGAAAGTTGGAGGATACAATGTTTTCTTTCCTTTTTTCGATGGAATAAAGTAAAATTTTCGGTTATCTGTCAACGAGAAGAGAGTCTGTTCACTGTTCGCATCGTCGTTGAAGGGCTGTTAAAAACTGACGTTTATGTTACCTAAATTTTATTTTTCAGTTTATGAATTTGCTGGCTCGTTGCGAAAGTGTGGAAGGTTAACTTTCACGACGAGTCATATTTATGTAAGGTTTATTGTGGGTAAACCAAAACATGTGTCAGAAGAAGCTTTATTTCCATTTTTCAGCACTTAACCTTGTTTTGGATATGTTTGTGTCAGAACAGGATTTGCATTGCTGAAGGAAGAATAATTTCAGAAAGCCACCCCATTGTTCAGCAGCCAAGCCTCTGTCGGCTGGTATTAAATTCACTTTGCAATTTATGTGCATAACATATGCGTTGCGAATTTTTCTTTGTTACGCAAGCATAAAACATTCATATTTTTAAACTTATATTGTTTTTATTTTACACATATTTAATGAACAGGGCCAGGGAAACTATACCTACAATTGCTTAGAAAAATTAAACGAGAGTGTATATGTATATTAAAGGCCGCATCAATATAACGAAGACAGAATCACAAAGTCGTCAGGCAATACGAAAGAATGCAAACTACACAATGCACTAAGCTAAGTCTCGAGAAACATCGACTGATGCAAAACCTAAAGGTCTATTCCTTTAAGATGTAGCAGCTACAGCGGCCTACTATAATCTTTGTTCTGATGTCTTCCGCGCGGTATCGCAACTTGCCATATATGCTGTCATCAATAAGCACTATGGGACGGCCGTAGCTTACAGACGTCGCTAAATGGTTTATAGCTATTTGGCCATAAATGGTTTTAGCTATTTGGCCTTCTTTAATTCTTAATTCACAAATTTATCACCAAGATGTCGATTGAAATAAAAGCGTCAATTAAAAACGAACCTTTGCCTACCTCAAGCTCGGTTTTTATGATAAGCAATTGGAGCGGCTACTTTTATATGAATTGAGCTTGGTCAAGCCTAGCTTGAAAAAACCTAGAAAAAACTTTCGTTCACGATCTGTTTACAAAAACTTTGAAAAAATTACGGAGGACTCCAAAAGATGGGTTCTGAATTTGCAACTGGAATGAAACAAGAGTAACTAACACTTATGTTAAAGCAGATGTCTTGATGTGGAGTGGAGTGAAAATGCTAGTGGATGAAATTTCGAAAGAAAAACCCTCACCGACAGGGCATGATCCTCCTACATTCACCAATGGCACGTACTGCACAAACCTATTGAGCTATCGATGGCGGATTTAATCTTTCACAAAATTGGCTACGAAACGCACACTACAAAAGCCATAGATCCCGGGAAGCGGGTTTCCTACACGGTTTTTCTGCCAACCTTGTGAAAAAAAATACACGAAGGTGGCTATTGACTTAACAAGCATCCAGCGCGGTACGGTATGATGGACTAATTTTTAAAACCAATCCTTTAAGCTAGGGTTTTAATGGACTCTTTCGGATGTTCGCCAATGGTGGTAGGTCATAAAGAAGTTATTGGCCATGAAGGCTAAAAGAATATCCCCCTCAAGGTTCTATTTTAGCCTCGGTACTTTTTAACTTAAATATATCAGCGATATCAACAATCCGATAGGCACATATCAGTGAGGCTTTAGGTCAGGAAAGTCCACCATCGATCAAATATTCACACTGCGGCAGATCTTGGAGAAAACCCAGAAATTCCAAATCGATACACACCACGTTTTCATCGATTTCAAGACCGCGTATGACAGCATCTTAAGAGACGAGCTATATAGTGCAAAGTGTAGTTTTCGCATTCCTGCCAAACTGGTCACTCTGTATGACGGTGGAAAGTTCGCGCCATTTATTCAAAAAAGTATTTAGACAAGGCGACGCGTTTTCATGCGACTTCTTCAACACAATACTTGAGAGAATCGTGCAGAAGTTCGGCGCCAACACCAGAGTGCCAATCTCTCAAAAGTCCGTTTATCTACTCGCATACGCTAAAGACAATGACATAACCGAAAGAACAAAGCGTGATTTCAGTGAAGCCTTCGTGAGTGTTGGGACGGAAGCGGCGAGTAAAGGTTTAGCAGTAAACGAGGGTAAAACCAAGCTTATGTTGTCATCAAGAAAAGACACTCAACACACCGACGTCTTGGACAAAACATTACCATCGACAGCCATAGCTTTGAGGTAGTTAGGGGCTTTGTCTACCCAGGCTCCGCTATCAATTCAGACAATGACACCAGCGCTGAAATCAAACGAAGTATACCTAACTCTTGCCAATCGCTGTATCCTCATCATCAAGACCCTCTTCATCCCAGTCCTGCCGTACGGTGCAGAAGCATGGACCCTGTCAAAGGCAGATTAAAACTCTTTAGGCTGCTTCGAGAGGAAAATTCTTCGAGCGATTTATGATCCCGTCTGCATAGACGGAGAGTGGAGGAGGAGATATCGAACAATACGGGATGTTTATCAACACCGACCTAGCCAGAAGAGTCAAAACACGAAGACAACGATATGGCTGGGTCATCTAGAGCGGAAAGAAATCAACGCCTGGCCCCTACAATCTTCAAATCCACCCCACAGGGACGGCGCAGTAGAGGAGCACCGAGTCTCAGGTGGCGCACCCAAGTGGAAGGGGACCTCAGCAACTGGCTGGCGAAGCTTGTTGGCTGAGGCCCAACACCGGACTGTAGCACCACCTTAAGTAGGTAAGTAAGTATCAGTGATATACGAGAAAAGGTAAGGGATTCCCCTAAAAATTTCAAACGTATACGCGAGATTACTTCGAGCCTTAGATACCCTGTGACAATCAGCCTTTTGGTTACAGTCATTGTAAATCACTGCACAGTCAAATTTTCTCCTCAATAGAATTGATATTAAAAACCTCACTATTTTTGAGGAGCCATTTTCTTCTCGCAAGCTCGTCAGCTTGTTCATTTTCTTCTTTACTACAGCGTCCTGACATCCAGCACAGTCTCACTCGGCTCACAATGCTTTGAGCATTGTGCGACAGCCCCTGACTATATAAGATTTGATGTTAATCGATTCCATTGCCTTGAGCGTAACCTGGCTGTCGATTTAAATGGCGATATATCTGCTGGATATCGATCTCATCTGCATAAGTACGGCAGCCCTAAGTACAGCCAGAACCTCTGATGACACTGCTTATATACGGTAGAAAAAATCGATTAGGTTTTGATATGCATAAGATATAATATGATAACAAGATCAACATGAGGCTGAGGTAAGAAAGACCCTTAGCGTTTACGGCCTTTGTGAGTTTGGCTGAGACCCCCTTCCTCTTGCGTGCGCAACCTGAACCTCGGTGCTCCATTATTGTGCTGTACAGTGTGGATTCTAAGATTTTCAGGGCTGGTGCGTTGGTGTTTAACCGGTCTAGGTGACCCAGCCATCGCAGTCTGACCAATTCTGACTCTTTTGGTCAGGTTGGTGTAGCTCTTCAGCTCCTCCCTTGCCCTCTATGCAGCCGATACCACCCGAAGAGTTTTCTTATCGAAACAACCTGTAGCGTTTTCTCCAGCCTTTAAAAAGATCCATAATTCTGGACCTAAAACAGGAATGGGTAGATGAGGGTCTCATAAGTATAATACCACTTGGATAGACTAGTTGCTCGAGAAAGGAAGTTGCTATTCAATTGCCTTCTTAACACTGATGGGGTAAGAGTGAACTTTCTTTTGATCTCAGCGCTATTGTCTTTGAGGTATTTGAGGTGCATAGTTAGCGATAGGTCTTTGTTGATGTTTTGTCCAAAGCATCAGTGTTGGGTAATTGTTCTTAGTGACAGCATATTTTGGGCTTCGCCGTCGTAGACTGCTTAGTCCACAAACGACGCCTCTGTCCTACAAAGGCTTCACTGAGATCACGCTGTGTTCTTTTGATAATGTCTATTTCGTATGCGAGTTTCGTACGGACGTTTGAAAAAGTTTGCCTCTGGTGTTGGCGCACCATTCTCTCAAGTACGATGTTAAAAACGTCACGTCCCGTCATGTCTAGGGCCTTTTTTGACATCAAAGGGATCTGTGAAGTCTTTATCGATCTTGACGGAAAAGCTTGAGGCTTCCATCGTTATCCTGGCCAAAATTAGAGATTGCGCTTCATTGCATTGCTTAGTTTTTAATAAGCGTCTTCGCTGTTTAAGGATATTTGTGAGGTCAGATTCTTATCACAGCAAAATATTTTCTTTTATATAAAACTAATAACAATTTTTTTGGGACTTTCAACGTTTCAACAGTACATTTTTTTTCCTTGCCGAAAGTTCTGCGGGATGGAACTTTTTAAGCTTGTCACAGAAGTATGACGAAAAATGTAAGTAAACCAATACTTCCATGACCTATAGACAACACTTATTCATGTTCATTATTCAAAATTCTCTGACAAGTCGTTTGTTAAGGCACAAGGATGCGTATTTGTTTTGATTTTGGTGTGGGCCATGTTTTGCCATCAGATCAGAACCAAAGTTTAGATCAAATGTCGTTGCTCTTGTATTGAACGATGCACGATGCCGATGATGAGAGAATGAGAACAACGACGTCGACGACGACAACGACGACGGGGACGAATGGTATGTGTTGGCTTTTGATTATTCGATTTGGTTAAGTCTTGCCTGTTTGTTTACTCATGACGACGATAGGGAGAAAGTGAGTGTCCATCCGTATCGTTGCGCTTGAAAGGACGTACAAAGGATTACGAAATTCTCGGTGCATGTTTGTTTATTGTAAAACATCCTATTGACTTTCGGTGGACATTCATTGATGTGGTTGTGTTTGGTCGATATGATATCGGTTTCAATTGTCTCTGCGTTGTCTGTGCGTATATTGTCCATTTGAGGAATAGTCGTTTTCAGTATGTTCATCCCCACACGTGTAGAGATAAGATTGTTATTTTTTCAACAATAAATTTGCATTTCCACTCAAATGCACGCCTGGGGAATTGCAAGAATTGTAAATTAGAAATTGTTTGCTTCTTGTTTTCCAGTAAAAGTCAACAAAAAGCCAGGAAAGATGAGAAATATGTAAAATATAGTCTTACATATCATGCCATGCTTTAAATCGAGAAAGGACCAAAAGCACCCCATCAGGCAAAACCTGACTTAAGGCAAATTTTAAGTAGAAGTTTATATCATGTACATTTCAAATACTGGGAAAATTACACTTTGCAACTATAAAATTACTTGCTCCACTCCACATTGTTACATTACTAGCAACTAATTTATAAAAAGAATCGAAAAACGTAGCCACCAATTCTAATGTTGAGTCAAAAAAGCATTAACGCTATTCCCGGCAAAAAATCTAGCTTCACTTTTCAACCGTAGAATGTAGATATGCGTCATCATCGTCCGTTGACTAAAAGTAATTTCACCCAACAAGGCCAAATTAAATGCTCTCAAATAAAAGTGCCGTCCACTTCCAGGCTTCACTATTGTCCATCGAGGACGGCGCTATAGCTTGATGATACTATGGTCATCAGAATTTCAGTATTCCCTTAGGCCGATGTTGTACCGATTTAGTTTTTGATATACAACAAGGGAGCTTTCACATTATCAATGTGTCATCACATATCATTAATAGGATTTTCACGTGTTTACTCATTGAAGGACAATAATTACATCGTCATTGCCGTTAGCCGCCAAACCGACGACTAAATTGGGATATACGTCTAGTCATTGTATATAGTCGTAAAAACGAGGGATGTTTGCAGGGTTAGAATATCGATTTAATGATACCTATGCCAAACCTTAAATAAGGTACTTTTTTGTTTTATTATAAATCACAAACCTATCACAGTTTGTTGTTTTATAAAGATGGACCATCAATTAAACTTTAATAATGTTGATTGAGCTTGACGTCATGCGATATGGAGCATAGTGTTACTGCAGTCCATAAGATATGGCGGATAGGAGCAGGTATGCTGAAAGGAAAAGACACGGACAGTTATTGCATTTGTCCGTAAAACGGACCGTTGAATACCCCCTCCTATTTTACATTGTAAAATGCTGATATTATTGTTACTTTTTCACATTTTATAAGTAGTGCCAACTTCGAAAAGGGACGTGGTCGCACCGCCCCTTATTACAAACTATCAATATTAGCACAGATATTTAAGAGTTACGCTCAAAAGTAGGTACTTAAAAATGCAATTTTTTGGTTCAAATTCAATATTTTTGAAAAATCGACCCCCAAAAGGGGCGCAGGTAACAACCTTGTATGAGCGTAATCTGGAACGAAATCTCGTTTACCCTTCCTGCTGATTTTTGTATTTTATTCTTTCCTAAATTAGGCTTAAGACCAGTCGAAATTATGTTTTTCTGGGAAATTTTAAGTTTTTCTAAAATTCTGCCTCCAAATGTGGGCGTGGCTCAAAGTCTTGTAAGAACTTTTCTACATAAAATATTAAGCAACATTTTTCCAATTTGGAGCAAAAATATTGATTAAATGCGTTTGAAAATTTACCCTTAAAAAGGATGCCACGCCCTCTGGAGGAGGCTTACCAATTAAATTTTTCTTTTTTGTGTCTTATATTCATTAGGAGATGCTAAGTGTCAAAATTAGACGTCAAAGTTGGACGTCTTACAGTTTCTAAAAACCTGGAGGTAGTTGCACATTTAGACTGATTGTGGGCGTGTCTGTGGCCGGATTTCTTCAAGCGTGTCTGTGGCCGACCTTCAGCTTTCTGGCTCAAAATGTAAGGCCTAGAAATATGTGACATACAGACGGACATGGCTTATTCGATCCAGAATACGGTTTCGATCATATGCCCTTAAGGTCTTGCGGGTCTACCATATTTATTTCACCGTGAGCTTAATATACCTCCTACCCTATGGGATCGGGTATAAAAAGAAACAGGCAGATGATCGCAGGGGGTGCCATGCCTCCCATACATATTTCACTATGTTGTCTTTTCAAAGTTGCTTTTCCAGAAATTTAAAAAGAGCTGAATTTCGAAAGCAGAATTTTGTACCGGCGAACAAGGGAATTTTTACCACGGCAAAGTCTTAAGCTCAACGTATTTCAGTACATACTGTCAACAAAGAAAACCAAAACATTTGACTTGCGGAGAAAACGTCACTATTGTTAGGAGCAACTTCGAGGTAGCTAAAGACTTAATCTACCTGGAAGTTAATATCAATTCCACGAATGACGTGAATTACGTGATACGTCGTCGAAGAATAGAAAATCGCTACTGTTTCGGTTTGGCAAAAAAGAGGTTCGTTTAAAACTCCTTTTACGGAAGACAACGGGTAAGCTTAATAAATCTCTTATACTGCCCGTTCTGTTTAATGGGGCCGAATGCTGGACGATAAGCAGAGAAGGGGAAACTATGCTCGCCTCTTACGATAGAAAAAATCTGTGGTGAATTTTCGGTCCTGTATGCGAAAACTGCGAATGGAAAAGAAGATACAATAGCGAACTATAGGCGTTGACCAAGTCAAAGGCAACATTGGCCCATAGCAGATGAGCAACATCAACAACGCTCCAGCCAAGACGGTCTTCGAATCCAAGCCCCTAGGTTTGAGACGGGCAGGAAGACTAAATTTTTTTCTTAGGATCAGGCCATTGCGGATAATGTGAAGGAGGATTGCAGGATTGCAGAGATCCTACTCGACAGGATGAATGGAGCTGTTCTAAAATAACTTTCTGAAAAGTCAAAAATGAAATAAATTTTATATAAACGCAGTTAACGGAAGTACTTGGAGTCCTAAACAAAGTCCCTGTAGTATCAGAGGAAAGATTTATGTTGGTATCTACACTCGTTGGCGTAGTCACAGGACATTGCACTCTGCACCATTGGTGCCATGGCTACCCGACTTCTGTAGGCCTGTAGAGTTGAGAAGAAATAGAGTGAATAGAACACTTGGTCTGCCACTGTCTAGCTCTCCAAGAACGACGACTTAGCTTTCAGGTTCTTTGAAACGCTGGACAATCTGGCAGGAATATCACTACTAGATCTTAAAAGATTAAAAGATCTGGTTGATTCAAGTTGTCCAACCATGTTTTTCTTAAGGGTAATCACAATGGGTCAAACTTGTCACAGAGTAAACTTGAATCAAATGAAAAAAAGACCCTGCAACCTAACCTAACCTAACGTATATTACAAAGTATGTAACAAACGCACAGAAGGTGTTTTCCTTAATTCTAGGCCAAAGATATCCACATTTGAGAAATTCCCTTGCCGTACAACGACTTCTTTGATTGTACAGTATTTTCCTATTTAAAGGTTGTGTATATTCCAGCATCAATCATACACCCCAAGCAAGTTCCAGGTATACGAACTTCAAAAACAAGTTTTCAAATAAACAACACTCCTCGAGTTTTCATTTTTCTTTGAACTGTGAAACTGCATCCTGTTTGAGGAAGTCCATGGGTTTCAGCGTAACCACCATCGGCATCTACATAAGCATATAACCGCTTCTGATAATTTTTTACCGATTACCCTGCAATATTCGGAATTTCGATTTTATATTTTTCACATTAATGTAAGTGGTATCGATCCATCGCTGGCAGTGGCTTTATATTTAATGAAAGGATTATGTTTATGAATGATTTACTGTATCAGTGACTGTATCCTTGCCTGCCGGTGAAGTTTCTTGATTATCACAACAAATTATTTTGCATTTTTAAAGGTTCTATAGGCTTTTGTGTTGAGCAATGTAAATGCAATTGCCGTAGGAGGTAAAACATATTAACGTGAAAACAATACACATGAATAAATTAGTTGTGTTTCATTAAAATCATATAAATTCGGTCAAGTTTCGCATGCAGACAAAATTTGAATTTTATATGCGAAAAATGTAGTGCTAATAATTTGCTTTAACTTAAATTATTTTGCTTTAAACTTACAAGACACGATAAATGTGGTTTTTGTCAGACAATCGCGGAAATGAGATCGATTAACCAATTGGAAAAGGACATCTTATTATGGTATTGTTGCGTTTTCTGTACCTCCAGCAAATTTAAAAAAAATAGTAGAACAGAGGTAACCCTTTAGGAAATTTAAGAGGTTTTTTTTTTCTTTTTTTTTGAATACTAGGATGGACGGAGACTAAAACTCCAAAATCTTTCAAAGATACCAATACGCCCACTATAGCAGGTACATAATACCGAAGTAGCCGATATTGGTTATGCCCGATTTCCACGTGCTAAAAAACCACCCATTTATGAGAGACACTATGAAACTGCCAGAACGCACTTCATAGTAGTAAATTTTCGCTCTCTCATAATACTTCTTGACTACAACTAAGTTAACTTAACAAGTAGTTTACGCTTCCATAGTGTTGATCGCATTGGATAGGTTGCTTTCCAGTGAATGCACCTACTAAGCCGTTCATTCATGCGGCTTCACCCTACGTCGCTAGATCGAAGGGTCTTGTTCTTTGTAGTCGTCGCTCGTTGTTAACATCGTTAAGAGTCTCGTTTAGAGTACGGATCATTTCATTGTTGCAATGAACATGAAGGCGAGCATTTAGCTTTCGAGCAAAGTTTGTTACTTCTTCGCTCACGGTAGCTATTCCTAAATCTCTGTGAATATCGCTATTCCTAATATACCATGGAGCATTCACAATTGCTCTCAGTGTTTTGTATTGGAAAGTCAGCAACATGGACATGTTGCTCGGCTTGGTACAACCCCAAAGTTGTATACCGTATGTCCAGGACGGCTTTAACACCTGCCTGTACAAGAGCAGTTTGTTATATGTGCTTAGTTTCGAAAATCTTCCGATAAGCCAATACATTTCCCTGAGCCTAATCTCGAGCTCGTCACGCTTCTTCTTTACGTGTGGTTTCCACCTTAGTTTAGCGTCCAGTGTCATCCCTAGATACTTCGCTTCATTTGCATAAGGTATTTGTACAGAATTTATGAACAGAGGCAAATTGTTAACCCTTCTGTAAGTGAAATTCACATGCGTAGACTTGTTCTCGTTAAGAGCGATTCGCCAAGTCTTCGTCCAGACACAAACTCTGTCCAATGCTCGTTGGAGGTTTCTCGTTGATGACTCGACTGATTCACCTGTTGCCAGGATGGCCGTATCGTCCGCAAACGTGGCCACGACTGTCTCGTCATCTAGAGGTATGTCTCTTGTGTAGAGCAGGAACAGGGTCGGACCGAGGACGCTTCCCTGGGGTACTTACTTACTTACTTAAGGTGGCGCTACAGTCCGGGGTGGACCTGGGCCTCAGCCAACAAGCTTCGCCAGCCAGCTCTGTCTCTAGCTAGCCGTCTCCAGTTTCGCACGCGAAGTTGGCTGAGGTCCCCTTCCACTTGCGTGCGCCACCTGAGTCTCGGTGCTCCTCTACCGCGTCGTCCCTGCGGTGTGGATTCGAAGATTTTCCGGGCCGGGGCGTTGGTGTCCATCCGCTCTAGATGACCCAGCCATCGTAGACGTTGTGTTTTGACTCTTTTGGCTAGGTCGGTATCGCTGTACAGCCCGTACAGTTCGATGTTATATCTCCTCCTCCACTCTCCGTCTATGCAGACGGGACCGTAAATCGTCCGAAGAATTTTCCTCTCGAAGCAGCCTAAAGTGTTTTCATCCGCCTTTGACAGGGTCCATGCTTCTGCACCGTACAGCAGGACTGGGATGATGAGGGTCTTATACATGGACACTTTAGTTGCTCGAGAGAGGGCTTTGCTACTCAATTGCCTTCTTAGCCCAAAGAAACAGCGATTGGCAAGAGTTATCCTTCGTTTGATTTCAGCGCTGGTGTCATTGTCTGAATTGATAGCGGAACCCAGGTAGACAAAGTCCCTAACTACCTCAAATTTATAGCTGTCGATGGTGATGTTTTGTCCAAGACGTCGGTGTTGGGTGTCTTTTCTTGATGACAGCATATACTTGGTTTTGCCCTCATTGACTGCTAAACCCATGTTCGCCGCTTCCGTCCCAATACTCACGAAGGCTTCACTGACATCACGCTTTGTTCTACCGATTATGTCAATGTCGTCTGCGTATGCAAGTAGTTGAACGGACTTTTGAAAGATTGTACCTCTGGTGTTGGCGCGAGAGTTCTGCACAATTTTCTCAAGTATGATGTTAAAGAAGTCGCATGACAGCGCGTCGCCTTGTCTAAATCCTTTTTTGACATCAAAGGGGTCGGTGAGGTCTTTGCCGACCTTGACGGAACAGCGTGAGTTTTCCATCGTCACAGACTGACGAGTTTGGCAGGGATGCCAAAACTAGACATTGCGCTATATAGCTTGTCTCTATAGATGCTGTCATACGCGGCCTTGAAATCGATGAAGAGGTGGTGTGTATCGATTTGGAATTCCTGGGTTTTCTCCAAGATCTGCCGCAGTGCGAATATTTGATCGATGGTGGACTTTCCTGGCCTAAAGCCACACTGATATGTGCCTATCAGATTGTTGACAAACGGCTTCAGGCGTTCACACAGTACAGCAGAAAAGATCTTGTATGCGATGTTAAGAAGACTTATGCCTCTGTAGTTGGCACAACTCAGAGGGTCTCCTTTCTTCAGGATCGGGCAAACAATGCTGAGGTTCCATTCGTCGGGCATGCTTTCTTCCGACCATATCTTGCAGATGAGCTGGTGCATGCTCCTAACCAGCTCATCGCCAGCGGATTTAAAAAGTTCGGCAGCTAGGCCGTCTGCTCCGGCTGCTTTGTTGCACTTGAGCTTTGACACAGCTACTTTCACCTCCTCCAGGTCGGGTGGGCGGTATCGTTCGTATGCTTCGTCGGTAACGTCTTTGCCCGGGTTGAATGGTTCATTCTGCCTGACAGCGGTATTTGGTTCTTCCTCGCCGTTATACAGTCTGCAGAAGTGGTCTTTCCAAATCCTCAGCACCGACTGCGATTCTACAACGATGTTCCCTTGATGGTCCTTACAGGCTTCAGTTCGAAGTTTATACCCTTGGCAGGACCTTTTGATCCTTTGGTAAAACTTTCTAACATCATTCCTGTTGTAACATCTCTCTATCTCTTCAACCGCGCGCTTCTCGTGCTCTCTCTTTTTCCTTCGGAGAAGCCGGTGCTCCTCTCTCCTCCTCTGCTCGTAGAGCTCGCAAGCAGCTCTAGTCCTTCTGTGCAGCGCCGCTTTGTATGCTTCCTGTTTAGCTGCATGTGCTTGCCGGCATTCATCGTCAAACCAGGGGTTTCGTTGTGGTCGCCGTGTGAAACCCAGCACTTCAGAGGCGGCGTCTCTGATGGCATTTTGGCAATGTTGCCACTGGCTATCAATACTTGATGCTGGTTGCATAGGACTTCGTAGAAGGTTTTGAGAGACTCGGTTGGAGAAGGACCTGGCGATCTCTTGCGATTGTAGTCGGCCGACGTCAAACTTCCTCACAGTATTTCCATTACTTGGCGCTGGTCGGGATATCCGCAGCCGTACCTTGGCTACAACAAGGTAGTGATCCGAGTCAATGTTGGCCCCCCGGAAAGTTCGGACATCCATGATACTGGAGGAGTGCCTTGCGTCGATCGCAATATGGTCAATCTGGTTGACGGTTGATTGATCGGGAGATCTCCATGTCCCTTTGTGGATATTGAGATGCGGGAACTGTGTACTAGCTACCACAACGTGTCGCCCCGCAGCAAAGTCGATCAGCCTGAATCCGTTATCGGAGGTCGTGTCGTGCAGGCTATACTTTCCGACAGTACGACCAAAGATGCCCTCCCTTCCTAGCTTGGCATTAAAATCGCCTAGGACAATTTTAATGTCGTAGCTAGGGCACTGCTCATAAGTTTTGTCCAGGAGCTCGTAGAACATATCTTTGGTCTTGTCATCTTTCTCCTCTGTGGGGGCATGTGCGCATATCAGGCTAATGTTGGCGAATTTAGCCTTGATGCGGATCGTCGCGAGGCGCTCGCTTACGGGGTTGAAGCTCAAGACTTTTTGCCTAAGTCTGCCTCCAACAACGAAACCACATCCAAATAGGCGCTGTCTTTGATGCCGGTAGCAGTCGCCGTAGTAGATGTCGCAGTTTTTCATCCTTCTTTTGCCCGGCCCGTCCCACCGCATTTCTTGGATGGCAGTAATGTCTGCCTTGCAGTCGTTAAGGGCCTCCGCTAGTTGCTCGGCTGCACGTGGTCTGTTAAGGGACCTAACATTCCACGTGCAGATCCGGAGCTCGTTGTCCTTTTCTCGTTTGCATTGGTCGTCAACAGTAAATCCGTCCGAATCCGAGGCTTGTTTCCGCTTCGTGACTGGTGTTTCTTTACGTGGCCGGGAAGTCACCCCGACGGCACGACCCCCAACCTGGAGGACCAGATCCTTTGCTTAGCTCTAAGGACGGAGAGCCGGATAGCCCGCTCCTTATAGGCCTGAGCTCCGAATACGTCGTAGTAGCCCATATAAGGTGTTCACTAAGTAGTTCGGCCTGACTGGAACTATGGACGCCACCGTTGATTCCATCTGGGGAATTCCTCCGCTGCCGTCCGGATGCAAGGAGAAGTGCCTTAGTGGGAACACTCCTCCCCACCTCTCTCGTCTGCTACCCCCAACAACCTTCCAAAGGGGTTGGAACCCAATCTCCAGTTGAGGTACTAGGCACCCGGTGTTCACCACGGGGAGGTGAGAGTAGGAGTTGATAGACAGAGGTGGGTTTAGAAAACCTGTGGATGCTTGTATCCTCTTGAGTGCACATGTCTATCCTTTGACCACCATTCTTCTTCCCTGAGGTACGCCAGCCCGAATTTGCTTGAAACTCGAGTATTCACTACTACACCTAACACGAAAGAGTCTGCTTTCAAGATAATTTTCCAATATTTTAAACATGTCTTCCGGCAAGTTTTGCCGTAGCTTATATTTCAAGCACTCGTGCCATACCTTGTCGAAGACTTGCGATACGTCGAGGAAAGCACTTGAACATATATTTTTCCCTTCTAAGGCTTTTTCAATTTCATGCGTTATTCTGTAGACTTGATCTATTGCGGATTGGTTAGGTCTGAAACCGAATTGATGATCCGGGATCAAGCGTCTTTCTGCAATTATTGGTTGTAATCGCTTCAGCAGAAGTTTCTCGAATACTTTCGATATTATCGGCAGAAGCGATATGGGCCTATAAGATTTTTTATCATTTGCGCATTTCCCCGGTTTAGGAACCATAATGACTTCAGCAACTTTCCATTGTCTTGGAACGTATAGAAGTCTAAGAGAAGCGTTTATCATATAAAGTAGCTTGACTAATGCCTTTTTTGGTAGCTCTTTTAATATTTCGCCAGTTTGCTAATTGTCTGTCGGAGTTCAACTAACGAAACTTTTTTCATTCTAAAGCTACCAGGTTCCCCGTTGTTGTTTAGAACGTCAGCCAACGACGGACCGTCGAAAGGCTTGAATGTTTCTTCTAAATGTTCAGCAAACAAATTCGCTTTCTCTTTGTCTTCTCTTGCCCATTCGCCGTTAGCTTTTTTTATTGGTGCCGAGTGGATTATAGGTTTCTTGATATACTTAACTGCTTTCCACAGCGAGTAGTTTGAGCTCCTATCCGCCGACAAGCCTTCAAGGTATTCAGTGGTCTCACGATTTTTAAGATCTTGCAACATTCCTTTCAGTTTGTTAGAGAGGTGGTTCAATAGGGTTTTGTCTGGGGGGGCCCTCGTGCCTTGCCATCTCCTACGCGCTCTTCTCTTTTCACGAATCAATATCTCGATTTCGAGCGGATATGTTTTACGTACATGCCCGTCGGTGCTAACAGCGTTCTTTTGGGACGAATTGTTGTTCCAAGCAGCGCTCTGAATTGCTTCAATGAATTTGTCAACTGCGGTTTCTAACTCGAAAGGAGTTTTCAATGGCACATTCAAGCCAACACCCTCCTTACAGTCCTTTCTGAAAGCGTCCCAGTTCATGTTTTTGCTAGCTTATCTAGGAGCTCTTTCTATTTTCGCCAGTCTTCCACCCATCTTCAAGATAACTCCTGAGTGGTCTGAGCAAAGATCATAACACTCTTCAATTCGCGTAAGGTATATGGGGTACCCTTTAGCGATGAAAAAATCGACAAGGTCAGGCTTTTTATTCCTATCGGTTGGCCAATATGTTGGCTTACCCGTGGAGAAAAAGTCCACCCCACGCTTCATACTATTTTTGTACAGTAATCTGCCTCTTGTTGAATTGCATCGTGAGCCCCAAAAAGTATGCTTCGAGTTAAAGTCACCCCCAATGATAAAATTGGACCCAATGAAGTCATACATACGATCAAGTTCGTCTTCCACCAGTCTATATCCTGGCGGGAAATAACAAGATGCAATGTTATAATCTAAGCAGTCAATTTTTACAGAAACTGAACTGATCTGCATAGAGTCTAGCTCAACTTCTGTGTTCTTGAAGTGCTTTATGCAGTTCTTAATGTAGAGGAAGGATCCTCCTCTCGAATTTTGCGAAGGGTGATGTGCGTGATAGTCATTGTAACCTTTAAGTTTGGGTGTAGACCCGTTTTTAAGGTGAGTTTCCGTAATCATGCAAATATCAATATTGTTTTTCCGTAGAAATACTTCTAGTTCGTCTATTTTATTCAGAAGGCCGTTTGCATTCCATGTTAGTATTTTAAATAACTGTTTCATATTCATGTTCTCTTGTAATTTTTTCGAGGCTTAAACTCGAGCTTGCTCAGTTTGTCAAATATAACTTTGTTGATTTTAGTCTGATCCTCAAGTTTCTCCAAGATTACAGCGAGGATCTGAGACACTGCATCTGTTGTGGGCGATCTTGCCTTGCTTTCGTTTGCCGCAACCTGTGCGTATGATTTCGGTGCGACCAGTGGTGGTTTCTCCGCTGCACTTGAACTGGCGCCGCTCTTTTGTGGAGCTTTTACGCCTTTTGTCGACGCCTCCTTTGCCAATCTTCCACTTTTGATCGGCTTTGGCGTCTTTGGAGTCTTTGGCTTAGGAGTTTCAGCAGGTTTTGGGCGTCCTAGGCTTTGATTCTGACCTCTAGTATTTTCCTTAAGAGGTTCTCGTCCCTTTTGCAGCTCTATGGCTACTTCGCATCCTCGATAGTTCGCGGGGTGGTTTCCGTGGCAATTGGCGCAAACTGCTGGAGCCTTTATGTCAACCTTGCACTCTGTTGACAGGTGTTTTCCGGCACATTTCACGCAACGTGGTTCTTTTTGGCAGTAGGCACTTGTGTGCCTGAATTCTTGGCATCGCTTACACTGTGGTATCAGTCTATTGCCCTTTCGCATGGGTTCGATTTTAACCCTGATGTTAAGTATCATTTTTATTTTATAAATATCGTTTATGCTCTCAGTTCTTTCAAAGGAGAGCATATAAATTGGAAGGCCGCGTCTGATCACAGTGTCTCTTTCTCCTTCCGTGCGTTTCTTTTCCTTTTTAATGATATTGACGGCATCAATAATTTTAAGGCCTTTATTTTTTACGTCTTTTACAACGTCTTCTTTTGTGCATGATGGGTGGAGCCCCCTTACAATGACTCGCAGTGGTTTCTCGTACTTATTTTGATAAGTATACCACTCGATTCTTTCTGCATTCAGTCTAAGAGACAGTGCGCGATAGGAATCGGCGTTGTCAACATTTACTTTCCACACGTTATTTCGGTGCGAGGTAAGCTTATAGTTTTCTGTTCTCACCGTGTTTGAAGGTTGCGTGCAAGAAGGTTGCGTGCAAGAAGGTTGCGCAATCTCCCAAAGTCTGCTATCCCGACGATGTTTATTGTGGGAGGTGGACGAATTTTCGCTTCTGGTTTAGCCTTGTTTGAGCCAGAGGGCTTATCTTCTTTTTGTATTACT
Organism: Neoascia interrupta; assembly: GCA_947623515.1. NCBI lineage: Eukaryota > Metazoa > Arthropoda > Insecta > Diptera > Syrphidae > Neoascia > Neoascia interrupta. Next base: position 56,329,989 of record OX392462.1, on the reverse strand, counting down.
TCGGGAGAGGAATTCGCCTTTCGCTTCTTGCTAGACCTTTTCCTTAAGACTGAATCGGTCTCAAGTGCAAGTTCGTCCTCGTCCGTGAAGTATTCGACTGCTGGTCGGTTCGGTGTTACACACTCTTTCGTTACCTCACAGTCTTTCGTTAAACGAGTATTATTAATATCCTCGTTTGCTTTTCGCAGAGAGTCAACTTCCATTTTTAGATCTTGGAAGAGTCGCTCCATTTCAATAAGCTTAGCTCGGAGTTCATTATTCTCCTTTTCTAAGCTCTTAATTTTCACAGAGTCCTGGTTTACCGGTGGACTGCTTTTTCCGGATATGTTCGATCTAGGTGGTGGTGATCGATTTAGTTTTGTCCTTTTCTCAAAAGGATTTATAAGCAATAAAAGGCTCTCCCCAGAATCCGTAGAGCCTGCCTCCGAAGAGGGTGGATTTTCCAGCATAGCTGGGCTGCCACCTGGGGTAATCAAATCTTTCGTTTTGTTCATTGCCATTTTTTTTAACTTGTCGTTTTTATGAGAAATTGGTAAGTCACTTCTATTTTCATTTTTAAATACAGCCGCCCCTTTGGAGACAGACGCCGACCAGTGAGCCGCACAATGTGTGACAGACGCTTCTGGATTTTAATTTAACCTTCAGATTCATCTATAAGTTAAAACCTTACTGCCAAAAGTTGCCCCAAATGGAGCAGCATCGACAGCATCCGTTGAAACATTAAAGAATATTTCTTCCGGTGGATTTTAGTCGGCTCTTACGACAGGCATACCTTACCTCAAGGCTATTCTAACCCCGACCTTGCAGGGGTAAATTTAAGAGGTGTGACGAGAATTGATTAAGCTCCGTCCCATGCCCATTTTTGAGCCGTGACCCACCAAGCTTCATAAGATTCGTGTTATGAACTATTTGCAAAAGCGTTGCAACCAGGAACTCCAAAACTAAAAATTTTTTCAAATATTGAATTGGAAAAAATGCACTTTCAAAAGTTTTATATATAAAGTTTTTGATAAATATAAAGAGTTTTTGTAAATACAAAGAGTTTGATAAATGTTTGCCCTTTTTTATATCGAGTTTGACAAACATGTATTTTATAAATCTTTTTTTAAAGCTTATAGAGGAAAGCTTGCAGAAGGTTCTTACGAAAAAAAAAAATAAGAAAAAATTTTAGCAAATGGAATGATTTAAAAAAATTTGCCTATTTACAATTAAAGGTAACTTAAGCCTTAAAAGGGGGGAAAAATAGCGCTGTTTTTCTTTGTAACAAAACAATTTCTTAAGAATTTTTTAAAAACTTGTTGTTAATGAAGCAATATTGACGTTTCATTTTAGCATCGTTAAGAACACATTTTTCAAATATTAATGGAAGTGGCTATGCAGTTTAGCGAAACCGAAATTTCATAGGCAAGAGCGGACATTCTTCAGAGAAATTACGAATTCGATTGGTGTATTCAAATTCAAAGCAAAATTCTTGCAGACCGTTTTTTTTTCTAGGACACTTAAGTCTTCAGCCCAATGAATCCGTTGCATCCGTAACGCACGCCGCAGTGCACAACTGACAACTTAGTGAAATACACCATTCTTATGGGAATCGACGTGCATCACGCACTTCTTCTACGAGCCGCTTTCCATAAGAACGTGTGCATACAACTTAGTGGTCAGGTGTGTACTTAAATGTGACGTACACAATGGTTTGCGCTGAAGGCTTAGGGCAGAACTCTAAGTTTCATTAATTCAGTCTTTTATTTAAAAGATCAGCTGCTTTACTGAAACTTTAATAGACGTACAACCAACTTCCGATTTCTTGTGAAACCGACCTCTAGGGCAGTGGCATTAATTTTGTTGGCGCTTTTTAGAAGAAGATTATACCCGCAAGGTTAAAGTTTGTTAGCTCTTATTCTTACTCTAGATTCTAGAACATCTACAGTAAAAAATATATTTTGCAGATTAGTTTAACTCTTTATTAGAGTTCATACGACCTCTCCTTTGAAATGACAACACCTACCTAGTGGGGATTGAAAATTTTATTATGGGGACAAGAATATTATGAATGTCTGTTAAGGCTACATCACAAAGATGCGTTTTCGTTTGCTTTGTCCCGTTACGTTCCCTCTAAAACCTCTAAAACCACAGAAAATGCCAACAAATCAACAAGAACACAAACCACCGCGAAATAGAACAATTCCAGCTTCACAGAAACGTCAAAACGCACGCAAAAATTCATCGTGTTGAGTTTTTTTGCTTTTCCAAAACTTTCTTACGAAAAAAAACGTAATGACAGATGGTCGAGGTAACGTTGAGAATTGAATTTAATGTGTTTGAATTTAAGTTGTCAAATCAACATTGGTACAACGCAGCTTTGTGACATAGCCTTTAAATATCTAGAACGCTGTCTTCATGGTGACTATATTATTCAACACACAAAGGCTAAATATGGTCTAATTATTCACCTTAAGATGTTGTTTCTTATAATACTTGTTAATAAAATTTTTTGAAACCAGTGAGTAAGTGCAACAGTGCGTATGTAACAGCTTCGGTTCGTCTGTAACGGGCCGCGGTATACCCTATTCCTATTCTCCTTTCCATTCCTATTATCCTTTCAATTCTATTATCCTTTCCATTCCTACTATCCTTTCCATTCCTATTATCCTCTCCATTCCTATTCTCCTTTCCATTCGTTTATTTTCTTGTTTTCCATCCCCGTCCCGTTACCATTTGCATCATTTTAAATAGAAAAAAAAAACTATTCCTTATAAGTCTTTGTTTACTTTTTTTTAAAAAAGGGCGTGGCATGTCCAACCCCTTTACCCGAAAATCAATATTATCATAGAAACATCCAAGTTTGCGGCTAAAATGTACGCAAAACTGTAATTTTTTGGTTCAAATTCAATAATTTTGTGAAATCGACATCTAAGGGATGGGTGTGGCCAAAAACTTTGTATAAACGAAATCTAAAAAATTATCAGGTGTACTCTATGTGCTAAATTTTATTTCTTATTCTATCCTTAGTAAAGCTAAAAGCAGTCGAAATGTTATTCTGGAAATTTATAGGTTTTTTTATGGAATTCTGCCTCTAAATATGGGCGTGGCCTAAATTTTTGTATGAAAAAAATGTAGAGTATTTTCTACATAACATATTTAGTAACAACAAAAATAGCAGGAACAAAAATATTGAAAAAATTGCATTTGAACAATTACTCTTTAATTTTGTAGTTAAAATTCAACAATTTCTTGATATCTACCTCGAAACATGGGCGTGGCCAAAAACTTTGTAGGATCAAAATCTTGTATAAAACACATTAAAGCTAATGTGCTAAATTTTATTTCTTATTCTTACTTAAGTTAGGCTAAAAAGTAGTCGAAATCCATGTTTTCTGGAAAATTAGAGGTTTTTCTAAAATTCTGCTTCCAAATATGGGCGTGGCCCAAAACTTTGTATGAAAGAAATTTAAAAAAAAAAAGTACGTCCTTCGATCTGGAAGTAAAAATTTTTCGATTTGGAACAAAAATATAGAATAAATTGCATTTGAAAGATTACACTTTCAATCGATGCCACGCCCACAAGGGGCGGTCTGCAGATTTTATTTTTATTTTTTATGACTTGTAATCATTAGAGTTGCACATTTAGACCGATTATGGGCGTGTCTGTGGGCGGATAGAGCATCTGTCTTTCGCGAAATCGTTGGCCTTTCCCTTCTCAGTCTTCTTATTGCATGGGATGGCTGCCTTTGTAGTCTTAGTGTTGAGAATTGTTCTGTTTCCCAAATGTCTCTCATAAGCCTTGATTACTTTGGCGTGCTTTTTGATAAGGTGCCTATCCCTGTCCGTGCCTAGGGATAGGCACGCCACTCCCCAGCAACCAGTGAGAGGGTTACAATCCGCCTAGGCGAATCGTTGGATACCCCATCCCAATTGACCACTGTCAAGCTTCAAAATGCGTCAAAAATCTTGGTTGTTAAATTTCAGTTTCTATTAACTTTAATTGTGTTGAGAATTTGCCAGTTTAGAATCTTCTTTCTTAAAAAAGGACCCTTTTCAACCCCTTTAGGTTAGGTTAGGTTAAACAGGGGTGTGGTGAAAAGGACCACACAAACACTAGGCACCAAAATACGGGCCCATCGATTTTAACACTTGTATTGCTTCGATGACAGAGAGCGTACGTGCAAATTTCAGCTTCCTTGCTCAAAATTTAAGGCCTAAAAATTGGTGACATACGGACAGACAGACGAACGGACGGACGGGCATGGCTCATTCGGCTCAAAAGTCGGTATACGCCCTTAAGGTCTTGGGGGTATATCGTCATTATTTCTCTATGCAACATTTTCGCCTGTATCAAACTAAATATACTCCATTGCTGTGGAATTCTAAATGAATTGCAGGATTGTCATCTACAATTTTTACAATTGCTATTTTTACAATTGCTTAAAAACAAAATATCTATGTCCTTCACATGCCCTGTCACTCTTTAGTAGGAAACTCTTTTAGAAAATTATTGATGCGGGAGTCTTATATTTAAAGAACCTCGAATCCTTTCAGTATATCACAAGCTATTCGCAGATCATTTTATCATTCTTTACAACAATTAAAGAAGAGAGATATAAATAAGGCATCGTATACAAATATGTTTGGTAAAGTTCTGGTGATTTTCATAAAGAGCGTTGATTCCCTTTTACTCAGATTGCACAGTCCATGCGGAGCTGACATAATCCTCAATTGCATAGGTTATGTGGTTATACTATGGCATTCGGAGAGTTAATTAAAATACCACCGCAGATTGCGGAGCATCATAAATATAGTATGGCTCTATAAAACTGTCCAGCCTACGCAATAAGTGTGCATCATGTTATCACACTCTGTCAACGTGTTATGCACCGTAACCACAGTGTCAACGTTTGACGAGACACAGATAATTGGTTTATTATTGAAGTTAAGGGCGAGCCGTTTAGGGTAATCGTAGCGTAATTGGATTACTGCGTATATAATACTATTTGTGCTGGGGTTTTATTATACTATAATAGATTGGATGGTGTCGGCTTTGCATACTAATTAAAATTCAAACACTTAAGATTCAGAAATCAAGACCGATTAAGAGAATGTCCTGCGCATTTTCTTTTTTGTGTTGAAGGTATCAACGGATGAAACGCTCTGTTAAATTCGCAAAAACACACCCACTGGGTAAGTTCAAAAGTTAGTTTATAACAACGTAAGCCCATCTGTAAAAGACCGCTGTAAACCCTATTCCATCATACTGTATAACTCACATATTTTTCCTTTAGTTCCCCACCCCCATAAAAGGTCTATTAAGAATCTTGTTTTTAATACCGTTATATTTTTTTCGATCCCTTAGTACTTTCGCTAGCATTGTATATTTTTTCCTAATATTTTGAGCACTGATATTAAGTGAAAAAGTGAAAAATGCGGGATTTTTTCCTTGGCTTTTTAAATTAGTTAAAAAATTAATAAGAAAATATTGAAGTAATTTAAAATTCTATTTACACGCTTTATATTTTGTATGTACCCGGTATGACCTTTTGGCATTTGTGTTGTTCAACACATATTTTGAAAAATCATTTTCGAAATGTCTTGAATGTTGAAGTCCTCGTGTTTAATTCCAGAGTCTGCTGAGTATTCAAAGTTCGCTTTAATTTTCGCGAAAATTTCAAATGATTGTGATATGCTTGATTTTTTTGAAATCATATTTGCCTCAAAATTATATATAGACAAAATATTTTTCATCATTCTTCTTTTTATACCCGACCCAGGGTATATTAATTTTAATGCATAGTTTGTAGCACAGCGAAATAATCACCGTAGACCCCTCAGATTTTTTTTAGAGATATGATGGAGACAGACAGGTGAATCGATTAAGGTATGTCCGTCTGTCCATATGTGTGAAGTTTTTAGGTCTTTAAATTTAAGCTAGAATGCTCAAACTTGGAGTGCATCTTGGTTCTTATTTTTAGCAAATAAAGTGTGAAAAAATATGCCAACAGCCACGCCCACTACTGGCTTCAATGTAAGACAACCTCTATTACAAATTTTCTTTCAAAATGCCTTTTGTTCAAGTTAGACAAGGCATAAGAAGTCAAATTTTGGTACAGAGCAAAAATGGCCAAAAACCTCAAAGTAGGCAAAAATTGGATTACCCACAATATCGACCATGCCCACTTTTAACATGTTAGAACTTTAAAATCCCATTTCTTGAAAAGTTCACTCCAAATGACAAAAAACGGTTTTAACGGTTTTTGTCATTATTCCAACGAAATATAACTAAAGTTATTTTAGTTTTTAGCTCATGCCCACTTTTGGGGGAGTGTCGTTAAAAAATAATACATACATATATGAATTCGGGACAAAATATTTTAAGGTTTGGTGTTACATGGTATCGGTTACAACCAGTGAGTAAGTCTTGCACTTTTTTTTTAAATAGGTGTTTCGAAAAGACGACGACAGTTGGCATAAAGAAAAATAATACATAGGTGTTTGCAATGATCTTCAGCTCTAAGGCCGAGGAAAAGCAAGGAGGCTGAAAGGAATTAGGGCGGCTCTAAGTAAATTTTTTTTCAGATTGATCCAATAACATCCCGCAAAAATCGGTCAAAGGGGGACTACCAGCCAAGGGATCAATCAGCCATCGTAGCGCTAAGCTTATATGAAAAAAAAAAAAAAAAAAAACTAAAGAGACACCTATGCTGAGATAAGTATAAATTCAATTCGCAAGAGACGTTGTCGCATGGAGCTGTAAATGGAATCGTACTTTTATATGAAAACTTAAGTTGGATCGTCATTGGTGAAGGTACCAATTTATGCATGGTTAGATACCAGACGGCCGAATCCCGTCGAAAAGTGTCCAGAAAATTTTAGCGGTCCATTGTCCCATTAAAAAATATTTTGCTCAGTCATCTTATCAAAATTGAAATATGTATTACACATACATTACATATACAGTGTATCAATTTTTACGATTTTATAATGTAAGAAACTGAACAGTTTTAATCCCTGCGAAGTATTTTTAGTTTAAAAAGTTCAGAACTTAACTGAACTCATCCACCACCCATAACGAAACTTGAATCAGTTTAAAACAAAAATTTAATGCTGCTATGTTCAATAAGAAAATTATCTTAATACTATGAATTAGTGTCGAAACGAATATTTGGTTACTATTCGGTATTCGGCCTATACGGCCTAAATTTTGCTATTCGGCCGAATATCGAATAGTTGGAAAAAGGAGAAAAAAGTAAAATGACGTGATCTTTTTCAATGAATTTGAAAATTTGAAAAATTAAAAAAACAAACAGGGCTTTTCTGCTTCAAAGCTTTTAAAACTGAATAAAAATAAAATGTGTCTTTTTTCATTGATATGATGAGTTACCTTAAAATTAATTTGATTTTTTAGACCAAAATAATTTGTTGCATGTGTAGTCAATAAAAGGTATGTTGTGATGCAAGAATATAAACTTTTCTGCATTTTAGGGAAGAAGTCGCGTTTCTTCCGTCTTCAACAAACAAGACCTGCTTCACAAAAAAAAAATGTCTACTCACTTCCAACACACACGTAGGTACTCTGAGTAAGCGATCCTTGCAATTCAACAGTAGACGTCCGAGCGACCGACGCGGCGGCGGGATGCAGCGCGCCCTTTTAACCCTTTGCGAGCTGATCCTTTTCCTTTCCCTTATCTCTCGGAGACAAATATTTTAATACAAACGCGATTTAAGGGGACATCGATGACTTGGTAATTTTTTTTTTTGAAGGATAATTTTCGTGAATGACAAAGCTTTGTCAAACTACATGGGGCGACAAAAAAAAAACTGTGGAATTTTTATGGAATGATCTTATGGTTCAATCAACCATGTTCACTCCAACTGTGTTTGCACTTTTCAGAACTTTATAATCTGAAATCCAGCCGAATAATTTGGTCGAATATTCGGCCAAAACTCTTTTCAAAACTACTATGAATCCATCCGTGCACCGGGAATAAAACTGCGTCTGCGGGAGACGATTATAAATAAATCCCTAAGTGTCTCCACGGGATGGAAGTGGGGTGCGTGTGCTTATTATGCCGGAGGTCCACGTTCGAATCCTACCTCTGCCACCTGAAAAAAAGTTTCGTTCCTTTTCACGGTACCCACCTCCGCGAGGGTCTGACAAGCCTTTCGGTTCCGAGAGTAACACTTGTCCAGAAAACTTCTCAAAGCACAATTCGGATTCGCAAAAAATTGTAGGTCCCCATGTATGTAAAAGAACGCAATACGCACAGCATTCATGGTTGAGAAATTGGCCCTGATTCACATCAAGCTGTTGCGCCACTCTATTTATTTATTTTAGTCTCCACCGGTCAAAAATTAGATTAACAAACGTAAAATACTGGGGTAAAGACCAAATGATCTAAATATATAAAACGTAAGATTAATTTGACACGAGCCTTTTTTTTGTTGTCTTTAATCATTTTAGTTCTCAAAGAGAGAGGGACGATCACGTTTCACATTCCCAGAAGCGAGAAAACAGTTAAGTTGTAAAAATCGCAATAAAAAAAGTATTTCTGTCATACGTGGACATTTTCTGATTCACTTTTTGATTCTAAAACTCCTATAAAGTATGTAAAGGTTGAATGATATTAGTGCTATACTCTGCACTCCAGCGGCTATGAAACTGCGATTGTCGAGAGACCATAAAAACTAAATCCCGAAGTGAGCTCTGCACACGCTTTTTTGTTATTTTGGCTCTCATAAGAGAATGACTATGACTATGACATTTTCCAGGAGCGAGAAAACAATTTCATTGTATAAGTGGCAATAGAAAGCATATTTGTGACTGACCTGTCATACGTAAACAATCTCAGTTTCCTGTTTTCAAACTTCAACTATTATAAAAGTGGTGGATTAAATTTGGAAAGGATTTTAATTTGTATGCTAAATATCGCGATTTGTAAGAGGTAAGCTAAATATTTATGTAAATCGAGGTTAAGTATCCGGTGGAGACATAGTATAAATGTCAAATTCGGCAATTGATTTTGTTTTAAGCTTTAAAATTGCAGTTTTTCGCCGTTAGTTGCAAGACAAAACAAGACACGCTTCTAATACTATTCATATTTATTTATATACATGGATTAGATACATGGATTAGTATATGGATATGTATATCTAACTGAAAAAAAAAATTAATAAAAATTAAGTTTCAAAACATGAGTTAGTTTGATAGTTTGAACATGTGTTTTTTTTTGGACCCATTAAGACAACGTATGACAGAGACATAATTAACCCCAGCAGAAGATTTAATTTGTTTTTATAATTCCTTATTATATCCTAGAGTTTTTTTTTGTCAAAACTTGTATTGACATAAATATCACTATTTTAATAATATTAAATTAGAAAATATTAATTAAAAACACAAGTGTTGAACATGGAAATGTTCAAGCCGGTCCCAGAATTTAAATTTATTGAGCTCATTTCGAACTGTCGCGAACAAATAACCCGCATGCGCCTCTTGTATCACGTTCCAAACAACTTTAAATTATTATATAATTTACATAAAATAGGATCTACATATCCCGCAGGACATTTCAATTAGCTTTCCAACTTTCCCGTCTATTCTAAGCCTTTTAAAATTCAAAATTTTTATTTTTGGACAAAAATACGACCAGGACATGCACGAAACAAGGGATTTTCTTTCAAAGACATTTTTTTTTGTTAAGTAACACTATAGTGTTTTTGCTTTCCATGTTTCTGCCACCAATTGACAGTAAGTTCCTTCAGAATTTTATTCTTCGTTCCGCTTTTTTACAACGTTCTGTATGGAAGTGGGATGAAAATCAAACAAACAATGATTCCGCAGAACAAGTTGTTTTCCGTTCCTTAAGTGCATGTCTCTGTCATAAAACGTGTCGAAGGAAAAACCAAAAAGATGGACAAGATACAAGTAAAAGAAACAGAAGTGGGTGATGGTGGCGTTTTCATTTTTAAAAGAAACATTACACGTTCATTGTCCATGGTGTGCGGTGTTCTGAGGGTATTGAAGCTACTGCTGCAACATAAAATAAAAGGAAAACAAGGAAATCAGATTCTATTCAATTTGGCCTGCTTGTGGGGAAACGTTTTTTTTCTTTATTTTTTGGGTCGTATTGTCTCACATGTGGTGCAGGTTGTTTCCTCAATTTTTAGAGGATTTTCAATGGAAGCCTACTTTTTAGTTCGTGTAAGGAAAGCTATAAAGAGCTGATAGTGGAGATACGTGCGAGGCTCTGTGTATAGCCCGAGGAGTGTCAACTTCTAACGCGGTAGTTTTCTTTGGTTATTATTTAAGTGTGTTTTGCGGAATAAAATCAAAAGCGAATAAAGTGTTACGCTTCCTTGTATACGTTTTAAAACTAAGAAAGATAAAATAAAGAACATTACTTTTGCTATAATTGTCAGAAATTCATACGATCGACGTTGAATAGCTTTTATGTAAAACTGTACTAGAAACAGCCAGAAAATCTTAAAAAATCAGCATGGTTTCGAGCTAATTAGTTTCTGCATCATTATCCTCTAGGTTTGGTGGTGAATACCTACTTCAATTTCTTCTTATATGAAGCGAAATTGCAATTAAAATGAAAATTTATATTTAGGCATCAAAGTCATTTACCACCATTTGGAAAATGAAAATCAAAAACTTAAAATCGATTTTTCGTTTTCAAGGGAAAATAATTAATTTGCTGTTACGCCATCTCGTACAAAGGCATACAATCATTGTGCAATGCAATGGAATTATGCTATTCGCTCTTTGTCTGGCAGGCAATCGACACTGTACAGACTCCGAAGAGTGGGAGCAAAATTGGACACTTCTACCGAGGCACAAAGTCCATATTCATATACACGGAAATAATTGATTGGAAACATCACTTCTCCGTTTTCAGAGCTGAATGGCTATTTTGCAGTTCAGATCGGACTTTAATGAGTCGTCTATCGGCAGCGTATGTTATAATTGCCATTTCATTCAATCACAACTGACGAGAAGTTGTTTTTGATATTTGTTTTGATTTTCATCAAAACCGTTGCATTAAAGTTGTATAGTCTGATTGATAACACATCTGAGCCTTGATAATAGAGCAAAATATACGATTTCTAAAACCTTTTGCATATAAATAAGATCCTTCAAAATAAAAGCACATGAATCTGACAGCTAACAAAATCTGACACTTATTCAGTGAAATAGCGTAGGAGGATGGTGTATTAACATGCAAGATCTGAATTCTCCCTACGCTGTTTTTCTCAGTATTCAAACTTCAAAAATTTTGATTTTTCGACAAAAAAAAACAGAATAATATGCAATAAAAGAACTAGCAGAGAACTTAAATGATTAACTTAAAATTTGCAAGAATTAATTTGATATTTATTGGGAAAATTCTACTTTCTTGTTGAAGAAAAATGCATTTCGGAAATATAAGAGTTGTAGGACTTCAAAGAAAGGTAAAACTAATACTTAAAAAAACGTTTGGTTATTGTTAGTTTTTTAAGCTTTTAATTTTGTTTCCCGTCGATTCCTCCATTGAAATATGTGTATCTAAATCAAAAGCTTAGAGTTTCTAGTGTATAAATCAGTTGGAAATTTATTTTCATATTTCATGCAACAACTTGCACTTTTGCTGCATGTTGGTCTCTTAGTGCTAAATATTCAATAAAAGTGTTAAAAACTCCAACAAATCAGCATTTGTTGCATCTTTGAATGCAAATGATGCTCACCAGAATCGAGGACTGTTTGTAGGGATTTTGGAAGTTTTGCACTAGAATAAAGTCTTAGTACTGACCATTTGCAAATATCAGATATGTCTGTGCAAAAAAAAAAAAAAAATATGGGGCTACGCATTTAAACTTCTCGAAGCAGTAGAAGTAGATTTTTTATCCGCCAAGTGAATCACTCCCCTTTAAAGGGTCAAATTTCCAAACAGTCTGGTTGAAACTTTGCCAGAAGCATGTAAAGCGAAAACTGGTGAACAAACAAAACACGAAAATTCCCTCACGGTAGGCGTGGCTGTCTTACGATATAGAAAATTTGATTCAATACACCGTTAATAAAACCATTTTGAAAAGCTAGCTGACATTTTCAAAAGTGTTGCCCCCATAAAAATACCTTATATGTCTTTTAAGCTGTCCGTCCAAAAATGGAAAAAGGACATGATATCACATCATTGTGCGTCCGTACCATCAAGCCTTAAATGGTAAGTTGTAAAGAGACAAAATTTTGTATGCTTTTAAACTAAACTACTAATTGGCACTTGCATCTCAGAGGATCCATAGCTTGACCTCTCTTACAGTCATGCATGCTGTGTGTGTCTACTGGTGTTTTTACACACATAAGAGGAACCTACAGTTTTTGACTATTTAAGAGGCCTCTCATGACAATTGATACTCTTAGAGAGTTTGTCAGGCCCTCGGGAGGTGGGACGCCGTGAGAAAACTTTTATTGCTCCGGTCGGGATTCGAACCCGGGACCTCGTGCACCGTGGTCCTACACACTTATCACTACCCCACGGCGCCTACGTATGCTTTTAAACTACGGAGAAATAGTCCGAGAACCCAACGAGCGCAAATAACGGTTAAATAACAATTTGAAGATGGATTAAAAGTTTTTCATTACTTTTTAATAGAAGTTTAGAAGGTAACAACTAGAAAAATATAATTTAAATTAACTAAATACTGAGCTCATTCTATGTTGTTAAGACCAATTTTATTAAATATGTTTTCCAAAGTTTTGGTAGGCTTTTAGGTCTTTATTTGATGTGCAAAAATAAAAGATAAATTGCCTTTTCATTTTTTACATGATAAAAATTTAATTTTTTGAGGTGTGACTTACATGTTACGATTGCATGTTTATGTTTATTGTTGTCTATTTGTTAAAAACGAAAAGGTACTTATGTGACTATTAATAAATTAAAATAATACTGAGCTCCTATGGAAAAATCTAGTTTTTTGAAAGTATTAAAATTTTTTGGGATATGAAGAGTTAAAAATTGATGACGTTTTTTTAAAGTATTTGAGACTATTACTTTTGAACAGCTTAGTGCACAAAGCCAATATTGAACACACGTATAAAGCAACTCAAATTTAACGTAAAGTTTTAGTCATATTTTTCAGAAAAAGTTTTATGTAATACTGCCGTTTTGTGGCATTTTTCCCAAACAAATGGCAAAAATGCATAAAAAAACATGCCTTATCTGCAGTGTTGTTTAGACAAATCATATTAAAAAAATAAAACGTATCAGAAATCATCTAACATTTTAAGGTAAATCATAGTGAACTTTAAAGTTTTAAAAGCTTCTCTCAAACAGAAATCCATTTAACAAAAATATTTCCTAGATCTTCTAGTATTTTAACGGCAAATGCAATCTTGTTCAGATTAAAATAAAATACAAAAAGTACAGAAAGAATGCAAGCTGCGTTAAAAAAAATTTGAAATTGCCGTTTCTAACAAAAGTTTTTTAAAACCTATTTTTGAAACGAAATGAAAAAGGAGCCTTTTTTACCATTCACGCAAAAACCGGTGGCCATACAATTTAAGACAAGCATCCAATGCTAGCGCGGGTGGTTGATCTATTGGCTAACGGGAACTGACAAAAACTCAAAGTATTTATTTCAAAAGAACGTACGTCTGTTCCTTAATGTCTCTTACGTGTAAAGTATAATTTTTAATTAAACATCGGGCATAGTCCGACTTCTGAATTTTTATACAACAAAAAAGCCAACTGCAAATATTCAAAAACTTCGAAGATTTTGCTCAAAAACCTAAAAACATTTCGAAAAAGATTTTTTTTTAATTTCTAGTCCTTTAGCGGTTATGACGATCTTAATTCAATTTGGCTGAGGTTTGTAACGTAACATTTACAAAGCAAGCTTATAAATAAATAAATAGAATGGCGCAACAGCTCGAAGTGAACCAGGGCCTACTTCTTAACGCCGGTGTGTTAATTTCTTTACATAAAAGGGGACCTACAATTTTTTGCCGAATCCGAACGGCACTTTGAGAAGTTTTTCAAGACAAATAACACTCTCGGAGGGCTTGTCAGAACCTCGCGGAGGTGGGGACCGTGAAAAAGAAGTCTTTTTTTTTTAGGTGACGATGGCAGGATTCGAACCCAGACTTCCGGCGCAGTAACCACACACACTTACCACTACGCCACGGCACCCCCACAAAATATATATAAGAAAGACTGTAAAATTATCCAGAAGTAGCTTTAATAAGCAAATTTGAAACAAACTGCGCAATAAAGGTAAGCTTAACCTACAACAAAAGCCGACGGACCGCGCCGCGTATCTTTATACTGGACGGTCTTTTTTTACCGCCCAGTGAATCACCCCCTTAAAGGACATTTAATTTCAAATCAGTCTCAGGGGGTTAAGGCTTTGGCATAAGCATGTAAAGCAATACTTTTATATCTGTAAACAAGAACATTGAAAAAGGCGTAAGGCAGCCACGCCGTTTTAGTAGGCCCCCCCTCTGTAGTTGGGGTTGCCTTACTATATAGAAAATTTGATTAACTATACACAATTAATAAAACGAATTTGAAAAGTTCAAAAGTATTGCCTACATAGAAACCCCATATATTGTTTTTAATGCTGTTAAAAATTTAAAACTGCGAGTAATTTAAGCAATTTACGACTTACAGGTATTTTATACTATTCAATACCTCACTTGCGAACTTCTTTTTTTTGTTCCATGCAAGTCCACAGTGAATTCGGCAAACACCATCACTTATACCAAAGTCGGTCGTCGTAAAATGTTTCGCCCTCATTCCATCCGCGGGTCGGTCGTTGTCACAGGGCCGACAAATGAGGGTTAATTATGACCTATTAGAATACAAAATTACAATCCACTTCAAAGTGGAAATTTAATTACCCAGCTTAACTAGGTGTAAGGAACTCGTTTAATTTAATTTTTGCTGCTTGGATGTTGTTATATAAAGGACATTGGATTAACAAGAAATTAATTTACAAACGGCGACCTTCATGTTTTGGGCGTTAGAACCATGCAAAGCTGGTGTAAAGTGGCCAGCAAGTTAATGCGGGAACACATAGTGATACACTTTAAAGTGGCACAACCGTGCGGGTTACTTTAGCAAAATAAGTTTTTGCCAGGCACTAATCAAAGGCAGTAGGAATAAATAGTTAATAATAAAATAATATTGAGATATGCTGGCTACGCTATTCCAAAAGCGTTCTTAGTCTTTGAAACTCGCCTATGTGATTATTGACTTGGATAGATTAATTGAAAGCACTGTATACAACAAATAAAATTATCCACGCTTGTGCAATTTTTTTTTTCCGAAGTAATTCTGAGGGCTGCAGACTTCTCGATCTCTCGCACCCTTCTTATACCTAAAATAAAACCTGACAAAAAAATATGTATCCACCTTTCCATCGCAGTTCAAGAGATAAACCATTCGCGGACACATAAAAATCCTCAGCCGGATAAAAGAAGAGGAAATAAAAGGAAAACGAATGATATCTCCAAGGACTAATCTGTGGTAGACCTGTTGGAATATCTAAGTAGGATTCAGTGTCGCTGAGCAGCAACAACTTAATTCACTTAGGAAACATTAGTTTGTCAGTATTTTTGTGTAGATACACTGTGAAGATACGTTTCTTTTTTCCGCTGCATCAATCACATTTAGTAACAGTGCGTAGGTTTTCGTGGTTTGTAAGTATGTCAACAGGGACTTGAAAATAGACAGTAGATTGAGTGTTACAAGAAGTAATGATGGAAATGCATGCAAATTTAATTTGGAAATAGAATCCCTCGGAAGCAAACCAAATAATTGATGAAAGACGAAGGTCCTTGGAAGAGAATGAGCGAATTCTTATGAGACCATCTTATTGATGGTCTCATAAGAATTCTAGTTAGTTGAAATTACCTGGATTTTTTACTTGAAGTCATAGCATGGACGGTTTGTTTAGTTTCAGCTTGGTTTGCCTGTGTGTATGGTGCATACCTACCAAAAAAATGTTGTTATTTAAAAACCTAAGCCTTAAGGGATAAAGACTAACAAACAATTTATAAGCTCGAATGTGCATTGTAAACTTTTGCGGAAAGATTTTTAGCGACCGTTTAACATTGTTTTATGGTTCCAATACAATGTTGATCCAATGCTTAAGCAATTCGCTGCCAGCTTCCAAGCAGCAGATTGTGGTAAAATCATCGGAACCTTAATTAGTGCGTCATTAAATATTCAGGACGTTTCATGAAGTTAAACCTCATCATCATTATTATCGTGTGAGGGCAATCAACCAATAATGTTACATGGGTCAACACAGCAGACTTAATTTGGGTTTTGTGATCAGTTTAACATAAATTTACCCGTTTAATATTAAATAATTATGTACTACATGTATGGAACATCGATTTGATTATGCCTACGGGTACACTCGAATAGGTATCCGCAATTCGAGAACAATTTGCACGTTGCGATAATTGCAAATAATTTGGGAAATTAGTGACACTCTGTCAACAAAGAGCTAATTAATTTGACCATCTATTTCTAGCACACTAAGTGTAGGTTTACCGCTGCATCTGCAGTCTCTAGGATACTAGAGTTTAATCGCAACATTAAATAGGTTAGTTTCTATGGCTTTCGCCGTTCCCTATGGAACGATACTTACTAGGCCTTTAATTTAGCTGAATTCAAGACTTGTTTAATCGTTAAGGTTAGCAAAGGCTTACTCAGCTGGACGTAAGTCTTTTTGAGGAGACAGGTAGGACCTGAGATCCTTCTCTGTTTGGTTTTCACAGATTATACTTAAAGCACGCCGCCGATTCCAAAAATTGAAAAATCCTCGCCGAGGTCGACGATTATTTTTACATACTCTTTATTGTGAGTTGAAATAGACACTTTACTACATTATTTTGACAGACACCGTTAAACAGACGTTTTTTTAAGTACCTACTTGCTGTGAGAATACACTAAATACGTATATAAGACAGCTCTTAAAATATGTTATGTCCTTTCACTCATTACCGATCTTTCACGCTTTCATTATGCAACAACAAACGTTTTCTCTAGTCTAGCCTCTCGTCCGACGCAGATTGTGCAACAGGCATCACGAATAGTTGCACAATCTTATAATTAAACCCATTCACGAATAGTTGCGTAATCTTAATTGAAAACCCATTCTTATAAAGCGTAACGTAATTTTTGAAACAAAAACTAGTTCTTGGCAAAAGAATCTATTAAATTGAATTAAAACTAAAGATAGATCTCTTTGAAATCAAAACGGAATCAAAGTCATTACTTCCTAGATTGAAATTACCAAGAAAATTTATTAATTGATAATATTTACTAGCAAATGTTATAGCCTCTATTGTAACTATTCTACTTCTTGCGGATTTTTACAATTCTTTTCAAAATCAAAAAGAGCATGGCAATAAGCCGTCTTCCGATTGACAATATTTAGTTTTTCCAATATTGCTTCTTTTCCTCTTTCTTGTTTTTATTTTTGTATTATTTGTAACCTATTACTTAAGAAAGCGAGAAAATAATATTTATCAAACCTTCGCGCGAATTTTTGTACCTCATAATTTTTTTTTTACTTTTGATTGATAGGAAAAAAAGGAAAGGAGAAAATAATAGTTCCAAAATTCGCACGGAGTCTCAAACAAAATTATTTTGTCTTTTCCTTTCTATTCGATCGAAATTTGAAACTAATGTTTTCTTTTTTACTTTTCAGCAAAAACAAAAGAAAGGAAAAAGTAATAGTAATTCAAACATTCGCTCGAATTTTGTAATTATTGTTTTCTCGCCTTTCCTTAGAACTATGTACTATAAAAAAAAAGTTCAAAAATTCGCGCGAATTTTGGAACCATTGTTTTGTAGTTTCCTTTCCATTCGCACAAATTTTGAAACTTATCTTTTCTTCTTTAACTGCTTTTGAGTAATAACACCAATTTCTTAATTCTAATTCTCCTCTTTACCTACATTTTTTATATATAGGTTTACCGTTATTTATAAATTAACGAGTGTATTAATAATTTAACTCTTACCAATAAAATTATTATAAACTATATTTATTACATAACAATAAAGTAGAAAATGTAGTTTATAAATTATTTCGAAGAGAAACATGTTTTTATTATTTTCTCTTTCACGTAGGTAATGGTTCGCAATTTATAAGCATTGAATTTTTAAGTAATAGAGAAAATATTAGTTCAAACTCGTATGAATTTATCTATTTTTATTTATATATGAATGTGTGTGAAACCCGGTTATACATACATTCACGCGATAAGGTTTTCTTAGGAAATCTAAAAACTAGTCGGAGATCTTGCTTGAAAATGTTATTAAATTCAAAGCGAAATATCTTTTTTTTTTTTGTTTTTTTTTTTTTCCGTGAGTAGGAAAAACCTTCATAGGCACTACGAGGACCGGCCGCGCGTGCTCATAGTAGTGTGAGATTCTTACTCACTAAAAAACCTCCCATTTTCCGTCAGACTACGACTAAGTTTCCTTAACAAGTAGTTCAAGCTTCTGTAATAATCGCGTGTGGCAGGCTGCCTTCCAACGAAGGCACCTGCAATACCGTCAATTTATGCGGTATCATCTTATGCTGCTAGATCTAACGGTCTCATTCGTTGTAGTCGGCGCGTAAGATTTGTCTGATCCAAAGTTCGGATAGTTTCATTGTTGCAGTGTCCGCGAAACGAGTACCAAGTTTGCGAGCAAAGTTTGTTACCTCGTCAGACACGGTTGCAATTCCTAGATCTCGGTGTAGATCGCTATTTCTTATGTACCATGGAGCATTAACGATTGCTCTGAGTGTCTTCTTTTGAAAAGTTTTTAAAATAGATATATTGCTTGGTTTAGTACAACCCCAGAGTTGTATACCGTACGTCCAAGATGGTTTTAGCACTTGCTTATACAAAAGCAGTTTGTTATATATGCTTAGTTTCGAAAATCTTCCGATAAGCCAATTCATTTCTCTTAACTTGATTTCGAGCTCGTCGCGTTTCTTTTTAACGTGCGGCTTCCATTTAAGTTTTGCGTCTAGAGTCATTCCTAGATATTTCGCTTCATTTGAGTACGGGATTTGTACCGAGTTAATGAATAAAGGTTCGTTGTTTATCTTTTTATAAGTAAAGTTAACATGCGTGACTAAGTCTCGTTAAGGACGACTAGCCAGATCTTCGTCCAGTCGCATATTTTGTCTAAAGCGCGCTGGAGTTTCCCTGTTGATAATTCAACTGTCGTATCAATAGCGAGAATAGCAGTGTCGTCTGCGAACGTAGCTAAAATTGTTCCCTCATCGTGGGGAATGTCTCTTGTATAAAGCAAAAATAATATTGGGCCGAGAACGCTTCCTTGCGGGACACCGGCATTTATCTCTTTGAATTCCGAGTACTCATTTTCGTACCTTATGCGAAAGATTCTGTCTTTAAGGTAAGACTCTAGGATTCTATAGAGTTTTTCTGGTAAGCTAAGCCTTAACTTGTACTTCAGGCCTTCGTGCCACACCTTGTCGAAGGCTTGCAATACGTCGAGAAAAGCGCTAGTACATATCTTTTTCGCTTCCAGAGCTTTTTCGATTTCGTTTGTTATTCTATAGACCTGGTCGATTGTTGAATGTTTTTTCCTAAATCCGAATTGGTGATCCGGAATCAATCGTCTTTCTTCAATGATTGGTTGCAACCTTTTAAGCAACAGTTTCTCGAATACCTTAGATATCATCGGCAGTAGCGAAATAGGTCTGTATGACTTTTTGTCGTTTGGACATTTTCCTGGTTTCGGAACCATTATGACCTCGGCCACTTTCCAATGCCTTGGAACGTATAAAATTCTCATGGAAGCGTTAATGATGTAGAGTAGCTTGACCAAAGCTTTTTTCGGTAGATCCTTTAGAATTTAAGTCGTAGCCAGGGGCTTTGTTGTTTTTCAGATTATTTATCGTTTGACGAAGTTCAGCCAATGACACGGTTTTTATTCTATAATTATCTTGTACCGCATAGGGATTGAGGTCCTCGACCAACGGTTCCCCGTCAAACGGTTTGAATGTTTCTTCTAGGTAATCTGCAAATAAATCCGCTTTTTCTTTGTCTTCTCTTGCCCATTCGCCGTTGGCTTTTCTTAATGGCGCAGAGTGTGCTATAGGCTTCTTAACAGACTTGACTGCTTTCCAAAGAGAGTAGTTCGAACCTTTATCGGCAGTCAAACTTTCGAGGTAAGCAGTAGTCTCGCGACTTTTGAAATCTTGAAGTTCGTGCTTCAGTTTGTTAGAAAGGTGGTTCAAGATGGTCTTATCCGGGGGTGCTCGCGAACGTTGCCATCTCTTGCGCGCTCTCCTCTTTTCGCATATTAGCTCTTCTATTTCTCGCGGATATAATGTTCCGCTGTTCGATAATTCGGACCTCCGAAAAGAAGTGTTATTCCACGCAGCGCTCTGAATAACTCTCACGAGTTTATCTAATTCGTCTTCTATTTCAAGTGGCGTTTTGAGTGGTACATTTAAAGCTATGTTTTCTTTGCAGTATTTTCTAAAGCCGTCCCAGTCGGTGTTGTTGTTAGTTAATCTAGGCGCTCTATTCTTTTTCGCTAGACTTCCGCCGATTTTCAAAAGAACTGCCGAGTGATCTGAACAGAGCTCAAAGCGTTCTTCTACGTTCGTAAGGTAACGAGGTACCCCCTTGGCGATAAAGAAGTCGACGAGATCAGGTATTTTATTTCTGTCGGTTGGCCAATATGTTGGCTTTCCCGTCGATAAGAAGATCACGCCGCGTTTTGTACTTGCTTTAAAGAGGGCTCTGCCTCTTGTTAAATTGCACCGTGAGCCCCAAAAAGTATTTTTCGCGTTAAAGTCCCCGCGGATGATAAAATTTGACCCAAGTGAATCAAAGAGCAGAGCAAGATCTTCATCAGCCAGCCGATACTGCGGAGAAAAATAGCTCGTCGCAATGTTGTAATTTATGTGACTTAATTTTACTGAGACTGAGGTTATTTGCATAGAGTCAAGTTCTATTTCTTCGTTTTTGGAGTGCTTAATGCAGTCTTTAATGTAGAGAGAGGATCCACCTCTCGAATTTTCTGAAGGATGATGCGCGTGATAGTCAATGTAACCTTTTATTTTGCGTGCTGAGCCCTTTTTAAAGTGGGTTTCCAAAATCAGGCATATGTCTACATTATTCTTCCGTAGGAATACTTCTAGTTCGTCAATTTTTTGCAAAAGGCCGTTTGCATTCCATGTAATTATTTTGATCGACTTTCCCATATTCATGATTTTTTATTAAATGCTTTTCGAGGTTTAAACTCGAGCTCGCTCAATTTGTTGAATATTACTTGATTAAGTTTCGCCTGTTGCTCAAACTTTTCTAAAATCATGCCTAGAATTTGAGAGACCGAATCTGATGCGGCCGATTGTGGCTTACTTTCACGTGACGCGACTTGAGCGTACGATCTTGGATTAACAAGTGTGGATTCTCCCTTTTGACTCCGGTGGGAACTAGGACCAGCGACGTTTTCTTGCGCATTTTGAATTTTGCCTTTAATAAAACCCTTATCCCTTGTCGACTTACGGGTTTTTGGGTTATCTACTTTAGGAGGTTTTAGGCTTAGGCCCTTATTTTCACTATTTTTCTTGGGAGCTTCATGTCGTTTTTGCAACTCAATGGCAATTTCGCAACCTCGGTAGCTCGCTGGGTGACTTCCCCTGCAATTGGCGCAAACCGCGGGGGCCTGACTGCTGACATTGCAATCCGTCGAGAGATGTTCGCCGGCGCATTTTACGCTTTGCGGCTTTTTCTGGCAGTACGCTTGTGTGTGTCGGAAACCTTGGCATCGCTTGCATTGGGGAACTAGCCTGTTGCCCTTCCGCTTGGGCTTGATTTTTACCTTGATGTTAAGGATTGATTTAATTTTGTAGATTTCGTTAATATTTTCAGTTCTATCAAAAGAAAGCATAAAAATTTGCAGGCCGCGTCGGACATCAGCGGAATCTTTGCCTTCGTCCGTACGTTGCTTCTCTTTCTTTATTATGCTCACGGCGTCAAGAATTTTAAAGCCTTTGGCTTGAACGTCTTGTATTATTTCGTCCTTGGTACAGGATGGGTGTAGTCCCCTCGCGATAACCCGCAACGGCTTTTCGAGGTGATTTTCATAAGTAAACCATTGGATTTTCTCTAAATTTAACTTTTGTGACAGTGACCGATAGGCATCAGAGTCATCGACGTTAACTTTCCATACGTTGTTTCGAAGTGATGTTAAGTTATATTTCGTCCCAAGAGTATTTTTAAGGATGTTTTGCAACTTTCCGTAGTCCGCCATCCCAACTACATTTATTGCAGGTGGTCGGCGGTTTTTTTCTTGGGGTATTCCTGTCGCTTTGTTTGATACGACTGGTCTTTCTTCTTTTTGCTGCACGGTTTCTACTTCGGGTGAAGAACCGGCCTTTCGTTTCTTGGTAAGCCTTTTCCTAAAGACCGGATTCGTTTCGCGTGCAAGTTCTTCCTCGTCGGTCTGGTATTCACATTGACGTTTCGGCGTGTCCTCGCATACTATAGTACCACGGGGGTTCCTTAAAGCTTCATTTTCTTTACATAACGAATCTATTTCGCTTTTAAGCTCATGGTAGAGACGCTCCATTTCATTAAGCTTAGCACGGAGTTCGTTGTTTTCCGCTTCAAAGCATTTAATTTTCGCTGAGTCCTGATTAACCGTCGGACTTCCTTTCCCGGAGACCTTCGATCCAGCTGGTGGAGATCGAGGCACCCTTGATTTTTTCAAAAAGGGATTTATAAGCAATAAATGGCTCTCCCCAGAATCCGTAGAGCCTACCTCCGAAGAGGGTGGATTTGCCAGTGAAACTGGATTGCCACCTGGGGTAATAAAATCTTTTGTTTTGTCCATTGCATAGTTTGTATGCGCTACGCGCTCGGCATACGGAGGGTGGATTTTAGTCGCCTCTCACGACAGGCATGCCTTACCTCGGGTATATTCTAACCCCTACCCGAAGGGGGCAAAGCGAAATATCGCCGATACGGAATTTGAGAATTCGGCATTATTTCGCTCGCCTTTATCTCACGACAACGATTTTGATGCCGGCAAATAAAATTTTGGAAAATAAGACATTTTAAATGTTTGAAGCAACATTTTTTAAAATGTGGCACTCTGTTTGCTATAGAATAGAAGAACGAAATTTTAGAATTGGCAATATCTCGAAAAGCGGTTTGAAAAATCTCGGAGCTCGCACAAAATCTAGAAACACAAAAATTTAGCAGTATCTAGATTACATTAATTGAAAAGCTAACCGAACGTATCGTTGTTCATATTGGGAAGCACCTTAAAATTAGAAAATTCAACTTACAAAGTACCTAAGAAGAAAAAAAGCCATTCGAGAATTTTTTTCCAGTCCATTTTTGTGTCAAAGACTATAATTTTCAACAATCGCTTTTCAAATTTTTTTTACATTACCTTTTTTACATTATTTTACATTTTTTTTACATTTTTTACGGACCATACACAACAAATTCCACCCTTTGAATTTAGAACTTTTTTATATTGTGCCATAAGATTTACATTTTTGAATTTTTACACCGACACGATCTTGAGAAAGCAGGTTACACTCTTGAACTTTTTTTACATTATTTTTTGATACAAAAATAAATCTACTTTCTTTAAAGAAAGAGGAGGGTAACCTACAATTAGACAGTTCCACCAGGGATACATTCTGAATAATTGCGAAGAATCCTCTTTAAACACGTGGCACACCCAGGCATGAGGATGCAGCAAATGTTCTTTTAGTTTAATTTTTTGTTTTCAGCACGTATTGATTACCTTCGCGTGACGAGTGGCCTTTAAACAAAATAATTAGGAAATAATGTCTAAATAAGGCAGTTTTAAAGTGTTTCTAAGGTCATTTTTCCTTCGTGTAGTTGTTTACACATTTTCGAATGTTTTCGAATAATGAGACAGTATAATGATTCCGACAGTGAGACAATGCCTGAAAAAGTGGTAGGCAAAAATAAAAAAGAGCCCTAGCAACTGGAATGAAGAAAAAACTTCTGGTTCATTAAATTTTGAAGCGCCATAAAAATTTTTCATTACAACTTCAGATGGTTGTCGTTGTAGTTAGCCTTTCACATGTAACGTCTACTAAACGCCATAACGTCAACATATTTTTCTCGAAATTTAAAAAAATATTTTTTTTTAATTTTGCACTGTGACATATAGCTGATCTTATCATGTTATTAGGTCTGTTCTTCAAAAAGAAAATGGAAAAAAAAATTCTTGTTGCACTGTCGGGGATGTTCTGTCTCACTGTTTACAAATGAATTGTTCAGGTATTATAATTTCTTCATGGTTTTGAGGAAATAGAGCACACAAATGCACTTTGAATCACAGGAATACGTTTGGTACTTTTATTTATATAATTGTCGGAAAAGGGGTGTCTCACTGTCCGTAACTCTCCCCTATGCTTGCGTAATCAAATACTTGGATGTGCTTTATCCTGCGAAAATTGTAGAATATTTTCTCAGCGATGTGTCTCCATTCATCAGGTTTGTGACTTAAGCCTTCAGCCCAATGGATCCGTTGCATCCGTTACGTCGAAGTAGCCAACTGCCAACTCAATGATATACACACGTTCTTGTTGGAAACGACGTATATCACGAAGTTCTTCTATGGGCCGCTTCCCAAATGAACGTGTATATTTCACTTAGTTGTCAGTTGTATACTTCAACGTGACGGATGCAACTGATTCACTGGGCTGAAGCTGAAGGTTTTACAAATTTCCATAACATGAAATATGACTGCAAAATAACAGGATGTCTATAGTGGAGAAACCAATTGACAGACTATTTCTATGATGTGATGTGACACTACAAAAGAACTATGTTGCAAGGCTCAAAAAGAACTGCAGCAATACATCACAAAACATAAACTCCGCAGCATAATAACAAAAACCTTACACAACACGGGTAGGTCAAGAACTGCTAAAGGAGCACGAGTATTTGGCCTAAGAGCAAATTTATTTAAGCACATGAGTAACAGCACTAGCTTCTTTCAGGCTGAAATTTACGTCATTATGCAGATGTTAATAAATAAATAGAGTGGCGCAACAGCTCGAGGCGAACCAGGGCCAAGTTCTCAACAATAAATGCTAATTTAATATTGTTAATTTCTTCACATACAAATACAAGGGGACCTACAATTTTTTGCCGAATCCGAACGGCACTTTCAGAATATTTTGAAGACAAATTATACTCTCTGAGGGCTTGTCAGACCCTCGCAGAGGTGGCGGCCGTGAAAAAGAACACGTCTTTTTTTCAGGTGACGATGGCAGGATTCGAACCCAGACACCCGGCGTAGTAAGCATACACACTATCCACTACGCCCCGGCGCCCCACTTATTATGCAGATGTGCTCAAATCAATATTGACCGAAAGCACACTGAATGTGATAGGGATGAGAGTTCGAGACTCGTAGAAAATAGTAAACTGCTAAAAAAAAAGAAGTAGATTGGCTAAAAATGTAGCAAATATGTGGATATTGACATTAAACACAAATAAACAAAATAGTTCATAACGTTATACCATGTCTCCACCGAGCACTAATCCACGATTAATATAAATCTTTTTTAAACATAATTTCTTTATCCTCTACAAACCACGCCATCCTACAAATCATTCCATCGACAAACCTATTTTCTACACTTTTGTTACAGCTTGAGAATCAAAAAAGAAAACTGAAACTGTCCCTGATCAACAGATATGTCACAAGTACGTTTTCTTTTGTGATTTTTACAGCGGAAATCGATTTTTGCTCCTGGGAAATGACATCGCCACTCACGTTTCAGAGCCAAAATGACAGAAACAGAGGGTTCGTCTAAAATGATACCTATATTTGTCCGGTGGAGCCACTTTGGGATTTACTTTTAATCATCTCCCGCTGATCCTCTTTTAATTGTCGTTGGAGACATAGTATAACTTGTTCTTTTACAGCTTATTTTTGCACCCAGCCCCAACTCTTTTATCAGTAACAAAAAAGATACTGTTGGCAACTATATGTGCATCCAGCATACCTACGTCTTTTCTTTATTTTAAAGTTATTGAAATCAGAGAATCGCCTTTCTGCAGCTGCACTAATATACTAGACTACCTCAGGCTTCCATGTAAGTAGTTCTCATTCCCGATTGCTACATTCAGAATTTTTTTGAAAGTTTTGTTAAGGACAGTTTAATGGAATTTTCTTAAAAATAAGATTAATTTTGTTCGTCTGATTTACGAAGTAGATTCATTTTACTATTCGTATTAGATAGAACTTTTCTTAGAAAAGTAAAGTTGATCTGCTACATATGAAGTAAATTGTCATCTCTGCAATATGAAACAGTCAGACTACCACTATGCCACTTAGGTAGTTCGTATGTTATTAGGTCCAAACGGAGCTGTTACTCACTTATTCTATTTTCTATATTCCGTGATTGTGTATAACGATACAATCTGCAAAGCATAATGACGCGGCACGGTGGTCTTGCAGGGATCTGCGATATTTTTTAACTACACGAAAGACTGTGCGTCAGAATAACGCAAGTGTGCATCGGGTCACAGTAAGTTTTTGTAACATTTTTAAATGTGGACGACTTTTTTAAGAAAATAAAACTGGGCTTAAAAAATGTCTTCCTGAAGTTGAAGAATACGAGGTTAGCCGAAGCTTTAAAGCTTCACAGAGAAAGAACAGCTCGTAGAAGCCGGTCCATTAGAACCCATAAAGATGACCCATACCACCCATAAAGATGAGTAATTTCCTAACAACGTTACATATGCCCTGTCTGGGGCCCCTTTCATTGGTGTCTTAACATGTCAGCTCAAATGTTGCATGCATTGAATGTTTACAGATTTGCCCCGAAAATACAAAAAAAAATAAAGCAAAATACAATTACCAAAGCATTGCCTCGCAGTCCTTTAATAAAACGATGTGTACGAGTAGGCACCAGTATATGTATAATGTCAAAATATCTACCTTACAATCTATTTGCCTTTACAAGCAAACACCACTTAAATCCGAAAATCAGTTCCAGAATTATTAGCCGTGTCGCAGTCATAACAACAACTCGGTGGATATCCTTGTGACTACACTATGCAAAAAGTCATAATTAGAAACCTGTCGACATGCATGACAAGCTCGAGAATAACTTTTCAAAAGCCGCAATAGCTAATGGGAAAAGTTAGTGTTTTAGGTTCACAATGAACAGACACCAGGTGAAAACTACTAATTACCAGATGCCAGTGAATATGAAACCCAGGAAACAATTCGGATTTCCTTTCCAAATAAGAAATACGCTTGGTCCGTACTGTGTCCGCGCGCTGGGAAACACAGCAAACAACACAGTAAGGTTCGATTTAATGGTGTAGTGTCGTGTATTCGGTTTTGTGTAATTTTTTTTCTGCTTCCTTTATCCCGACCAGCTTTCGCAAAGTATCTAAACATGCGAACGAGCAATTTGTATGATATCCCACCAGTCAGTGCTGTTAGCAGTCGAATTAAATGGCAATGAAATGTAATTTTCAAATGTCTAAACAAATGCAACAAACAAAGGAATTTTGGAAATATAACTCGCACATGAGTTCCCTATAGCCTCCCGTATACCCAGTAATACCGAAGAGCTCGTCTGCCCAATTCCAATTCGAGTCAGTCAAAATTTATACATAAATAGTTTTCTGTCCAAAAGGGTTATTTCGGCTAGACCCAGAAAATAAATGCAATAACAAGGATATTCAGCAAAGGGTTAGTTTACTTAGGTACCTTTTTGGGTGTGAGGAAAAAGGTGGCTGCTATAAGCACAAAAAAAAAATTGAAATTGCCTTCAACTGCCGACTGCAGATTATGGATTGAGATCTAAAGAATAGAGTGTGGGTCAGCAGTTCTCTTTAGAAGGATTTCCGAAAATAGAAAATAATAGGCATTAAAATAGATTAAATAGCTGAGACCATTAGCATAAATTCACCCTTACGATTGTGTTTTATTGGGTTGAAGTGATTTATCGATTTTCGTGGTTTAAGATATGAGATTTTGGGGGTATCGTGAATAAGGCGACAATCAAAGTGGAGGTTAAAAGTTTAATGATAGTCAGAATTAATTGAATGCAATATTAATTAGGTTACACCTCAAGTGTGGAAATGACGCGACGCACGTGATGAATAATAGAATAATCGGATATTAAACTCCGGGCTTGCTTTGTAAGCAAAGCAACAATCTCTATTTTGCAAACTTTTCAAAGCACTATACCGATAGCGATTGGGGTAGATGGAGCTATACCTTCCTAGGAACAGTGATATTCACAGAGATCTTGGAATGCAAACAGTGAGTAAAAACAAAACAGATTTTACTAGAAAGCTTAATTCTCGTCTTTCTGTCCACTGCAGCAACGAAATAATTTGTTCTATTTACAAAAACAAACCCCGATCTGCGACTTTTAAGAACAAATTTTTTTGCCTAACGACGACCGTCCATAGAAAGGGAATCTTCACCTAATTATATGGGTATTAGGAAAAACACAAAATTAGAAAAATAAACCTTAATTTGAAGGAACTTAGGGTGCTGCAAGCTCTAATTAAGTGTTAGTCAACATTTACATGAACATTTTTTAATTTGAACATTTTTTAATTTAGATTGTTTCCTGTGACAATTTTTCAAATTGTTCAGTGGGAATTTTTATAACTTGCAGGGGAGGGATTAAAAGTGCATTCTATTCGGAGTGGGTGCTTTGAATATTTAAGGGGTACCGAAATCCCGTTTATTAAAACCCAGGGAAGTTCTTAAGTTAGTTCATATAAAATACTCATCTTCCAAAATCCTCCATTCTATGATCTAGTTTATGTAAAGCTCTAAATTTTAAAAACCCTTTTTATGGACCATGTGCATCCCCTCAAGCCCATTCTAGTATTATATGTTCTGGTCAAAGCGACACGTTTTAAATTTTAATCTAGCACCTAGTCTCGTTCAACCTTTCAGTTCTCCTCCTTTTCCCCTTCATCTAATCCTTTCCGCTATTGAGATGTTAAACATTAAAAGGGTAATCAATCCCTTGATCGTGAATTCATTTTCATCATCATCATCATTTTCGAATGCCGCCTATCCTTTAAAAGGGTCGCGGAGCGAGGGTGGCTAAATGGTCCTTCCATCTTTCTCGATCCTCCGCCACCAACTCAAGAGACTCCGGCGCAATCCCCAGGCGGGACTCAGAGCGGTTCTTTACCTGATCCCCCAACTGTTTCTTGGCCTACCAGGGGGGCGACGCGCTCGCATCTCGGCTAGTATGACCTGTCTAGGAAGGCATGTCTAGGGGGCATGCGAACAACGTGTCCAAACCATCGAAGAATCGATCACTCCACTCGGAGAAGTAGCTGCTCAACATTGAGATTCCTACGAATACTGACATTTCTCACTCTGTCCCTTAGAGTAACACCAGCAACGCACCTCAGGAATCTCATTTCGGCAGCTTATACCCGCGATCTAATTCTTTCGGTCATTACCCAAATTTCATGACCATAGATGAGGGTCGGAACGAACACTGAATTAAAAACTGAGATCTTTGCTTTCACTCCAAGCTCAGCTTTCCTGATGACCGGCCGGCGCAGTTCCTTTACTATTGCTCCAGCTTGGCCAATTCTACTTGACAACTCAGTATCACTCCTCCCATCTTTCGTGAAAAAGACCCCGAGATACTTAAACTTCTCCACCTGTTTTAATGGAATTCATTTTCATTATAAAAAAAAAACCTTTCAGCTCGTCAAAATGTTACAGTGAAACTTGAATTTCACTTTTAGGAATTTAGGTGAAAATTTCTAGCAGAAGGGTTAAAGGAGGAGCAACGTGCTTGAAAAAGTGAGATTAAGATAACAACAGTAAAAATCGAGATATCGCGCGTACCTAAAAACGCTAAAAATTAAACGTTATACTTGAACATCTTGTAAGCTTGTGAACCTGCAGTCAAATCTGCAGTCTAAGAATGCTTTATAGTTGCCCTAGACGTTTCTCTTAAGATCCATAGTCTAATAATGGAAAGAGAGAATATTGGTTTGATGTAGCATTCATTAGTGGAAAAAATTTGAGTCCCTTAAAGTATCCCAAGCTCAAGAAGTCACCAGAGAGAAAGGAAATGCCAAGAAAGGGAAGATTTGACGCACTAGCGAAGATTTTCCTTTACAAATTAAAACATTAAAACGCGATTACGGACAATTCGCTGAATTGAGTATTGTGAAAGCGGTGCTCATATACCCGACGGAGCACATAGGTTGACAAAATACAATTATAAAATAAGTTTAACATGCAAATTAACTATTGCTAGCCAATGTGCATGCGTTACCAGGAGGTTTATTTGTTTTAAACAAAAACGACTTTGGCAATCAGGTTGGGGTCGAAATACTGCTTTTAAAATTCTGCTTTTCATAATTCTGCTTTTCAAAATTGTGCTTTACGAAATTTCGGAAATGCAACTTTGACAAAGCGACACAGTAAAACATGTATGGGGTGTGCCGCCCCCTGCACTCCCCTGCCTATTTTGTTTTATACCCGACCCAGAGTTTATTAATTTCAATGCATAGTTTGTAACACAGTTAAATAATTATCATAGACCTCTAAGACCTCTAAGAGATATGATCGAGACCGACAGGTGAATCGATTAAGCAATGTCCGTCCGTTTTGGGTCTTCAAAATAAAGCTCGAGAACTGAAACTTATTGCACGGCTTTGTTCTTTTGTTGCACAGACAAAGTGTGAAAATTAACTAAATCCGTCAACGGCCACGCCCACTACTGGCTTCAATGTGAGACAACCTCTATTTCACATTTTTTTTCAAAATGCCTTTTCGTCCAGTTAGACAAGGGGTAGGAACTTAAATTTTAGTATTGAGCACTACTGATCCAAAACCTTTAACAAAGCAAAAATTGAACCACCCACAATATCGACCATGCACACTTTCAACATGTTAGACCTTTTAAAACCCGATTACTTGAAAATATCACTCCGAATCGAAAAAAATTGTGTGACAAATATTAAAGATATAATTTTTTGCTAAGTTTTTTGCATTAAGTTTTGAGCTCCGCCCGCTTTTAGGGGCGTTTTTAGGAAAAAAACGGGTTTTCCAAAATTATTCTCGCTTTTAACGCATTTTTTCATGATTCTCAGGAAATAACAATTAATTGATTTTAATTTTTAGCCCAAGCCTATATTTTGGTGGCGTGGTCAATTCAAATAATACATGAATTCAGGCCAAAAATCTTTAGATTCTACGTTACTCAGTACATAGGGTCCGGTATACAGAAGATTCTTACAGAAGAACTCCTGCAATTACTCACTTGTCAGCATTGTTTTAGTTCAAAAAAGTAAAAAGTTTACTTGAGAAAGCAGAATAGGCCGAATTTTATTACTTATACTCTCTACAAACTCAAAACTGTCTTTTAGTAAAAAAACACGCGAAAAATTCTTCAAAAAAATGAGTGTTCCCATGAGTTCCAATGAGTTGTAAATTTTCAATACCAGAGTTTTTTGTAGTTTTCGTTCAAAATCACTTTGAAAGTCACGAATATCGAATTGCTTTGAGAATTTTAAATTAAATTTGCAAGGAATGTCACTTTTTTATTAAGAAATTTTCGGATAAGCCACGTTT
The DNA here is from genome assembly GCA_947623515.1 of Neoascia interrupta. Classification (NCBI taxonomy): domain Eukaryota; kingdom Metazoa; phylum Arthropoda; class Insecta; order Diptera; family Syrphidae; genus Neoascia; species Neoascia interrupta. The sequence goes on along the minus strand of OX392462.1, from coordinate 56,298,376 downwards.
TTAATTTTTATGAGCACAATTCAGAACTCACCCCAAACGTTTCGCTTCGAATTACATCGAGCGTGGTCACCAGGAAACTGAAAAGTGTTACAATGGCAACTTTGGATGTTAATATCTCCGAAACCGAGAGAATCAGCTTGTAGTTTTGAGGTCAGTGTAAAATTCTTGATATGTTCCCATCTTTTATGGATTTTTTTAAACACGTTTAACAATAAATACATGGGCTAAAATTTGACAACAAATAAATGAAAACAAATTCTAGTCGTCGTTTAGGAAGCGTGAATGGCTTAACTAGTTTTAGAAAACTTTTTGCACAAAAACTCAGTTTTTGATTTAGTGTGAAGAGCGTATTAACTCAGAATTTTGTAAGCAAAACGCAGAATTATGTAAGCAAAATTATGACCCGCTACCTAGGCGTTCAAATTTGTTGGCCAATTTGGTAGAATTGGATGAAATTCGGTCAGAAATCTGTTGGGTCTAAATAAAGCTTTTCATAGTTCTGGTTTTCAAAAATTTGACTTTAGCAAACAGTAAATTCTGTTTCTTGAGCTTCTTTAGGAAAACTGTTCACTTTTTGGAAGCAAAGCAAAAGTTAAAAAACAAACTGGCGGGCGGGGGTAAATTTATTTCTATTTAGTTGCTTTGTCAAAATAGCATTTAAATAATAATAATTTCGCAAAACTGAATTTTGAAAAACTGAATTTTGAAAAACTGAATTTTAAAACCAGAATTTTGTAAAGAGAATTTTAACCCCGACGGAATTGTAACCCGCTTTTTTGCTGATTTTGGAATTTTGTATTTGGACCACTTTGCAGGAGAATGGGAAAAATTATGCCACTTGAGACTCAGTCCATTTTTGTAAAAAAATATTTTCAGAAAGCGGAAGGACTTCATGTGCTCGCTGTTTTTTAGAGCTTGTGCAGGCGATTTCAATCCTTCGGCTGCGTTCTCAAGTGAAGATTCAACGTAAACTCAATACAATTTGAGCGTACAATTTTAACTGTCGGTGAAATGAGAGTTAACTTGTGCAAATCAGATAGGGCGTTTCTTTCCGGACTCGACTTGCACTCCCTAGGATTTTCAAGTTCAATTGCAACAGGATGAGAAATTCAAGAATCTCTAATTTTCTTACGAGTGATTATATAAGTTAAACGATTGAAACGGGATCAATTTTCAAATATCTACCGATTTGTCATCATAAACGATGGCATTGAAGCTAAGTGAATTTTTTTAGGGATTTTTTCGATTTGGAGTAAACTGTCCGAAAAATCGGGTTTTCAAAGATCTGAAAGTGGGCATGGTCGATATTGTGGGCGGTCGTGTTTTTGCCTTCTTAAAGGTCTTAGGCCGATATTACTCAGTACCAAAATTTGAGTTCTTACGCCGTGTCTAGCTTGAGCAAAAGGCAATTTGAAAGAAAATGTGAGATAAAGGTTGTCTCACCTTGAAGCCAGTAATGGGCGCGGTCATGACTGGATTGAGCCAATTTTAACGCTTTGTCTGTGCAACAAAAGAACCAAGCTTTGTTCCAAGTTTCAGTACATTAGCTTGACTTTAAAGAACTAAGACCTTCACAAATACAGATGGATGGACGGACATTGCTTAATAGATTCACTTGTCGGTCTCGATCATATCTCTAAAAGGTCTTAGGGGTCTACGATCATTATTTCACTGTGTTAGAAACTATGCATCAAAATTAATATACCCCCGGTCAGGTATAAAAAGAAACTGGTGGGGTGGGGGTTACTATATTTCTAGTTGCTTTGCCAAAACAATATTTTGAAAATCAGAATTTCAAACCAAAATTTTGTAAAGAGAATTTTGACCCCGACGGAATTTCGACCAGCTTTTTTTGCCGATTTTTGAATTTTAAATTTGGAGCGCTTTGCAGGAGCATGGGAAAAATTATGCCATTTAAGACCCAAACCATCTTTGTATAAAAATGTTTTCAGAAAGAGGGCGGACTTCATTTACTCGCTGTTGTTTATAACTGTTGTTTCAAGCTTGAGCTGATGATTTCAATCCTTCGGCCGCGTTCTCAGGTGAAGACTCAGCTTAAATTTAATTCATTTTAAATTGTTTGTCAAGTGAGAGTTAACTTGAGCAAATCTGATAGGATGTTTCTTCCCGGACCCGACTTGCACTCCCTGACGTTTTTGAAGAGAAAATCAATTCTTACGAATTTTTCCCATGCTCCTGCAAAGTTAAACGATTGAAACTTATAGGCCAAGCGGGATCAATTTTCAAATAGCTAGGTATGCCAAATTTTTATCAGAAACGATTTCCATGAAGATAAGTTTCGAATAATGGTTGTAGAATTTTTTAGTGTTTTTAGGGATATCAAAATATAAACGAGCTTACAAATATTTTTTATAAAAATAAACTTTAGTTTAGCTCTTAAATATAATTTTAGTCGTGCCGTGCTACAATGTTATTTGTTTATTTTTTTTTTTAAGTCTTGTGTCGGGTAGCTAATTTAATTACCCGGCAATTTTTTACGGTAGAAGTGTTCTCATCTTACTTTTCAATAAATATGCAAAAGAGATTGAAAGAAACTTAAAAAAATAATAAAATACGTGTATTTAATTGAGAACAATAAGTATGATAGGATGGTGATTATCTAAGACCCCATCTGTGCTTAAGAATATGTTAAGGGGTCGCACTTGACTAGATAAAGTTGCGCGGGGTATTACGGAAACAAATTGAAGATGCACAGCATATCCTCCTCTTCCAATCATTTGCCCTCTGTTGCCTTTTAAAGATTGAAAACGAGCTGTAATGTAAGCTCTCTGTCATTCGAAGCAATACAAATATTAAAACAACGCCCACAAGCGGTCTAAATGTGCAACTACCCCCAGTGCTTCCAAAACTGTAAGACGTCGTAAAATGCTGAAATTAAACATGTAGCATCTCCTGATGATTATAAGACATAAAAAGATTATAACTCAGAAGTTGAGTGGCCATGCAATCAGTTGACCCCAGCCTGGATATCACACCGCCGCCGACAAGATCCGCTCAAATTGAGATGGACTTTCAAAGATGCATGTCTTTTTAGTGGCTTCCAGATGCCCATGCGGATAGCACCAATGTTTGGTGAGCTCAGGTTGGTTTTCATGTTAATATTATCAATATCTGGTGATCTTTCCCTGTCCGCCAAATAGAGATGTTCGCAGTTGGGTAACATCAACATCCAGAAGTCTAATATTGACGTCTAATATTGTAAGAAAAAAATGTCTTAAAGAGGAGAGCTCTATCACTTTTGCTTCGCATTTTATGGTTGGCTCATATTGTTCGGTGTATGGACCTAACGAAGTTGCCGCGGTATACCCCAGCCTGATTTCGATAATTTTTTATCCGACCGATCTTCAGGGATATAATCTAGTTCTCCCGTCATTTCTATAACCACAAAGCTACAATCATGCCTGCAGCAAAGTTCTAATGAGCCAAACTTATTTGCTAGGCTTAATTTGGTGTTGTTTATTTTCAAAAGACTTCTAGATTTCTTGTGTTGTCCCTGTTTATTTAGGTAGGGGTAATATTGGGACGCATTGCAGATAAGGCTTTTATATAGCAATAGTGGCATTCGAATGTGAAGTAAGTAGGCGACACTTATTTCATCTGAGCCTAGCGGAATCGTGTTTTACTCGGCACCGGGTCAAGCTGCAAACTCTTTGCGAATGTCGTAACAAAAAAGGTACAATAAAGGTACAATCTAGAAAAATTGTGTGTTCCAAATCTATGGTGGGGTTACTTTGTAAAATAAGGCTAGTGTTCTTAAATTCATAATATAGGATTAAAGGTATATTTCCATCACGTACCTAATGCTTCTTTGCTCGTATGATCAAAAAACCAAACCCGGATAAGTACCAAATGTAGTGGTTCCTACGGTCTAAGCGTCCTCTTCGCTGCCTAAATGTTTTTGGCTGTGAAGCTGGAGCGATTGTTTCAATTCGCCTTTTCAAAGGTACAAACAACAAAACAATTAAACCACCCTCCACCAACAATGTGGGTAGGTATCCTTTTTCCTATACGAAACAAAACGATAGAGGTCTGGCAATCAAATAGCCATTTGATATAGTCAATTGTGACACCCTCGCATAATTTGTGTCACGTTGAGTCATAATTAAACCCCATTTGTCGACATTAAGACACAAGGGGGAGCCCTGCAATTCGAAGAACATTATGCAAATTAAAAACGTATACGTAGGTTAGCGAGAAAAAGCATAAAACTAGAAGGTAAAATCGAAACTACGACTGTAAAGGACGTCTGCAAATCGTAAACCTCTTGGCTGTCAGCAGTTATAAATTTCACTGAAAGGAATTGGACTTCAAGGAAGTTCCGTTTTCGTTCGCATTCAGATATTTTTCCGTGCTTCTATTATATTTGTATTTGTGTTTGGTTGGGGTGAGCCCAACCAACAGTTTATCACCTTTTTGTCCGATGGGGTGCCATGAGGATGAAACCATCGTAGAACGACGCGGCGTATGTAAAATTAGATATACCTATAATCATACCCAACGAAAGGTTTCTTTTTACAGATTCGACCTAAAATCTAAAATAATATATAAATCTGGGGAATCACCCCTAAGTTACATCCTGCGAAATCATACTCGTAATTAAAATCCAGACTGCTGCAACTTTAATTCGGCTTTTCCATTAAAAAATACACCAGAATCGTCCGAAAATGTTGGTTATTTCATTAGGCTAATCTATTTGCATCTGTTATGACCTCTATTTGCGTTCTACAAATCGATGCGGCAGGCTTGTGTAGAAGCGTCTGTCTTTGGAAACGACCTGCCCAGAGCAAAACTTTACTTATGCATCAGTACAGACGGCGATGTCGTTGTGTAAATTTCGAGTACTTATAGCCCTGTGACTAACGTATATACCCACTTCATTCCTCGAGCCAGGAGGAATTATGCCTGCATAGCAGCATCTGATCTCTTTAATACCTTGTTGGCCTTCGTTCTCACATCGAGAAACGAGATGAGCATCCTTTTACTGTAAACTCGAGAGTATCTGCCACTCAATGTCCATTTAGTAAATTATTATTCTCTGTGGTAATGCGACAACCGGTCCGGCGCTTCGGACGACTCTATGAATTCTCTAGAAATCATATAAACCACATCGAGAGTCCTGGTGAAAGTTGCACACAAAATTCAATTACAGGTAACAGTTGCCAGACTTTACAGATGATGATGGAATGGCTGAATGACTCGAATTTGTGAAAATTGGACACGAACTTCGTGTCATAGAGTGAAAAGTAAAAGTCCTCATGGTCTAAGGAAAGGACATTCATAATCGAAAATAGTAATTATATGTTTCTGTTGACTTTGTGAGGGTTTTCCTTTGGAAAGTCATCGATCTGGGTGAGTGCATGGAGTTCATTGGACTACAGTTGGAAACCAAAATTTAAAGAATGCAGTTCAACAGAATTCTATATGATTTACAAACACTTAGGTAAGATTGCATTTATTAATTTACCTGATAAGCCGCAGGATGATATTTATTATTTATTTATGCACTTTATTATAGTAGTTTGACATTTTGTGTGGTGTTTGTGTTTTGTGTATTTTAGGGCCGGCTTTTCAGTGCGAGATCATCCGAGTTTCCGAGTTAAGGTGAGATTAACCCAGAAATGAGTTTTTCAGTGAACTTAGATCTGGGGTTAATCTTGGCTTAACTCGCCAAATTCTGGAGAACAGTGTGAACTTCTTTCAATGTTTTTCTTTGTCGAATGGCAGTTGATTTGCGTGTTTCTGTGAAAAATTACATCTGAGAATAACTGAATAACTAACACGGACTTCTTTTCCTGTGTTTTTCTTGGCTGATAGAGTTAACACAGCACTGAAAAACTTCTCTGCTCGCTGGGTTAACTCCAGATACGTTTTATTACGGAGATAACAGATCGTGGTTTAAGCTGGGCTTAACTCAGCACTGAAAAACCGGGCCCTTGCGCATGCTATCAGGAAATAATTGGGATATCAAGATTACAGACCATTGACAATTTCAAAGCAAAAAAAATTAACCTAAATTTTGGTGCTCCACTCATATCCAGAGGGAACGGAGAAGAAAGTTCTATATAGGCACCTTAGTCCCCTCTTTGAAGATATGGACAACTAAGTTAGCCGACGAAAATTGTATAAATAGCGAATTTTTCACCCGATGCTGGTCGATGGATCCAGCTTAGGAGACTCATTGCAGGATTTGAAGTGACCTCAAAAAAAGATATATGGAAAATGAAAACGATCGACCTGCTAGTAAGAGTATGGAACAAAATCAAACTTTATTATGCCAAGAACTTCCTATATACAGCTTATAAATACGACAAAAAAACTGTATAAAAATATGGCCAAAGAATAAGCACTCCATTGTTGGAAAGAAAAAAAAAGGCAAAAGACAAGCCGCATACGTTAAGAAAGCTTACAGGATGCTGAATGTGATTGCGGGGAGCTATTCGCACGGTACGTTTCGGAGAATTTGAACAAATTCCAACTGACCTTTTAAACGCAGAGGAAGAATGGCAGCTGTTTTCAATGGCAGTTATTACATCTACAAGAAATGTTTGTAAAGTGAAGCGGCTTGGTGTGGTGAATGGTGATGAGAAAAGAACTGTGTCGTTTAAAAGGTCATCAGAGAGAAGAAGAAAGTCTATATTGTGTGGAATTAATGTTAGAACATTATTTGTATAGCGCGGTACATTGAGGAGCGAAGAACTTTTATTATGGCATTCAGAACAGCCAAAGAAGAGGCAAAAGTCGGTTGGAGCACGATTACAGATCTGCAAACAAGCCATTTTAGCCGGCTCAAAGGAAGGAAGTCACTGCCGTGATTAAACCGCTAAAAGTCGGTAAGCCTGCTAAAGTTGATGAAATCCGGCCAGAATGTTAGTTTAGTTAGTTTAGTAAGCTTTATTAGTATTAATTTAATACTTTACAAAATCCATACTTCTCTTACAGTTATAATATAAGTTTTACAAAAGTTTAACAAATTTATTTAATTCAGTCTTAATTCTCTTATGTTCTTCTTTTTACAAACTCTAAGCATTTACGTTTAAACGTTCTAAAATTCTGCTCATTTTTAATATCACTTGGTAAGCTATTAAACAGACTAAAACCTTTATATACAATTGTATTTCTACCTGTTGATGAAAACTGATTTCGTAACCTAAAATCATTTATGTTTCGTAGATTGTACGGCTGCGCATCTCTTACTCTTCTGACCTCGTTCGTTAATTCTCGTTCTGAACTATTTGGCGCTTTATACACAGCAACTATGACTAGTTCCATACTGCTACATTTACATTTGCACGCAAGTAGCCATCTCTTGTAATCAACTGATTTGTCAAGTACTTTAGTCACTTTCCAGTTTCTTTTAACGTAGATTGTTGTACCTCCGGTATGAGTCGAGTTCGAGAAACAAGAGATGTCATTGTATCCTTCAATTTTTATGTTGACTAGTTTGTCGGTTACCTTTTTCTCGATTAGGTGTGTTTCGGACAAAATCATGAACTCGTACTGTTTAGTATCTGCTAATATCTCCAGCTCATTAAAATTATTGGTTAAACCCTGAATGTTTATATAAATACCCTTGATTGTGTTTAATTGCTAATATCCAATTTTTTTCTTTCTGGCTTCCAGTTTATTAAGATAGACTGGGCATGTTCTGTTAAGTGACGTATGGTTGTCGTCTAGCCCGAGATTAAATTTTTCGTTTGCTCTTTTGCAATTTATACATTTATTGACTGCTTCACTGTTGCACTCGCTGGTTTTATGATTTCCTAAGCATTTAATGCATGTTTCCTCCATAATCTTACATTCGGTCGATTTGTGATTGAATCCTTTGCATTTAAAGCATCTCATGATTTCCACACCATCAAAAACTCTACATCGCTCCCAACCAATGCTGAGTTTACCTTCCTCAATTACCTTCGGAAAAGATTCAGCGTCAATTTCAATGATTGCGTTGTAATTTATCACATTATTTTTCTTATTTTCAAAATATTTGACAAGTTTTAGCTCACTGTTTATAATTACATTATTTTGCCTTTTCAGTCTTTCAATGAACTCATCCTCATTGTTTTTAAACTTCATGTTTGGTATAATAATTCTTGGTTTAATTTTATTTGGTACCTTAATTTCGTAATCATCACCTATGTTTTTTTCGATCGCAGATTTAATTCTATTTCTTTCATTTGAATCCTCGCTCTGGATAATAATTATTCCATTATGTGCAGTTTCAATATTTGCTATTTTTAAATCTCCCGGATCAACTTTTTTATTTAAGTCTTCCCTTGTTTTAATACTATTTTGTTTCCCTTTTGGTTTTATAACAAGTGGCAACTCTTTTCTCATTTTCGGCATCACCCTGTCACTGTGGTTGTCATTTGTCTTCTTGACAACTTCAGAGAATGACAACTGATTTCCCGCCATGTGTTTACTCGTGTTGTTGTGCATAATTTTCTTGAATTCGTCGCAGACGTTGTTACTATTGTTTCGCACCTCGTTATATATGCTTTTACTTTCCTTCGCGAAGTTTTCAGCTAATGTGCATAGTTTTTCCATTTTTGCAATGCCCCTTTCACATGTTTCCTGACTCTTTTTCATATCTCCCAGTCTCTGGACGTACCTCGCTTCGATCGCCTCCAATAGGTTTTTAAGTTCCATTTCATTTTGCTTGAGTGACATTCCGAACTCCTCTTTGTATTGCTTCAAGTGCCGTGTGTTTTCTTCTACACTCTCCTGCATTTCTTTTACCACCAAATCGACGTTTTGTATGTAGAGTATACATTCATCGCAAATAAATCTTACCATGTTGTCTCCTTCAATTACTCTGCTCGAATATTGGTCCAATCCGGAGCATTTAAGAGTACAATGAAATACCTTTTTGCATACGCCTTCGCAGCTTATGCCCGTCTCGCCTTTAATGGCCAATTTACACCTGCTGCACTGGGCCATTTCAAAAGACTTCACTTTTTCCTGGACAAGTGACCAAAGTCGAAGCTCTTCACCGCACTTTTAATATTTTTCACTCCAAATTGTAATCAAAAATTAAATAAATTTGCACCTCTATAAAATTCGCTTTCTCACAGTTTGACAGTTCAAAGCTTATGTGATCAGAAATGATCACATGTATCATTAAGGTGGCCTGGAAAAGCGGGAAAGCACCTAGCGATTGGCAAACAGGAGTTATAGCTCCGATTTCCAAAAAAGGGGACAAGAGAGATTACTCTAAATAAAGGGGAATATCTCGGTTGAGTCTCTTGGGAAAAATATTCGCGTAGTTGTTGGAAGCGTGTTCCAGAGCTATAATCAAACCTTTATTGGGGGAAAAGCAATGCGTCTTTTGGCCTGGCAGAGGCACAACCGACCAGCTTTCTACTCTGAAGCTTATTCTTAAGAAGACCAGGGAATATGCCAAACCGGCCTACACGTGTTTTGTAGATTTGGAAAAGGCCAAGACCGGGTTACTCGGGGTAAACTCTGGAGAGTTTTGCAGGACTATGCACTGAGTGGGCCTTTTCTAAAGGCAGAAGCTGTGTTCGAATAAATGGCGTTAATCCAATCCTTTTGATATGTTCGTTGGACGTCGCCAGGGCTGTGTCCTATCGCCTCTCCTTTTCATATTATAACGGGTGATTTTTTAGCTGGTTTGGTTTTGGCAACACTGGTTTTGACAGCTGACGTGTGTTTTGTACCTTGTGTCACTGTCAAACAGCTTCAGTTTGGTTTGCAATTTAACCATGGATCGTCTTACAAATGAACAACGCTTGCAAATTATTGAATTTTACTATCAAAATTCGTGCTCGGTTCGAAATGTTCATGCCACACAGCACGCGAAACAATGGCGCAATTGCGAGGCGAGTTTGGTGAACAGTTAACTTCACGTTTCGGGCCGGTCAATTGGCCGCCTAGATCGTGCGATTTGACACCATTAGATTATTTTTTGTGGGGTATGTCAAGGCTAATGTCTATAGGGACAAGCCCGCTTCGATTGACGCACTGGAAGCCAACATCCATGCATTCATTCGTGAGATACCGGCCGATATGTGTGAAAGAGTATGCCAAAATTGGACTCAGCGGATGGGCTACCTGAGACGCAGCCGCGGTCAACATTTGCATAAAATTATCTTTAAACATTAAATTGCAAGGTTCAAACTATCGATTCAAATAAATATTTCATTAATTTTTTCGAATTTTTTGTGTTTTTTTTTTAAAAAAAAGTTCTCAACCTCTTAAAAAATCACCCTTTATATGGAAGGGAGGACTGGATGGTGAAGCGCAGTCTTGGTGAGGAATCTTTCGAAGTGGCTGGCGTCATGATAAGCCATCTGCTTTTCGCAGATGATTTAGGTATGCTGGCATCGTCCGAGGAGGAACTTCAGCAAGTATTGGATGAGTCTAAGGCCATCTTTAGGCTGGGATGAAAATTAACGTGAGCTAATCCGAAGCGATGGTTGTTTCCTGAACTCTTGTGCAGTATTCCCTGCTGACTACCTGTTTTAATGGAGTCCCATTGAAACAGGTAGAGAAGTTTAAGTATCTCAGATTTTTATAAAAATCCACAATCGGTCTGAATGTGCAACTACCTCTATACCTTTATAAAGTATTAAGACGTTCTAAAATGCTGAAATTTGGCACTAAGCACCTCCTAATGAATGTAAGACACGAAAAAGAAAAATTCAATTGGTAAACCTCCTCCAGTGGGCGTTTCATCTATGTTAAGGGTCAACATTTTTTCTCCAAATTGAAAAAAATTTGCTTAGTATTTTATGTGGAAAATGCTTAGTTCTACATCCTGTTTACACAAGACTTTTGGGCCACGCCCACATTTGGAGGTAGAATTGAGAAAAACGCAATTTTGACTGGATTTAAGTCTAATTTAGCAAAGCATGAAACAAAAAATTAGCAGGTTAGGTAAACAAGACTTCATTCCAGATTTCCTTCATACAAAGTTTTTAGCCACACCCCTTTTAGGGGTCGATTTTTCAAAAATATTGAATTTCAACCAAAAAAATTAATTTTTAATACATTTAAGCGTAACTTGAAAATATCTGTGTTAATATTGATAGTTTGTAGTAAGGACCGTTGAGACCAGGTCCCTTTTCGAAGTTTGCACTACTTACAAAATGTCAAAAAAAAAACAATAACCTCAGCATTTTACAATGTGGATAGGGTATTCAACTTCTGCATATACAATGTAGCACTTACTCACTGATTTTTTCTTTTTTTATTATAAGCTCGCAATTAAGGGGCTGTAAGTATTCAAATTCACAATGCGAGCGAAAGGAGTTAGAGGTTCGAGGAAAGCAAGGTGTTCTAGGGCTAAGGTGATTAAGCTCAAAGACCTGAGTGCGAATAATGAAACCTCTGCTCAGAAACCCCGAAGCTTGCCCCCAATTATAATGTCTTTGCGGAGGAAATCAATAATATTAGCAGAGTATTTAATAAAACCATCTGACATACTTTTAACTGTTGTCCATTCTATTTTCCTTTTGCATCTTGCAAAAAAATAAACATTTCAGGTATTTTTTACGTGCACTTGAACGCCTCCCACCTTGAAATTACTTGCTGCTCTACGCTTCGCAATTAGTATATGTAGAATTTTTATTTATGTAGACTTTGCCTTAACTCACTCTGGTCCATTCTTAAATCTTTTTTTTTTTCAAATGAAATTCTTACAAAATTTTGCTTTATAATTTGCAATCAAACTCACGTATGTTTCAACACGGCAGGCATTGAAATTATATTTGCAATTAAACTTCCTTTTGTTTCAACGCGGCGGGTACTTTTAGTGAACTCTTCTCTTCTTTAAATTGCTTGCTGCTATATTTTTATACCCGACCGAGAGTATATTAATTTAAATGCATAGTTTGCAACACAGTGCAATAATCACCGTAGACCCCTCAAACCTTTAAGAGATATGATCGAGACCGACAGGTAAGTCGATTAAGCCATGTCCGTCCGTCCGTCTGTCTGTCTGTGCGTATGTATGCACTTTGGAGGTCTTTAAAATTGAGCTAGGAAACTGAAACTTGCAGCGTTGCTTGGTTCTCATTTTGTACAGACAAGGTATGAAAATTGAGATGATCCGCCAACAGCCACGCCCACAATTGGCTTGAATGCCGGACAACCTCAAATTTACATATTATTTCAAAATACCTTTTGGTCAAGATAGACAAAACATATGAACTCAAATTTTGGTGGAGAGTAATATCGACGAGGAAGCCTTTAATTAGACAAAAATTGGACCTCCCCTCTATTGACCATGTTCACTTTTATGATCTGAAATCTTTGAAAACCTGATTTCTCGGGAAATTCATTCAAAATTGAAAAAAAAATTTTATGATAAATATTAAAGATATTACCATTTGCTAAGTCTGTTGGATAGAAAGCATTGAGCTCCGCCCACTTTTAGGCGGCGTTTTTGGGAAAAAACTGCTTTTTTAAGTATAAATATCCGCTTTTAACGCATTTTCTCGTGATTCCAACAAAATTAGAGTTAATTGATTTTAATTTTCAGCCTTTTTTAGGGGCGTGACTAATGATTGACATTCAGTATATGAAACAGACCAAAAAGTTTTAAATTTGGTGTAGGAGGGTCGGGTATTTAAAAGTTTGTTACAGACGAACTTAAATATCAATTGATATTTGATCAATTGATCAATTCTTATTTTAATTTTGTCTTACATCACTCTTCTCCATAAATAAAATACATTTTTCTACAAAAGAATTTTTACAAAATTTTTCCACTTTTATTTGTCACAATATTCCTCTGTGTTCCAAAGCGGCAGGCAGGAACTCCTTTCCTTACGCCTTTATATTACTTGCTGCCATTAGCTTTCACAACTAATTTTGGTAATTTTTTATTTATATTTTGTCTTGTGCTGAATCATTAAAATAAAATTTTTCTTCTAATGAAATTTTTGCAAAATATTGCACTATTCTTCGTATACTTCCGTATATTTCGAAAATGGTAGTATTTTTATTGAACTGGAACTCTTCCCATCTTTGAATTGCTTGCTGCTTACTCTTTTACAACTAATTTAGGAGCAAATCTTATAATACAAAATTTTCCAATTGTATTTACAATAATATTTCTCTATGGTGCAAGGTGGCAGGCAGAGTTAGTGAATTGGAACTCCTCCCGCCTTTAAATTACTTGCTGTTTCAATATTTTACAATAAATTTTGGTAAAGTTTTTATTTACATTTTGACTTACTACAGTCTTCTTGAGTCTTAAAATAAATTCTTTCTTCAAATAAAATTTTTACAAAATGTTTCAGTTTTATTTGCAGTAATATTCCTCTGTCTTCTTAAGTGGCAGGCAGTTTTATTGAACTGGAGCTCCTCCCGCCTTTGAATGACCTGCTGGCTTAAGCTTTCACAATTAATTTTGGTAAATTTTTTATTTGCTTTTTAGCTTACGTTACCCTTCTCCATAATAAAACAAAATTTTTTTTTTTTGATTGCAATATTTTTTTCCAAATTTTGCATTATCCTTTGCAATTATATTCGAGTATGCTCCAATGCGGCAGGCGTTTGTAGGGGATTGGAACTCCTCCCGCCTTAAAATTTCTTGCTGTTTCAACCTTTTGCAATGAATTTTGGTAGAATTTTTATTCACATTTTGTCTAGCTTCACTCGTCCCCATTACTTTTCTCTACTAAGCATTGTTCGGTCTTCTCTGATTTCCGTAAACATTGCAAATTTATTGATTGGACGGATGTATACAATTGCGAAGCGATTAACTTGCCAAGTATCAATTAAATACGCCTCGCTGGCGTATAATAATTCCAATACAAATTGTAAATAATAAAGCAATGCCGAGTAATTGCGTCCTTTGCGACACAATACCTTAATAAACTTGTGCCTTGTCCCGCCTAACTCAGTTATGTATAACCGAAGCACAATACCTCAGAATCCGAAACCATTTGAAAGTAATTTAGCATTTATTCGATTCCCATTGTGTCCCCCCACAAAATGTCTGGAAACTCTGAGAAAGTTTAGAAGCACATTGCGACCCACTTCAGCAGTTTACTTGAATCAAATTAAAATTCATATTCTCCAATAAATTTAATTGACAAATTGAATTTTAATTTGATCAGTCTTAATTGATACTCTTGAAGTAGGTATATCTTGAGATGGCTTGATAAATGAATACATTTCCGAAGTTCTCGTATGAGCCATTGATGGTGTAATCACCATCAGGAAATGAAAATATTTAAGTTCTGATTGGAAATTGTTTTAACTTTACTTTGTCATTTGGCTAGCCATAATTTTCTTAGTCTATTGTTTACATTACGCACAAAATGGTTTAGCCTGTTTCCCCAGAAGCATCCATACAGTAACAACAGCCGTTTCCTTTTGTCAGTTGGATTTTGTATTTGAGATGTTTCAAGGCATTGAAATTAAGTTGTGAGTAAATTTGTTATCAAGTCGACTTAATGGTACATATAAATTCGAAAATCAAACAATGGAGAATATTGTATTCAAAATGTTACAAAACAAAACTTGCAATAAACGAACGCTGTGAGAGAAATCTTTGTTGGTAAGGATCAAATAGAGGTGATGCTTTGGTAAGTTTTCCGGAAGCAAAAATTTTACCGCCTGCCGCACGAATCAGTTATGTTATATATATATGCATTTACAAATATTAAATGCATTTTTATATATTGTATTTTTAATGAAAACTTAATCTGGTAAATTTAAATCGGGTAATTTTAAAATACCCGAAACAAAATCTTTGATATTTTCCATAATGAATACAAACACCAATTCAAAATTAAGTTCGTGATGAATGCCAGTTTTTTTTACATCTGCAAAACTGATAAATAGATCGGCTCGATAGTTACATCTCTGAAAATTTAATAGTATGAATTTATTATTTGCTTACCTGTGAGGTGTAAACAATCAAATTGCAACGTGCCGCTGAAAAACCGCAAAAATTAAAATTTCAAATTGCCACCGGCAATGTTCGCATGCGGGGGTGTTCGTGGGCATTACATTTGCACTTTGAGTCACGATGCTTCGAAGGTAATGTAAACATAAATATTCCGAAAATAGTTTCAACAAACTATTAAGCTTTTAACAAAACGTGTATGTATGAATATTAATGAAATCTATAATGAAGAGCAGCTATAAGTTATACTTACGGGGCCTTATAAACGTAATTATGTTAATTGAGTAAATATCGCCATGTTAAGAAAAACTTGTTGGAAAGATATTTCACTATGCATTCAAATATTGCATGGGGAAAATTATTTAGAAGTTTGAAGTTGGAAGAGATTTTTATTTAAACACATGAACACACAATTAAAATCTCCGAAAGGAGGCCGGCCCCATTTGAATTGGACCCTTTTGGTTTTTTATTTTAGCCTTTGAGCAGAAATAAAAAGAAATGCACTCTCGGTGGAGTTAAAATGTGTTAAAGATGTGATCTAACATCACTTTGGATATCCAATTTTGCACGCGTAGTGGCCCTTAAGATTTTTTTTAGATTAAAGGAGGCTTCAATGAAAGATGTCGGGAACTAACTCAAAAATAAAACATCTGTAGCAATATTTTCGTCTTGATGAACTGCAGGTTTTATAGGCTTATATTGTTCGACCCAGCAGCGAAAATTTTTTCTGTAATCTTAAATACCTGGAAAGTCAGTATCCCTCAAAAATAGCTCTAGGTATACACTAAAATTGTCACTATAAACGCAGAAAAGCGTTTTGTATCGAAAGTGTCTTCTCTCAAGTTCCCGAAGCTACAAATCGGACAGCTGAAATCAAACATTTCGTCATTATTTCCTCATTTTTATTAATTCAGTAAAATTTCACTGCCACATTTTTTTCAAGTTAAAATAAAATTATGGTAGTGAAATATGGTAGTGGTACGGTATTGTTTGCACACAGTAAATCAGGAACTATACGCCCCTGATAATTTAAACTTCTAAAGGATGGGCTTTCTAGTTCCCAAAACATAAAACTGAACGGATTTGAACAGCTAAAATCAAACAATCCATTATTTTCTAATTTTTTTTTAATTCGTCGCTGAGTGACAGAATAAAAAGTTAAAATAGATATAATTTGTGTGTGACGTCCCTCTGCCGATCTCAGCGACATCGATCGTCTTTAAGCACCTATATGGCCACTTTCATACAATTTCATATGTTTTAATTTTTTTTTTTCGTCGCTCAGACGCTCGTCTCTCGGCGCTTAGTACGTTACCGCAGCCTTAGACAGTTCGGCCAGAAATTCTGTAGCAGCATCCAATTCCTGGGCAGTGGTTGTCCTGTAAATATACCACGCAGACTAGGCGTATTAAAGTAAGATCTTTATATTGAAAAAGGCTACCATTTACAGGGATGTTTTCGACAAGAAAAAGACCCCAATATTTAATGAAAGCCAAACAAATAACTACCTTCTTGTAAGTTAAGTTCTAAGTTACTACCCTGCTCTGGTTTCACGGCAAATTTATTGAATAAACGAAAATGAAATGAAAATCCTTAAAATGAATAATAAAAAAATGCAGAAGTCGGCTAGCTACATCTTGAATACATATAATATTTCAGCCATCCTAGTCCCACAATATGTAACGCGCGCACCACCTGACTCTCGGTGCTTCTCTTCTGTGCCGACCCTGAGGGGTGGATTCGAAGATATTCCGGGTGTTGGTGTCCATCCGCTCTAGATGACCCAGTTATCGTAGCCGTTGTATTTTGACTCTTCTGGCAAGGTTGGTGTTGCAGGCGGGACCATAAAAAGCTCGAAGAATTTTCCTCTCGAAGCAGCTTAAAGTGTTTTTATCCGCCTTTGACAGCGTCCATGCTTCTGCACAGTACAGCAGGACTGGAATAATGGGGGTCTTTTTAATTTATACTTTTGTCGCTCGACATAGGGCTTTGCTATTCAATTGCCTTCTTGTCCCAAAGAAACAGGTTAGAGTTATCCTCCGTTTGATATCAGCGCTGGTGTAATTGCCTAAATTTTTAGCGGTATCCAGATAGACAAAGTCCCTTACTACCTTAAAGTTATAGATATAGGAGTTCTGCTCAATTCTCTCAAGTATGATTTTGAAGAAGTCACATGATAGCGCGTCGAATTGTTTAGATCCTTTTTTGAGATCAAAGGGGTCGGTATTTACCGACCTTGGCGGAACAGAGTGAGTTTTCCATCGTCATCCTGCACAGATTGACGAGTTTGGCAGGGAGGCCAAAACTAGAAGCTGTCATAAGCGGCCTTCAAATCAATGAAAAGGTGGTGAGTACCCATTTTGATTTCCTGCGTGTTTTCCAAGATCTACCACAGTGTGAATATTTGATCGATGGTGGACTTTCCTGGCTAAAGGTACACTGACATGTGCCTATTAGATGGTTGACAAGCAGTTTTAGGCGTTCACACAGTACAGCAGAAAAGATCTTGTATGCGATGTTACGAAGACTGATGCCTCTGTGGTTGGTACATTTCAGAGGGTTTCCTTTCTTCAGGAACGGGCACACAACGCTGAAGTTCCATTCGTCGGACATACTTTCCTCCGGCCATAACTTGCAGAAGAGCTGGTGCATCCTCCTAACCAACTCATGGCCAGCGGATTTAAAAAGTTTTTCAGCTAGACCGTCTTCTCCAGCTTCTTTGTTTCACTAAAGCTTAGAAACAGCTTGTTTCACTTCATCCAGGTCGGGTTAAATGGTTCGTGGTAAATTCAGTAGTTCAACCTACCAATGATATATTTGTGCACTTTAATATTTATGTAAAATCCCTAATACATTCACGACAATAATTAAAGCCAAAAGAAAGAGAAAAACACGTGAAGAAAGTGAAGAAAGCTTTTTCACTCTATAAAAGGCTATAAAGTCTATTAAGGTTGAAATTCGCATCATTTCAGAGTGAAATCACCGTAGATGAGTAATTAAGCATTCTGTTCGTGAAAATTGGCAAATTACTCTAGCTGCCAGTATATCAGAACATTTAAAAACCTGTGCTCCAAAAATCGAGTGAAATTCACTACTTTCAATGTAGTTAATTTTCAGGTTTTCTTTAGAGTGTGCTAGACAGGGGTATTGGGTTCGAATTCGCCGTTATTCAGTCTGCAGAAATGGTTTTTCCTAATCCTCAGCACCGACTGCGATTCCACTACGATATTCCCTTGATGGTCATTGCAGGTTTCAGTTTGAACTTTATACCCTTGGCAGGACCTTTTGATCCTCTGGTAAAACTTTCGAACCTCATTGCTGTTGCAACATCACTCCATCTCTTCGACCGCGTGCTTCTCGTGCTATCTCTTCTTCCTTCGAAGAAACCGGTGTTCCTCTCTCCCCCTTTGGTCATAGAGCTCGCGAGCAGATCTAGTCCTTCTGTGCAGAGCCGCTTTGTATTCTTCCTGTTAAGCTGCATGTGCTTGCCGGCACTCATTGTCAAACCAGTGGTTTCGTTGTGGTGGCCGTGTGAAACCCAGCACTTCAGAGGCGTAATCTCTGATGGCATTTTGGTAATGTAACGACTGGCTATCAATATTTGATGCAAAGGACTTCGAAGAAGGTTTTCAGAGACTCGGTAGGAGAAGAACCTGGCGATCTCTTGCGATTGTAGCCGGCCGACGTCAAACTTCCTCACAGTATTTCCATTACTTGGCGTTGGTCGGGATATTCGCAGCCGTACCTTGGCTACAACAAGGTAGTGATCCGAGTCAATGTTGGCCCCTCGTAACCTTCGGACATCCATAATACTGAAGGAGTGCCTTGCGTCAATCGCAATGTGGTCAATCTGGTTGACGGTTGATTGATCGAGAGATCTCCATGTCCCTTTGTGGATCTTGAGATGCAGGAACTGTGCACTAGGTACCACAACGTATCGCCCCGCAGCAAAGTCGAACAGCCTGAGTCCGTTATCAGAGGTCGTGTGGTGCAGGCTGTACTTTCCGACTGTACGACCGAAGATGCTCCCCTTCCTAGTTTGGCATCAAAATCGCCTGGAGCTTGTAGAGCATATCTTTGGCGTTATCATCTTTCTCATCTATATGGGGGCATGTGCGCATATGAGGCTAATGTTGGCGAACCTAAACTCAAGACTTTTTGCCCAAGTCTGCCTCCAACACCAGATCATATCCAAATAGGCGCTGGCTTTGATGCCTTCGCCGTAGTAGAAGTCGCAGTTTTTCATCCTCCTTTTGAATTTACAGAATCGGATCGGAATTTTTTTACGTAGATATATGTAGGTAAGTGTCTGTAAGTCATATGTGTATTTAATGGTCAGTAGTTTTTCTGAAAAACAAATAACATAACAAAATCGTTTTTTTTTTGACCTCACCAATGACCCCTTGATGGGAATGCCACCTTTTACAAGCCAGCCTGTATGTGTTAAGGAACTGTAATTAGAAATTTTATAGAGGGCATAGGCTTTGCGTTTTTAGCGTTTACGGTTTAAATAATTTGTTGCGAAAAAATTTTGCTTGCAGTGTTTATACGTTTTTCAATAAAAGGTTAATACATGGGTTGATCAATATATACTTCGGGCAAAAATATAGGTATACATCAAAGCCCCTTTAGGTTATAATCAAAATATTTAATTTCCGTATGCTTTTTAAAATTTGGTTTACACGACTTTGCCTACATCGCACATCTAGTGAATTTAACGAGCTTTTCAAAATTGCAACAACTCGAGGGTACAAGTTTCATTTGCTCCGTCACGTGAGTTTCTTAACAATAATCCGCTTATAGAAAGCATACCAGTAGACTTCTAGGTAAACATCATTATGGCCAGCAGAAAAACATCGACTGCAACATGGCAACTTTCGTGTGTTTAGTCATTACTGCAACCTGGCTGTAGCAATAAAAAATCCCATATATTCCCCTACTACAAGCGGTAAACCAGACACGACCATCAACGTATATAAAAATATTCGGATGATTGCAAAAAAATAAACTACCCTCTCTTGTTAGATCGCCAAATATGGCGGCCAACAAATCGCAGTACTCGAAAATCAATTACTGTAATTAAGGATTTGTATAGGCAAGAAGAAAAAAATTCATTGCATGTCAATCCTTGGCCAGCTGTCTTGCGATCCAGAAGCAGGAAATAGCCTCGTGTTTAATAATTTCAGTTAATAGCTGAAGGGATTGAGAACATAACTGAAGGGTTAGTTTTTTCTTCCAACAAATATGAAAATAATACTCGTTTCTTCGAGTCTGTGGAGGCCGGAACTTTGAACAAAACAATCGGCGGGTGGTAATGAGTTCTAAGCATGTTGCTCTAACACTCTAGATGCAATCTAAAATAACATTATACACAATGCTAATATTTAAATAAGGTACATAAAGGTCGTGAATAATGTAATGAACCTGTACGACCTAAGACTTTAAACAGGTCTTTAATTTCGATGGTTAAGGTCTTTTGAAGGGGTTGAGTAGAGGGAAAAGTAGAGTAATACAAACATGTAACTAGGAAAACTCAGCTGTCAAAATTTGTCTGTATTCCAGGACAGGAAATTCATGTTTTGTATTTAACATAAACTTCATACTTACTACATTATAAAACGATGTACGATGGTTCGTCATAAACGCTCTGACTATTAGTAGTGTAATTGATGCCAATACAGAAACGTTTGGTTAACCGAGCCTTGATCGTCGACCCAGTAAGTAGTTAACAGTCAGGATGGCGAAAACCCACTCCACTGATAAGAATCTAAGGCCAAAAAGGTTTTATTTCAAATAGTTAAAAGGATAAATAGGACAGTGCAATATTCCAGGAGTATGGAATATAACAATTCCTTATATAAAAATAATATCAAAAGTTATGTCTACGCCTCAGATCAAAGACGATGTTTTGTATAAGAATTTGTTGAAAAAAACTCTATAAAAAACAAGCGCACCGTAGGCAAATTTGAAACAAGTATTGTCTTTACTTTGGCCATAAGGACATAAGAAACGTACCTATACAAATCTGTGAAAGCTCTTCACTCTATGCTGTCACAAGGCAAATCTTCACATCAACCACAAGCCTTTCAATTATTTGTTTTTTAAACCGAGATTTAGCAAATCACAGAAGGAACGACATGCTTTATTGTAGTTAATCTACAAACCTTCATAGTCCTTCCATGCTGTTATTGTCGTTGTCGACGACTCCATTAGGTGATTAATGAAAGACGCCTTCATGTTCACGGTGTCCTTTCATCCCTTTGTGTTTTTTTTTACCGCTGTTTCCTTCCTCACCCAAGAAGGGTGTTTGTTTAAGGAGAGAAAAAAAACTCTCCTCAACCTATTTTTACTTTCACTTCATTTCACTTTTTAACAGCTTCGTATCGTAGTCAATTGGTTGAAAGGACTTTTTTCGCGTTACATGCGAATTACATTTGGCGGATCCGGCCGGATGATGACTGATGAAAATATAATACAAGCCTAATGTGCCTTGGGGAAATTAACAAATGACCAATCTGTGCTCCCCGAAGTGAGCCGGATTCGTTGGTTTAGGTTTAGGCGATGGAATTGTGGGATAATTAATGGGATAGGTGTGTATTTTTGCAGTACATTTGTACGAATGCTATGGTCGCGCACTGGTTGTGTAAACGATTAGACCCAATGGACATACACTGTACAAGCAAACGCAATTAATCTGAGGCGATGTGCTGCACAAGAGACAAAGACTTAACCATATGGTTTTAGCCATATTAGATTTGGATGGATTTCAATTTCACGAATTGTTTACGAAATTTACTTTTTAATTGAAAGAAAAATTGATTGTCGAAGAATAGAAAATTTAACTTAAGATTAATGACAAATTATTATTATTTTGTGTTGTAATGGTATTGGTACCCATTACATACCAGTTGCAAGAGCACTAATTAAATGCATTTATTACATTTTTATTACAACTTATTCGAAATTTTAATAAAGTCTGAATTTATGACTCATTTTTTCTCTATGTTTTTGATAAGTGTAATAGACGAAGGGTGCAACTGCTGAAATACAAAAACCGTAGTTTATTTGGAGTGAACTTTTATTTAATTCAAGGGGAAAAAATGTGGGTGTCAAAAAGAGGGATGAAAAATTTTGACAACCTCCTAACCCTGTCGTCGCGTATTCACGAGACTTTTGCTTCAAATTTTAATCTACAATCGTCTACTACACATTGTCAAGAAAAGCAAGCAGACTTAGGCTACGAGCATGCATGCGATTGTAGTCGTTGTCGATTATTTTTTTTGTGTGCGCGTAGCCTTGTGAAAAGTATAATAAATCAGTGAGTAAGTGCAACAGTGTGTACGCAGAAGTTACTGTCCGTAAAACGGACCGTTGAATACCCCATCCTATCCCACATTGTAAAATGCTGATGTTATTATTATTTCTTTACATTTTATAGTGCAAACTTCGAAAGGGGCGTGATCCAACCGCCCCGTATTACAAACTGTCAATTATAAGTTATTTCCACAGATATTTCCAAGTTATGCTTAAATGTACGTAAAAATTCAAATTTTTAGGTTCAAATTCAAAATTTCTTAAAAATCTATTCCAAAAAGGGGGCGTGGATAAAAACTTATATGAACGAAATCTGGACTGAAGTCTTGTTTAGCTAACATGCTACTTTTTTTTGTTTCATGCTTTCCTAAATTGGGCTTAGGGCCAGTCGAAATAAAGTTTTTCGGGAAAATTTTAGGTTTTTCTTCAATTCTGCTTCAAAATGTGAACGTGGCCCAAAGTTTTGTAAAAACAAAATGTTAAACTAACTGTTTTCCACATAAAATATAAGGCTAATTTTTTTCAATTTGGAGGAAAAATATTGAGTAGAATGCATTTGATATTTACCCTTAAAAGAGATGCCACGCCCACTGGAAGAGGTTTACTTATTAATTTTTTGTTTTGTCTTTAGGAGATGTTAAATGTCAAATTTCAGCCTTTTAAATTTTAGTTGGACATTAAGTCCGTTTGTGGGCGCGTCTTTGCGCGGATTGCTAAAATTTCAGCTCCCTACCTCAAAATTTAAGGCCTAAAAACATGTGACATACAGACGGACGGACGGACGGATATGGCTTATTCGATTTAGCATTCGTTCTCGAACAAATGCCCTTGTGTTACAAACTATGTGACAAACTTAATATACCTCCTTATTTGGTATAAAAAATAGCATTAACAAGTGGGAAAGTGCAGCAGTGCGTCTGCGAAAGCTTCAGTCCATCTGCGACGGATTGCAAATACCCTACCCTACCAAATAGAATGCGGCCATGCCTTCAAAAAGTGGGCGGGTCATAAAAATATAACTGCTGAATGGTTTATACTAGGTGATTGCATACATTTCGGCCTTAAACTCCGCCTTTTTAACTAAAAAAATCACTTTTTTAACGCCACGCCCACAAAAGTGGGCGGAGACGCACACAATACAGACATTAAAGTTAAAAAATGCTAATATCCACAACTTTTGACAAAAAAAATATAATTTTTTGTCAAATTTCATATATATTTATTAAAACACAGTATAGGCACACTCATAGGCTAAAATCTCTTAAAACGTGGGCGTGGTTAATGAAAAGGCTAAAATTTTTAAAATAAAAGCGATGTAACGTACCAAAATGAATGCGCTAGCGCTATTGTAACATAGCTAAATTTTGGAAAAGGAATTTTTTTAAATTAGAGATGGTCGCTAGTGAGCGTGTCCGTGGGCGAATTCAACCAATTTTTAAACTTGATCTGAAGGACTGGAGTGCCAGCCAACCCACCAAATTTCAGCTTTCTATTTCTTTCGGACGGACGGACGGACATGGCTTAATCGATTCTCCTGTCGGTCCCATTCATATCTCTGAAAGGTTTTAGGGGTCTGCGGTGATTATTTCAATGCGTTACAAGCTATACATCAAACTTAATATACCCTGGATTGGATATAAAAACAGAAGTAATATCATATTTACTTCACACACGCAAAGCTTACGCACATTTTTCGCAAAGTATATTTGGTTTTCACAGAAATGAAATCTTAACAATCATTTTGCACTGCGAATTGCTTCATAAGACTATTTGAGATCAGTTTAAACCTATTGCATACGCTGAACTTAGCCCAGTACCATTAATTGGAAGCTTAAACCCACCTTAAATCAATATTGTCGCACAAAAATTTAAATAAACGTTCTAGCCCCTTTGAATTTTTTGGTGAATTAACTTTGCTGAAAATTTTGGAAAGTTTTCGAGAAACAAAAAATTAAATTAAGTTTAAGGCCGTAACCTTTAGCAAACTTACTTCACGAAAACAACATTGGGTACATGAGGATTAGAAACGGAAGCTGCGAAGGCGATAGAAAAGGAGAGCACACATTTATTAGAGGAACAGCTTGTTCGGTAATTGATAACTGTTTTGTGTCAGGCTGTTGGAAGCAGATAATATCCGATTTCAGGGTTGCGACGTTCACATTTTCAGATCACATGCCCCTTCAAATCACTTGCAAAGCCGAAGTGTCTGGTACGGAATCTGTTTCTGAAGATGCTGCTCGATCTCTTAGTATTCTGTCTAAACTGTTTTGAAGAGATAGCATGACTGCACAATTTCAGAAAAATCCAAACGATGCACTAACGAGTTTCAGATTATCAAATACGGCCTTGAATATTGAAAGCCTCACAAAAATAATCAAGCAATCTACGATCAAGAGAAGCGTCCGTGGCAAACAAAAGTGGTTCGACTCCGAATGTCAAAAAGCAAGAGAGAGCTCTTGAGCTTTTTCGAAAACACAACCTGGCTGTATTTAAATCTTTATATGGCAAAGCTATTAGAGACTACAAGCGCATCTGTCATAGTAAAAGAGTATCTTTTGATGAACAATCAATATTGACGTTATCAACAGAGCGCGGTCTTCTTCAGAGTTTAAGAAAGCTGTGAGGTATGTCAACGGAAGAAATAATGCCATAGGATCCAAACTGAGGGCACCACAGTTGAGGGAACATTTTTGCAGGCTCTTAATCCCATCCAAAGCTCTCCAGCCTTTCATTATGCTGCGCCGCGGGTTATTGACGCGTTTCTGGACGCTCCATTTACACTTTCTGAAGTACTTCTAGTCATCAAAGACTCGAAAGTTGGAAAAGCTCCGGGAGACGATCGCATACCCTTCGAATTTCACAAGAACTGTACGAATGAATTCTCTTACGCTCTTACAGCTGAATTCAACAACATTTTTGAATCGGCAAATGTTCCAAGTAGTTTCAAAAGAGCAATTATTTTTCCATTGCATAAAAGAGGAGACTTTGAGGATCCAAGGAATTACAGGGGTATACACTATCAGAACTGTGATGCAGTTTGTTTAATACAAACAATATCTGATTCAGTGGGTTTCGGACAGGAAAATCCTTAAGGAATCACAGGCGGGTTTTAGAAAGAAACATTCGGCTATTGATCAAGTTTTTGCGCTCATCAACATCGCTGAAATATACAAAAGCCAACACAAAAAGTTATACGCGTTTTTCGTCGATTTCCGTGCAGCCTTCGCGAGGCACGTTTTATAAGCTTTATTTGATTGGAATGTCTAGTAAAGTCAAATAACAATGTAGCTTATGTCTGGGATGGCGAAATAATTTCTGATGAGTTTGAGACCTCCATGGGAGTAAAGCAAGGTTGCATACTGAGCGCACTTCTTTTTATTTTGTATGTCAATGACATAACCGATTTTGTAAGAGGAGGAATTGAACTGAATCATGTTAAAATCCCACTACTTATGTATGCTGACGACGTCGTCTTCCTCTCGGATACAATCAACGGGATGCAGTTGATGATTAATAGGCTAGCTAAGTTTCGTAAACTATGGAACCTGAGCATTAATCTCGAGAAGTCAAAAATGGTTTTCGCAGACGGAGGCGAAAGGTACTCGCGCAACAAAGAGTGGCACATTCATGGCGAGCCCATTGAGGTCGTGAAAGAATATAAATACCTAAGGAATCCTGATAACATCAAATCTTAGCATGAAAAAACACCTCAACATAAAACTGTCGGAAGCAAAACGTGCAATAGCTCCGGTATGGAGTCGTGGTTTTGCTAACAAACATATAGATCACAGTTCTAAACAAAAAATATTTTGTGCCACTGCGAAGTCAATCCTGCTTTACGGCGCTCAAGTATGGGGCTTCTACCCGTTTGAGGAAGTTGAAAAGTTTCTTCGATATTTCTTAAAACGAATTTTTCGCATCCCAATCAACACGCCTAACTATATGCTATATTTGGAGACTGGGACCCAGCCGCTCTTCTTGGAGGCTCTGCGACTTCATTTGAACTATATAGTTAAGGTAGTTAACTATATAGTTCAAGTTAGTTAAGGTAGCACCTAAGCTGGTGCTTAGTCAAGTAATCGTAAGAAGATGTCATCAATATTTCATCAATATAAACATTGTTCAAAATTGGGAACATTTAGCGTCTGAATGCGGCTACAATTTAAGTTTAACTTTGGCGGATCAAGAAACTGCTTTAAGATCTAAATTTTGTGCACTGCTGTCTTCAATGAGTCAAGAAAAGTACGTGAAATACGTAAAAGATGTTCGGAGGTCGCAACACAGAACCTACTACTCGCAACTTAGATACGATCTAGGAAATGAGACATACTTTTTAAACAGCAACACAACTGACAAAATAAGCATTTTACTGAGAGTTAGAGGCGAGCTGATCCCACTTAACTTCATTTCGCATCGGCCGGACTTACCAATCCTTTGCAAACTGTGCAACCACAGGTCGAGGAAGGATGTCTTCCACTTCTTAGCGACTTGTCCCATACTTAAGGAATTTCGTTTGATGTACTTTGGTGCGGCTGTACTGGATGAGGCGACAATGCTAAGCATTTTAAATGGAAATTCCGGGTGGAACGCGTTGTATCACTACACTAGAATGACCAAACTTAAATAGACTTGAAAACTGTATGTTAAATTGTAAAAAAACCTACATTTCATGAAACTAACTAACTAACTAAGGATTAGAAACTTTGACAAAGTCTTAAGTCAAATTAAGGTCAAACCGGATGGAGCGCAGTTAACCCGCCGACCGTTTTAAATGTGAAACAAAGGTTGGCTCACATTGAAGCCAGTACTGGGCGTGGCCGTATGTATAACAATTTTCACACTTTGTTTGTGCAATATAGAAGAATCAAGCCGTATACCAAGTTTTAGCTCTCTAGCTTAATTTTGAAGACCTTAAGCCTTCACACATACAGACCAATGGACGGACAGACGGAAATGGCTTAATCGATTCACCTGTCGGTCTCGATCATATCTCTAAAGGGTCTTACGGGTCCGCGATGAAAACTTCACTGTGTAACAAACTATGCATGAAAGTTAATATACCCTGGGTATAGACATTATTTTAGACATTTTGCACTGACTAACGTTTGTGTGTTGTATGGCATTTCTTGCACGCAACTCCTTCAGCGCAGACTGTGACTGGTACTGTAATCTTTGGGTTATGTAGAAAAAATATCATGTGCATGTGTAAGAAAATCATTGGTTATTAAACCCAGACAGTCTTAATGAGCATGTCAAAAACTCAGCAAGCCAGGTAAAATACTCGCAACTTTAATCCAGAAGAGCGCCATCTGCTGCATGAGGCGACTTGCGATACATAGGTACATGTTAATAGATTATCCGTCTTATGACCTTAACCCCTGCTTCTTATTATCAACTACAGAAGCCTACAAAAGCAAAATGATTGTGCAGCGCTTTGTTGTGTATGGATAGTCGATACGAAAGGCAATGTACAGGATGCTCTCCTTAACTCGCCAATACTTGTTATGACAGCGTAGTAGGTAGTGATGGAGGGCTGACTTAGATTCCCACCGGGGTCTTTTGAAGAAGATATCGCCCTTCTTCATGGTCACATATACGCGAGGGGCCGAAAAATCCTTTCAAAAAATCTTCGAAGACACTCAGGATTTGGCAAAGAACTAGGTCCTAGTATAGGCTCTTAGGTATGTAAACAAGACAACCCACACAGCATAAATATGGTTGAAAGAAATTGTACCAAGCTATGCCGATATATCTTCCACTTCGCTGAAAATTATCAGCGAATTATTTTAAAATCAGTCCGATTTCAGCAAAAATTAAGTCTTTAAGCAAGCTTAATTTTTTTCAGCACTTACTAGCCGCCATTTATTATGACCTTTACCTCGAAAATTTAACCCATTTCCATGGACTAAAATACGTGACCTTCAGCCTACCCACAAAGAGTTAATATTTTCTTTGTTTGTTCCAAATGTAATTTAAGTTTGGAGGCCAAGCAAATTTCCATACATAAATACATTGCTACATTTATTTAATTTTTACGAACTCACACCAAAACCAATTATA
Source organism: Neoascia interrupta (assembly GCA_947623515.1). Lineage (NCBI taxonomy): Eukaryota > Metazoa > Arthropoda > Insecta > Diptera > Syrphidae > Neoascia > Neoascia interrupta. The sequence goes on along the minus strand of OX392462.1, from coordinate 56,270,100 downwards.
CACGATTGCGTTAACGGTCACACGAATCTGTGTGGCACGCAATTAAGTTCTTCCGCTGAGTTTTTCCTCACGTGCGTAGAGTCCACTAAAGCTAAACTTGTGCCAATATTATGAAAATACTTTCAACATCTGAATAATGTTAATTTAAAAACAAAATGAAATGAAACGGAACAAAAAAATGTTTCCAATAAGCCAAATTTATCAAAATGCATAAACTTCCATTCAGCTCACGTAAGGGGACACTCGGCTCACAAAGTACCTTAAGGTCTGCCAAAGTACACTCATCAGACTCACTTCCACTCATCCTTGTCTTTATTTTAAGTTCGTCATTTCATGACGTCCTTCTATGCATAGAATCCTTGAAGAGCTGATACCGACTGCAATTACTTCCACTTCTCAGCTCATTGTGCATTACAAGGACTCACGAAATAGTCGAAACGTGGTCGGCAAGTTAAAAAAAAACATGGCCTCGTGGAATATTCACACTTCCGTTTTGAATGTTAAACCATCCACTGATTAGAATGTTCAACTAGGAAGTTTGATAATAGAAGAAATTTAGGTAGAGAGCCAAGCAGAAATAAGTGAGAGAGTGGGGGCAGTAGGTAGAACTATGTTTTGTTGGCAGCTGAAGGACCAAGTTGTCCAATTATCGTACAATTTAATTGGCATTAATACAACTAACTACGTATACTCGAAGGGGGAAGTTTTTTATGTGAACAGTCACCTTCTTGTTGGCCCTTGTATATAGGGAAAAGAAATTAGTTTAAAATTGTCCACTGCCCTGCAGGCTGAATTAATATGCAATAAATGCTAATAAGCGTCACAACTGTCAGCAGGTAATCTAATGAATGTTTAACTTTGGAAACGCTTAAGAAAAGTCGTGGGTAGTTATCATTTACTTTTTCGATTTTAGTGAGCAAAGAATTGCAACATTGTACTGAAGTCGTCATAGGTATAGAAGTTATAGCCAAAGATATGTTATGGACTTTTATATTTTATAAAGGTGTTCCGTTGTATAGTTAAATAAAAAATCCTTAACATCCCAGCTTACATACTCTTGAGAGTTACACCCTAAAAATTACAAAATAGCTTCTATAAGACTCTTGAAATGAGTTTGATGATCTGCGGGCATAACGTCTTGTTATAAGATCCAAAAATTATCTTTTAGCACTCTTCTTAAAGGAGATTTACTCCTATAAAGCTTGAGTTTTATAACAAGAGTACTTATATTAAGCTCTTACAAGTTTCGTAATGAGTGATTAAATCCTGTAACAAGAGTGCAACTTTTGTGGGTATAGATTTGCTCTGATAATAAAAGCTTTAGTCTTATAAGACAACTTCCTTTCTTCGGCCAGTGCCGGTTAAAAAGTTCAACTTTTTCATCCTTAAAGGTTTACCAAATACCTTTCACTTTTAAAAAACCGTGAAGAAAAGTATAAAAATTATTGTCATTTGATACATGATATATCATAGATATACACTATTTTTTCCAAAAAATTACATAAATTACAACTAATTGTAAGTGACATGGCAAACAATGCTTGTGGGGTCTCTGAATAATATTAAAAATTTTTGATGTCCTGCTTTTGATGTGCAAAATGTTTAATTAAGCTGATATATTTTAAGCCGCACCTAGTTGAAAAGTTCATAAAACGCCATCGTCCAAATAGATTTTCATTTTTATCTTACTTTTTTTAGATATACCAAAATTGCTCAAAAATTGCAAAAATTATATATTCCTCTCTTTTTGGCGGAGGTAGCAATGAGAATACAGCTCTTACACCCAGAGTGTTAGTTCACTTATGAGAGTTTAATAACTCTTATCGGCTTTCCTTTTTTTTTTCCTTAAAGACCTCATTTAACGCTTCTAAGGCTCTTATAAGACTCTTTTAACACTCTACAAGACTATGATTCTAAGAGCTTTATTTTTGGACAACACAATAATAAAGCTCTTGTAGAGTCTTAAAAGAGCTAAAATGTTAGCTGTGATTGCTAATCAAAAGAAAAAAATTAGTAAAGCTAAGATAGATTTATATTTTTTCTAGTGTGTAACGGATATTTGGTTAGTATGCATTATCCGGCCTATCCGGCTATTTTTCTGATATCTGGCCGAGGCCGGATATTTTCTAAGTATCCGGCCAATAGCCGGATATTGCTTTCCATGTAAAAAAAAATAAAAAGAATTAACAAAAGCATATATTTTGTTAAAGAAATAAAAGTTTAATTTTTCGGATTAGAAAAAAACAAAGATAAGAATAAAAAACAGCCATATTCATAGTAAAGCTAATGCGGCTCAGTGTTCAAAGTTGACCAAAGGTAAATCATAAACGATTTCTGCTTCTGAAAAGAGACTCTCGCTGTATACACTGCTGTATGGAGACGAAAGATAATGTCTTACAGAGTTTGACAAAATCGGGTACTGTTGGTCATTAGCTGACCACCAAGCCCATGAGTCACTCTTTCGATCAAGCCGAACTGCTTTGAAATAAAAATCCAACTCGTTGGCTGGCGGTACCATTTTTTGCTTAGACCTTACTCTCTCTATCGTCATTGGGCACTTCATTTAAATAGTCCCAGAATGTATCGTGACCACGAGTATCACTGTCACTAGCTTTACCTCTCTTGCTGAGTGGTGAATCGGCTACTCTTTCACTGCTCAACGATTCATCGTCATCACAGCTCATCTTTAAGCATTTCAGTAAAATCCTTTACTGAGAGCGTCTCTCTCTCAGCCTAAAACATTCCCATTAAGCTCCCCTTAAATCTTGGGTCTAAGAGAGTGGCTATAACGAAGTACATAGTACATCTTTACCGAGGTCGTCGTAATAACTTCTGAGTTCAAACTTAAAGTAACTTTGCATTTGCATTAAATTTGGCGTTCTTCTCTCCGTATCTTCGTTTTCAAGGAATCGTTGTTGTGTGGCAACATGTGGTATGGCTTCGGAGACACAAGAAAGTCCAGAACTTAAAGTTCAAAGAGCCATTTATAGCTCGTTGAAGGGAATGGATGAAGCATCGAGCTGAATGAAAACCAGCGACTCTGACCCCTTTCACCATGTTTGCCCCACTATCGTGAACAAGACGTATTTTGGACTCGGGAATGGTCCAACGTGTTACAATTGCATTCAGCTCTCTTGCTATGTTGTCCCCTGTCTGAGCCCCTTCATTGCAAGAACGGCATGCTCCAAATTAAAACCGGCAGACAACCAATGGGCTGTGAAGCTTACGAATCTTTTGTTGTTGTTGCCACAGGTCCAAATATCTGAAGTTAGAGAGAACGCACAAGCTTCTAAAATTTTTCACCTCAATCTTAGAGCGTATTCGTTCATATATGTCAGATATTATTTTTCCTGGCGTATATGGACGAACATCCACATCGACAAAACTTTGCTGAATGTTTGTTTTTAACGTGGCTTTTTTTTACATTCGCCTCCACGAGATAATTTTGTCTTGTACAGCAAACATATGACAAACTTCCTGTCTTCCTGGAAGACCTTCCTTCCGCAAATATCAAAATATTCAGAGAGAAGGAAAAAATGGATCTTTTGAAGCTAAGTAGTTCCAGCTTCTGTAGAAATCGCGTTTAGCAGGTTGCCTTCCAATAAAAGCACCTACAATACGCTCATTTACGCCATTTCGTCCTACCCCTACGACGACAACACCATTGGATCTAGCCAATGGTCTCGTTCGCGTAAGCACGGTTGCCAAACTTGGTAGCTTCCTACCAAAACTGGTAGTTTTTTTCCGCTTTGGTAGCTTGGTAGCCTTTTCCAGGATTTGGTAGTTTTCCCTTATCCGAACGAAATTCGTAGGTTCATTAAACATAAGTAAAAAAGATTAGAAACTTTGTAAAATATTTTTTCTAGTTGAATGCCAAGAGGCAATAAAATTGATATCAATTAAATTTGGACGGAAAATAAGTTTGAAGCAAACAATTGCATGATTTTTGTTTTATAATCTTTCGAATTTTGTATTCAATTTTATGACCTTACCACATAATCCTGCTTGTGGAGGAAACATCTTCATTTTTTTCTTTAAAGTCCGAACGAGAAAATAGAGTTTTGAAATATAATTATTGATAGGCTGACAAAAATACTAAACACACAAAAAAAATGTCTTGAAAGATATTTAGTTTTCGTCGTTCTATTTGATGCTAAGCTTATGTAAAATTTACTAATTTTTGATCAAAACAAGAAATAATAAAGAACTGGTTTTTGTAACTCGAAAATAATCGTCAAAAATTTGTTATTATTTTGACAATTACTATAAAAATAACTCAAGTCAACGCGTCAGATAAGAACTCTGAAAAAATTTTTCAAAATAGATATAGCACTTCAAACTTTTAATTTGCTATAAAAAAAGGTGGTTTTAACTACTTTTAGTCAAATTAACAAAAAAAATTTAAAAAAAAATTCTTTACATTTTTTTATTATTTTGGTAGTTTTTTGTTGGTTTTGGTACCCTTTTTAAAACATTTTGGTAGCAAAAATTTTTTCGGAGTGGCAACCATGCGCGTAAGATGTGCTTCAGGGTTTGGATTATTTCGAGGTTGCATGCAATGTCCGCGATAACGAGCAAAGTTTATTAACTCTTTAGTCACAGTTGCGATTCTCTTATGTCGGTGTAGATTGCTGTTTTTTTTTGTACCATGGATCATTAACGATTGCTATTAGTGACTTATTTTGAAAAGCTTGCTTACTTTAGTATAACCCCTAAGTTGTATACGGTACATCGCAGATGATTTTAGCACTTTTAGTCACAGAGTGGAATTGAAATGTTAGCGGACGGAAATGTCGAAAGAAAAAACCGTGTGTGGTTCACCGGCAAGGTACGATCCTGCAACCTTTACTTGTCGCAAGTAATGCTCTACCGTTGAGCTACAGTGAGCACTATTGATTCTTTGTCCAGATTCGACCACCTTACTAGTTTTTGCCTTACGTATGCAATATTCGTTGCTATAGGTGCTACCATCTGCACCACAGCCCACTTCCATCTCGGGTGTCCAAATAGCCTACATGTTCTCTCTGCATAAATAATGCACTTAAACCTACAATGTGATTTGGGTACGGGACTTGTAAAGAGTCAATAAATAGAAGTATATTATGATACGTGAAATTTACACGCGTTGACTAAGTTTAAAAACGTCTCGCTTAGTCCAGCCACATATTTTGCCTAAATCGCTTTGAAGTTTTCTTGTTGATAATTGAAATGACGTATCAATAGCGAAAATATTAGCGTCGTCAGCGAAAGAAGCTAAAATTTTTTCCTTATCATAAGGGTATGTTTTTAGTATAAAGCAAAAATAAGATCGGACCGAGCACGCATCCTTGTGTGACACTGTTATTTATTACCCATTTTCGTACCTTTCACAAAAGATTCTGCATTCGAGGTAAGACTCCAATATTCTATAGAGTTTTTCGGGCTTTTAAGTCTTAACTTATCTGTCAGACCTTTGTGCAATAAATTATCAAAAGCTTTCGATACCTCGAGGTACAATCCATTCCAGTACATTCCAGAGCTTTTTCAATGAAGTTAGTTATTCGATAGACCTGGTCGAGTGTTGAATGCTTTTTCCTAAACCTGAATTGGTGATCCGGAATCAATCGCCTGTCTTCAAAAATTGGTTGCAACCTTTTAAGCAACAGTTTTTCGAATATCTACCTCAGATATTATAGTGATTCCCTGGTTTCGGAACCATAATAATTTCGTCCAATTGCCATTGTCTTGGAACGTAAAAAATTCTCATGGAGTCGTAAATGATGTATAGTGGACCACTGCTTTTTCGTTGGCTCCTTTAAAATATCGCCAATAATTAAGTCGGAGCCTGGAGGTTTGTCCTTCAAATTTCGTCAGCATTAATAAGGGAAGTCCTGCTTCAGTGCCATACAATACACTCACGCTTATCATCATGGATTGAGGGAAATAAAGCGGTGAAGGAATATAAAGCGGGGCTTAGAACAGGGTATTCGACCACTGAACATGTTTTAATTTTTATAAGTATAGCAGAATCCTTTATTAAACGCAACAATCCTATCTCCCTATCCGTGTAGGTAATGACGTCTTTTAGAGCTTTCCTATTCAGAGTGTGGCAGCGAATACATTTCGCCTTCGTAGTTAATTTGCTTAGCATGGTCTTCAAGTATTTAACGACTTCCATCGCGATTGCCACATTTGTGATAGGATAAAAAACAAAAATAGCTGAGGGCAAGGGATATAGCTTTGCCTTGCCTCACTCAGGCTGAAGCCTTGTACCTCAGTCGGTGCCATCTGGAAAACCTTCTTCCGCTGCTCACGGAGTTGAGTTGTTATATTCTCTATTTTGCATTTTCCCTGAAATGTTTGTTATTCTTGTTAGGTCAATCTTATTATTCTTTTTCTCTCATGACAAAAACTGCACGCTAAAAAAATGGCGCAAAAGCCTAGATTTTCTCGACTTTAAAAATTCAGATTGACACCATACTGTGGTTGTAAGTGTGTCGAAGTACTTTGCACGAGGTCTTGGGTTCGAACTGCGACCGGAGCAATCATAGTTTTTGAACGACTCTGCAGCGACTGTCGTATACTGTTTGTCATTAGAGATTTCTCTATTCGCTATTCGGAAGCAGCTTCCATAGTCAAAACAAATAATTTAATTTCGTTAACTCAAGCGAAGAAAAATCAAAACACTTGAACTGCAGTGGAACTAAGCATTGCGTTCCGCCTGCTTGTGGGATACTTGACTACCTTCAATCACTGCAAGTTATACCTATGTGAACTGACGCACACATATTTCGTTTGGCTACCTCAAAACCTGGAGTATTATGTGTCATAAGTGGTGTGTGTCGTATACCCGTTCTTCAATTTGCAAAGCATTTGATACTTCTTATGAACTACATATTACGAATGTCAATATGACAGATATGCTCAGATTGACGACCTTATTAAAAATCCGATATTCAATGGAATTGTTGCGGCTTTTTAGTTAAAGCACCCGAAAGATGCAAAACAAATAAGGCTCTTGTTTAAAGATAGGAATACCTAAGCAAATGAAATCCAGCTGCGCAAGGAATTGTATTCTAAGTTAACTGGCATTTTCAGCAGCATATTTATATAGAAACTGATGGGCAAAAAAGAGAAAGGACATTCAGTCAACGAAGCAGAAGTTTCGCCACCCAAAATTGGAAGAGGTAACATGGCTTAAGAATGCCAACAAAGCCACCAGTTCTAATGGGGTCCCAGCGAAACTCTATTAATACTGAGGTGATATTTACATGCACCGAAAATTTATCCGAGTTGTTAAATGGCCATAAGCTCAATTTCGGTCTTTTTACTTGACCAACCAGTCTCCTTATTTCTCGTAACACTTGTCACCTTTAAGTTTACTCTGCAGATGTACAAAGGTAAAAGTGCCAAGTGAATCGAAAATACATTTTCAATAACATCCTGCTAAACAGTCTGTTATATATGATATGAATAATCTTCTCACCACGTTATGTTAAATACACGAGTATTTTCGAACATGCTCAGTGCGAAATGTTGCTCTCCTTAACCAAGTTTGTGTAGGTACTTTTACCATACCAACATTTAATTCTATCGAAGCACGATAAGGCCGGTGACTAGGTCGAAGCTTATGGATACGAAAATCAGAGAACAGTTTGCGACTGACGTAGCCAAAGTCAGGTTGCTGACCACCTGAATCATTTTCAGTTCGCGCACACATTTTGCTTTCATTTCATAGAGCGGATCCGGTGCTTGTATACAGAGCAAACACACGACTTGATTATACTGGGTCTGTTTGGCAACGTGTCGTGCTTTGTGGTTTTTAAAAACACAAAGGACTGAGAAGTGGCATTTGCATTTGTTAATTATTGATAATCGTCGCCTTCCTGTTAGACCGCTTTTATGCTGGGCTAAAGGCTGTGAAAAAGAACAGGAGCTGATGTATGATCCTTTTCCTTCTAATAAGTAAATGGTCTGTAAAGTGCGTTTCAGAAATTAGGGAGTGTTTTTACAATTAAGAGAATTAAGACATTTTGGTTAGAGTTAGAGTATAGAAGGGAAACATATTCAATGGAATTTGAGTTTCTGTGACTGGAATTTGACGCAGTTTTAGATTTTAGGTCAAGTAAAAGCACTTTTTTTTCGTTTCACTTTAGTCTTCATTTGGAAGAAATAAACAAAAATAAGGACTAATGGACGGATTATACAAATAGATACGTATAGGCACCCTAAGAAAAAATGTTGGCAACTTTTTTTTAGATATTTCATTTTTATATAGATATTTTAGATCTTTCGCGATATCAAGGCTTTCATGCTTTACGAAAACATTTTTGTACAAAAAGGTTCCTACTTTTATATTGAGTTTAGTATTAAAAACCCTATTCTAAATGATTTAAAAACATCGCATTACGTGTAATTAGTTGAGCGCACCTGACAGTAATCTATTGACTATGGCATTTATTTTTAATTGTAACGTTGTTAAGTATATTATTATTTCACAACATACAGTGGTGGAAATTCGATTATAAACAGCAACATTTCTTTTTATTTGTAATAAAATTGATATATTCATTAAAAGATTTGGATATAAATAAAAGCATTAGTAAAAAAAAATCACATAAAATTTTACTGTTAGAAGAAAATTTTCAGGATACAGAAGCCAAACTTTGTAATTTGACATAAATCGATAAAAATGCTCTGGGTTTTCTAACTTAATTGTTGCTGGCTGAAACATTAAACCAACTGCCAAATAAGCAGTTTGGCTTTTATTAAAATAAAACTCCAAGATAAAAGTTGTTAAAGCAGCTTAGAAGCCATTTTGGGTTGATTCAGCACAGCCCTGCTTATTAAAGTTTAATTTATTTTGTTAATGTTTTAAAAATAGTTTGGTTCCGTTTTCAGTGGGATCGGTACACTATCGATTTCCAGCAACAGTGTTTTTTTCTCTTCGACTGTTTTACGGTGTCCTTTCCATAAACGTTTCTGAAATAAGTAATACTGCTCTTTTCTGCATTAATTCTAATCCCCAAAATTTCAGAATAATATCATCAAAACTAGGTGACAGCATAAAAAGGATGTCCACCACCAGAGGAGCCCCGCAAGGTGGAGTGCTCTGACCTATTATATGCGGCTTTTTGTTATGAACACATATCTTATGAGGGTCAACCGGTGAAACCCATAGCTTACGATGACGATCTTGTGCTCATTGTACGTAGCAAATCCTTGCCAACACTTGTTGACTTAATGTAAAATGCACTAAACGACCTCAACCCGTGGATCGGATCATGCGGCCTTAGCGTCAACCCGTCAAAAACGGAGGTTATCCTATTTACAAACAGGAGGGCAATCCCGGATCTAGAGCTATTAACACTAGAAGGCTCGGAACTCCAATTATCTAAAAGCGCTAAATATCTGGGTATAATCCTAGACAGTAAGCTCAGCTGAAACCTAAACATAGAAGAAAGAGTTAAAAAGGCATATACAGCCCTATATACGTGCAACAGAATCTGTGGGAAAAAATGGGGCCCTTCTTCTAGAAAAACAAACTGGCTCTACACCGCTATAGTAAGAACCATACTCACATATGAACGCTGTGTCTGGTGGCCAGCTATAACCAAACAGATAAATCTAAAAGCCTTAGCTTATGTCCAAAGAATGGCTTGTCTCGTCACCACAGGTGCTCTGAGATCCAGTCCTACCATGGGGTTAGAGACAATTCTAAACCTAACGCCTTTAATAGATCTGTTTATTAAAGAAAGCGCTGCAAAAAGCGCAATAAGACTTCAACGGACAGGTGACTGGAGTACAACATCAACAGGGCACAGTTCAATCATACACACACTGGGTTGCCGTGCAGGTACAACAGACCACAGAACTCCTTATCTTGACTTCAGTCAATACTACACCATTCACATTCCGAGCAGAGAAGAGTGAAGGCTGGATAACGTTGCAATCCACTCCGAGATAGCAATCTACACAGATGACTCTAAATCAAATGAGGGTACTGGAGCAGGTGTATGCTCTGAGAAACTCGGTATCCTAGCAAGCAGAAGACTGCTGAGCTCCTGCAGTATCTTCCAAGCAGAAATTCTGGCAATACTTATAGCCGCCGAAAAGGTCAGGGTATTGGAACGGTGACGTGAAATAACGCCGAACGAAATAACACCAAATCTCAAATTTGGTCTAATTTCGTTTTCAAAAACGAAATAACGCCAATTTGGTATTATTTCGTAAGCCAAAGGGAAATAAAGCCAAAAGAAAAATAGAAAGAAGACCAAATTTTTTATATACGCCCTTACAACGAAAAGTGAAGACAGTTAAAGAAAAAAAAAACAGGCAGGGGGGTTGCAGGGGGGCGACACGCCCCCCCCCCCATACATATTTTACTGTTTAAGTGGAAAACGAAATAAAGCCAAATCGGAAATTTGGCGTTATTTCCATTTTCAAAACGAATTAAGGCCAAATTTTTCGTTTCCTATTGTTCCTATTTCGTTCGGCGTTATTTCACGTCACCTATTGGAACTATCATAGGAGAATATTTCCATTTACGTAGACAGCCAAGCAGCCATTAAGACCCTGGCAAAACCAACAGTAAAATCTCGTGTAGTAGGACTCTGTTGCTCAGAACTAAGGGCTCTAAGCAGACAGAATAATGTCCGCTTTGTTTGGGTACCAGGCCATAATGACTTCATCGAAAATGAAAAGGCTGACGAGCTAGCGAAACGTTGCTCACATCTATGTATCACTACAGCGGACAAAAGGGCTCACCCTCCGCTCTTTTATGAAACAAGCGAAATATCTACAACTATTCAAAATATACCCCAGCTGGACTATTAATGGACTATTAAATATTTTAGATTCGTCCACCTCCACGCCCACAATCGATGTTCAACTAGCTCTTCAAAACTGTAAGACATCGTATAAGGCTTGATTTCTTGAAAGAGAAAATTCACTTAACCTCCTCTTTAAATAGCATCGATTAAAAGAGTAATTTTTCAAATGCATTTTATTCAATATTCTTGTTCCAAATCGAAAAAAAATTACGTCATGTGTATATTATGTAGAAAACACTTAGTTCTACATATTATTCATGCAAGGTTTTTTGTTCACGTCCAGCTTTGTAGACAGAATTATAATAGAAACTTTAAATTTTCCAGAAAAACACGATTTTTGACTGCGACCTAAAGCCATATTTAGAAAAGAATAAGAAAAAAGGCCCCCTACAATTACGCCACAAAGTATGTTTTTGAAAAAAAAAGCCAAACAAATTTTAAACAAACAAGGAAAATTCACCAAAATTTAGGAAATTACGCTAATTTTTTTTGAAAAAAAGCCAAAAAGTAAAATGGAAATTTCGTCAGAACAAATGAGATGTCGAAATAAAAACCATTTTTTTTTTTGCAGAATAAATAGCATAAATCTGTCTATCTATCCATCTATCTGAAATAGCAAAGAACGTCGTGGTTGGCCATGGGAATTAATATGCTCGTTTTCGTTATTGTAGTACAGGTGTATTTAATCGAAAGTATTGACCTTATAAGCTAGCCTATCGCAACCACTAATAAACTCCTTGCCACGTTGCTTTCTACTCTAAAAAGGGCTCCAAATACGAGCAGTGCGTGCATTTTATTTTTTTTATCAAACCCGCATCTTTTGATTGCCTTCTTTTGTTCGTTTCAAAGCGCATTTTGATAAAGCCAGTGCCAAACAGTCGAATGCATTTCAATAAATTATAGAAAACCCACATACACTTATCTTGAACCGCTTGAAATGAACAGAATATCGATTGATCCTTTTCTATGCCATCCTATCGACACCATTCAATGTGTGTGTAATTAATCAAAATTTGCAAAGCAAAGTTTTTTTTTTCCAATGAGTGTTATGAGTTGATGGGATAAACTCATTAGCTAGTATAGGTACTTCGTATCAGAGTGGATCTACGTTGTATAACATAAGGTGTCCTTATGATTATAAACCTTTGCTATATCGGATGCATGCTGTTAAGAGGATGGCATGAAAAAATAAATAGATAAGAGCAATCATATAGTGTACGCGAAGGTCTAACAAAAATAGCGAGCTGATTAAAACATAAAATTAAGTAATTCTAATGGCAAATAATAATCAACTGGACTGCATCAAAGTTCATGCATATTTACAACCCGAAAGTTATACCTATTTGCTTGTTGCAGGCACACAATTGTATTTAATTGACCACGAAAACGATATAAACATGAACCAATTGTCACGCTTCATAATAAATTGGCCTATGCCTCGTTGACCGGTCTGTTTAGCCGAAGGGTGGCCTTGTTTATTGCTGACAGATTTGCGGCATAGTAATAATCGTCTCCACCGATTAAACAAACCGTTTTGAGGGTGAACCTAACTTTCATGGCTGGCTTGTACAATTGTCGCCAACGGCAACATGTACCTACACGTATTCGTATTCCCCAAAATAGTATTCGCAACTATACAAGAATAGAGAGGGATATCAATTTCAGTTTTTGTGTGAACGATTTTACATGGGCTGACTAGATTTTACGTTTTTGGAAGCATGTGCCGGCTTTAACGTTCGTTCAATTGTTGCAAATCTGACATGTGACAAGTTGTTGCGAAAAAAGCCTTATGAACCCAGGATTAATATTCGGTTGTTTCGCGAGAAGTAGGAAACATTCTTAAAATTATGTTTATCGTTCATAACGTACAGTTTTCCTATTTAGTCCACCACTTGACAAGGCTGTAGGTACCTTTTGTCCTGTACCGGTTGTTCTGAGCAAGCATACACGCCAGGGCATTACATATATATGTCGGTTTGAATTGAAAAACTCGCATTGACTTTTATAGGTGACATGTCCGTAGATAACATCAGTCAAACTCCTAGAAAACTCAATTGCAATATTCTCGTTTACCCAAAGTTCCACGTTACCTTGGAGTTCCATTTATAAGCAGAGTTCTATATATTTGCGAAAGGCTTTAATAGGTTTCGCCAAGTCAAAACCAGAGTACACTTGTCCGATCTTTGTATTTGCTCCATTACTTTCGTTACAAAATGGCCATGAATTGAACAAAAAAAATATATATCGGAAAATGTCAAATTCAGAACAAGAACAAGAATTGCGGAACTTAAGTTTAGTATAAACCAAACCTTAATGAAAAATTTTTTCATTTACCAAACTTTAACGAAAGATTTTTTTGAAAATATTGAAAAGTTTCTGAGAAATGAAAAGTTGAAAATGGGTGACGTTTTTCAAATTGTTTGAGGCCATAACTTTTGAACCGCTTAGTGCACAAAGACAATATTGAACACACGTATGAAGCATTACAAAGTAAAACAAATGCTTAAATCATAATTTTTAAAGAAATTTTAATACATACTGCCGTTTTCGGAAAAAAATCATAAAAAAACGTGTGTGTGTGTCTCGTCTCCTTATCACCAGTCTTGTTTGGACAAATCTTATGAAAAATTAAAAAATCACACGTAGCTATCAGAAATTAGGCAAAATTTTAAGAAAAATTAAAGCGAGTTTTAAAGTTTCAAAACCTTCTGAGATTTAACTCAAAAACAGAAAAGCATTTTCAAAAACGATTTTTTAAATTACTCTAGTATCTTAACGGTAAAAGCAATCTTGTTCGTATTTTTTTTTTTTTTTTTTTTTTTAATACTAGGGTGGACGGAGGCAAAAACTCCAAAATCTTTCAAAGATACCAATACGCCCACTATATAATACTGAAGTAGCCGATATTGGTTATGCCCGATTTCCACAATTGCTAAAAAACCACCCATTTATGAGAGACACTATGAAACTGCCAGAACGCACTTCATAGTAGTAAATTTTCGCTCTCTCATAAAACTTCTTGACTACAACTAAGTTAACTTAACAAGTAGTTTACGCTTCCGTAGTGTTAATCGCATTGGATAGGTTGCTTTCCAGTGAACGCACCTACTAAGCCGTTCATTCATGCGGCTTCACCCTACGTCGCTCGATCGAAGGGTCTTATTCTTTGTAGTCGTCGCTCGTTGTTTACATCGTCAAGAGTCTCGTTTAGAGTACGGATCATTTCATTGTTGCAATGACCATGAAGGCGAGCATTTAGCTTTGGAGCAAAGTTTGTTACTTCTTCGCTCACGGTAGCTATTCCTAAATCTCTGTGAATATCACTATTCCTAATATACCATGGAGCATTCACAATTGCGCTTAGTGTCTTGTTTTGGAAAGTCTGCAACATGGACATGTTGCTCGGCTTAGTACAACCCCAAAGTTGTATACCGTATGTCCAGGACGGCTTTAACACCTGCCTGTACAAGAGCAGTTTGTTATATGTGCTTAATTTCGAAAATCTTCCGATAAGCCAATACATTTCCCTGAGCCTAATCTCGAGCTCGTCACGCTTCTTCTTTACGTGTGGTTTCCACCTTAGTTTAGCGTCCAGTGTCATCCCTAGATACTTCGCTTCATTTGCATAAGGTACTTGTGCAGAATTTATGAACAGAGGTAAGTTGTTAACCCTTCTGTAAGTGAAATTCACATGCGTAGACTTGTTCTCGTTAAGAACGATTCGCAAGTCTTCGTCCAGACACAAATTCTGTCCAATGCTCGTTGGAGGTTTCTCGTTGATGACTCGACTGATTCACCTGTTGCCAGGATGGCCGTATCGTAAGAAGGTATGTCTCCTCGTCTAACTCCCTAACGGTATAAAGTATAGCTTGAAATAAGTAACGAGCATAGTCCATCCTCTGAGATTTCATGCCAAGCTAAAGCAAACTGCGAATATTGAAAACTTTGAAGATTTGATTCGAAAACAAATATATATTTTCGAAAACGATTTCCTAAAGGTTGCTGGTCTGTTAACGGTTATGACGACCTGATTTAAATTTGGCTGATGTATAAAAAATTTAAATAGTTTCAATATTGCCGTTTCTTACCTTAAGTTTTAAAACCTATTTAATCAAACGAGATAGAAAACAACATTCTTTACCGTTTTCACAGATATCCATATCCGCAGAATTGAATCAAAGTGTCCAATGAAACGCAGCTAGCTGTAAAATTGAAAAAAAGCGCAACAGCAATTGAAAAAAAAATCTAAGTTGCTGTTTAATGGATTTTACTCTATATTCGAAACGGTAAGGTGCAAAATTTTAAAATAAATATGTACTGAACGTAGTCCATCTTTTGAAATAAAAGCAAAAGTTTATGATTTTCTAGATGTGCGTAGTGCGTAAAAACACTTTAGTTTTTAACACCAAACAATTATAGACTAAGAACAAAATGAATTGTGGAAACAATGTTAAATAAAGGTCTTACTACTACTACTACTACTGCTACACTTTAGTTGAAAATACTTAAGTTCACTTATTTGAAAGGGTGGTTAAATTTTAAGGGCCGATGATGAATGTGAACCACACCTAAACGTCAAGTTTTTTTCTGCATTACATTTGACATTTCTCAATTTCAGACTAACTCAATTCAAACCATGAAAAGATACACAATCGAGCAACGCGTTAAAGTTATTCAGGCTTATTATGAAAATGGGCGTTCAAATCGAAATGCATATCGTGCACTTCGTGATTTTTTCAGTCAATTTAATAGTCCAAATGTGCGTACAATCGGAAAAATCGTGCTTAAAATTTGAGCAAACCGGGTTGGTAGGAGATAATAGGAACAGCTCGTATTGCAGAAAATATTGCTACTGTTCGCGATAGTGGGACTGAAGAGCCGTGCACCTCAACTCGTCGTCGTGCCCAACAATTGCACCTCTCACGCTCGTCGTTGATGAACATTACGCATAAAGACTTGCATTAACACGCTTACAAGATGCAATTGACTCAATAACTAAAGCCTCTTGACCATTTCAAGCGTCGTCAGTGTTCAAAATGGTGGCAATAAATGGCAACCAATGCATGATCAATGGATGATCAATTTTCGAAGAAGTGGTCGCGATGTCAATGTGTCAATGTATCATCGAGCAGGCAGCCAATTGGCCAATATTTTGTTCCAAACATAATTGAACCGTACCAATATTATCATAATAAAAAGAAATTACAATAATTTCCTAAATAATTTGTGTTTTATTCAAAATCAACATCGGCCTTTAAAATTCAGCCACCCTTTACATCAACAAAATTTGACACAGCGAGAACCACATGAACGTAAACTAACACAAGAACTTAAAAAACAAAAACAAAACTTATACATTAATTTAAAAAAAATATATATAAAAAATATATAAGGAAAAGTTTAATGCTACCCTTTTTAATTGGCAAAACTAAAAAATCATTCAATATAAGAAAAGTAGACTCCACTAACAAAAAGTATACAATAAAGGTAAGCCTCACCTACAACAAAAGCTGACGGACCGCTCCGCGTATGTCTTCATACTTGACGACCTTTTTTATACCCCATCTAATAGGACAGGAGGTATATTAAGTTTGATTCATAGTTTGTAACATAGAGAAATAATCACCGTAGACCCCTAAGACCTTAAGGGCATATGATCGAGACCGAATTGTTAGTCGAATGAGCGGTGTCCGTCTGTCCGTGTGTCGTTAGTTTTTAGGCCTTAAAGTTTGAGCTAGGATATTGAAACTTAATATCTGTTCTTTCTATGCCCACAGACACGCCCACTTTACTTATTAGCATGAAAAGTAAAAGTTGTCGTAGGAAGCTAAAATTTGGTACGCGTTATCCTCGTTTAAGTATATTGTGATTGGCATTTCAAAAATCAAGACAAAAACCGCCCCTTTTTGGCGTGAACATATTTCATTTGCATTTTAATAAACGGTTTTTATTCGATATTTTCTTTGAACCCAAAATACTTGCGCTATAAAATGTTCAAATACTTATGTGTGAAAGCTATCAACTGAAATGAATAAATTTTTGCCACGCCAACTTTTGGAACCGTTTTTAAATATAAACCAAATTTTTAATATGAAAATGCAATCAACACGTGTATATCACTTCTGATAAAAACTATAAACAAAAAAACGATGTTACTGAAAAGGGGTGGATGCCACGGCTCTTTTTAAGGGAGAAGATTCTTTAACTGAGAAATTCTAAATACAATTGAAGTTAACAGGAACTGAAATTTAATAACCAACATTTATGGCACAATTCGGAGCTTGAAAGTGGTCAATTGGAGGGGTATCCAACGATTCGCCTAAGCGGATTGTAACCCTCCCACTAGTTAGATACAATTTTGTGCAGCTTTTCCATAGGGTCCGCACCCCAATATGAACAATGATGCGCTCGGTAAGCTTTTTATTAATTTTAAATTTTCTTTTTTTTAGAAAATTCAATTTTCAAATAGCGACCGACTACTTACTACACCGGAAGGTGCCGTGGCGTAGTGGTTAGTTCGTGTGCCTACTACGCTGGAGGTCTGGGTTCGAATCCTACCATCGTCACCTGAAAAAAAGGACTCGTTCTTTTTCACGGCCCAAACCTCCGCGAAGGGCTGACAAACCCTGCGAGAGTAACAATTGTCTTGAAAAACTTCTCAAAGTGCCGTTCGGATTCTCCAAAAAATTGTAGGTCCCTTTGTATGTGAAGGAATTAACACAAACAGCATACATTGTTGAGAAGTTGACCCTGGTTCACCGCACCCTTACTACACCGCAAATGCTTTATCTCTTCACACGATTGAATTTATTGTTGACTTTTGGCTGGGATTTCAATAGATCTAAAACATAATGTTGACAGCTGCGTCAAATTCACTTCTTCAGTGCTAGGTCAACAAAACGTGTGGAGTAAGAAAGTGATAGGATTGAGATTTTTTAGATTTTTTGAAATTAGCAAACTTTTAAAAACAGGACGAAGTCAAAACTAATTCAATAGGATTCTAGGGACTTCAGATCCATCGCCTATACATGACAAGGAAGAAATGCGTTTTAAATTATGTATATAATTTTGAGTAGGTATTAGAAGTACTATTTCAATACTAAAACGTACATATATAGAGGTTCCAATTTGTTATATCCATTACAAACTTGAATAGGTATAGCTGTCCCCTTAAAAAAGTATCCAATTATGGTGTCCTTAGTCTCCATTGTTGTTTCTCCCCATTATTTCATTGAATCTCATACATAATCCACAATTTGATATCATTTTTTTTAAATAGTATATTCAAAATGTATTTTTTTTTTATCCGACAAGAGACAATCCAATTTGTCTACACAATTCTGTGACCACATAAAATCAAATAATCTGTTTATTCCTTTAGCCACACGCACACGTAGAAAAAAGGAGAATGTTAATGTTTTCGTCACATGAAATATCGTACGTGACCGTAATTGCAAAAGGGGCCGGTTCGTCGCCGGTGTATCCCTATTTAAAAGAAAATATTCCATCTATAGCTCTCGTTTAATTTAACGACTTTTCATTACACACAAAAGAATGACAATGGGAATGGCTTTTAATAAAAGATTAGTTGTTCTCGATTCCGGAGGAATTTATGTTAAGGATTTCTTAAAGGTTATAGGACTCATGTGCGATAGCAATTCGGAGTCTGTAGTCGGAATAACAAACAGGGGTGCGCCTTACAAGTGGTGCTAGATATTGGACGGTTAGTGAAATTATGGAAATTAGTTGATTTTTTTTTTTGGCTCCCAGTTTGGCCAGAAATATAAGGACGTAGCTTGTGATTTGAGTTTGATACTTTAAACCGTAATGTATGAATATACCTTGCTGGTGTTTGGGAGTAGTGCATTCCTCTAAAGAGGGATGTCAAATACCTAATAGAACTTTTTTATCATTAAATAATGTTTTATGCCACAAGGATATTTTGCGGGTTGTTTAATAGCAGCAGAGTGAAGATTCTATTGTGGCTGCCTGATACTTATTTTTTACGGTGTGACTCTCGTAAAGTGCGTAAGTGTCCGTAGAAACCGATTTTTTGACAAAGTAGAAGAGCAGGATGTATAACTAACTTTAAGATGGGTACCAGACTTTGAAAATTATTATCTTTGTTTTTTCATAAAAAAAAAAAAAATCGAAATTGAAACTTCATTAAATTGAATGTCTGCCCTTGACAATAGGCCTTTCCAGCTCGCATTTAACACTTTTAATATTCAAATATCATAAATCATGACCGCATGTATAACATAACAATAATATAGGACACAAAGCATTTAGTGTACTTCATCGCCATTATAGTCCATCCTTAATTTACATTGAAGCACCTATAATAAATCACCGCTCAATGCATGGCTAATTACCGTATTCGGACTTCCTTCCTGAGTGCTGTGGTGCGGCTGCCGGGTGGTCTGTGTCATGCCTTACTGTTGTTATCATAAATCTGCCCAAGATTGCTCAAAGCCAAATCTCTGAAGCACCATCGTACATATTAATTTCATAATTAAATATATGTATTGAATTAAATTCCGGTGCAGTTATATGCATGTGTGTGCATGAATATTTGGATGTATGTGCAGGTGCACTCCGGGCCGAACAGACGTCCATTCTATTACACTCTCTTGCAAAGCCATGCATGGATTCTGGTTATCATGGCCCATAGACTATGTGTATATCCTTCGGTAACTAAATTGCAATCCTTGCTGAATGATGGGCCAGTCAAAGGCAAAATTATAGTGGCGCCAGAGTATGAAATTCGGTAGACTTCGAGGACGAACCTTTAAGGGTGTGTTGAAACCGAAAACGGAATCTTCTTACGTATGGAATTAGTTTGAGCATTTAGGCCAAAGCAAAGGACACATGGCACTCAATATAGGTAGAACCGGAAACTAATTCAGCACATGGTTGAGTAAGTTTTCTCATTGCGGGTTAAGTTTGATATAATGCACATCGATTTAGTTCGTCTCGAAGTCGTCATAAATTTATTGTCATTTCCGAAGAATGTTGATAAGTTATACCAATATTGATTGAAATCTTGAGTCAAGTTTAAATAATCTTCAATTACTAATGCATTCTTCGCATATCCGCTTTATTTTCTCTGAAAAGGTTAAAGCGAATCTTAAAGAAAGCTACTCATCTGAAAACATTGAGTTCAGAGGGTTTCGTACAGAACTGGGGCCACTGTTCTGAAGGAAAAAAAACTAAAAAACAATTTGGTGGCACTTGCGGGGAAGAAACATCGCCTGACCTCTCTTACGATCATGCATGTTGTGTGCATTATTTTTTTTACATACATAAAAGGGACCTACAATTTTTTGCCGATTCTGGACGGCGAGTTGAGAGGTCCCTCATGACAAATTATACTCTCAAAGGGTTTGTCAGACTCTCGTGTAGGTGGGACAACGTGAAGAAACTTCGAATCTTGATCGGGCGAGGTCTCGCCCGATCGAGATTCGAAGGCGAGACCTCGCGCACACTGTTCCTGCACACTTAGCGCACTGCACCACACCACCTACCTACAGGTTTTAAAGGGAGGTCTGGACATATTCGTTATTACGTACCACAAATTGCAGATCACGTAGATATTTGTTAAAAAAGAACTATTTGTAAAATAAACTCAGAAATTGGACACCACTCTAGAAAAGCAACGATGGCTTTGTATTCGTTTAAGAGGGAATTAAGCTTATCTCGAAGAATTCAATCAAAGATAATGCAATGGGGTAGGAAAAACTCATCTATTTTGAAACGATTTTACCTCGGAACGATGGCCGTTTTTTCGTTTTTAGGTTAATCTAAAACAAAAGTTCCACCACGTCTGAAGAGCATTCACGTCGCAGCTTCTTTCATTCTGTCGTTATACTCGACGCACGTGCAGAAAAGCAAGAAAATTCTATTTTGTCGAACTAGGTAGGTAAAAGCATTAGTGTAGCAACTGGAGTCGACTGCCTGTTTCTATTAATAAAGCCAAGTATTTTGTTGCTTTATTGGGAATGGTAAGTCCGGAAAAATTCGATTTTAAAATTTTTAAGCGATTGAAGAAAAACTATCAATATTTTGTACCTTGGAACTGTTGAACTGTAGAACATTCTATACCGCAGGTACCAATAGAAGTAAAACGCCTTTATAAAAACATGTTCTTTATTTGATATCTTGAGTTAGAATGAAAAAGGTTTTAATATTTGTTGAACGATAAACAATAGAACAAATGTATGATTTTTTTGTTATTAAAACTAAGTTCTAAAAACACAAAGTTGTTTTTATAGATTTAAACATTACAATCAACACTCCTTCTCGTTCAATTAATATTACATTTATTTCTTAAATAAATGTGCTTAGCTTCTGGTAATGGTTTTGTCAAAAGATCAGCTATCATATCTTCTGTTGGGCAATATTCACATTCAATAATTTCTTTTCTTACCATGTCTCTTATCATTTTATATCTTGTATCAATATGCTTGGTTCTGTAGGAAAATTTACAGCCCCGTACTAGTTCTATGCAACTCTGATTGTCTTCATATATAAGGATTGGAGATTGTATTGGTTCATGCATCTCTTCCAATAATTGACGCAACCATTTCACTTCCTTAGCTGCTTCTGATATTGAAATAAATTCGGCTTCACATGTCGACGAAGCAACCATTTTTTGCTTATTGCTTGACCAGCTTATTGTCCCGCCATTAAAGAAAATAATTCTGCCGCTGTTCGATTTTCGTTCCATTTTGTCATCTGCCCAAGTAGCATCAGCATATCCGTATAATGTCAAATTATCGGATTCAATTTTACTCAACATTAACTTCATAGTGTGTGTCCCTTTCAAATATTTAACAACACGTTTGAGTTGATCCCAATCTTGAATAGTTGGGGTTGAAACCTTCTGCGCTAAAATACAAACACTTGCTGAAATATCTGGTCTGGTGTTTACTGATAGATATAATAGACGTCCAATTAGTTGTCTGTATTGACTGTTGTTTTCTAATTTGTCCAAAGATTCCATTTCTCCTTTTCCGTAACTAACGTCAATTGGAGTCTTAGCTGGTTTTGCGTCTTTCAGTCCAAAATCTGATGCAATTTTAATTATATATGCAGATTGGCATAACGAATAGTTACCGTATTTGTCTTTTGTAACTTCCATGCCCAAATAGTGCCTTATCGGACCCAAATTTTTCATTTTAAAATGTAAATTTAAAGTATCTTCAATCTGCCTGACGTTTTCTGTTGATTTGCAAGCTACAATTAAATCATCAACGTAAACAACTACGTAGCAATAATGCCCATCGATTTTCTTTGAATACAGACACGGATCGTTGTAGCTTTGCTGAAATCCACCTTTTTCTAGTACTTTATGTAAAGCGTTGTTCCATGATCTTGGTGCTTGCTTTAAGTCGTAAATGCTTTTCTTTAACAAGCAAACCTTTGAACCGTCTTCATAGCCTGGTGGTGGTTTCATGTATATTATTTCTGTTAGCTGTCCATTAAGAAAAGCCGTTTTTGCATCCAAATGATGATCAACCATTTTTCTTTTTGCCGCAACTGATAGCAAGGTCCTAAATGTCGTATGCATAACAACTGGTGCAAAAACCTCGTCATAGTCTTCACCATACTTTTGCGAAAAGCCTTGAGCGACAAATCTAGCTTTGTAAGTTTCTATTTTATTGTCTAGTCCAGTTTTAAGTTTGAAAACCCACTTTCCACCAATTGCTTTTTTACCGTGTGGTAGGTCAACTAATTCCCAAGTCCCATTTTCTTCGTGTGACTCTAACTCTTCTTGCATTGCTGTGAGCCAATGTTCTTTTTGATCACATTCAATTGCTTCTTTATAGTTTCTCGGTTCAGTTATTTCCTTGGTAGCATTAATTCCTTCAAATAAACGTTTGGGTGGGACGCCCTTATTCACTCGTTTAGAAACACGTTTTTCATTTTGTTTTTCCTCTTGAGATGTTGGATCATTTATTTCAGTTACTTCATCTATCTCCTCCTGAAAAATATGTTTCTCTGTTCGAATATGTTCCTCCTCCTGAACAAGTGGTTTTCCATTTGATAAGTCATTTTTAGTTGAATTGTAAGCTCAACCCAAACTTCACTGCTCTTGGTTTTAATCGCTGGCTGACAAAAACGTACATCTCGACTTATCACCACTTTGCCAGCAATCTTGTCATAGCATCGATTGAGTGCTCATCATACCCCAAAAATATCATTTCAGTTCCAGGATTATCTAATTTTTGTCGTTTCACATCGGGTACATGAACAAAACATCTGGAACAAAATATTTGAAATTGTTCTATACCTGGTTTAACATCATTCCACCGTTCATAAGGTGTTATATTTGTTGTCCTGGTAATAACACGATTCTGAATATAGTTCGCAGTTAATATCGCTTCTCCCCAAAAACTGTTTGGTAATCCAGCGTCAATCAACATACAACGAGCCATTTCAACTAATGTCCGATTCTTTCTTTCAGCCTTTCCATTTTGCTGTGGACTATATGGTGTTGTTAACTGCTGTTGTATTCCTTCTGATTTTAAGAACATCGTAAAGCTTTTTCCAATGTATTCCCCACCACGATCAGAACGAATAATTTTTGGTTTTCTTGAAAACTTCGTTTTGCAATATTCCACAAACTGTTTTATAGTTTCTTCAACTTCTTCCTTTTTCGCAAGCAAACGAACCATTGTGAAAGCTGAATAATCATCTATGAACGTTAGGATATATCGCTTTCCAGAATGAGTGGCTGTTTGCATAGGACCGCAAACATCAGTGTGAATCAAATCCAAAGTTGTCGATGATTCATTTCTGGAATATTTTGGAAATGGTAGCCTGGTCATCTTACCCATCATACAAATTTCACAAATCTCTTTGATTCCACAATCAACAATGTTTAACCCTTCGATAGATTTATTTTTAAACATTTGTCGAATTGCTTCCGGATCTCTGTGTCCCATTCTCCGGTGAAGGTAATGAATACAATTCTCATTGTGTTCAAGTACTGCACAAGCTTTTGCCGGTTGTCGCAGAACATACAATGAACCCTCTACATCTGCAACACCAATTTGTTTACCTTTGTGCTTGATTTCACAAATCCTGTTGCCAAATTCAACACGCAACCCATTTTTCGTCAATTGTTTGACAGAAAGCATATTACCCGTAAGATTTGGTGCGTACAAAACTTCAGTAATCTTGACATGATTTATGTTACCACTTTCATCCAAAAATGTCAATATGCCTGTACCTATTCCTTGAACTGTAGTCGAATCGCCATTCGCTAGTTCAACACAACTCTTGTATGACTTGTCGAGTTCCTTAAAAAAAATTTTTTTATTCACAACACGTCGAGTTGCTCCCGAGTCAATTATCCATCCAAACTTTAGTTGATGACTAAAAGTGAAAAGAAAGTCAGTAGAATCTTCACATAACTTACTTTTTCCTTCAGGTGATTCTTCTATTGAGTTGACCTTATGTGCCGATCTTGCCTTGAAATCCCTCTTCTTGAAATTTTGTTTCGTTAACCATTCTTTGTACTTTGTACATGATTTCTTCAGATGACCTGGTTTCCGACAGAAATAGCAAACAACTTCTTTGGCTAGGTTTTTCAAAACTGAATCTATTGCACAGCCCTTTTCATTTGAATGTCGTTCGTATTCTGCAATTATCCGTTGCTGCACTAAAGCAAAAGTAATATCTTCTTCTTTTCTTGATTCAAGTGAGGCAATTAGTGCATCAAAACTTTTCGGTAAACTACTTAGAAGCATCGCAGCACTCCATTTGTCCGACAAAGTTTCTTCACCTAAGTCACGCAATTTCGTGAAATACTCCTGCATTTTATTTATGTGTCCCTTAGCATCACCGCCCTCTTCTAATTTCAACGAGCAAATCGATCTCATCAAAAATACTTTATTCGTCAGCGTATTTCTCTCGTGATAATTCCTTAATGCATCCCATGTCGCTTTTGCTGTCTTCTCCGAATATGGGCGAGCTGATCGTCTTCAACACATAAACCAATCGTTCCTCTAGCTTCATCATTTAAGTCTTCCCAGTCATCTATTTCCTTTTGATTTCGGATCGATCCATCAACAATTTTCTGTATTGGTTTTTCGACTTGAATTACTCTTTTCCATAAATTTTGTTTTCGAAGTAAAAGTTCCATTTTAAATTTCCAGTTCGCATAGTTGTTGTTATTGAGTTTTAAAATTTTCGAAATTGTTGCTTCTGCCATCTTTGTTTTCAAGATCCTTATTATTGCAATTGAAATCCTTAGTTTTCCTTTAATTCCTTTTATTTACTTCTGTGGTGCAATTAAGTCTCATAATCTGTTGAACTGTAGAACATTCTATACCGCAGGTACCAATAGAAGTAAAACGCCTTTATAAAAACATGTTCTTTATTTGATATCTTGAGTAAGAATGAAAAAGGTTTTAATATTTGTTGAACGATAAACAATAGAACAAATGTATGATTTTTTTGTTATTAAAACTAAGTTCTAAAAACACAAAGTTGTTTTTATAGATTTAAACATTACAATCAACAGGAACGCCGCCGTTTTAGTTGTACCTTGGACCGTATCAATGTACAATACCATTACTAAAAAATTTAATTTTACTTCGCCATTAATAATCTTTGGTTTTTTCTTTAAGTCCGTCTGTCTTAAGATGCCTTGCAGGAAAGTAGGTGTTGAAAAACTCCTGTAGATGAAGATTCCTTACAGGAAGCTATCATAGGTGTTCTGAAACAATCGGCAGAGCTTCAAGAAGCACGATATTTCCAATACGACATTGTTTCGTAATTTTTAAAAACATGGGTAATCTGGCAACGCAAAGTTCGAATCCCATTCAAAAATTGCTCACAAAACGTATCTACTTAATAATGAAGAAGAACTTGACTGCCACAGCAGCAGTGTTGCATTATGCACTATTAAAAATTGGTACAACCGAATAAAACTTTCGTTTTGCAAAAGCAAAAATGGTTTCAGAGTCGTGGACAAGGAACGGCATGTTTTGTTTTTAGGTTAATTTTCAATAAAAAAGTTGAAGTTTTGTTTGTTTTTGGAGATTTGAGATTTTTTTATGTGTACCAAGGTACAAGCTCACCCGTACTCAGGTACACTACATAAGTGTACCTTGGAACGATTGTACGCTTATTCAACTTTTATGTTTCGCTTAATTATGCAGTATACCAGTTTGTTCAAAGTTTTTTTTTAATGTCCACATTTTCCCACTTTCCCACGAATTTTTATTTTTTAGTCTTATCATCCTAAAAACAAAAAAAAAGTTTATTTTGCACTTTTAGTTGCATATACATTCACCTTATTTTTTGTTTATTTTCATTCTACTATTAGTAAAATCGAATTTATAGAAAGCATTGAAAAGTTTTCGAGAAATAAGGAATTGAAAAAATGCCCGTTCTTAACGTGTTTACGGTTATAACTTTTGAATTAGTTTATTCAAAAAGCTGAAACAGGGCAAAAGAATATAGCAAACGCATAAGGCCGAAAAAAGACTTTGGTTAAAAAGTTCTAAAAATTCGGTTTAAAACTAAAAAAAAAATAAATCGTAAAATAAATCGTTGAAAAAATTTGAAAGAAATCACAAACATCAAGAACATTTCGGAAAAACTATAGAATTTTTGCAATATTTAGCAGATTCTGAAGTTTCGGAAAAGCTATAGAATTTTTGCAATATTTAGCAGATTCTGAGCTTTAGCTCTAAAACATTAAAAACATTTTAAAAATTATTTTTCAAAATATGTATTCTGGTATCTTAACGGCAGTACCGGTTATAGCGAAATTTGATTTGTATAAAACATATGAAGAGTATTCAAAATTTTTTTTAAAACTCTCGAAAATGTACTCTTTCTTAAAACTTTCTGAAACGGTTCAAAAAACGAATGCAAAAACCCGCATTTATAACCGATAACTCAAAAATCTACCTGTGCCATGAAGATTTGGAAGTATTGAAGTATAGGAAAAAAATAGCTGTTGCTATTTTAGGTTGCTGCCGTAAAAAAAAATGAGAATAAAAAAAACATAACTGTATTCAGGATAAGATTCTGAATAGTCGTTCAGTGACAACAAGTTCAGTAAAAACAAGTGGGAAAGTGCAACAGTGCTTATGTTAAAACTTCAGTCCGTCCATGACGGATTGCAAAATACCCTACCCTACCAAAAAAGCAAACTGCCGCGCCTCCAAAAAGTGGGCGGGATATAAAAATAAAACTTTTGAAAGCTTTATACTAGGTGATTGCATACATTTCGGCCTAAAGCTTTGCCTCTTTAACTCAAAAAATAATATTGACGCCACGCCCCCAAAAATGGGCGGAGCCATACCCAATATATACAAGAAAGTTATAAAAAGCTAATATATACAACTTTTATCATATAATTTTTTGTCAAATTTCATATATTGAATACGACCCCCTACCTTGACTTGGAAAAGCCTTTTAACTACATGTTTCCTAGCAGGGATGAGTGGGAATCGGGGGAACCGCTAAGAAATATATCGATAGCCATACACAAATGGGTCAAAAATGAGCATAGGCACGGGTGCAGGTCTCTACTCTGAGAACCCACTTATAGGAAAATCAATAATATTGCCCGATTCTTGCAGCGTCATCCAAGCGGAGGTCCTTGCAGTCAAGGAGGCAGCCAGCCAACTGTCAATAAGGGCAATACCACAGGATGATATTAAAGTCTATATATTTATAGACTGCCAGGCAGCAAAGGTAATAGCAGCCACTGAAATCAAATCCGAACTTGTTAAGTGCTGTCGCAAAGAGATACAGGTTCTTGGCTCATAGCACAATGTAAGACCCTGCTGAGTTCCTGGCCACAGGAACTTTCGTGGCAACGAAAAAGCCGATGAGCTTGCATGACATGGATCAACATTATATCCTCAACAAGCCATTCAATGGATCAAATCCCCACTCTGTGACCTTAGAAGGCGGGTGGAAAACAAGATCCGGGTCAAAGCAAATACAAGATGGACATCCTTGTTCACCTGTGAAATCTCAAGACAAATATGGCCTAATTATGATAAGTCCCGAACTAACGCGCTCATCAAGAGCAACAGGAAGACTTTGTCGTTACTAGTAGGTATACTGGTCACAATCTTTTGAGACACCATGTTATGAAACTAAATCTCGACAACAGCGACATCTGCAGAGGATGTGGCGATACGGATTGCTGCGAAGACACACCTTACTTTCTGTGCCACTGTCGCACTGTCCCAGTCTAAGTCAGTTGAGGAAAAGAACTTTAGGAAGCTTCTCCATGATATCTCAGAACTTTCAAACGCACCACTAACATCTCTTTCCAGGTATGTTAAATCAACAAGAAAGCTCCAGGAACTCAACACGGCGTAAGAAAGAAGCGGAACATCCATACAAAAAGGATTGTCCCCCACTGGGTATCACAATGGGTCTCTATAGACCTAAGTGCGATGAGTCGCGGGTTACCTCGCTCAATCAACCTAACCTAAGCTTATATAAAGACAGTCCTTTTAAGCTAAAATCCCTGAAAAAAGTGGGCGTGGTCAATGAAAAGGCCAAACTTTTTTGGCTTCCCAAAAAAAAAAAAAAATTGGGAATGCCCATACTGGGCCACTGCAGTCAATTTTAAGAAGAAGTCACATCAATTCGAGAAGCCTATGCTTGTTTGAAACAGTCTTCCAACTCACCCTTTGACATGCTTAGAAGTCAAAACATTCCATGAAACCAGTCTATTTAACTTCAGGCTATTTATCATCCCAATGCCAACCTTTCTTAAATCAAATTAGGAATTTCTTTTGGATATCGTGTGAGTGAGTGAATAATGGCAAACAACAACGTGTGACATGTGTTCCGCTTCCCAGGACATCCACAGCCGCTCACTCTATCAGGTTTCTTCGCATTAAAAATGAAATTCATTCATTCGATATTTCCTACTATTGGCATGATTGCATGTATCCCGAAAATGAACGTATGTGGGTTCTTATTTGTGGCCAATAACAACAAAAAAAAGTTGGCATTACTACATCCACCTATGACAGAACCTTGGGTTGTTGGTTAGTAGAAACCATGTTTATCATTGGGTTTCTACCACGAAACATAGTTAAATATTCAATAAAGCGTGGAAGAGAGTTAGTTCCCATTGA
Source organism: Neoascia interrupta (assembly GCA_947623515.1). Lineage (NCBI taxonomy): Eukaryota > Metazoa > Arthropoda > Insecta > Diptera > Syrphidae > Neoascia > Neoascia interrupta. Next base: position 56,241,158 of record OX392462.1, on the reverse strand, counting down.
CAGACATCCCAAATAAATTAATTACATCCTCGCATGTTAATTAATCATGTACGGTGTGATTCATTGATGTATAGAGCTATCCCCGCAGTCAAATATGATGCGAGGCTTAGGCTCCCACAAACAACCCTTACCAATTTTATTTTTGATGGATTATTTTCCTGGCAAAGTTTGAAATGTAATTATCAAGTGTCGGAAGTATATGTCAGTCCTATATGCATGTGAAATTGTGAACTGCTGCTGCTGCTGGCTTTATACTGTTAGGTACAGCAAAAAAAATTGAGCACATGGTATGCGAATGTGTGTAAAAGGCTTGGAGGAATGGTCGTGACACGCAAATCGGTAACAGAAAGATTTATAACAACACCAGGTACAATCATTCCCCGTATGGCATGCCAAAAAGGTTTCGTTAGTGTTGCGAGCACTGACAGCATTTTATGGAAACTTCGAAAAGTCTACTGTGTAGCCACACTTAATCGGAAAAGTTTTTCGACTCTCCTTACAGCTGATAACAGGCACCAATTACGACGAAGTAATTAACTGATCGATTTTAAATGTTTGAGTGAAGCTTCGTGCTTGGAAACTTTTTACGTACTCAAGTGCGGTAGTGTTGTTTTTTGAACCTTGTAAGCCGGATATGGGAAAATTAAATTTTAGCGAGGGCGGCATGTCATCTATACATTTGCCATTTTACGTAAAGTAAATCAAATGTTAAAATGTGAATTTGTAATTGGATTATTTTCACAATATCTATGTATCTATGTTTTCATTAGCAGATTAGCTGCAAAGTAGAGTTAGTGTCAATCGCACATATTCGTTACTTCAGAAGTTTGGGGTTGCATTCAGTTCAAGATATAATGAGTTTTCAATTAAAAGTATAAACATACAAGACCACTATAAGTATTGCTTGTTGCTTATTTGTGGGGTGTCATGTTGTTAAAACAAAAGAAAATTAAAATTTTTGCGAAAAAATATTAGTTTTTGGTAGTCTTAACCCACATAGACTTACGCTTAAAGCACATAGCGTACACGCATAAAATGTGAAGAAAACCAAAAATTGGCATTTCATGGATGCATTGCGGCTCGTATGTCAGCGGGCTCCGCGGTTACAGCGCCTTATCTGAAAAAGGTGTTACAAAAAGCTTAAGAGTGTAGGTTGGATCGGGACAAGACAAGGCATTATTGCAACTCATTTTGGGCACAGGTGAAAAACAAGTTCACAGAGAAAGCAAATTTATAAACAGAGCATTAAGAAGAAACGCTCAAACAATATTGACGGTGAGTCATTGTGTTGGTAGACGATTGAAGTTGCAATGCGGTACCCGACAATTACAACAATACAAAGTTTGACAAATATCAAAACCCTCCAGTCTATAACTCAATAGCTGGAAAAAGTTCTAGCACTTTTGCTGACGTATCGCAAGACTTTAATAAGGCATGGCACAAAGAACTGCAATACGCCATGGAAAATGCTTCCGACAAAAATGTGCGAACTGGTAGTGATTATTTAAAAAAATAAAACATCTATAGACTCTTTCGAGAGGAATTCCCCAGATGGAATCAACGGTGGCGTCCATAGTTCTAGTCAGGTCGAACTACTTAGTGAACACCTTATATGAGCTACTACGACGTATTCGGAGCTCAGGCCTATAAGGAGCGGGCTGTCTATAAGGAGGCGGCTCTCCGTCCTTAGAGCTAAACAAAGGATCTGGTCCTCCAGGTTGGGGATCGTCCCGTTGGGGTGGCTTCCCGGCCACGTAAAGAAACACCAGTTGCGAAGCAGACAAAGCGTGATGTCTGTGAAGCCTTCGTGAGCATTGGGACGGAAGCGGCGAATATGGCTTTAGCAGTCAATGAGGGAAAACCAAGTATATGCTGTCATCAAGAAAAGACACCCAACACCGACGTCTTGGACAAAAAATCACCATCGACAGCTATAACTTTGAGGTAGTTAGGGGCTATCACTATTAATTCAAACAATGACACCAGCGCTGAAATCAAACGAAGGATAACTCTTGCCAATCGCTGTTTCTTTGGGTTAAGAAGGCAATTGAGTAGCAAAGCCATCTCTCGAGCAACTAAAGTGTCCATGTATAAGACCCTCACCATCCCAGTCCTGCTTTACGGTGCAGAAGCATGAACCCTGTTAAAGGCGGATGAAAACACTTTAGGCTGCTTCGAGAGGAAAATTCTTCGGACGATTTACGGTCCCGTCTGCATAGACGGAGAGTGGAGGAGGAGATATAACATCGAACTGTTCGAGCTGTACAGCGATACTGACCTAGGCAAAAGAGTCAAAACACAACGTCTACGATGGCTGGGTCATCTAGAGCGGATGGACACCAACGCTTCGGCCCGGAAAATCTTCCAATCTACACCGCAGGGACGGCGCGGTAGAGGCGCACCGAGTCTCAGGTGGCGCACGCAAGTGGAAGGGGACCTCAGCCAACTTCGCGTGCGAAACTTGGAGACGGCTAGCTAGACACAGAGCTGGCGGGCGAAGCTTGTTGGCTGAGGCCCAGGTCCACCCCGGACTGTAACGCCATCTTAAGTAAGTAAGTCAGACCTCCAAGACTTTAAGGGCATATGATCGAGACCGAATTCTGAATCGAGTAAGCCATGTCCGTCCGTCGGTCTGTATGTCACACGTTTTAAGGCCTTTAACTTTAAGCTAGGAAGCTGAAATTTGATGCATAAATTAACTGTTATCCGAAGCAGTACAAGTGTAAATATTTTTGGAATCCGCCCACAGACATGCCCACAATCGGTCCAATTGTGCAACTACCTACAGAGCTTTCAAAGCTGTAAGACGTCTGAAAAGCCTAAAAGTTGGTATTTATTTCTTCTGTTTATTGTACTATACAAAAAATAAAAAATTTGATCGCTTTACCCATACTGTGGCACTTACTCACTGGTTTTCGATTTAGAATGATCTCTCCGAAAAATCAGTTTTTAAAGGTCTAACATGGCAAAAGTGGGTATGGTCGATGGGGTGATCGTCCCAATTTTTTTAATTAAAGAATTTCTACGCCGTCTAACTTGACCAAAAGGCATTTTAAAATTAAATGTGAATTATAGAGGTTGTCTCATATTGAAGCCAACAGTGGGCCTGGCCGTTTGCAAATTTGAGCAATTTTAGCACTGTCTGTGCAACAGAATAACTAAGCCGAGTCTTATGTTTTAGTTTTCTAGTTTGACCTTAAACCTTCACACATACACGCACGGACAAAATTGGCTTAATCAATTCGCCAGTCGATCTCGATCACATCTCTTAAGTTTTTGAGGTCTACGATAATTATTTCACTGTCTAACAAGCCGTGTATGTAAATTAATAAATTGTAATGTGGCGAATGCACGAATCTCTGAATGCACCCATCGATTTACTTTACGAATAACTTCGAAAACTTCCCCTCCAAGGAATTCAACAGAAGAGTACCAATGGAAAATTACCAAAGGGGAAGTATGGAACGTACTAGATGGTGGTTAATATGTAACGGGTGTAAAGGCTCAGTACGGACAGGTGAGTTAAGTATGACTTGAATTTAAATAAGTTTTGTTTGATAAATAAAGTGTTTCATTGTGTGATTATAAAAGTGATATTGAGTTTTATTCGACGAAACCCCAGGAAAAAACATTACAGTACCCTGAGTGGACTACTAATTAAACATTTACCCAAGTCATATGCGTTTGTGTCCCATGTTTCAGTCACCAAATTGATAAACCTGACCTGGCAGGTCAGTCATATATCTGTTACTGTCATTTATCAAAAATTCTTACTATGCGTGTTAGATTTAACAACATTTATCTTGTAATAATATTCAATAATCATTTAATAACAACTTTTATCGTATAAAGAATTTATCTCCAATAAGATACTTACATTGTGTTAAGATCCTAAAATTATATCTACTACAATTTTTGAACTACACTTTTTCTAATGTAACTAACCTAACTTAGCTCTTACTTTTCTAAACCTTTTAAATCTTTTTATAATAAACTGAAGTCAAGCTTAGTCGACGTGTTCTCAATTTCATTTTATCGGAACCATCTTCTAGTATTTCAGACAGGTTATGGGCCCAGTCCCTTCGTGGTATTAATTTAATTAAAGTTTAAAAGTTCTTTTGGGTTAAAATGACCACAATTACCGGAAAAATCCCCCTCTTTAATGGGGAAAATTATTTTACGTGGAAGCCACAAATGGAGGCAGTTTTGCACAAAAATCGTTTGCTGAAGATCGTGCAAGGGCTGGAGAAAAAACCTACGATAGATGCTGCAAAAATCGAGGAATGGATGATGAAGGACATGGATGCACGTTGCGAGCTTATAATTGCCATGGAACCCGCACAAGTTTCACTCGTGAGGTCTATACCTACGTCTAAGGAACTTTGGGATTTTCTACAAACCACGTTTGACCGAAAGGGAATCCGACAAAAGGTAGAGGAATTTCGCAAATTAATTAATTTCAAAATGTTAGAAGATGAAAACATGGAACAATATATAATTAATTTTAATTCAATTGTAACTCGTTTGAGAGAGATGGATGCCAAACTGGATGAGGAGCTGCTGGTGATGCTGTTGCTGCTAAAAGCTGCTTTTGATGCCTCTAACGAATTCCCTAAAATGGATACACTTCGAACACGACTTTTGGAGGTGGGCGATAAAAGGAAGCAGACAACTGATCGCAGGGATGATGCACTTAAGGTTACATTGCGTACAAAAAAACCACATGTCAAACCACATGATCAACACACAGGTACGTCCAAACCTAGTTTTAATTACAACTGCCACAGATGTGGGCGCAAAGGCCATAAAAAACGAGATTGCCGAGTTTTTATTCAAGGGGAAAAATTAAGATTTGTAGAAAATGTTTCACATGAGGAAGGTTTTATTGCTAGAGAATCTGATATTAGTGCACATTCAAACGAGGTTTCACAGAAAATTAGTTCAACACACAGCAGCTTAGATAAAACTAGTTGCTTCATTGGTAGCGGAGCCACTTCGCACATGTGTTGCGATAAAAAATTCTTTAAAAATTTAAACACTAAGTACTCTGGACAAGTGCAGGTTGCGAACAATAAATCAGCAAGCGTTGAGGGCATAGGAACAGTTCAATTAAGAATTAGAGTGAACGGAGAAGAGAGAACAATAAGTTTTTATCAGACTCTATATGTCCCATCATTAAGAAGTAATCTCATTTCGACAAGCAAGGCAACTGACAATGGGTGCAGAGTGTTGATAGAAGGTGGTCGTGGACATATTTTCCGAGGTGATAAGCTGTTGGTAGAAGCGGTGAAACGTAAGGGGCTATACTCAGTAACATTGGCCATGGAAGCAGATCAGTGCAACAGAGTTGAGCAGGCAGATAATCTTTTAGAGTTCTGGCACAAGCGATATGGTCATTTAAACTGTGCTTCTCTGCGAAAGCTAAGAGATCTATCGATGGTTATAGGTTTGCCAAAGTTTAGCAACACGAACATTGATTGTGTGGCATGCATAAGAGGAAAGCAATCTAGGCTACCATTTCCAACAAAAACAGAAAAGTCTTCAGGACGTATTTTAGAGATAATACATACCGATCTTTGCGGCCCTATGAATACGGAATCAATAAGCAAGAACCTTTATTTCGCTACATTCATTGACGATTTTTCCCGAAAGGGTTTTGTTTACTTTTTACGTCATAAGAGCGAGTATTTGAGTGCGTTTAAGAACTTTAAGGAGCAAGTTGAGAATGAGACGAGCTTGAAAATTATTACTCTTCGAAGTGATAATGCGGGAGAACTTTTGAGTGAAGATTTTTCCAATTTTTTGAGCTCAAATTGTATCAAGCGTCAATTGAGTGTTGAATATACTCCACAACAAAACGGCATTGCAGAGCGCATGAACCGCACGTTGGTTGAAATGGCCCGATGCTTTATAATCGAAGCGAATCTTCCAAAATTTTTATGGGCTGAATTGATTCAAACTGCAGCCTATATACGGAATCATTGCCCGACAGTTCTGAACAAAGATAAAACACCTCAACAAGTTTGGTATGGTAGAGCACCGATCGTAAGTCACTTCCGTCAAATTGGCTGTCGTGCTTTTGTTCTTAACAAATCCTAAGGCAGAACAAAGCTAGACCCAAAGAGCGATGAATTTGTTTTTATTGGATATTCTGAAGAATCCAAAGCATACCGCTTGTGGAAAAGAGGAACGAGAAAGATAATCAAAAGTAGATATGTTCGTTTTATTGAACATATTGATGCTAATCGCATTTCAATTGAAAATGATAGTTTCTATGAATTCGAGCTTAGAAAAGGAACCTTAATAGAAGGGGAAGTAATCGAGGATATCAAGAGGGAAGCGAAAACTGATGAGGATGACGATCAAAAGAAAGGTGCAGATAATTTAGATAAAAATATAGAAAGCCAACTGCGTGTAGAAGAGGAAGTAGAAGATGGAATGGAAAGAACTCCAATCGAAAATAGTAACAAAAGAAAGAGATCAAGGAAACGTTATAAGTCGGATAGTGAGAATGTTACAAGGATTTTAAGACCGCGTAATCAATCCCAGAGCCAGAGTAAAAGCACAGGAAATAGGATTAGACCACGTCATAAATCAAAACAAGTCATTGAACTAGCTACCGTGAAGCAATGAACTCACCCAATGCTAATGAATGGACTGATGCTATGAAGGAAGAATATAGGTGCCTTATGGAAAATAAAACGTGGACTTTATGCGACCTTCCTGCAAATCGAAAAGCTATTGGGTGTCGTTGGGTTTTCAAGTCAAAATACAAGCCGGATGGATCAATTGAAAGGCGAAAGGCCAGATTCGTTGCAAAAGGGTATAGTCAGAAGTTTGGCATCGATTATTTTGAAACCTATTCGCCGGTTGTACGACAAAGTTCACTTGATCTTGGATATCCCTCCCTTTGCATAGGTCTTGAGATAAAAAGGAAAAATGAAATTTTATCAATCTCTCAATTCCGATATATTAAAAATCTTTGTATTAAGTACAATTTACAAAATGCGAAACCGAATTTAATTCCCATGCAGGTAAAGCTCAAGCTTGAAAAGGAGCCAACTGTAGCTGGAGAACGTGTGAATGTCCCGACACAGAAGTATCAGGAATTGATCGGATCTTTAATGCATCTTGCAGTGTTTAGCCGACCAGATATTACATACAGCGTTGCAAACAACATTGGAATGCTGCTCTTCGATTATTGCGCTATCTAAATTTTACAAAGCATGCGAGATTAGTTTATAAAAAGACTGGATTACCCTTGATAGGTTATGTGGACGCAAGCTGGGCGGAAGATATTAATGATCGGAAGTCTCAAACTGGTTTCTGTTTTATATTCGCAGGTGCTGCCATCAGTTGGGAATCCAAAAAACAGCGAACGGTGGCAACGTCCAGTGCAGAAGCCGAGTACATTGCACTATCTGAAGCAGCTAAGGAAGCTTACGCCTTACGTTTTTTGATGCATAAACTTAATGTTTCTGTGCATAAGCCTACTATGATCTATAGCGACAATCAAAGTGCAAATCAAATTGCAAAATACGGTGGAAAGCAGTCACGGACTAAGCACATAGACTACAAATACCACTTCATCAGAGAGGCGATAGAGAAGGGGGCAGTGAACATTGAGTATCTACAAACTGATCTGATGGTTGCGGATGGACTTACAAAGGCTGTGACAAAAGACAAACACTCATTTTGTTTTCAACAACTTGGAATGAATTTCAATTGTAAATGTTGACGAGGAGTGTTAGAATTAACAACATTTGTCTTGTAATAATATTCAATAATCATTTAATAACAACTTTTATCGTATAAAGAATTTATCTCCAATAAGACACTTACATTGTGTTAAGATCCTAAAATTATATCTACTACAATTTTTGAACTACACTTTTTCTAATGTAACTAACCTAACTTAGCTCTTATTTTTCTAAACCTTTTAAATCTTTTTATAATAAACTGAAGTCAAGCTTAGTCGACGTGTTCTCAATTTCATTTTATCGGAACCATTTTCTAGTATTTCAGACAATGCGTTCATTGGATTCTCTTGTTATTTCCTGAAAACTAAAGTATTATTCTATATCTATTTTTGTAAATGTACAGAAAGAGAAGTTCTTAAGCATTCACAGGTCCTCCAGATGTAATACCACGATAGTTATGAAGTCGTTCTCCTCTACGCTATTGGTGCTGCTTTTAAGATCTGTGCCCTTTAAATTTCCTTCCTTTCATCCCGCGTGGATTGAAGGCAACATTTTTTGCTTTACTCCTTCTGAAAAAAAAGGTATTTTTATGTTTCCACGAGCTGCCGATCACCAAACCTTTCGAAGGTCATGAAGACGCAGATCAATTATCAGCTTGTTAAATATCTCGAACAAGGAAAGAACTTTTCACCCTCTTGTAATTTGATTTCTTGTTTGACCGAAAAAAAGATCCGGATTTTGCATCTTCTTGGGGAAAGCAAAGCTGATGTACTTTATATCTTTAAAACATTTAATATTTAAGTCTGACACCAGGCTCTTTTGTCGAAAATGTGTGAATTTGGAATCCATGTGCATTTGATTCATTGCGGGCTAGAAATATTCGCTAAGAGGCTTTGAATTTTATATTTCAATCTAATGTAATCCGTCAAGAACTTTGCTTATATACTTCAAGACTTGCAAATTTAAAAGATAACCTATCTTACATTGCAATCTCTTCTTAGAAAAATGCAAATTAATCCGCATCTGCAGGAAAAAAAAATTAATAACCTAGAATTAATTATAAATTATTCGAAAATATAATTTAGTTACTAATTTAAATGTCCTAGACCTACTTATAAACAAAAAATATAACTGAAAGTACCCCCTTGTACTTATCTTAAGAAAGCATTAGAAGCAAGGCTAATAACTTTTTTAAGATCTTCAACTGGTCACTTGCCTTTTCCGATCGTAAAGTTGGTGTCGCCGCCGATATGATCTCTCAAATAATCCATCTGAGGAAAACCGAAAAAAATTTAGCGAGCCAGAAATGACTGCAATGCTTTAATACGACGTGTCAAATTTTTCTATGATAAAAAATTGAGGCAAAAGATTTGCAATGCCCCAAAGACAACCCCAAAGACAGTGGGGTGCCGTGGCGTAGTGGTTAGTGTATGTGCTACGCCGGAGGTCTGGGTTCGAATCCTGCCATCGTCACCTGAAAAAAAGACTTGTTCTTTTTCACGGTCCCCATCTCCGCGAGGGTCTGACAAGCCCTCCGAGAGTATCATTTGTCTTGAAGAACTTCTCTAAATGCCGTTCGGATTCGGCAAAAAATTGTAGGTCCCCTTGTATGTAAAGAAATAAACACATTGTTGAGAAGTTGGCCCTGGGTCACCACGAGCTGTTGCGCCACTCTATTTATTTATTCAAAGACAGCAAAAGTTTTTGGTCTTTTGTCAAGAACATAAGAAACTGTACCTCTTCTTCCATCCCAACACTCATTTGTAACGACATTCCAGCTGTCAGCTCCTTAGAAAGAGCCAATCTGCTTGCAGCTCACTTTGCTCCTAGCTCTACGCTTCCTTCCTGTACTACGTCTCCACCTATACCCGTTGAATATACGGGTTGAACACTCTGTGCGACCAATTCGCTTTCGTTCACATACAGTTGCAGGAGTCCTTAAAAAACTGCAGGTCCAGATGGTATACCGCCTGTAGTTCTCGAAAGGTGTTCGACTTCGTTAGCAAAGCCACTTCGTAAGCTATTTAATCTGTCCTACTCTTCTTGTACCTTCCCGAGCAGATGGAAAAAAACATACGTTCAGCCCGTCCCTAAAAAAGGTGATTCCTCTTCTCCATCAAGCTACCGACCGATTGCATCAACATCCATTCTTTTAAAGGTCATCGAAACATTGATTAACAGCCAGCTTATGAAATATTTCGAATCTCAGAAGCTCCTCAGTGACCGATAGTACGGCTTCCGAATCAAAAGGTCTACTGGTGACCTGATGGCCTATCTCACCGAAAAGTGGAACCGCTCCGTTCACCTGCTAGGTGAAAGCAAGGCCATTGCGCTTGACATTTCTTAAGCATTCGACATAGTTTGGCGTCAAGCTCTTCTATCTAAAATGACTACATTCGACATTGATGATCCTCTCATTGGGTGGACGGTTACAAATCTAAGATTCATCACATTGACTCTGGTGTGCCCCAGGGCTCAGTATTATCTCCAACGTTTTTTTTAATATTTATAAATGATCTATTGTGTTCCACTACGAACCTTTCGCCGACGACAGCACTATGAGCTACTCATACTCGTTTCCAGGAAAACGCCCTAGTCAAGTGGACATTGAAATGGAACGATTGCGTATGTATAACTCATAAAACGCTGACCTCGATATCATAACAGCATGGGGTCTCTTTAATAGGGTCGAATTCAACGCATCCAAAACTCAACCTAAGTTTTTCTTGATAGGATACAAAAAAGAGCTTTTAAACTTATAGGTGACTTGAACATAACAAAGTCATTCGACCCTTTGGAGCATGGTGGCAATGTCTCTTGTCTTTCTTTATTTTACCGCTCTTTTTTTTACAAAGACTGTTCCAGTAATATAGCTTGCTGCATTCCACCTCTTAAAGACTTCAACCGTTATAGTCGCATAAGTCCTTGAGACCAATTTGGGGCGTACCGCTTTGTATTGAAGTTCCTCTTTCAGCAGAACATCACGAACGTGGACCAGGCTTCCACAGGAGATCTTTCCTCGTCAGTTTAGCCCTCAACAATCTAAAACCAATGTACATCAGCACCTCTCCTCTTTTTCCTCTGTTCTCTTTCAGTCTCGTTGTCGTTATGTTAACACATTATAAGGGTGGCCATAAACCCTTGCACAAGAGTGTATGTATTATAAAAAAAACAGCAACTGGGTAGAAACGAGAAACCGACTAAGTATGTTTCAGCCTAGCTTTTGTTCTGGTTTTGCCATATATCGCATTTTTTTCTGTCGTTTTCGATAACAATTAGAGATTGACTTTGACACCGCAAATAATAGACAAGCGTAGTTTTATTAATTAGCCTCGATTGGAATATCCAAAAAGTTTCTGCAGCTTTACTCTAAATTCCTTGCGGATTCAGTTGCAGCTGTGTGGAACGATTCCAACTTATATCTGATTGGGTTAAAACATCGTCCGGCGTCCCTCAAATATGCATTCTCAGTTCCTGGGCATTCGGCCTCTTCCTATTGCTAGCCTATTGCGAAACATGGTTTCGTGAAATCAGAGAAGTGTGAACCTCCATTTCTACCAACGTATTTAAGTCACTGATATAGTCAAAGCCAGTTGTAGAATAGAGAAAGGAAATTGCATACTGCGAATTCTGCTTTACCGCCTCGCAAACGACCGAGAAATGGTCAAAGAACTTAACACCTGCAAACGATTTCAAAATTTTATGTGCGGCACCTTTATATTATTTTATTGAGGTGTCTGACCACAAAATAGGGAGGCATGCACTATGATTTGCGTTTTGCGAAAATTCAATCCCAAAAACCACAAGTAGGTATATACGAAATATGCTTGGATCAACTCTATAAAAGTCCTTTGAATCTAGCTTGTAACCAAGTGTTAGCTCAGCTCTTTACCCATCCACAACAATGGGTGCCTTAAAGGAATTCAAAGATTTTCTTTCTCTGCCATATTTCTGTGCAAAATTAGTTGGCGTCGATTTAACAATAGACCGAACAAGTTTTCGCTTTAATATTAATATTATCTGTTTAGCAGCTGGTGTCATTAACCATCTTTATCTCATGATCGGGGAGTTAGTCTACCTCAATCGCCATTTTGCAGAGTTGACCAGCCTCCTGGAAGCGACCAAAATGATCGCTTACATAACCTACGGTATCAATACAAATACGAAAGTTTTTGCAGTGCTATCGTACCAAAAGCGCCTGCGGAATCTTCTGAAAATCACCGAAGGCCTTTATCCGAAAACTGCGGAAGAAAAACTCAAGCACAGGGTGAATGAGAATTTTTGGCCTGGATACATCTACATGCTAGTTGGGGTGTATTTTGTCGTTGGATGGACGGTTTATTTTATGCCTGGGGTCAAGTTCATTTACGACTTATTTGGAAATGCCGAAGACTTAGCCTATGAGACACCTTTTTGGGTGGCACATCCCTTTAACTATCGAACCAAGGGGCGATACTTTTTCGCCTACTTTAGCGAGCTCTGGGGTGGGCATCTTTGTGTGTGCTCCAACGTTGGTGTCGACCTTGTTCTGTGTTGTTTGGCCAGGCAAATGTCAATGCATTTCAAATATATTGGACGAGAAATCGAAGGATACTACCCAACTGGCAAAACAGGTGACTGCGTTTTCCTAGCCGGATTAATTCAACGGCATCAGCTTATACTAGAGTAAATCGAATGACTGCGGGTAGTTTGGTGTTTGAAAAATAATTTATTTTCTTGTACTCAGCAGACTGTGTTTGGAATTGAACGAGATATTTGGGGTGTCGTTGGTGTTCAACTTCTTGTCGTCCTCGGGTATTATTTGCTTGGCAGCTTTTCAGGCCACACTCGAGGGACCAGGATTAGAATTTTGCAAATTTTTCTTACTGCTCATATCTGCACTTGGGCAGTTGTTTATAGTGTGTGACGTTGGCAACGAACTCATCATATCTGTGAGTATAAAACTTTTTGTAATTTGTATTCTGTAACTTCGGGATTTTCTTGAAAAAGAGTCGCGACATAAGTGAATCAGTTTACGTTCACCCCTGGTATAATGGCAACAAATCATACAAAAAAATGCTCATCATTTTGATATTGCGCTCCCAGAAACCAGCTCAATTGATAGCCAAAGGATTTTCCACAGTATCACTTGTAACATTTAAGGAAGTAATTTTTTAATGCGAATGAGTAATGCTGAGACTTAAAGCCTTTTCTTTATTGCAGGTCACTATCTTGTCGTACAGAACTTTCGCCTTGCTGCACACTCTTTACTCGGAGGACTAAAATTTCAACCGCTTCAACCAACCGCTTCGACCACTTCAACCACAGTTTGCACCTGTTTTAAAGTTTCTAATACCAAAGTGGAGAACATCAAAATAAATAAAATTCTAATTTTAAAATCAATTGTTTGCGGGCTTTTGCTCGTCTATATCCTAAAAATAGTTTACAATGAGGCCAGCTTCTTTTTCCACCACAAAACCTATTTTGGGTACTTTTCTGGTATCTTTAAAAGATTTCTCGCCCCTGAAGAAACCACACGCCCCTGAAGAAAGTGTCAATCCGGAGCTTTATTAAAGTTCAGCTGAAGTTAACACATGCAGGTTTATGATATGAGATAATAAAAAGCTTAAACCAATTTTACGGACAAATGAGCTATGGGGACCCATAGGTAAAAACGAAAGTGCTCAGCCAGGACCTAATGAAAACTTTAAAAAACGAAAAGAATTTGTTGACAAAAAAATAACTCGGGAAACTCATTGTCCAGGCATTGTTTTGCATCATTAAATTTACATAATGCAAATACTGTAAACGGTCAACTACTTATTACAACTTTCAAAAATTATTGAAGGTGAAACGAAAATTCATTCTGTTATTATAGTTGACCATGAACTGTGTACGCACATCCCATGTGTAGGTACCTACTGTTAAAATTCCTTCCCGAGATTTGATAATTACTTTCCTCTTTTACAAGGAAACATCCAGAGAAAAAACAGCACGTGCATGTGTTCCCACGAAAACATCCCCCTGAAATGCGAATATCATGCCATGGTTACCTCTGGAAGCTTTAAATTAAGTTTATAAAGAAAAAATCATAAAATAATGAATTAAAATGTCCGTTCGATTTTTTTTTCTATTCCGAAAGTACCTGCAATAAATGTGGACGACCACATTTCCCCCAACCCCTACTTGAGATGGAGTCAGGTCACAATTGATTGTTAACAAGCAGAAAGACATTAACCTACACCTTCTCTTTCCCCTGGACTTCACCACAGTCAATAAAATCATAGTCTTTCCCGAGGGATTTCAAAAGGATTTGCGGAGATTTGCAGGGATTTGCTTTTTTTCGGTATCACAAAAAAAAAGTGAACAGTAAAAGTGGTCTCGATTCGGTCCCATTTTATTGGGCAGTCTATTGATTTTGTCATAAACGCTTAACTCCGAATGTGGAAGTCGACCATCACTTGAATGACTGACACCAGCAGGCTATTTGGTTGTAGTGTTCTCAAAGGATTATGGCTATTGTGAGCCTTATCCTATGCAAAGTTGGGGTTGTTTCCTGTAAAACGATGCAAGGTATTGATTTTTTTAAAGCCTTGAAACACCCCATATCTAGTTTGAAAAGGGAATACTGATTACTTTATTAGCCCTTGAACAAATAATCATGTACATTTTTGTCCTTAAGTTTTTGGCATAACAGCAATTATGTTTAAGTCACACCGAGAGCAGGTATAGTTGGCGATGAAACCAAAAAACGGTCAAGTATGAGTATCAGCCTTTACCCTTTCCACGCATACCTGGAAAAGTATTTACCCTTTCCACGCATCCCTCTCATCCCTTTCTTCCTTCCCCTTCCATCCAACTGTTAGTGTACTCTAACCTACAGGAGAAGTAGTTAAAAACTCACAAATCATAATGAATGGACAACCTTAAGGATGTTTCTACTCCAGGTGGTACCGGCGATAGCCAAAATCCACCCGCAGTCTTTTCGACTGCGGTCGGGGCACGGATTCTGGAGGCCCCAACATTCATTTTTGATATACCCTCCGACTCTTGTAGCTCGGTATCCGACTCGCTCGGAAATCTGAGCATGAGTGAGGCTGCTACCCAGTGCACTGCTACTGACGCGACGACTCGGAATACCCTTGTGGTTGAACGGGCTCCGGAAGAGGCGGGCTCTGAGGTGCGCGAAACTAAGGGTCGGCGGAAGAGGAAAAGGAAGCGGCAGATCGATAAGTCGCGCAAAGAAGCTTTACGGGCTGAAGGCGCTGCTAGTCCGGTCGGCTCTTCGGCGATTTCCATGAAGCGGGACAGGTCGCTGGAAGTCTCACCAACTGAAGGAAATCAGTCCTCTACATCGGACATCGCCTCCTCTTCTGCTGAACCGAAAAGCAAGAAAAAACCCAAGCTCATTACGAGTAATGCAACCCCTCAGGCCCTTGTGTCTGCTTGCGCCCGGTCTCCGAGTGAAGCCGGTGCCTCGCCCATTGAAGGGTGCAGTGCTGGCGGATCGAAACCGGACGTCGCGAGCACTCCAACGGGCATGAGTCCAGGAAGCGCACAAACCGTCAGTGCTGCCCGTGCACTGGTGATGGATGCTGGTGATGTGACCTTAACAGGCTGCAGCACTAGTGGACAGAACTGTGTCGACGCGGGCGGTCCTGAAGGTCAGTGTGCCACTGGAAAACCTTTTGAACGCACGAGAGCTAAGGTGGGAGATCAGAGGCGTTCTTATCGGAATGCTGCTGTCTCCTCCTTAGCAGTTCGAATTGGGAAAGCAGGTAATGACAACAGTTTGAGTGCTGCGGAGTGCGAACACTGCAAAACTCGACTGTTAGAATTTGCTGAGGCAACTAATGCTTGCATTCAGGTGGAGAGCTGTGGTTTGAAGGACGGAACCTTTTGGGTGAAGACCTCATCACAGCAAACCTCTGAATGGCTATGCAGTATGGTGCCGAAAATCCCTCCTCTTGGGACCTCAACTTTTGAGGTCTACAAGCCACCCAAGCTAACGCGAGCCGTCTGCTGGATCCCTGGGAAACTGGGGAAAACGGCGGATGTGCTGAAGCGTTTGCGAGCCCAGAATCCTGGCCTCGATACAAAGGCCTGGATTGTCCGTTCGCATAGACCAAAAAAAAATCGTCTTAATGAAGATGGTAGTTGTATGGTCGTGGGCATGGACATGGCTTCTGCCGAGGTCATTGAATCTAGGTACAACATGCGTCCCTATCTGCATTTTGGTAGGATTCACTTCCGTTTCAATGCCAAACAGCGCTAATAGTGTACGTAACCCAGAGTCTACATCCATAATGTTTACTCAGATTAACCTACAGCACTGCAAGGCCTCTACTGCTCTTCTAAGTAGTAGGCTTGCGGCATGTAGTACAAAAACATGCATAACATCCATCCAGGAACCATGGGTGTGGAAAAGTAACATCTGTGGTCTTGGTGGGTTGAGTGCTTCACACGATATTCTTTACGATAAGAAGTCCGAAAGACCTAAAACTTGTCTTATCGCATCCAAATCCTTAGAGGCCATCACGATCGAAAGGTTTTGTGCCCAAGATCTGGCTGCTGCCTCTATTCCCTGCCATGCTAACGGCAAATGGGAAACCTTTGTCGTTGCCTCGGCCTACTTCCCCTATGACTCTTTGACTCCTCCTCCACCAAAGGCAGTTGTTGAGCTTGTAGATTATTGTGAATCCAAAAGATTGGGTCTCGTCTTGTGCTGCGATGCTAATGCTCAGAATACTGTCTGGGGCAGCAGCAAATGTAACGCAAGAGGAGATCGTCTTTTGGAATTCATCTTATCGTCTGACATTACCATCAATAATTTGGGTCACAGACCTACTTTTGTTACCGCCAGGAGACAGCAGGTAATTGACCTTACCCTGTCCAACAAGTTTTCAAGGACTATCGCAAAATGGAGGGTATCGCCAGATAGCACCCTGTCAGATCCCAGATACATCGAATTTCAAATCAATTGCGAAGTTCTACCTTTGCAAGAGAGGAGAAATCCGAGAAAAACGAATTGGTCACAGTTTAGAGAGGAGCTTGGCCACTCTGTTCAAGTTCCACTCAAACTGAGCTCACGACAAGGAGTAGAGATGTCTGCTCAAAATCTGAACAGCATCCTTACCCGTTGTTTTGAACTCGCGTGCTCAGTTACGAAAAACCTCCGTAGAAAATCGGTACCTTGGTGGAATGCCGAACTGCAGCGTATTCGCAAAGAGACCAGGAAGCTCCTGAATCGGTCCTTAAAAACCAATTTAGTAGAAGACTGGAATCTATATCGATCAAGGCAAAAGGATTTTAAGAGACTTATTCGCAAGTCGAAAAATGACTCTTATAAAAAATTTTGTGACGAGATCGAATCTCTAAGTGAAACTAGTAGGGCTTGTGAAAGTTCTTCAGAGGAACAGGCCAAGCAGACTAGCTTCAATACTCAAACCTGATGGCACCTACACTGAGACCAAGGCGGAGACCTACAGTCTTCTCCTTGAGACTCACTTCCCGGGAAATCAGGTCACCACGTGCTCTTCAGTGGTACCGGCAACGGTGGCCACTGCAGAACCAGCGAACACAACGCGGCTTAACTGGTACATTGCATCTAGAGTGGTGACTGATGACGCTATCAAATATGCTATTGCATCTTTTGAGAGCTTTAAGTCACCTGGGCCAGATGGAATCTACCCGGTTATGCTGAAGCAAGGTTTAGGTCAGCTGTTACCCACGTTGAAAAGAATTTTCACTGTGAGCCTTGCCTTGGCTTACATACCCACCCTTTGGCGTATGGTTAAAGTCGTTTTCATACCAAAACCTGGTAAGTCAGACTATAGCCTGTCTTCCTTCCTGCTGAAAAGCCTAGAGAGACTGGTTGAGCTGCGCGTGCGCAAAGTTGCTCTTCGTTTGCACCCTCTTTCTGAGATGCAACACGCTTATCAGCGCGGAAAATCCTGCGAAACTGCGCTTCAAAACCTTGTTGGTAGGATTGAATGTGCTCTTGACCAGAAGAAGTACGTGCTGGGCGTTTTCGTCGATATTGAGGGTGCTTTTGATAATGCGACGTTTGATAGCATGTGCAACTCAGCCAGACAACATGGTGTAGACGAAACATTAGTTCAATGGATTAGGGCAATGCTAATGAACAGGACGCTGATAGCCGAAGCAGATTGTGGCAAGTGCGTCATAACTGGGGTAAACAAGGGCTGCCCGCAAGGTGGTGTTCTGTCTCCCCTTTTATGGTGCATGGCTGTAGACTCTCTACTATCGGCTCTCAACCTTCCTGGAACCTACACACAAGCCTACGCGGATGATGTCGCCGTTCTTTCTGTCGGCTCAAACCTAGGGACTGTGTGCTCTCAGGCGCAGAGATCCCTGGACTTGATCGATGATTGGTGCACTAGGAATGGGCTTTCAGTGAATCCTCTTAAAACTACGGTCGTTCTCTTTACGAGAAGGAGGAAGGTCACTGGTCTGACTCAACTAGTGCTTAAAGGTGTCACTATCCCGATATCCGATGAAGTCAAATATCTGGGAGTAATCCTTGATAGAAAACTTCTATGGTCTAAGCATGTTGAATCCAAAACCGAAAAAGCATTGTCCACCTTCTGGCAGTGCAGAGGCGCTTTTGGCAAGACATGGGGCTTATCTCCGAAAAGAGTCCTCTGGATCTATACTGCCATGGTTAGACCACTCCTCTCATACGCATCGGTTGTTTGGTGGAACAGGCTTTCGCGGAAACGTGTTACTGCCTCTTTTGGCAAACTCCAAAGAACGGCTTGTCTTGGCTGCACAGGGCCTTCCCTAACACGCCGGGCTCTGCTCTAGATGCTTTGATGAACCTCCCCCCCTTGATATATTTATCATGGGGTGTAAATATATCAAGGGGGAAACCCGCTTTCGCTTAAAGAGAGGTGGTTTTTGGTACCACACGCATTGGAATTTTGAAGAACTTGCTCGAGAATTGTCCTTTGACCCCTGTCTTATGGACATGCCCTCTGACGCAATGACCCCAGAAATCCTTTTGCGACAAAATTACCAAGTCAACTTTCCTCAGGTAATGGAATGGCTTCGGCCAGACTCTGAGCCAGGGAAAGAATGCCATCGTATTTTCACGGATGGCTCCAAAACCGGACAGGGGTCTGGTGCTGGAATCTTTGTGGAAAGCGAGAACATTAGACTCCACTACCCCCTTAGGTAAATATGCGTCTGTCTTCCAAGCGGAGATTTTCGCTATCCTAATGGCTATGCGCTATATTGTGACTAACAGGTGGAGGGCAAGAAGCATATGCGTTTGCAGTGACAGCCAAGCCGCTCTAAATGCGTTGCTCAACCCTCTTACCTCGTCCAAGATAGTGCTCGAACTCAAGAATTCGTTGAACTTAGTCGGAAGGCTAAATGTAGTGAATCTTGTTTGGGTTCCAGGTCATACTGGTATCCAGGGAAATGAGATCTCTGATGAGCTTGCCAGACTTGGCTCAGAAGAGGTTTTCTCAGGACCCGAACCTGCTTTAGGCCTGCCTGTATCTGTTGTCACGTCGTCCATTGATACTTGGGTCTCTCGTGAGCACAGGGCTCGTTGGCGTGACTGCGATGGGTGCAGACAGACTAAACGACTACGCCCAGACATCTGCGAGGGGTCAGCGTCTTTTCTTCTATCTCATAGGAGAATCGATTGCAGACTTCTTGTAGGCGTCCTTACCGGACCCCAAGCTTTTGCTAGACACTTGAATGTGTTAGGCTTAAGCGAAACCACCACCTGTCTTGTCTGTGGAGAGGACGACGATACAGCGGAACACTTTCTCTGTAGTTGTCCTGCCTTTGCTCGCATCAGGTAGCGCATCTTTGGGGCTGACGTGGTGAGTGCCGAACACCTAAGCTCTTCATCACTGAAGCTCCTTCTCATCTTTCTTCAAAAGACGGGTAAACTAAATACATTAATGTAAGGTGTCTGCATGGTAGTACAATGGACCAGTAGTTGTGTCTCAGTGCTCCATCGGATAGTAGCAACCTCCAACAAAAACGTAAACGTATGAGTATCAGAGCATCGTCAGAGTATTTGACTGCTTACGAGTTTTTTTTAATTCTTTCTTCTTTTATTTAGGAACCTACGATTTTTTACCTTGTTAAAGGTTTTTTAATGGTCCATTCAAAAAAGTAGCTCTTATGGTATCCTCCTGTTGTCTGCTCGAGTGTTTAATTACAGAAAAAGTGTTTTAGTTAACTTAAAATGTTTTAGAGGCGAATAACAGAAAAAAGAAGCATTATACTAAATTAAATAATATTAATTTTTTATAGATAATAAAATCTTTATTTTTTCAAAAATATTAAAAGCTTATTGAAAAAGAGACACATATTAAAAATTATGTGCCCGTTTTCAATGTGTTTATGGTCATAAATTTTCAACCACTCTGGTCAAAAAGGCTATATCAAGTACATAAACATAAATGTATTAAGAAAATAAAGTTGAAACAAGGCGAAATTTGGTGATTTTCGAAAATAAATAACAAAAATTTGCAAAAAAAGATTATCCCCTGACTATATCCGATGCTATAAAAACACGTATCAAGAATTATTCAAAATTCTCGCAAGAGCTTTGAGCGAACTTTGGAAAGTTCTAAAACAGATTTTCAAAATATTTTGGCTTTACAACTGTAATAACGATTGTATACGACACGTTGTATACGACACGTTGATTGTATTCTCGTCGTACCTACCTATTCGACGAATTTTACCGTTATCTTAAAATTACGTGCTCAGAACGAAGAAACAAAACATGCAATAAAAAAGTATGTAGCGACATTTAAAAAAGTATTTAAAATAGTCGTTTTATGAATTTTAAATCTTATAAATTGTTATAAAAGTTGATTTGTTTTGGAAAAAAAAGTGCAAATGCTATGAGACACTTACCGGTGCTGCCTTTATGTTATGTTCTGTAAAACAAGAAATCAAAATTATTGCCTTTAAGAGTTATGAGTTTATTAACAAATAAATAAATTGAAAAATTAATATAATATTTTTTCTGACTTGTTCTATCTGCTAGGGCTTTCGAATAAGCAAAACAAAATTAAACTTTTATGATGGGTCAAATTTTTTTTATGACTCGTACACAGAAAAAAGTTTTGTCAAGGGATTAAAAAGAACTGAGTACATTCTTAATTATTTAAGCTAGCCCCTACTTTACTAAGACTGACAATACCGCATCAGATGGAGACAGGTACAAAAGGACCATTTACATACATTACTTTTTTTATATTATTTAAGTTTACCAATTAAATTATAGTTAAACAAGAATATAGCGTTTAACTATATGAAGAATGTAGAAACTCCCCTTAGAAAACTTTTATTATATGGGGAAAAACTAGGCGAAAACTTTTTTCTTCACACAGAAATTTGAAATGCTGGTCAATTTTCGCGTTCTAGTGGGCTAACTGTGCGCGCAAATGAAAAACCTTATGTGTGAATTTGGTGGGAAATTTAATGTTCTTTGTTGTGTTCCGATGCAAGTGATATTTCACGTAGGATGCACAGTGTTGACGTACCACGAATTTTTTTTGAACTCTACAGATTCGAATTTAGCGACCCGTAGACTCCAGAAAATCGAAATCGTAGAAAATCCACATGCATATTTTTTGTAACGTGAACACTAATACGAGCTTACTTTAATTGTCTAAAAAGTTATGCACAATATCCTCTTTTTTTTTAAACATGAAATTCTCCCGCGGAATCGAACATCGAATGTAGCGTCAACTAAACGACTGTCGATGCTACAAAATTGTTGTACTGACACTTCAAAAAAAGCTTTGGGCGTCTTTGACTGCCAAAAACGGCTTTTAAACAGTGTTGTTTACATTGTGTCCAAAAGAAATTTTCAATAAAGTCCTATAGAAATGGTTTAAAAAACTATTTAAAATTTGTAATTTTCGCACATATACTTGAGATTATCTTCGCGATTTTTTTGACGTTTGGAAAGATGGCCTTCAACAAATTGGTGAAGTGAAGCCAAACATGAAATACTTTTTTGGTAAAAGGTCGGCTACTTGTATTGCTGTATGGACTACTTTGTTTAAAATATTATTTTGTTAGGTATCTATGTTTTATATCCAGGCCATTCTCCGCTAAAAAATTTGCTTTTGTAGAAAACAGAGTTTGGGTCAGTGTTGCCAGCTACTTTGGCGAAAATGCCCCATCACTGACCTTAACTTTCCCCTTTTGTCATCAAAATTCCTTTGAAAATTTTTTTATACTAAAAATACGTAAAATTGTAAAATTCTCATTTTTTTTAAGAAAAAGAAAAACAAATTATTTCCCACTTGAAACATGCTGGCCGAATTTAAGTAGTAGCCCCATTATTGAAAACAACCAAAATAAGTAAGTAAGTGCAAGAGTTCGTCTGTAACGAACTTCTAAATACCCGACCCTCTTTACCCATTAACACCAAATTTAAAATTTTTTGGTCTGTTTCATATACTGAATGTCAATTTTTTGTGTTGGCCCCACGCCCCTTAAAAAGGTTGTAGGCTGAAAACTAAAATCAATTAACTCTAATTTCGTTGGAATCACGAGAAAATGCGTAAAAAGCGAATATTAATAATTAAAAAATTAGTTTTTTCCCAAAAACGCACAAAAACGCTAAAAGTGGGTGGAGCTCAATGCTTTGTATGCAACAAACTTAGCAAATGGTAATATCTTTAATATTTGTCATAAATCTTTTTTTTTCAATTTAGAATGAATTTCCCGAGAAATAAGGTTTCCAAAGATTTCAGATGTTAAAAGTGGGCATGGTCAATAGAGTGGACGCTCCAATTTTCGCCTAATTAAAGGCTTCTAGTCGATATTGCTATCCACGAAAATTTGAGTTCATATGTTTTGTCTATCTTGACCAAAAGGCATTTTGAAATAAAATGTTAATTTGAGGTTGTCTGACATTCAAGACAATTGTGGGCGTGGCTGTAGGCGGATCTTCTCAATTTTCATACTTTGTCTGTACAAAATGGGAAACAAGCAAAGCTGCAAGTTTCAGTTTCCTAGCTCAATTTTAAAGACCTCAAAACTGCATACATACGGACATGGCTTAATCGACTTACCTAACCTATCGGTCTCGATCATGTCTCTAAAAGGTCTTAGAGGTCTACGGTGATTATTTCACTGTGTTACAAACTATGCATTAAAATTAATATACCCTCGGTCGGGTAAGAATATGGGAGTTTTAAAAACGTTCAATATTTTTATGGTTATAAAAATATGCGTTATCAAAAGGGAAAAATATTTGATGGATTTAAATTCAGAGTTTCCATGTTTCCCGTTTTGTAGCTTGATCATACAAAGTATATGTACTTCATAGCGGTTACGAAAGATGCAGCCAATTCCTAGCTTTTTTTTCTTTTCGCAAGAAGTATTGAAAGCGCTCAGGCATTCGAATGTAAAAAGGAAAAAGCATATTATTCCGAAGAAAAAAACAAACAGATTCCTTAAAAGTTCTTAATTTTTTAACTGGTTCTCTTGCTGAATTCGGACTTTAACTCACTTAACAGCTATTTAAATTCTTTCGTTTTTTTCCCTGACCAAAGTGAAGATTCCCCTCTTCCTTTTTCCACAATTTTTAAACTGATTTTCCCCACGATAGTGATATAGCAACACTGGTTTGGGTAACTCGCTTCGTGGGTTAAAATGATTAAATCCTCTTTTTCGTGGAGGTCAGACAGAAAAAATTATTTCATTATACTTTCTATGAAAAAAATATTGCATTTCTTTACATTTTTTGAAAATTATGCAGAAAATCTTGAATCTTTTAGAAAATTATTGCGTTCTTTCAACTTTTTCAAAATAATACAAAAAACCGCCCAACGTCTTTTATTTTTAAGTAGTACCAAAAATCACGCGATAATTAGTATTATTTTCTAAAAGCCTCTTAAAGTCTTTTTTCAAAAAGATTAAAACGTTTATTGAAAAAGCTGAACGCACTTATTTTAAAATGACAAAACAAACGTCACCCATGTAATCAGACGCTAAACCATTTCACTTTTGACGCATTTGATAGCTCAAAAAAACAGTATTTTAACCAATTTGAATGGAAAATATTTAAATTTTGCTAATTTGTTAAATATGCATTTGCTTTTCATAAGTTTAGTGTAAAACATATCCTAAAATTACAGGGAAGCATTTAAAACAAACAAGGAATCAAAGTTCGTGCTGACCTAAGGGAAAGAGTTTGTTTAAGTGATAAAATAATAAAATAGATTTATTGCAAAATATTCTATCATTTTGACAAACTGGTCATTTGAATCGATTTAAAATTATCTACCTGTAATGGCAATTTTTTCTGTTAATTCAACAAACTTGGAGTGTATCTTGGAGTGCTCAAATTTGGAGTGTATCTTGGTTCTTATCTTGTACAGACAAAGTGTAAAAATCGGTTAAATCCGTCAACGGCCACCAAAAATGCCTTTTGGTCAAGTTAGACAAAGCGTAGGAACTAAAATTTTGGTATAGAGCAATAATGGGCCAAAACCTCTAAGAAGGCAAAAATTAGACCGCCCACAATATCGACCATGCCCAAATTTAACATGTTAGATTTTTAAAAACCCGAGTTCTCGGAAAGTTCATTCCGAATCGAAAAAAAAATCAAATGACAAATATTGTAGATATTGGTCCATACAAAGATTTGAGCTCCGCCCACTTTTAGGGGGAGTTTTTAGGAAAAAATCGGTATTTTCTTGAAATAATTTTCGGTTTTAAATCATTTTGTCATGATTCTAACGATATTACAACTAATTGATTTTCAGGTCCACTTTTGATGGCCTGGCCTATATACAGAAATTATATATGAATTCGGGACAAAAAATGTTAAGGTTTTGTATAACACGGTATATAGGGTCGGGTATATACATAGAAGTTTGTCGCAGACGAACTCTTGCACTTACTCACTGGTTTTTATTAATATCTACAAAATTATTAGCAGTTTTTTTATTTGATGTCCATAATTGGGGTGAGATCAAATAAATAATAAAGAGAGTCTTCTTGGTACTGCCGATTCTTGTGGACGCCGAAAAAGAATTTGGCAGAATCTGACATATATGTCTTATTACAAAAGCTTTATAGTCTCAATTTTCCCTTGTGACTAATATTATTGTGACAATAATTATTGTACAATTGTTTTTACATAAAAAAAATTGTATGGTGTCCGTCAATAACTTTTTGTCCAGCATTTACTCTATTAATGTAGGTGTGCCTCAAGGCTCGGAGTTGGATCCAATTCTTTTTGTAGTATACATGTCTGATTCACCTCTTTTTTCGAATTGTGAGTCTGCTATGTTCGTAGATGACACTTCTACTTTTGTGTCCGATGCATTTGTTTTGAAACCACCTTGCCCATGAAACCAAACCGTTATCAAACCAAAGTATTTCATTATTGGCAAATTAAAAAAAAAAAAACAACTAAGACATTGGATGACCAAGAAATAAATTGAGATAGACGGGGTACAACGGACTCGAGTTTGATAAGACGTTAACTTTTCGCCTTCATTATGCAGCAAGTTTTACAAAAAGTTTAGCCTTTCAATAAGTTAACTTTATCCATTTATAAATCGTAAGACGAGCCTTAAAGGCGAAAACAAACTTAAAATTTTAAGGTTATTAATCGAGCGATAATATTTTATGGGTAACTTATTTGGGGAAACAGTGCTAAAATGCAACTACGTCAGTAACAAATTGCTCCAAAGAAATTACTTTCAATGATTTAAAGATTACTTACTTACTTAAGGTGGCGCTACAGTCTGGGGTGGACCTGGGCCTCAGCCAACAAGCTTCGCCAGCCAGCTCTGTCTCTAGCTAGCCGTCTCCAGTTTCGCACGCGAAGTTGGCTGAGGTCCCCTTCCACTTGCGTGCGCCACCTGAGTCTCGGTGCTCCTCTACCGCGTCGTTCCTGCGGTGTGGATTCGAAGATTTTCACGGCCGGGGCGTTGGTGTCCATCCGCTTTAGATGACCCAGCCATCGTAGACGTTGTGTTTTGACTCTTTTGGCTAGGTCGGTATCGCTGTACAGCCCGTACAGTTCGATGTTATATCTCCTCCTCCACTCTCAGTCTATGCAGACGGGACCGTAAATCGTCCGAAGAATTTTCCTCTCGAAGCAGCCTAAAGTGTTTTCATCCGCCTTTGACAGGGTCCATGCTTCTGCACCGTAAAGCAGGACTGGGATTATGAGGGTCTTATACATGGACACTTTAGTTGCTCGAGAGAGGGCTTTGCTACTCAATTGCCTTCTTAGCCCAAAGAAACAGCGATTGGCGAGAGTTATCCTTCGTTTGATTTCAGCGCTGGTGTCATTGTCTGAATTGATAGCGGAACCCAGGTAGACAAAGTCCCTAACTACCTCAAAGTTATAGCTGTCGATGGTGATGTTTTGTCCAAGACGTCGCTGTTGGGTGTCTTTTCTTGATGACAGCATATACTTGGTTTTGCCCTCATTGACTGCTAAACCCATATTCGCCGCTTCCGTCCCAATACTCACGAAGGCTTCACGAAGGCTGGATTTAAAGATTACCATGACATTTTCTACGCAAGAACTATATACTGAAGCCAACATTGAAAAAGGCCCGGATAGAATTTGAAAATGTATTGGCCGATATGAAATTGATGGAGGTATGTCTTCTGATAATCATTTATTTTCAAAGCTAGTCAATTTTTTTTTATGATTTAACTTAAGCATTTACTTTTAACATATATTTTATTAAATTCGTGTTTATTTATTTATTTTCTTAATATTTATACGTTGTTTGTTTCTTTTATTTTTGTTTGTTATTCATAATACCGAAAAGTGAAAAATAAGATATGCGGAAAATAGCCCAAAACGAACTCGCCCTAAGCCAAAAAATTAAAAACCGCCCAAATATAAATTTGGGTGATTTTTCATTCGCTTTTTAACGAATTTTCATTTTGCGCATAATGAAAAATCGTCCAAAATGTCAAAAACGGAAAATAAGGAGAGATAGAAAAAAAGGTTTTGATTTTGGGCAATTTCGGTTTGAGTGATTTTTCGCATAGCCGAAAAGTTACAATAATTTACAATTCAACACTCATACTACTGTTCAATTTTCTACTTTTCAATATTATACTTAATTTTGTATCGCTTTGCTCCTCTATATAAGCAACAATACATACTGTTAGCTTTTAAGTTATTATTAATAATTACTTTAATTTTTGTTTGAAATTAAGTTTTTCTTAAGAAACCACATTCTCTTCTCTTAACACACGCATAACACATCTATGATTTTCTTTATCTTTAAGCTTTATAGAACCTTAATATTGAATTCAACACCGATATACCTAAGCACGCCTACGTACAGACCTTAAATATAGTAACAAATTTTAATTTTCTTTCTTAACCCTTTTTTAGATTTTGAACTTCGTATATTCCTGATGACTAAGTACTTTGATATTATTTTGATTTCAGAGGCAGGCACTCAAACTGATTATTAGGGCTCTGTAAATTGCATATCCTTTCCTGATACCACGCCATTAAGTCCTTACAACACACAACTCTATTTACATCGAACAAAGAAAACGAAACGATGATGTGAGTACAAACTTACAAATGCAAACACCATTAGCCAGCGTCTTTCTTATTATTTCCGTTGAAATCGACAGATTCGATATACAGGTTATAATAAGCGCCTTATCGCGCGGACCTCTACTACATTGCACCATTCAATTTGGCATGAGACTTAAATAAGCAGTATGGCAAGCTCTCTCGCCAAATTATCGTCCTTCGTAGAAGTTCTTAAGTTGCGCCTAGCATGCATGGAATACAAGAAAGTGGAGAGAGGCATGAAATAGTCATTCTGTGTCCACACTTTAAGTTTGAAATACTTCTCCAGCCACGAAGCCTGATGCAGGAAGTCAGGTGAATTATCGTCACGGAATGTGCCTAATGGCAGAGATTCGCATGGTAATTTTGAGATTTCAATTGAAGTTAGGAAAACGATTGGGATCGCATGAAAGCGAGTGAAATACTTTAGCAAATAACTCCAAGGAAATGCTTTTCCTGGGTTGTCGTTTGCCTTTAAAAGAAGCTTTCTTCGATTATACGAATCTATTCGATCTGTGCTTGATACCTCTGTTTTTGAAAGGTAAGTTTGAGATTTCTTTAACCCCAGAGCAGAGCTATTTTACGACTGAAAGTTTTGATGAAATTTTATTCAATCCAATGAGTATGAGACTTTGTGTAACTAGGATGGCATGGTGCAAAAGTGGAGTCAATCAATGGTCGAATTGAACCTAAGCTGAAAAACCAAGGCATTAAGAAATTTAAAATAAATCTCCTTAAGCTCAGTATGTGTTTTAGTAAAACAAAAAATTTTACCCCCGACTATAAAAATTAAAAAAAATCGAAGCAAAAAGTTGTTAAAAAATCAAACAAAGCATCCTACTTAGGACTGGCTCTGTTGATCGCATGCAATAGCATACGGTGCAGAGACAGATAAGCAAGCCCAAGTAGCACTAGAATGCATAGCTGAGTCGTGGGTGTTTGATTTTGCGCTGATAAACGTACATATTTCATTTCATTAGGGCATAGTTACCAATGAAATTTATGCCCCGTTAATTGTGCGTTGAATTTTCACTTCACGATTCTGCTTAGTTACGTTCGTGTCTGTGTGTTTTGTTGATGTGGCTGTTTTGAATGACGTCAGAAAGATTTCGTGTGGATGTCTGTAACATCCGTGGACTTCGCAAAAACTTCTTTGCAGCGTACGTTCACACCTCTCTTTACAAACAAGTTGTTCTGGCACTGACTGAAACTCAGGTAGGTCCTGACGATCCAGCTCGTTCGGATCTGAATCTGGATCTACCGGAGTATAAGTTAGTGCCACTATTCCGTTTTCACCGGCGCTCCGCCATACACGTCCGCAATGATGTGGCCTACAGCTCAGATCCCACATTCAGTTTCAAGTGGTTAAAATTTTCATTTCGTAGGCATGTGTCACATCACTGCTTTTTATACAGAAGCCCTAGTCTCAATAGCGAATTAACCTGTAATAGGTTTGATGAACTATAGAACTCCATCAATAGAATTATATCCCATCATCCTCGTACTGAAATCGTTGTTGCAGGCGATTTTAATATACACAATTCTCAGTGGCTTCAACATTCTCGACAGACAACACCCGAAGGCAGGTATGTTGAGATTTTTGCTGTGGGCAACCATCTAACCCAGCTTGTAAACGAGCTTCCGCGGATACCTGACATTGACAGTCATGCTTCCAATACTCTGGACTTGTTTCTAACCTCCCATCCTGACAAGTACTCGGTCAGCGTACTTTCACCTCTAGGCTCGTCAGACCACTGTGTCATATCGGCTTCTTACTCACTTAAAAATAACACCTCTAAAGATCCGGCTCCGAAGAGAACAGTTTGGCAATACGAGAAAGCCAACTGGGACGGCTTAACAGTTTCTTTAAGTCTTTCAATTGGTCACTTTGCTTCCTCGATCGTGACGTTGAAGCCGCAGCCGATATGCTCACAGAAATAATTCTCATTGGTATGAAATCCTTCAGAATTAAGGTTATCAAACCAAAGGAGAATTCATGGTGTGATTCGAACTGTAAAGAGGCCATCAAGTTAAGGGAGGTTAGTTTTCGGTCATATAAAGCCAACCCAACCGAGGAAAACCGGAAAAAGTTTAAACAAGCCAGAAATGTCTGCAATGCTCAAATCCGCCGTGCCAAATTCTCTCTTGATCAGAAATTGAGGCAAAAAATACTTCAGTGTCCCAAAGGTAGTAAAAGTTTCTGGTCATTCGTCAAAAATATTAAAAATTGTGCCTCATCCTCCATCCCGACACTCGTTTTCAATGACATCCCAGCACTCAGCTCCTTGGACAAGGCCAATCTACTTGCACCTCATTTTGCTGCCAGCTCCTCGCTCCCTGATTGTGCCTTGTCTCCAAGTGTACTCGAGAGCGTAGAACATTCCATGGGACAAATTCATTTTCGCACTCGTACAGTAGCAGGAGTCCTTAAAAACCTCAAAATACACAAATCCGCTGGTCCAGATGGCATTTCCCCCATAGTTCTGAAGAGGTGTTCTTCCACGCTGGCAAAACCACTGCGAAGATTTTCCGAGTAGATGGAAAACTGCATTTGTTCAGCCCGTCCCAAAAAAAGGCGATTCAACTTCTCCGACCAGTTACCGACCAATTGCACTAACATCCATTCTTTCCAAGGTCATGGAAACGCTGATGAATAGTCAGCTTAGGAAATATCTTGTATCACGGAGGCTTCTCAATGACCGTCAATACGGCTTTTGTGGCAAAAATGCCACTGGTGATCTGATGGCATATCTCACCGAAAAATTGGAACCGCTCCTTGCACCTTGCAAGGTTGTTGTGCTCGACATTTCTAAAGCATTTGACAGAGTCTGGCACCAGGCTCTCTTGTCGAAAATGCGTGCATATGGAATCGATGTGTCTTTTATTCATTGGATTAGAAATTTCCTTTCAAACCGATCAATCCAAGTGGTTTTGGACGGTTTCAAATCTGATGTCCATCATATTAATGCTGGTGTTCCACAGGGCTCAGTTTTATCTCCAACACTCTTTTTGATCTTTATAAATGATCTCTTGTCTGCCATATCTAATCCAATTCATTCTTTTGCTGATGACAGTAATCTTAGTTTTTCATATTCGTTTCCTTGCAAACGCCCCAGTCCTTCAGACGTCGAAAAGGAGCGGTTAAGTATGTTGAACTCATTAGCTTTTAAATAGAGTGGAATTTAATGCATCCAAAACGCAATGCTGTTCACTGTCATCCAAGCTGAAAAGAAATCTTCAGCCGTTATCCATGAACGGCACTTGCATCACTGAAACCGAAAAGCTTTCCATCCTCGGTATGTGTGTTAATGACAACTTACGTTGGAATGACCACATATTCGACGTCGCCAAGAACGCAGCGAAATGCTTAGGATTCCTCAGTCCATGCAAGAAATACTTTACACCTTCTGATCTGGCTGTCATCTATAAATCGTTCATACGACCAAAACTGGAGTATAACTCTCATGTCTGGGCAGGAGCTCCTAAGACAAATTTACACCTACTCGATCGGATACAAAAAAGAGCATTGAAATTGATTGCGAAGTCAATCGACTCCTTGCAACATCGTCGCAATGTCTCTTGTCTTTGATTGTTTTATCGTTTCTTCCATAAAGAGTGCTCCAGTGAAATAGCCAGTTGCATTCCACCCCTTAAAGAATTCCACTGCAATACTCGCGCAAGAAGGAATGCTCATCAGTACACCCTTGAGCCCAATTTGGGACGAACCGCGTTGTATTGGAGTTCTTTTTTTAGCCGAACAACACAGATGTGGAATAGGCTTCCGAAGGAGGTTTTTCCTTGTCACTACAAAACCAAAGTGCATCAGTTCCTCTCTTCTTTATCCTCTGATCCTTTCCATTCGCGTTATGTTAACTCAGTATAAGGGCAGCCATAACCCCTTAAACGCGGATGAATTATAGAAAAAAAAAAATTACCAATAAAGGGATCAAGTCTCCTGTTTCGGAAAGAAAATCTTTGGTAATTTTTCTGCGGAGTTGTGCAACAATGTGTAATTTTTGTCTATTATTAAGCACATGCTTCCGGGACCCTTGATCCTTAACACTCATCTTTCATTATCAACTTTGAAGAGCAACAAAATAGTTGGCCTTCAATATACTTCTTTTCAAAGTGTTATTTCATCATTCGAACTTTAAGGAAAAATAACAACAAAGTCGGAACAACTAAACGGTAATCAAATGTACTCGTATAAGCATCCAACTGGCTTCCTTCCGCCGAATTAACTGAAAACGATACATGCACAAACACGGATTGGATTATGTACTAAATTGACTCAATAGTGCCGCAGTTGATTAAGCCCTATATAAATGGAATTTGCGCGAAAGGCATAGTAATTGATGTGAATCTATCAATTACAGGTTAGAATCCAGTGACAGGTTTTGTGATTGATACGAGTTGTGAAGGCATGCAAACAGACATACGTCACACTTATGTTGATGGGAATTTTATTCATTTACAATATTGGAACAATTGATTTATTATCAAATCAAAGTCAGCAGAATCCATCTTTGAATATTCACACAATAATTCAGACAACAGAGGCCTTCACAGAATTTCGATCTTTTGATGCATTCATTAGAAAAATGAAAAGTATAGAAGCAATTGATTCAAGGTTCCTTTGTACTCCACTAATTGTACACTTACAAAGTGGAACACAGTTGTAATCCAATAAGACTTATTCCCTCTAAACAAATCTCAAAGCAAAGATAGTGGTGACAGTCTCAAAAACTTAAAAATTCCGAGTATCAATTAAAACACGCCTCATTGCACAACACTTAATTTGTAAGGAAAGTCTGGAGCTCTCTCTTCAACTCTTATAATTGGATTCGATTTCCGTCTAAGCTTGCTTGAATCACCCACTACAACGGGAAGACACTCTTAATGCAAACAAATTGGAAACTTCTGCTGGGTGAATTCATTCATCATGTTCATGGTAATTGTGATCAGGAATTGCATACTGATTCCGCATTCGAATGCATATCCAATTGAAGCTAACGAAGTCAATGACAATTTCTCAGGTAATTCTTGTGTTTGTATTGTGTTCTCTCGATATCCGGCTCGGCTAAGGGAGGAATGGCGAAAATGAGTATTGAGGTCGAACTATAAATATTCATATTTTTTTTAAAAAAGCCTTTGACATCTATCCCCTTAATTGGTTTTAACTTCTTTGTGTAGGTGTTTTCTTATTGTTGGGTTTTATAATGACTGAAGACGTACATTTATAAAAAGCGTGAGAATACAGCTAGGTAACCAAACATATATGTATGTCAACGCAAGGGACTTGGCTTAACACTTAAAAAAAATTATACAATAACTCGAGGAAAATATGAATTTGATTCTGGAGCTGGATTTGATTCCCATACTTTGTCTACTAGTAAATTAGAAAATACTGGTTGAACTTAACCGTATATCTTTTAAATAAAGTGCTGAATTCAGGCTAATGATATGATTTGGTTACAAATTAGACTTATCAATTTGACTACAGTCAATGAAATAATAGTAAAAAGAGGCTTAAACTGAACGCGCATGCAGCTACTCTTAATCAAAACACAATTAAGGTCAGAATTTAAGGTAATTTCCTAAACGTAAACCGCATCCTGCAATCGTCAACTGAAAAAAAATACCTGTTTTTTTCACGGTCCCCACTTCAGCGAGGGTCTGACAAGCCCTGCGAGAGTATCATTTGTCTTGAAAAACTTCTCAAAGTGCCGTTTGGATTCGGCAAAAAATTGTAGGTCCCCTTGTATGTGAAAAAATTAGCACACACAGCATATATTGTTGAGAAGTTGGCACTGTTTCAGTTCGAGCTGTTGCGCCACTCTATTTTGGTTTTAATTTTTAGAAACAGATGCTGCATTTCACATAAACGGGGATGGGAAAGGGGTAATGATCCATTGGAGGTTCTTATATTCTTGTATACGAGTTACTGAATGCTGCCATTGCAGAGTAGTAAATAGGGGAGATTTTTGGCTGTTTGTCCGGTATTCGGGTCCAAAATTCTTTAAATAGATATTTTTTCATTAATTTTGCTACAGGTCCCTGCTTTAGTACCTGTTTATATAGTACCTGTCTACTGTATTTATTTTAACCAAATCTTAAGCTAAGGTACTTCACTTTTTTATACGTTTTATACACAAATCAAACTTTATTATAATCGGTAAATAATTTTTTAAATGTTTCTTAAGTTTCCGAGCGAAATCTCAAAATCGGCCTAGCATTCGAAAATTCCTATAGATTTCCCGAAAATTACAAATAATTCTTGATGTGTGTGATTTTTTTCAAATCATTTGGTCGATGCTTTATCGGAAATAGTGGTGGGGACAAAAATGTTTTACGATTTTTGTTTCGAAAATACGCCAAAACTACAGTTCTAAAATTGTTTTACCAAAATTCTATTTTAGCTTTGCTAAGCCTTAGGCTGCTTGAATGTTAGCCCAATATCAGTTTTTTAAATAAATTGATGAAAAAGCTATGATGTTAAACACATTGAAAATGGGTATCTATTTTCCATTGCTTATTTCTCAAAAACTTTCTAAACTATTCGATTTTATTATGAAAAATCAAAAATTTTTTAAGTGCATATTTCAATTTTCAATTTTCTTCATTCTGGCTGTATCTTTTTTTAAATAAGGCCAAAACACGTTTTGTTCTTTTTACCATCAATATTCAAACTGTAATTAAGCCCTTATGCGTGCATATAAGCAATTGCCCTTGTATGCGTTTTTATTTTTTAAACTGAGATGATGAATGATAACTTAAATGATTTTAAGCGTATCTCAAAAACCACGCAAGATTTCACCCCCTCTTTATTTTCCTTTCGAACCCTAAGGAAATTATCTCACCTACCTCAAAGCTAGGTGAGATAGGGCAGAAGAACTCTCAGCAGAGGAAACCCGCAAGGTGTAGTCCTATCCCCACTACTTTGAAATGTAGCGGTGTACGAACTGCTGGTTATCCTGGAAGGAGAGGGCTGCAGAGTGATCGCTCATGCAGACGACGCGACGTTGCCATTACCCATTCGGGGAAGCACCTTAATACCCTTAAGGAACTCCCACAGAACGCTCTAAGCAAGCTTACCAGATGGACTGACAGTTGTGGGCTGGGTGTCAACCCCCAGAAAATTGAACTTGTCCTCTTCGCCAGGAAATACAAAGTCCCACATATCGACCCTCCCTCAATCAAGGGCACTAGCTTAAATTTCTCCGACCGAAGAAGCTAAATATCTGGGTCTAATCCTCGATAGAAAGCTTAGCTCGAAATCTAATGTACCGGAAGGGGTCCGGAAAACTACGACAGCACTATTTTCCAGCAAAAAAACCATTGGCAACAAGTAGGGAGGACTTCAACCCCGAACCACCCGCTGACTATATATCTCGGTCGTCAGACTGATACTGACGTATGGAACGGCTGTCTGGTGGACCGCTTTGAATTAAGCGGCAAACCTCGACAAGCTAAGCAAGGTCCAAAGGTCAGCTAGCTTATGTAAAAGCGGAGTGCTTGCACCACTGCCTCAGCAGCACTAGACACCCTGTTCCATCTAATTCCCATTGATATTTTCAGAAGACAAACAGCTGCTATCACGGCTACTCGCCTTAAAGCAACCTCTGAGTGGGCTGATAGTGACACAGGTCACTCCGCTATTCTGAACACATTCAGATCCCCTTTAAGAAACGTAGACAACTATTCAGACAACTATCCCCCCAAGGTCTTCTTGGGATGACTGTGTGCCTCTGGAATGTGAATCAATTCACTTCTACACGGATGGATCAAAGACAAATTATGGGGCAGGTGGGGGTGTATTCTTAGAAAAACTAAATCTTAGTCTCTCTTTCCATCTTTCGAATCATTGTAGTGTTTTCCAAGCTGAAATCATGGCGGTTAAGGAAGCCTAGTCTTAAGAATAACGTTATATCCGCCAAGGATAAACATATATTTCGTGACAGCCAGGCGGCCATAGAGTGCCTGGAATCGGTTTCTATAAACTCTCAAGTAGCCTTAGACTGCCGTTCGTCTCTTAAGACTAGTTCAACATTCTCCTGTGCTGGGTGCCAGGGCATAGTGACATTCCAGGCAACTTTAAGGCTGACAAACTCGCCAAACTTGGAACTACTCTCGTAATTTCGCCAGACAAGGGCTCCTTACGCATTCCAATTTCACCAGGCAATGATTATGAGTTAACTCATAATAAAACTGGATGCAATAGAAAGAACAAATCCCAGATGGACAAGTGGTAGTACCTGACGAAACAGATTTGGCCTAAACTACATCATAAATGCTCTAGGAGTTTGATAGCTCTTAATAGATCGCTCATGAGTTCTTCAATCGGTGTTATTACAGGACACTGTCTGATAGGCAAGCACGCGACAAGGCTTGGTGTCTTTTCTAGCATTTTTTGCAGGAGCTGCATGGCTGAGGAGGAAGAAGAGACCACTCTCCATCTTCTTTGCACATTCCGCGCTCTCTCTAAGAACCGAAATCTTTACCTTGGAGCTTTCTTCTACAGGGTGTTTCCAAATTCGATGCAAATATTTTGACACAAGATTCTCGGGTATATTTGCAGAAAAAAATTGTTCTACAGTATGGGCCTATCTCAAATTTTGATACCACTTATTGGGAATTTAAGAAAACACCTACTTTGAGGTACCTTGACCCATACTAACACAAATATCTCCGCTAACACTTACAACAGGTACTTCATTTAGGACTTAAATTTTAGAAGAAATAGTACTCCTTTTAACTGCATTAAAATAAAATTAATGACTTTTTTAACTTTCGAGATATTTGCTTTTAAGTCGGATCCTTTTTCCCTGCCCATGACATTTTTTTGACTTTTAAGACACATTTCTGCGAAAAATGCGTAATAAACATATCGGTAATTTTTTTCTTCTAGTGCACCTAACAATACTTAATAAAAATTGCTAAGACAAGTTACCCGAAAAACCCACAGATTTTATGATACTTGGGAAATTCCATAGCAGGTAAAATTATGAAAAACTCTTTTCACGAAGCCGCGACAGGTATAAGGTGGAAATATGATTTGTTACCTACGTTTTTAACCGCAATTGACAACAAGAACGATTTTTTGACTATGTATTAATAATTTGCGTAGGTTTTAGAGCATGCATTTTTATTAGACTACCTGATAAAAAGGTGATTTCCCTATCATTTTTCTGTTAAATCCCAAAAAGGACTAAGTTTGAGGTTGGTCGCCTAGTTGGAAAATTTACTTAATGTAAATTGTATAAAAGGTTAGAAAACAAAATTTAATCCATCAGAGTCATTTTTGAAGCCGAGGTGACACAACAGTTGTTAAGAAACCCTACTTGAAATGGCATCTTTTACAAACGAAGAATACGCCGATATTATCTACGTTTATGGGATGTGCAACGGAAGTTCTATTAGAGCACAACAAAGATACCATCAGCTTTATCCTAACCGAAGAGTACCTAATCCCCGCGTATTTACAAATTCGTTTCGAAGACTTCGGGAAACGGGATCTGTTTCAACAAGACGACCTAACGCAGGAGCTTCACCAGGAAGAATTGCAGTTGATGAAAGAATACTGGAAGCGGTTGCAAATGATCCATCAATCAGCATCAGGCGCTTATCCTTGCGATTTAATGTTTCAACACATAAAATTGTTCGTCTCCTGCATACGGAAAACTTGTATCCATACCACCATACACCTGTGCAGGAACTGCTTCCGAGTGATTTGGAGCCGAGACTTGAGTTTTGCAACTGGTTGTTAGAGCGGAACTTGGATGACAACGGTTTTATAAGCAGAATCCTATGGACGGACGAATCTCAATTTACTAGAGATGGGATTACAAATTTTCACAATCTACACACATGGGCTGCGGAAAACCCACACACAAGGAGAGAGTCATAATTTCAACACAGATTTAGCGTCAATTTGTGGGCAGGTGTTATTGGAAACAACTTAATCGGTCCCTTCAAACTGCCTCCCACACTGAATTCTGCAAACTATCTGGAATTTTTGCGCAATGATTTAACAGATCTACTGGAGGATGTTCCGGTAACTCAACGAGCTTCGTCATATTTTCAACAGGATGGAGCCCCAGCCCACTTTGGTCGCGAGGTTAAGAATTGGCTGGATGAAAAGTACGCTGGTCGTTGAATAGGAAGAAATGGACCAGTTCACAGGCCTGCAAGATCTCCAGACCTTACAATTATGGATTTTTTTTTGTAGGGGTGAGAATGAAAGAACTTGTTAATTCTACAGAAATATCAACTCTAAATGATTTAGAAGGTCGCATTCTCCAAGCCTCGTCACAAGTGAGGCAGGAGTTATCCTCAATAAACGTTGACAGCGCAATCCAAAAACGGGCTCTAGCATGCATACAAAATGGAGGAGGACACTTTGAACACCTTATTTGATTGTAAAGTTAACTTAATGAAATAAAAAAAAACATAAACCAAACACAAACATTTTTATTCAGAATAATAGGAATTGAACACTATGAATAGAGTTTTTCATAATTTTACCTGCTATGGAATTTTCCAAGTATCATAAAATCTGTGGGTTTTTCGGGTAACTTGTCTTAAGAATTTTTATTAAGTATTGTTAGGTGCACTAGAAAGAAAAAATTACCGATATGTTTATTACGCATTTTTCGCAGAAATGTGTCTTGAAAGTCAAAAAAATGTCATGGGCAGGGAAAAAGGATCCGACTTAAAAGCAAAAATCTCGAAAGTTGAAAAAGCTATCAATTTTATTTTAATGCAGTTAAGAGAAGTACTATTTCTTCTAAAATTTAAGTCCTAAATGAAGTAGCTGTTGTAAGTGTTAGCGGAGATATTTGTGTTAGTATGGGTCAAGGTACCTCAAAGTCGGTGTTTTCTTAAATTCCCAATAAGTGGTATCAAAATTTGAGATAGGCCCATACTGTAGAACAATTTTATTCTTCAAATATACCCAAGAATCTTGTGTCAAAATATTTGCATCGAATTTGGAAACACCCTGTATAACGATCTTAGTGATCTTAGTACGACCGACCCAAAACGTCTCTTACGCTTCATTGGCACCTCGAAATAGTTCAACGAGTATTAAATTTTTCCAGATCTACGTGGTATGTGGGTTAGTGAGTTGGATTATTTGAACCCGACAGCCATTTCAACCTAACCAAACCTAACCTTAAAAAATCATCTATGTCCGCTATTTTTTTCGAAACGGTATATGTTACCCTTATGCAGATAGTGAGACACGCGATTTTTTACCCTTTTTCTGAATTTTTTGATGTTAAATCCATAAAACGTCTATTCGGAGCCCTTTGTTGAATACCGTTATATTTTTTTATGATTCTCATATATACTTTGCGCTAGCAACGGTTACTTATTCTGATACTCAGAGCACAGGTTTTTTGGTTGTCAGTTATAAGAGCGAGTTTTTTTAAATTGGATTTTAAACCGTTTCAGAAAACTTTAAGTTAGAAACGTCAATTTTGAAAGATCTTAAAAATTTTAGAATCTACTTGATACGTTTTATATAAAAATCATACTTCGAAAAAAATTTCGATTTAGAACAAAAATATTGTATAAATTGCGCTTGAAAGATTGCTCTTTAAATCGATTTCCGAAATTCCCTTAATTTCAGAAATGAGGGTGAAGTCGTTTTTCATTCATCGGCCATACTTTCCTCCGATTATATCTTGCAGATAAATTATCGGAGCTGAACCTGGACGAACCAGATCATCGACAGCGGATTTGAAAATTTCGGCAGCTACACAGCTGACGGCGTTTTGTTGCAATAAAAGCTATTTTTCCTTCATTCCGGTCGGGCGGGTGATGTGGTTTGTGTGCTTTGTCGATGACCCTCTTTGCCCGAACTGAATGGTTCATTCTGCAAGCATTCCTGAAAGCATGATTAGGACCGTAGAAAGGTTTTTGCAAATCCTCAGCTCCGAATGCAATTTAACTAGGATGTTCCCTAACTCGTCCTTACAGGCTTCAGTTTTAACTTCATACCCTTGACATGACCGTTTGTCATTTGGCGAAACTGTTCTAACCAATTGTACAGCATCTCTCTAGTGCAAGTGATTGCCGCTAGGTAGGAAAGGGTAGATATGTGAAAGTCGCCACCTCAGATCAAATGTTATCAAATCTTAATTATGGCTTTGAACACTTGATGCTGGCTGCTTAGGACTTCGTAGAAGGCTTTACGAGACTGGGTTGAGGAAGAACCTGGTGATGTCGTGCGATTGTAGCCTTCCGACGCGACGTTAAAGTTACACAGAGCATTTCCAAAGATCTACTGAGGACATCCTTACACTTTGAGGTCCTCAGTAAGAAAAGTAAGCAAGGGAAGGGGCTAAGCAATGTTCAATAAGGGAAGAATTAAAGCTAACTAGAAGTGGTGAATTACCGAAGAAAGGATTTCATTGCAACTAAAATCGCAAAAGAAAAATAATTAAACCTATCGTTCCGCCTATCGGTTTTTAACGGCTGCACAAGATAGTCGCTATAACCCTGGCCTTCCACAAGTGACGAAACAATTTTTGGGTACATCGAGTCTTATCAGTAGCCTTCCACGAGCGACAACTGTCATCGCCTGCAACACCCCTTAGACCCAATTGATTTCGAGCTTATATCAACTCCTGACGGCGACTGTTTGTCGCTCCGGGGAATCGATCTTTAAGACTACGGCCTCGCAATGAGCGGCAATGAGCGCCTTACGCTCAAGAAATTATTGGATTTCATGTTTGATTTGAAATTTTGACTGGCTTTACATTGAGCTTAAAAGCTAATTAAATTATATTTAAAAAATTTATTTGTTATTACCTAGTTTCCTTTCAATATATAATTATAATTTTTTACTTGTAAATTTTTTCAAGACGACATCAAATGGTCTTAGTTACCCACATATCTTTAAACAAAAGTTTATAAATGAAATTCGTAACTTATTTTTAAATAAATACATATGTATAATTAAGAGTACAAGAATATATTTTTTAATATACTTAAAAAAGTGTGAACAGCCACGAATTTTTCATCTGTGAATTCGTCACACTTCAAGAGGTTTTTTAAACGAAATAATATTTTTTTAATAAAATTATTTTACTGCAAAAATGCTCTACACTCTTACCCACTCCAAAAAACAGTCCAATGTAATTTACAGGTCCTTACCGTTGTGCACCTTTAAATAGATGACAAAAGGCCTTGTTTGAAAAACCCTCGTTTTTAATAAAACGAAATGAAATTGCGGAAACAACCCTATTTAATACAAAAAAAAAATCTTGTGTACATATTCTCACTTCGAAGACAAAAACGTATGCACCTTCCTGAAAATGTTTGTGTACAAAATATGTGTGTATAGGTATGTTGCAAAACTTCCCGTTGATATTCTACTTGAAATGAAAATTGTTATTCTCATAACCCAAACAAGTGACGAGGAATAAGGAAAACAATTGAGTCAATGGTTGTATTGTCATTTATGTCCCTGAGTCCTCGTATAAAAGTATACTAGATGGGCGTATTGTCAATGGGTTGAGTGGATACGGATGTGTGACACACAGTCGAGATACTCTTAACTCATGGGCGTGTATTTCAATAAGAAATTGTTTGTAGACATTTTACTGCAGCCAAGCTTTGAATCCGCAAGAGTTTTGCACTGTGGGTTACTTTGAATTGATTAATCATGCGTTAAGTATTTTTAAGACGTTAGATTTGCAACACCAAAGGATTTTTACCTAAGCTTCTTATGGTCATATGAAGCGTTTGAAAGAATACAACACACATTGATGAATGCATGCTAAACCAAATCGAGCAAGTATTAAACTCCCCCAGAATGATTCGAAACACCCTTAGCACGAAAAAAACTCATATCCCTTACCCCGTCTGATATCAAATCTCCCACACAAGGAAAATCCATCAATTAATTAGATTGTGATCCCAATAATAGATCTAATTGAAAATGGTCGCGTTGATAGCTAAAGGAACTTATTGCTGCCCGGACATAGGTGATTACGTAAAAGATTTAAGGGTTGTTTGACAATGTTGACAATGTCCTGTGTTAGTTCATTAAATTTCCAATTTCGCATTAAAGTCGGTGTTTTCGTCCCTTGTGTGGTTTACATCATTTACTGGATGTGGATCACATTAAATTCAATATCGGAAAGAGGGAGCGTTCCTATAATAAATTTATCGTACCGATACGGACAGTCACTATTGTCAAGGGAAAGATTTTTTCATAGATATTTTTTAAGCACCTTTGTCTTAAATTGTTTTAGAGTTTTACAGTCCCTTGTTAGTCCTTGCTTATGGTCAAATACCAAGACTCATAGGTCATAGCCATCACCTTAGATTAGACCATAAAACTAAAATGTAAGCTGATGCAATGATTCTCCTGAATACTTTGTAGTTTAATTGTAAAGCAAATAAGAATTGGTTGGAACTAGTTTTTGTACACTTTTATATGGACTCGCGTGTTTTATATTTAAAATTAACTATTTTTTTCGCAGCCCGAACAGCTCAAGAAATTTCATTTTTTGTTGTTGGTTTTTGTTTAGTAGGAAATTTTTTTTCAAAATGGTTGTACGATGAAATGTCTATTAACCCCTAGGTATGTTTTTGCTGAGCACAATTGACGTAGTGAACAAGATACTGCACGAACTATCACCGATTTTCGAAAAAAAGTCGTCGTTGCATAACAATTTTTTAGTGGAAAAGTTTTTATTATACATTTTTGGTAAAAACATGTGAGTACGTGCAAGTGGTTTTCTGTAACGAACTTTTATATACCGGACCCTATTTACCATGTAGGTAACACCATATCTAAATTTGTTTTTGGCCTGAACTGTATGTCAATCATTTGTATTGGCCACGCCCCCAAAAATGGGCGTTGGCTGAAAATTAAAATCAATTAATTAATATTTCTTTAGACCAATTTCACACATACCCGGCAGCCGGCTTACCGGTACCGGCTACTTGGTTGTTTGTATGGGCAACCGGTTTTGCAGGTGTGAACGCGCATTGAGAACGTATTCCCAACTACAGGGTAGCCGAAGCCGGTAAGCCGGCAGCCGGGTATGTGTGAAATGGGCATTGAATCACGAGAAAAAACGTGAAAAGAGAAAAACGAAAAAAAATGACAAATAATTTTTTCCCTCACCCTAAAATGGGCGAAGTTCATGACTTCATATGAAACAAACTTTGTAAATACTTATATCTTAAATATTTAAAATACATTTCGGTTAAGAGTAAATTTTCTGGGAAATCGGTTTTTTTTTCAGATCTAACATGTTAAAAGTGGGCATTGTCAATAGTGTGGGCGGTCCAATTTTCGCCTTAATAAAAGCTTACTTCCAACATTGCCCTGCACCAAAATTTGTGCTCCTATGCCTTGACGAACTTTACCAAAAGGCATTTTGAAAGAAAATGTGGATTAACCAATCTTCGCACTTTGTTTGTGCAACAGAAGAGCCAAGCCTTGCTTGCACTAAGTTTGATTTTGAGGACCCAAAAACTTCACTCACACAGGACGGACATGGATTAATCAATTTTACCTGTCGGTCTCGATCATATCTCTAAAAGATCTTTGAGGTTCACGATGATTATTTCACTGTGCTACAAACTATGCATTAAAATTAATGTATCCTAAGTAGGCACTTTATAAAGCTAACAATTAAGTGTTTGTACCAAATGTCTTTCAAACACTTAAGTGTTTAATGATTATTTAAACAAAAATTATTGTGTGCTCGCCATCAGTTTTTGTCGAAAAATTAATTATGTTTCCTGCAAATATTTGTGTGCTTGCGAGCAAATGCGATAATATTTTTTGTAAATTTTTAAGTGTTTATCCCGAATAGTTAAATACTTGCTAGAAATAAGAGACACGTTATTTCGCATGAAATTGAAATGATTTCTTAAAAAACGTAAATGTTTGTTGCAAACAGAGTTACTTCCAAAATATGAACAGAAATAAACTTAATTTATTTGTGTTCATTTTAAAAATTTGTTTAAGTTTTCTTCAGTTTATGAATGAGAAATTTTAAAATTCATTTGGGAACTCGTTTGATGATAAATAACTTTGGAAAAAAAGTGGTCAAATTCTTTTACTTGTTGAGCCTGTCACCTCAATATAAGACAACCGATCTGCTTTAATGTTGAATAGAATATGTGATAATGAAATATATCTTGTGATCCATTAAAATTTGAAAGCAACAGGCTGGCTCAAAAATATTTCTCTTATTTCTCACAAAC
This sequence comes from Neoascia interrupta, assembly GCA_947623515.1. NCBI lineage: Eukaryota > Metazoa > Arthropoda > Insecta > Diptera > Syrphidae > Neoascia > Neoascia interrupta. The sequence goes on along the minus strand of OX392462.1, from coordinate 56,197,655 downwards.
AATTAAGTCTTCGTAGCTGACATTTAAAGTCTCTGGAGAGAGAAAGAGGTGTATATGAAAAAAATAAAAAAATTTTGTTTAAACGAACCCAACTCAATGCATAGACTCACGACTTCAGGAGATAATTCACTATAAGCCAATATTAAAGCAATGAAATGTTTTTCTTCCGCTTACAAACACCAAAGTGTTCATAACGACCACTTCAGTACAATTTAGAGCGAAAAAGTGTTGGTAGGGAAAATTACAAACTGCGTGAAAAAATTATGCCAATCTGCACTTGAACTCAAGTGAAAATCTTTGTTGGAAACGGAATAAGCGTAGTAAAAACTGTTATTTTTATAGGCACTTTTGTGTTTAAATTTTGTGTTTGGATGGAGAAAGTAATGTATTTTTTGTATAAGTGCTGAAAAGAGTTCAGAAATGTAAAAATTTTTACTTTTATGGACGTTTATATAAAAGTAAATAAATCTTTACTTTTATGGACGAAAATATTTTTAATAATACCAATATCTTCCTAAATTAAGGTACTTTCACAGCCTTGAAGAAATGACTCTACTCCAAAATACTGTTTCAAAATGAAAATCTCAGCACTTTTAAGGATCAAATAATCTATAACTTGACACTACTACATAATCAATTTACACAAATTTACGAATTCGCAGCGACTTGTGCGAATTACTCACAAAGCTTTTGAAAGTTATGGATTTGAAGTTATCAAATTATAGAATAGGGGATTCTTGCTAGTAGTTTTCTATTTGACAAATTTCTGTCAATTCTTTACAGCAATGTCCAATTAAGCGCCGGTTCGCAGGTCGCACGTTTCCCGGCCGTAAAGTTGCCTTTGGTGTTTTTTGTCGTCAAAGTTTGTCGTCAAGGCGAGAACTATAATGTTAAGCTAACCTTAATACATGCATCGTATATATAGAAGAGTTCATGTATAATATCTCAACTTTTTTTCAGTGTAATTAACAAGCATACAAGGCCATGCGAGGACCAACAATTTCCAGTTTTTAGACAAATACAATTTAGTAGAAACTTCGTTCTGACTTTAAACTGTCCATTGTCTTTGGTTTATAATTAAAGATTATAGTAACTTAACATAGCCCTTAAAAAAGCAATATAAAGGGGAGAGACCGCAGGATCGTGAAGGCCAAATCAAGTTTATTTCACGAAGCCCCTGCACGGTAGATATCACTTTCCTCAAGTCAAAATGGTCATCTTATAGATTACTTAAGTCTTTCCTTAGCGCGTCCGCATTTATCCGGCTAAATTTTACTACACAGGGATAAAACCCTAATCATACCTAATCATAGCGCCTACTTCAACGAACAGAACAATACAAAAGGAGACAAAAATTACAGAAGGATAAACCTTTGCACTGGTTATTCAGTGCTGAGTTAAGCCCAGCTTAAACCAAGATCTGTTAGTCCCAGAACAAAACTTATTTGGAGTTAACCCAGCGATCAGTTTTTCAGTGCAGAGTTAACTCAGTCAGTAAAGTTGCGAAAATCTTCGACGATTGTTGACTCTCCAAACTGTCTCACTTCACATAAAAAAATATTGGAAAAGAAGTTCGCGTTGTTCTCAGATGTCATTTTTTACAGAAACACGCAAACTGCCACTCCACACAGAAAAAAACATTCCAAAAAGTTCATACTCTTATGGTGAGTCAAGCCGAGATCAACCTTAGATCTAAATACACTGAAAAACTCATTTCTGTGGTTGATCTCAGTTTAACCCTGAAACTCGCAGTTTAACCCTGAAAACCCTGATCACGCACTGAAAAACCGGCATAATCTAGTGCACTTACAGTCATTTTAACAGCGGCAATGCAAATGCAAACATGTCTGTATGGCCACTTTAACAGAATTCTGTACAAAAACATTTCCCCTCATTTAGCAGTAGGTATCGAACTCGGTAGAGTGGAAGTTTGCAATACCGTTCTGACAGACACAAGAACAGAAGGACTCAAAATTAGAGTCCCACTCCCACACACGAACAATCCTTCTCAAAACTCAAATTTAAGTCTCACACTCACCTACACATGCAATGAGTGTCTAACATTCTGTTAGCTGCGACTACTTTTGCTTTTGCCGCCAAGTCACCCTCACAGTCGAACTCACAATACTCCCCCACACTGTTGCAGGAATCCTTTTTGTGTGGTGTTCTAAATCCTAGCGTGGAAATATTATTATTTAACAGATTTTCGAAATCACCGCAAGACATGGTGGTGCGAACAAATCGTGCTGCACGATTCAGTTCACCGACGATGGTTGTTGCGTTCGGTTGTGCTATCGCATCTTGTCTGTGAAGCTTATATTTAAACTGATCCTGGCACGTTGTCGCTGAGGATAATTATTTTTGTTGCTTTTGTTTTGGTCGCGGGCACTACGTAGATATACACCGAGTGTGTGTCATGTCATAATATGCCACATACGCCAGAGTGACCATCGATTATGTGCGGTTTCCCTATCGTGTATCGTGAGCGTTTAACAACGACCGCTAAAGAAAATTGAATATTGTCCCGGTTTAGAGTTTGCATTCCTTAATTATTGATAAGAATCTATTTTCCTGTTTTACCTGGTTTATCAAAGAACCAAAACCGGCGAGCCAAACAAAAGAGAACGTGCCACCAGCCAGCGGTGGTTTTTGTTTTTTAAAGTGAAAATAAATTTGAAAAGTGTAACAATAGAGTGTTAATCGAGTGAATAGGTATAAAAGGATCCATAAACACCTGCTTTGCTGACCTTAGCGGATAGCCGCGTTGTGGTGCGGTCGCATGAATTTTCACATAGTGCTGCACTGGTGCAAAAAGGTTATCCGTTTCAGTCGTTTTTTTTTTGCGCGGTAGTGGGTCATTGGTTCTTGTTTTGTGAGCTCTTGAAGAAAATAGTTTGTTGTCGTTGGTATGTAGGTAGAAATGCGGTTATTTTGTTTTGCTACGAAAAGGACATGGAATCCAGCAGAAAACGGTCAGGCGAACGTCAAATGACCGATACTGTGGGGTTTCAAATTGCAGCTATTGTTCAACTGTCGATGCTGGTGACTTCAATGCGAACATTCTGCGGGCGCCTATTTTGCATTAATTTTTAATGTAATACAACATGCGGCATCGTTTCTATTTCGATATAGGATAGGAATGTTGTTCGAGTTCACAAAGACTTTAAGCTAGGCATAGATATGGACATGTTAGAGCATGTTATGCGGAATACTTTTGTTGGCTGGCCATTGTTTGTGTTTTTGATATCCTTTGATATCACAGTTCGAGAGATAGGTACCTACTAACTAAAAGCCTTTTTTAGAATGCAATGCGTAATGCATTGTTACAAAAAAATTTATATAATAACAGAAAGAGTGTATAAAAGGTATCGTTTTTCATGTACCTACCTACAATTTTTTTTGATTAGGTTCGAATTTTTGTGTTGTGTGATACATCAGGGATTCGTAGAACTTCTAAAAGAAAAACAAACTGACGACCCAGTTGTTATCAGTTGCTAGAGTCTTTAAAAAAAATATGTTTCTATGTGAGATTTTCCAATGAATGAAAATCGATCCCCAGTCAGCTTTTTTAACTGGGACTTACTATGCAATGACTGACGAGTGACGAGCCCGCATGGAGTGTCGAAATGTTGAAATTTTTAGATTTCTGAAATTTTATGTTTTATTTGTTTGGTTTGTGCGCACCAGCAAGGCACGGTCCTGATATCTCATCTATCCTGCTTTTACCATTCAACCTATCGGTTACCGGTTTATGATCTATTCGACCACATAACTGGGACCTTTTTCGAAACTTAAGAAAATCTACATTTTTAGTCTTACAAGACAGCTAATGTCCTTCACGTTGATTTTCAAAGGATTGCTCTCTGCAAGGAAAATTAAGGGAGATTTGTAGAAATTTCTAAGATCTGAAGTGGAGAATTTCAGGATGAATTTTTGATATGTTATGGCTCCATCCCGTTCTAAAGGCCTAATCAAAGCCTTCACAAAAACGTGCCATAGAAGAAGCATAAACGCTTTCTCCCGCAAATATCACGTATTTAGAAGGAAAAAGACTGTAAGAAAACTAGCAGACTAGTTACAGCTGGTTGAACATAAGCCGACCAACCCTAAACTGAATAACAGACACCAGGAAACCGATAATTTCAAAACAGAGGCTGATGGATTTTTTTAATTTCTGGTTTTGAAACATCTAATTTTTAAAAATCTTCGAAAAATTACCTACCCGCAATATGAGGCAAGAGTTTCCCAAGAGTTGATCATTATTGTGGACCAGCAGCTCAAAAATTCTAAGCTCCTCAAAGATATCTAAATTAACATTTTGAGTCATTTGATTTTAATTTAGAAATAATACCTATTAATTTGTGCAATCCCCATATACTTCTTTAAGATCCTTATTGGGGTGCTCGGAACCTATATTAATGTCGTTATTCTCTCTGACTGAGATACCGTTATTTCAGACAGGAAGTACCACATGCGCTAAGACTTCCTCTAGCGATGTAAAACAAACTTTACAAAACGTAAGTAAGTGCAAGAGTTCGTTACGAAAAGTTCATTACGAACTTCTTAATACCCGACCCTCTTTACCCTGTAACACCTAAAAGTGGGCGGAGCTCAACGCTTTACATGTAACAAACTTGATAATGCAAATGTCTTTAATATTAGACACATTATTTTTTTTCGATTTAGAATTAAACTTCCGAAAAATCAGGTTTTTAAAGATTTAACATTTTAAAAGTGGGCATGGTCGATGTTGTAGGCAGTCCAACTTTTGGCTATATTTGGCTAAAATTTATGGTCCTACGCCTTGTCTAAGTTGACCAAAAGGCAATCGTAAATAAAATTTTAATTTGAGGTTGTTCGACATCCATGCCAATTGTGGGCGTGGCTCTGGGTAGATCATATCAATTTTCAAACTTTGTCTGAACAGAATAAGAACCAAAAAAACTTAAAGTTTCAGCATCCTAGCGCAATTCTAAAGACCTAAAAACTTCACATACACGGACAGACAGACTTTTTTACCTTTGGTAATGAATCTTGTTTAAGAACATGGGCACATGGGCAAAAATGTATGTCGAGCTGTTACTTTTTACTGAGATTGTTTTTTTTTGCTTTGATTACAGCAAATTACTATTACAGAGTAAAAATTGCTTCAGACTTGATACCCTTTTCACCCACATAGGTCTCATACGTGGTGGAAATTTGGACCACTTTTGCAAAGTGTCCTTTACTATGCTTTGACAACGATTTTAAAATCGATTATAAGAGGCGTTGACGTAAAAATTTACTGAAGTCAGCATTAATGTTAAGATAATAAAACCTCTTTTAAGCGTGAACATGGTTTCTGTCGCACAATTTTATAAGACTTTTTTTTAAGTGCGACCTATTCAAGCAAATGTTCAAGTGTTGGAGGAAAATTTTTTTATCATCAAAGCTTGCAGAGTCGCACAGGAAATTATTTGTCGTGTGCTGAGTATGTTTGGGGCAAAAAATCGTGCGACAATTTGCCATCATGCATCCCAGGCCTTACCGAACAGTAATAAAAAATTGTGTTGATGACTTATGACTTCTTATTACTTTACCATCCTTGCGTCGGGCTTATTTTGGTCATTCGTTTAAAAAAAATTAATAAATAAGCAATTGCTGTCCACATCCCATAATTTCACTACGATTAGTCGGCCCTTTTCGACATCTCAGAAAACGCTTATTTGTTACAAAGCATTACAATTCCATTGCTAAAGTGTATTGTTACAATTATTTTTTACATTTCTTGTGTGTTGGTTTTTGTTCGAAACTAAGCAAAAGAAAATGGTTCGTAATAATCTAATCATTTCTAAAACGAGAGCATTGACTGGAAATGTCTTGTGATGCATTCAAGAACGATGATCAACCAATCAAATGGCAATGCGCCATGTTTGCGTAAAAAAATTTGATGTCAAAGAGGGAGGGGTCGTTTCTACATCTCATCTACATTAAGAGAAAAGTAACAGATTCTAAGCTATTTTTTTTTTTTACTGTTTACTCAATCTTCTCAATCTCTTTTTAAAGAATTCAATCCCGCTTAAAGGCTTCAAGCGGCTGAATCGAGTTGTTTTAAAGCAATAGGAAACAAGTGGGAAAGTGCAACAGTGCGTATGTAAAAACTTCAGTCCGTCTGTGACAGATTGCAAAATACCGTAACCTTCCAAAAAGGGAAACATCCATGCCTCCAAAAAGTGGGCGGGATATAAAAATATAACTTTTGAATGCTTTCTGCTTGGTGGCTGCATACATTTCGGCCTGAGAATCTGCCAAAAAATCACTTTTTTTTATCGTCACGCCCACAAAAGTAGGCGGAGGCATGTAATAAATATACAAAAAAGTAAGAAAATTCTACAACTTTTGTTATAGAGTTTTTAGTCAAATTTCACATATATTTATTGAAAAGCAGTCATTTTTATCTAAAATCCTTACAAAAAGTGGGCATGGTCAATAAAAAGGCCAAACTTTTTCCGTAACCTCAAAGACAATTACAAGGCAATGTTACATACCAGAAATAAGGGCGCTAACACCATTGTAACACAGCTAAAATTTGAAAAAAGTATTTTTTTAAATAAGAGATGGTCGCACATACAGGCCGTAGTGGGCGTGTCTGTGGGCGAATTCGGCTAATTTTCTAAGTTGATCTGAAAGACTGGATTTCCAGCCAACTCATCAATTTTCAGCTCTCTAGCGTAAAATTTAAGGTTACATACGACCTTGTTTACGTACGGACGGACATGACTTAATCAAGTCGTCTACAATGGTTATTTCACTACGTTACAAACTACGCAACAAACTTAATATACCGTGGGTAGGGTATAAAAAAAAGAAGAGTGCGTAGGTGCAAGGGTTCGTCTGTGACCCTATATACCTATATACACCAAAACTTAAATTTGTTTCTCCCTAATTCATACCTTATTTCAGGCCACGGTCCAAAAGTGCGCCTGTACTAAAAATTAAAGTCAATTAATAATGTCACGTTAAAACCGACAACAAAAATGCGAAAAAACGTTTTTTTCTAAAAACGCTCCTTCAAAGTAGGCGGAGCTCAAACCTTAGCAAGTAGTAATGTCTTTAATATTTGTCATAAATTTTTTTTCGATTGAGAGTAAACTTTTCGAGAAATCAGGTTTTTAAAGATCTAACATGTTAAAAGTAGGCATGGTCGCTATTGTCGGCGGTCCAATTTTTGCCTACTTAGTGGTTTTGGGCCATTATTGCTCTGTACCAAAATTTCAGTTCTTACGTCTTGTCAACAGGACCAAAACGCATTTTGAAAGAAAATTTAAAAAAGAGGTTGTTTTCCATTGAAGGCAGTAGTGAGCGTGGCCGTTGGCAGATTTAACCAATTTTCACACTTTGTCTGTACAAAATGGGAACCAAGATACACTCCAAGTTTGAGCGTTCTAGCGAATTCTGAAAACCTAAAAACTTCACACAACCGGGCAGACGGACGGACGGACATAGCTTGATCGATTCACCCGTCGGTCTCGATTATGTCGCTAAAAGGTCTTGGGGTCTACGGTGATAATTTCACTGTGTTACAAACTATGCAATAAAATTAATATACCCTGGGTCGGGTATACAAATCTAAAGGTCGAAGCCGATAATTCGATTATAGGTTTCTCAGTTAATTCAAACTTCAAATCAAGAAATGTTGTGCTTCACCGCAAATTCTGATTGAATTCTTTTAGGTGGGATGCAGTTTACATTGCACCTACCCAGACATAAAAGAACACCAACCATAAAATCAGCTGGATTCATATAGGAAAAAGGTTTAACCTCATTTTTTATTCAAAGGTAAAGATTCTTATTATTAAGTGAGAATTCGTAGTTTAGATTTCAAAAAATTTATGGATTGAAAGAAATATAAATTAATAAATTTAGAAAAATTATTTTATCATCATCCATCATTTTGGAATGCCGCATTATCCTTTAAAAGGGTCGCGGAGCGAGGTTGGCTAAATGGTCTTTACATCGTTCTCGATACTCCGCCACCAACTAAAGAGACTCGGGCGCAATCCCCAGGCAGGACTCAGAGAGGTTCTTTACCTGATCCCACCACCTTTTTTTTGGCCAATCAACATGAAGATTCCCACGAATGCTGACGTTTGTCACTCTATCCCTTAGAGTAACATCAGCAAAGCACCTCAGGAATCTCATTTCGGCAGCTTCTACCCGCGATCTAATTCTTTCGTTCATTGCCGAAATTTCATGACCATCGATGAGGGTCGGAACGAACACTGATTTAAAAACTGAGATCCTTGCTTTCACTCCAAACTCAGCTTTCCTGATGACCGGCCGGCGCAGTTCCATTACTATTACTCCAGCTTGGCCAGTTCTACAGGACAACTCAGTATCACTCCTCCCATCTTTCGTGAAAAATACCCCGAGATTTTTAAACTTCTCAACCTGTTTTGATGGAACTCCATTTATGTATTCTCCATTATTTTATTGGTAGATTGTAAAATTCGATAAAAAATATAAACTTATACTCGAAGCTGGAGGCATTCAACTTGGCGATATACCCTCTTCTTTGCAATTTACCCTCTTCTTTGGAGTTTGGTGATCCCCTCAACTATATAGCCGTAGAAACGTTGAGATGCTACACCCAGAGAAATTTGCATACTTGCATCAAGAAAAACATGTCACAGTTTCAAAGAAATCCAAATGTACTTGAAGCAACAGAAAATTTATGGATTTTGAGAATATTTTTTCAAAAAATTGAGCTTGCTCGATTTAAAGATCCTGCTTTCTCTCTTAATCTCGTTTTTTCCTTTATTGCTTTCTTCATTTTGAGATTTAATGATGCTACTTTTACTCTTAATCTCTCTTTTTTCTTTCTTTCTTTCTTCATTTTGAGGTAACATTTTCTCGATTAAAAGATACGCTTTTTGCTTTGAAGTAAATGTGTCATCCCAGTTATAGAGATTCGAGCCTTTATTTTTAGCAAATGCGTTTTGGCTTCTTCCCAAATTTTCTCGGTTCAAAGCCATTTTTGCTGAATTCAGAATTGGTTGGATCCAAAATTCTTCTCGAGTAAAAATTCTTTTTTCATAATTCTTTTACTGTTCTGCTTTTCACACTTCTGTTTTTTTTTTAAAGCGACACAGTGAGTTATATGGAAGTGTCTTTTTTTCACCTTTGCCTTCCTTCAAAAAAGGAGAAGGTTTTCTCGAAAATCAGAATAAGCAGATTTTTTTTTGCATAGGTCGGGATTAAGACCAATTTTGAAATTCTGCATTTTGAAAGCAGATTATGATCGCGTAGGTAAGGACTTTGGTTGAGTGCAGACAAATTTAGTAGTCTATAGGCGTCACAGTCGTAGACGAATTCGCGCATCTCCAAGAAAACCATTTTCTCAGCGGGAAAGGGTTTTTCTGTAAGATGAGTTGATTTATTTTAACATTGGACAGTCGAGTCGATGTAAAAGTCGACCAAAGTGATTCGATTTATGTATGGACAAACTTGGCTTGCGACTCTGCTCCTGTCTACCAAACCGCTGTAGCGTGTTTCAGGTACAATTATTTCATGGTGATTATATTTGGCCTAGTAATCTCATTATTCATTGTTTCATAGAGAGTGGAGACCCCGACATGCAGCTGCTCCTTAGGGCGAAATATGAACTTTTTTCTCGATCAAAATTTTTCCGAAGTGAACATTTTTTGAAGAAGTTCATATGGTAAAGAATACGAGCTGGGCAATTTCTCATTTGCCGGAAGTGCTAAATTTAAAATTAGTCGTATATTAGATAAGGAAATAAATGATAGTCAGTTCAGATGACTAAATCTTTTCGCACAGCTTAGTAAGTTTAAGATCTTCCGGATCCAACTAATTTTATTCAAAGGCAGGTCCGCTTATGTCTCGTTATTTTTTCCAAGAAAATTGTAAAAAAAAATTCAGGGGAGACTTCGTCATCTTCTTGCACGATAAGTTTGAAAATAAACGAGATATGCTCCTAAAAGAAGGGGGGATTTTGAAGCAAATTAATTGTTAGGATTAATAAGACTGAGCTCTTGCTAACATTAAAAAATTGAAGAACGAAAAACTGGAAAGTTTTGTATACAATCTAGTAGTATTCAATCTGTTACTATAATGCCAAAAAACATTCATTCTGGCAAAAACTCGGAGGATGTTAGTTGTGAGAAATAATTAAGAGCATCACATACTGCATTCACATTTTCCAACGTATTCCGATTTCAGATTTTCCACCAACCTGTTGACTATTGAAGCTAACTTCCACTTCGCTTTTCAGTCTATTCCTTTAAATTTCAAGTTTGCATACACTGTCCACCCATGATGATTTTAAGCAAGAACAAATCTAAACCTTGCACAGAAACAAACTTTGCCTTTAATTTGACTAATTGCCTCGTTTGTAAATATATATTTGCTGTTCAAATAATCACCATTAATGCATCCATTTACTTAGCTGTACGCTACATAGTATTTTATCCCCATAGTCCTTTTTCCAGTCCGACCCTCTTGGCCCAGAACGGCTATGCATCTACGCGACTAGTGATGTTTTTTTTTTTCAAGGTAGAGTTTGGAAAATATTTTCCTGCTTTTAATGTTGGATGATATCTATTGCGGTCCCTTTGAGCGAAGAACCTTTAAAAAGAGTTAGCTACTCTCGGTCTCGGTCAGACAGTTCTTTGAACTCATAATGATAACTGAATGAGAGTATATTTGCCATACTTGCTGGAGGATGAAAATAAATATCCACTATGTGTCTGCATTTTACTTTTCGTAATGCAACACAAACATTACGGTTGGCGTAGTATGATGAAGGGTTGTAATGGCACTCAAAGGCGGTGGATACAGTTAAAAAAAAAACGTTTAGCCAATTTGGTTAATGAAGTCCGTTCGAGGGGGGGTTTCGGAAAGTTAAAAGTCTCTTAACAAACAGAGAAATGACATCGCCTACAAAAGCGAGCTTGAGAGCTTCCAACCATATTCGCAAATAAATTCCAATCACTCATTTTCGAAAGCACTAGTTTCAGTGGTTAACAGTTCCTTGGTGTGGTTTCCTCCGCCACACATCCTTATTGCTTCCATACATTGTTTCGAAGAATGTATCTACCTAATGAGTATTAACCCGTAAGTGTTTTAAGTTCATTTTTTGCAATAAAAAAAGGACGAAGCCAAGTAAAACAATAAATCTCTGAAACTGGACGCTTTCGTTGGAACCATAAAAAAAAATACTCACAGCTCACATGCTAGTCGGTCTAGTAAGGTCTTGCGTGCTTAACAATACTAAATGTTTTCGAATTAAATGAGAGCTAAACGATATATGTATATAGATGCCTTCATCCATTGAGTTCTGTTTCGTATTTCATGACCCCATAGAGCAAAACCTCACATACCTACTTGGAAAAGCAGATAAAAATAAGTTTGTGTGTTCAAAATTCGTAAGAAAACCAAATTAATTGCACTTCAAATTATGTGAAAATTCACGCGACCAGTGTGTTGGACGAGTCCGTCCTAAAAAGTGTTTATGCCCTTAACGTTGTAACGGGAAATGAGCATTAAAAGTGAAATGTCTTCTCCATATCTATAAATCTGATTACAGCGGATTTGTGAAACGATGCACAGAGTTCAGTGCTGACATAGGGTTAAGCGAAGCCTCACCTTCCGAAATTGGTGGCTTGAATGAGTGCATTACAAAAGTGTTTAGACTCACCGAACAATCGAATATGGTTAATAAATTTAAAAATTATCGAGAGTCGTATTCCCACTCTTGGCTACTGATAGTATTAGTTATATTGTGCCATAATAATTACAATTCACAAATGGAAACCTATGCCGAGGTTGTGGGTAAGTAAAACTCCTTATTAGTTTAAATTTTAATTTATTTTTACTAAAATTAAGCTGTGCCACACTAAAATCTCAAGCAAAAAATTTGATTAAAAAAAGGGGACATGTTAGCTTTTTTAAAAATTTCGGTTCACCAGGATCATTGTAGTATAAAGAAGACTTTGATGTCGTTAAAATTTAAAAGTAAAGTGGATTACTGCTATGAATTATGTTAAGGAATCAAGCTTTATCTAGTATAACCCGAAATAAAAAATTTGGCTTGTCAAATTGCCAAATTTCGACCGTTCTTCTGTTTGCAAAATATTGACACAATTTTTCAAGGAAAAGTGAATTGATTCATTGATTCCAAATGTCAACTCAAAGACCTCTAAAATTGTTGCACTTGGCCTCATTACAAATTAACCTCAAATTTCGTTATTACTGAATTACAAATCGGCAATACGAATGTGGATCACCTTGTTCAGATTAATGTCTATCCGAAGGATGAATTGAACTCTGAACAGTACCAGGCAAAGTAACTTTAACCTACGTTAATGGCGTATTTTAATTGAAATATGTAACTGGAAAAAAGACAGTGAATTATCAAGTCATACAAAGAGCGATCCGTCGTATTTTAGCGGACCGTCCAAAAATGAAAATAGGACCTCTTATGGCATCGCTACCTTGTCTGCCGTCAAATCGCGTTATAACTTCTGAACTGTAAGTCATGGAAAGACAAAATTTCGCACAAAAGCCAGTATTGATCACACGTATAAATCAACACAAAGTACCTTAACCATGTGCTAAAGTCATATTTTTCAGAAAAAGTTTTAATACTGCAATTTTAACCCATTTCGAAAAAAAATTGCAAAAATTCATTAAAAAATGTGCATGTGTCTGTGTGTGTCCCTTATCTCCAGTGGTGTTTGGACAAATCTTATGGAAAAAATCGCACGTATCACAAATTATATGAAATCTTAAGGAAAACAAGTGGGAAAGTGCAACAGTGCGTATGCGAAAGCTTCAGTCCATCTACGACGGATTGCAAAATACCCGACCATACCAGAAAAAAAACTGCCATGCCTCCAAAAAGTGGGCGGGATATAAAAATATAACTGTTGAATGCTTTATACTAGGTGGTTGCATACATTTCGGCCTAAAACTCCACCCTTTTAACTAAAAAAATCACTTTTTTAACGCCACGCCCACAAAAGCGAGCGGAGGCACATACAATATATACTGTGGGCGGATTCAGCTAATTTTTAAAACTTGATCTGAAGGACTGGACTTCCAGCCAACCCACCAAATTGCAGCTCTTTACTTTCAAATTTAAGTCCTAAAAGTTGTTTACATACGGACGGACGGACGGACATGGCTTAATCGATTCTCCTATCGGTCCCATTCATATCTCTAAAAGGTCTTAGGGGTCTACGGTGATTATTTTTTCACTGCGTTACAAACTATACATCAAACTTAATATACCCTGGGACGGGTATAATTATAGCAAATTTTAAAAAAATCCAAACCTTCTGAGATTCAACTCAAAAACAGAAAAGCATTTTCAAAAACTATTTTTTTAAATCTTCTTCTATCTCTGCGGTAAAAGCGATCTTGTTCAGATTTAGCTAAAGTGTAAAGAGTGTAATAAAAGCAAGTAGCGTTCAAAAATTTATAAATTGCCGTTCCTAACCTATGTTTTTGGAAGCCTATTTAAAACAACGGTATAAAAATGGATTTAGTTTAAACGTTTGTGCAAAAGCCGGTAGCCATAGAATTTTAGAAAAACATCCAGTGCTAGCGCAGGTATTTGCGCTATTGTAAAAAAGTCTAACGGGGCGGGGACTGAGAAAAAATTCAAAATAGTTGTTTTATGGATTTGAAATTTAAAAAATTATAAGAAAGGTCAAAAGAAGGTAGTTATGTCTCCCCTTGTAGCTCCTAAACACTATAAAGTATAATTTTGAAATAAATAACGGTCATAGCCTATCTTATGAGAATTTATGCAAAGCTATGGCGAACTTCAAATATGGAAAAACTTCGCCGATTCGACACAAAAACGTAAAAACATTTTCGAAAACGATTTTTTAAAGATTTCTAGTCCCTTAACGGTTATGACGACCTTGATTTAATTCGACTGAAGTATGTAAAGGCAAACTAACATTAAAAGGCAAGCTGTGTTACACTTTTCCCCAGTTTGATGTAAATACCCGAAGGTTGCGCCGACTATGCGCTCGCGGATGAAAACAAATGACATTTTGGAGCTAACTGGCGAAAAAGTGCAACTACGCAGCAAATTGTTGCTGTTCGTTCCGGTAACAGTGGATAATTAGGTATTGATACGCGAGATATGATAAGATGATCAATTACTTCAAGATGATTATAATTGGTACCTAGGGTGAAATGGGCGCCAACTGTTCCATAAGGTAAACAACAAAACTGTGGGTTGCTGATAATGATTAGGTCCCATAAAAAGAAATAACGCAACTATTGTTTGTGTCGTTATAAACGTTGGGAGGTGGACGTGGGCGATTTGTTCAAAGGAGTTAAAGATTGATTATAAGAATAAGTTACTCGAAGAGATTACAAGAAACAAAGAAAAGCAAAGCAAACATGAAATGGCCGAATGAAATGAAGTAAGAAGGGTTTACAATTGTATCGATATCGCCGCACGAAGAGAATGACTCACTAACAAAACGTCCCGAATAATCAAGACGTCCTGGATCTTTTCGCTTCCAAAGCTTCTTCCTCTGGATCTTTTCCTCAAAAATAATCTTTTATCTACTTCCAGCGCCCTTTTCCTTCCGCCAAACTCGCTAGGTAAACCAGAAGTGATTCACCCTACCTTGGTTTGACTTTTTCACAAATAAACCATGACTCATTCACACACACATTCAACCAATCCTATCACACCGGTAAAGTGGTGATCGGACACGGCGCGCGTTTCAACCCACGCTCAGCTTTTTGCTTGCCCTTATTGAACCCCAGCTGCATTCCTCCCACACAAGAATTCGTACCAATTTACCCCACTGTGAATTATAGGGTCGTAAAATTCAAGCCGAAGGCTGAGAAAAGAGCATTCAGTGATCCATTACATTTAACCTTATTCTCAGAAGGAAAATAGTGTTATTCTTTTACATATAAAGAACGAAGAGGGAACTATATTACTCAGCACGCGATAAACTGCATTACACTAGTGGACTTTCGCGCAGATTTGGGGAAAAGGACTCTATCTATAGTGTGGGGTGCCGTGGCGTAGTGGTTAGTGTGTGTGCTTACTACGCCGGAGGCCTGGGTTCGAATCCTGCCATCGTCACCTGAAAAAAAGACTTGTTCTTTTTCACGGTCCCCACCTCCGCGAGGGTCTGACAAGCCCTCCGAGAGTATCATTTGTCTTGAAAAACTTCTCAAAGTTCCGTTCGGTTCGGCAAAAAATTGTAGGTCCCTTTGTATGTAAAAGAAATCAACACACTAGCATACATCGTTAAGAAGTTGGCCCTGGTTCACCTCGAGCTGTTGCGCCACTCTATTTATTTTTATTTTACTCTACCTATAGTAAGCAACTCTTTACATACTCATCATTTATCACGCTGGGCCCTGAGCCATGGATGATCTTCCATATTAGTCGGTGTAAGACTCGGTTAACGATTCGCAAATACACTCTGCATTCTCTTTTCAGCGTTACTTTGGCGGTGAAGGCTGATGGATTTTAGATTATGTAATTAGAGTTTCCAGAGCGTCCCTCTGGCTCTTAGTTCAATCTTAAATCTTTGGGAGCGTCCTAACCGTCCGTCTTGCTTCATGGCACCTGTATGGGAGAAAAGAGGGAACACAAGTGAGAGAAGAAAGAGAGGGAAGCCCGAAAATGAAGAGGAAGGTTGGTACCAAAAGGACAGACAAAAGAGCTTCTTTGTTGCGCAAATTTTGACCGCAACAACTGTATTAAAAATTTTTGAAAAATGTCGTTTCCAACCTTAAGTTTTTAAGCCCATTTAAACAAACGAAATATTAAAGAGCATGTTTTACCTACAGTTTTCTCAGAAATCCATGTACCCAGAATTTAGGGAAAGGGGCCATTGCTAGCGCAGAAAAGTGGCTAATGCTACGAAAAAAGTTGAACGGTAGTTGAAAAAATGTTGAAAATTGCTTTTTTTTCGAAACCGTAATAGGCAAAAAATTTAAATAATCCCTAAAATCTCTTGAAATCCAAAAAAGAAACTATAATCGTTTTGAAATAGCAGGAAAATGGTTTCCCCGATATGTTTGAAAGCAATTTATTTGACTGAATAAAATACATGCTGCTAGCAAAGATGTACGCGACCGTTACTTATGGGTAACTTGTTTTACATCAACCAAAGAAGATGGTTGAAAATAGAATTTGAAACAAACTGCTCAATAAATATGTGGTTAACATTACAACAAGCCAAATAAAAGTCAAGTCAAATAAACTCTTTTGGTAGTTTTTAAAATCTATTTAACAAAAAAAAAAACCCAAGGGGATTTTTTCGTCACCCTGCATCTCAAAAAAGAAATCTACATATATCGATACTAAGAAATTTAAAAAATTTAACAAAAAAAGATAGTAGTTGAATGACATAAAACAATATAAATCTAAGAGTACTTTTTTAGATTTAAAAACAAGCAAGTAGTCAAAGATGTCCCCGGCTTTTCAATACAATGTCAGGACTGAAAAAAGATCAAAATAGGTACGCATGCGGTGTTTAAAAGGCTTCAATAAAAATATTGTGAAATTTAACGAAAGAATGAAACTGTCTTTTCGACAGTTTTTTATCCTCTTAATGTGAGGTGACTATAACCCTTGTATATGCTATAACTTATCCCCACTATAATTCACTTTTTACGTGCACATCGGAATTAACATTTAAAAACCTGAAAAAAATAAATATTTTTGCTTATTTTAAATTTCCAAAATTTTACTATTTGCATTAACTATTGCTAGTCAATGCGCATGGGTGGTTATTAGAGTTTATTGATTTTTAATCAAAAAAGATCAAAAATGGTCTTTACGCTAGTTGTTAACCAGATCTGTTTCGATCGACAATCTTGGCTGATACTCATCAGTGGGAAACACCAAGATTGCCTTCCCATACAGACGCTTTTTCGACACAAGCCGAGCTAAACTTAAAAATTTCACTGCAAAAACGCAGTGGACCTACACGAATGCTCAATTCGAACATTTTGTTCGTGTAGGATTTATCTGCCGTGACCAGCATAAAAATTTTTAAATTTCCAAATTTTTACCATTTGCATTAACTATTGCTAGTCAATGCGAATGGGTGGTTATTAGGGTACATCGATTTTAAATCAAAAAAAGATCAAAAATGGTCTTTATCCTAGTAACCAGGTCTTTTTCGATCGACAATCTATTTTTGCTTATGTTATACAAATTTTTGTCTGAATTTTAATCACAAACTCTTTGTTTCTTTTTTCAGCGGATCCAAAATTCAGCTATCCAATATCAAATGTGACAGCGTCGGTGGGCCGGGAAGGATTGCTTACGTGTGTTGTTCAAGATTTAGGGTCTTATAAGGTAAGAACATAAATTAGTTACACACATAACATATTGTACGAATTCTTGTGAGCTTTAGAGATTATTAAGTTAGAAAAAAATTTTTTTTTTTACTAAATAAAACATGAATTTTTAATCAATTCTTTAAAAAATTTTCACAGCCTGATGAACGTATCCTGTAAGCATTATGTTGTTATAGTCCCTAAATACGTTTTGCCAAATTATAACCAGCAATTTAAA
This sequence comes from Neoascia interrupta, assembly GCA_947623515.1. NCBI lineage: Eukaryota > Metazoa > Arthropoda > Insecta > Diptera > Syrphidae > Neoascia > Neoascia interrupta. The sequence continues at coordinate 56,180,077 of OX392462.1, read as the reverse complement.
TATTGTAAACTGATTACATGAAATGCAGGCCCCCGATTTGCAAATATCATTAAGTCATCAGAATTGCAAACATAGTGGTCTCTCTCTCTGTCGCTCTCGTCGCATTTGGTAGCGGGTGTTTCGGCCACTTAGTTTAACTTTTAAAACGTTTAGGACCTTATGAGATTTTAATAATTTTGATTTAAGACTTTAAAAAAAAAACCCTTTTTTTCAACCGTCTTTATTTATTATATCAGCACTTCCTGGTAATAAAAAATGTGGGCATAAATATAGTTTTCAAATTAAAAACAACTAGCTGATTTAACATTGATTTCAAAATGTCCTATTTTAAAAAGCAATTTAAAAAGAAGTGCTTTCTACTGCCAAATCACTCCCCGATTCCCAGCCGAAAATAATTATTAGCTCCAACCCCCCCAAACAAGGGCTATGGCCTGTCGTTAAATGCCAGTCTTCAATAAAGATCTCTTAACTGAAACGAGGTTATAATTGCCAACGTTGTTAAATAATTGTTGTAATTAGTGAATGAACATTGAACAGATAGCCCAACCGATTCTCTTTGAGGTAATGACAACATACCATTTGTATGCTACCCTCTTCTAGGAGTATTTATGGATAGGCAAGGTAGCATGATAGTATAGGGAACTCTGGCATATGTCTAGCACCTTCTACACCAGAGCAATTACTGAACTGAACAAGCGCACTTCTTCAAAATAGAATTGTTTGCATAAACGTGAACCGACTTGAAAAAGGATTTTCTTTGATTTTCGACAATTAGAAAGCACATTACGGGGATCCGGGCTTAATTGTTATTTTGTAGCGGGGTCATTTGTCATTTGATTCCTTGAATAATTTCAAGTAGTTGCTTGTTATTGTGGACGTAATGTTGGTGTAATTATTCTTTTCTTGAAGAACGCAAACTTACACAATAGGGGAGGTAAATATTTGGAAGCAAAATCATTAATTCTGTACGGGGTGTGGATTTAGAAAGGAAACAAATTTGTGTATTTTTGTTATGTATATTGTCGTCCTGTTTTAGTTCCAAGCTAACAATGACCTTGGTCATTTTGGTTTGGGATTAACAGCAAATTGGTCCTGTTAGTGAAATAATAATCAGTGTGCTTTATTGAAAATCCTTACCTAATGGGTACTCTGCTTGAATGAATAGGCAGGAATACAGAGGCGCCATAAAGGCTTGACGTCGAAGCTCTTTTTCTTCTAACTCGCCTATTGCGCAGTATGGCACCTCTGGCGCATCTTGTCTTGTCTTGAAAACCATGCAAGTAAGAATAACTTAGCCTTGGAATCCCTACCTTCTGAATGAATTCGATAAACATGCCTAATCGATAACCATCGGCACAAGTTTGAAGGAATAATAATATCTCGGAATGGAGTATCTACGTGTACTTTAAGATTATTTTGAACTAGGTAGCTGAAAGTTTGATGTGTTGTAAAATCTCTGATAAAGTAATAATATTTTTAAGATCAACCCACAATCGGTCTAAGTTTAATAAGAAAAACGATAATCGTCCATATGTTCGTACAAGGTTTTGTCAAGGCGCTACATATGGCGACGGAATTTGGTAAAACATAGTTTTAAAACCGCGGATTTGCCATATATTTTCTATAACAATCATGCAAAAACTGCGTTGGCAATTATTTTTTAAATAGATAGAAGAGAGTGGCACAACAGCTCGAGGTGCACCAGGACCAACTTCTCAACAATGCATGCTGTATGTGTCAATTTCCTCACATATAAATAATATAGATATGTATTATTAAATTCTATTACAAAAAAATATTATTAAAAACATTACACGTGATAAAATAGTCTAGAAGGCGGCCGCAAGGTAACCTACCTCATCGGATCCATGGAAAAAAATTGCCTTTTTTGATACAGTACAATCTCGGTAATTCGAGCTAATAGAAACCAAACCCAATCCGAACCATGGGGGTTTTCGAATTAACGAAAACTTTTTTAACGTATTTTTAACGTACATATTATATAACGTACTATTTAACGTACTTAGTATCATAATGTACTTTTTAATGTTGAGAGCAGGTCAGAGTTTTGCCTGAACGTATTTTGGTTCAGGCAAAACCCTGACCTGCTCTCAACATTGCCTAACCCTTAACTTATAACAAATTTCTTAAGAAAAATCCACAAGTGAAAACATAAAACACTCCGAAACAAAAGTCTCGTAATATTCATAAGAAAAAAATTTAAAATTTGAATTACAAAATACCGATTTGGAATGAGTTTTTGAATTGCAAGATACACAATGCTAGAAATTAGGTGTTCGAATTAGTGGAGCCTTCGAACTACCGAGTGTTCGAATAAGCGAGGTCTTACTGTAGTTTATTAAGGGGCGGACAAACCTTTTCTGGACCATTTGGCTTGAAAATGGCCACTTTCGATTCCGCTTTTTCATGACTATTTTTACCATAAGGGCAGTGGAAAATTAAGTTACTTATGATTAAAGGATAATTTTAGGGAGTTGAAATTAAGTCTTTTGAAAGGATTCCAAAACAGTTGGTCTGACAAAAGAAAATATGGGCCCCATGTTTTGCCTAACCATTTTTAAAAGCGGTGTTTTTATGTAACCGTACCTCATCGGGAACAAGATTATTGTGGTAACAAATGAAAGCTTGGATTTTCCCCTTTACGAATCCACTAGCCGGGCAAACTTTGGATGGACTTTGTTAGAAAAACGACTTTCTAGCTAACTAAAAAAAGCTTTGCACATATAATTTTTTTTTGTCGCAAGCTCCAGTAACTATAAGTGTCGTATTTGGAGTACTTTATTTCCAAGTTGTCTATAGAAAATACTTTGCATACTTCCGGAGCAAATATGCAAAGTATCTGCGTATTTTTCGTAGCACATCACGAGCGGAAAAAAATTAAGGATAGGAGAGAAAAGTTGTACTTTATTCAACACCAACACAGACACTTATAAACCAGTATGGAACCTAAAAGCCCTGCACAGGAACACCAAAACTTGCCCCCGCAAGTGTTATGACTTTATGGAGAAATGCAATTATATAACCAGCAGAGTATTCAATAGAATAGGTCTGGGTTCGAATCCTGCCATCGTCAGCTGAAAAAAAGACTTCTTCTTTTTCACGGTCCCCACCACCGCGAGGGTCTGACAAGCCCTCCGAGAGAATCATTTGTCTTGAAAAACTTCTCAAAGTGCTGTTCGGATTCGGCAAAAAAATTTTAGGTCCCCTTGAAATGAAAAGAAATTAACACGCCAGCATACATCGTTGAGAAGTTGGCCCAGGTTCACCTCGAGCTGTTGCGCCACTCTATTTATTTTATTTATTCAATAGAAACTTCTGGTATACATCTTATTGTCACGCATTCTATTCGCATACTTTAGGACCCGGAAAGAGCAGATGTCAAGTTTCAAGTTCCTAGTTTCAAATTTAAGGTATAAAAACTATCGACAGTCGGACTGACAGACGTGGCTCATCAATTCGGTTTCGATCATCATCCCCCTTATGCCAGAAGAATGAGTGTGCAAATTTTCCAATTCTAAATTAAATTAGCCCTTGCATGTTCTATGTTTAACCAAAAGCTAGAATACCTTGCGTACAAGAAAACCGAAATATTTTACATTGCCAATTAAATCAAACCCTTTTATTGTACGAGAGAAAGCAACATTCAAACTTATTTTCCCAACATTTTCATTTTTGCACATTCATGTTTCTGGCATAAGGTCGACGATATGCTCCTAATGTTACAAACTATGAATCAAACTGACTGTACCTCCTATTCTATAAAAAAGTATATATCCCGTTTCCCGTGTCCCCTCTAATATCTTTTGCTGGTGTCAGAGACTACCTATTCAAAGTCTTAAGGAAAACTATAGGGTTTTTTTTAGAGATTCAAAAACTTCTGAGATTTGACTCTAAACAAAACTTTTGCCTTTCTAGTATCTTAACGGAAACGATAACCTTGTTCAAAATTGATGTAAGTTTAAAGCGTTCTTAAAGCAACCTTACTATTTATAAAATTTTAAAGTAGACGTTTCCAGCCTATGCTTTTCTAAGCCTATTTAAAAAACTAAGTAAGAAAATCGGCATTTTCATGCCGTTCTCTCGAAAAAATCTTTTCTCACGAAATTTCAGAAAACATCTAATGCTAGTACCTGCTAGTAGCTGCAACTGGAATACTTAAAAAAAGTTTAGGGCATTTAGTCTGCTTTCAAGCAAAAAAAAAATTAAAAATTGTTTTTCCACTTTTTGAAACGATTTAGAGTAACTTGGACAGCACTTTTGGACAGCACAGCAATAACAAATTTGAAATTAATAAAAATTATACAGAAGTAGCTATGTTAAATATAACAAGCAAAATTTTATAATAAACAAGTGAGTAAGTGCGTCTACGATGGCTGGGTCATCTAGAGCGGATGGACACCAACGCCCCGGCCCGGAAAATCTTCGAATCCACACCGCAGGGACGGCGCGGTAGAGGAGCAACGAGACTCAGGTGGCGCACGCAAGTGGAAGGGGACCTCAGCCAACTTCGCGTGCGAAACTGGAGACGGCTAGCTGGAGACAGAGCTGGCTGGCGAAGCTTGTTGGCCCAGGTCCATCCCGGACTGTAGCGCCACCTTAAGTAAGTAAGTCAGTGAGTAAGTGCAAGAGTTCGTCTGTGACACATTACTAAATACCCGACCCTATATACCGTAGAACACCAAACCTTAAAATTTTTTGTCCCGAATTCATATATTATTTGTATAGGCCACGCCCCGAATGTGGGCCTGGGCTTAAAATTAAAATCAATTAATTGTGATTGCGTTAGAATCATGACAAAATGCTTTAAAACCGAAAAATATTTCGAAAAAATACCGCTTTTTCGTAAAAACGCCCCCTTAAAGTGAGTGGAGCTCAAAACTTTGTGTGGACTAAACATAGCAAAGAGTAATATCTACAATATTTGTCATGTTTTTTGCTTGTATTTTTTCGATTTTGAGTGAACTTTCCGAGAAATCGGGTTCTTAAAGATCTAACATATTAAAAGTAGACATGGTCGATATTTTTGGCGGTCCAATTTTTGCCTTCTTAGAGGTTTTGGGCCATATTGCTCTATACCAAAATTTTAGTTCCTAAGCTTTCATTTTGTGAAAAAAATGCCGCTGACATTGATGCCAGTAGTGGGCGTGACCGTTGATGGATTTAACCAATTTTTACACTTTGTCTGTACAAAATAAAGACCAAAATACACTCCAAGTTTGAGCGTCATAGCTAAATTTTAAAGACCGACAGACGGACAGACGGACGAACAAACAGACATAGCTGTTGTCGGTCTCGATCATATCTCTAAAAGGTCTTGGGGGTCTACGGTGATTTTTTCACTGTGTTACAAATATACCCTGGGTCGGGTATAAAAACAGTAATTTACACAAACTGTATAATTAGGATGATCCTAACCTTAAACAAATCTCCTCGGACCGCTCCGCGTATGGTTTCACACTTGACGTTAGTTTTTACCCTCCTCCAATAATCGACATTATTTAATTCCTAACAACCCTGAGTGAAATAGCTCCTAATTAGGATTAATTTCATTGACATAAGTCAAGGATGATGAAAAAACCCTAAAACATGCCAAGGGTCCTAACTTTGACAAGGTACTTAAATAAACCTAACATTTTTGGGAGCTATTTTATGTACATACCAGCTTCAAGCGTTAAATTTGAGGTTTATTTTTTCCTTGTTAGGTAAACTTTTTAGAAGTTATTAGAGTCGCCGCTGAGGTATAAGAAAAAAAGGGAAAAGGTTTTAGGCAATAAACTTTGACTCAGTATGTAAAGATCATAATATAAACCGATTGTCAGTAAAGCACCTGACTTTTTTACCTTATTCCCACGTGATTCTTTAAAAACGAAACGATACAGAAGAGCTGTAAGTTTGGTTGCAAAAAATATACAAATTTTATAGTTTTCTCACAGCCTAAAAAAATCAAAGAATATCCAAAAGGCAAATTGTAATGTTAAATGGTTTTAAGTGTTGCTTGCTTAATTTCTTCAGATGAGATCATGTATTTCATGAAAAGCTATTAGTAATACTCAAGAAAAAATTCCAACGAATTCCCAAAATATCTAGAAAAGTGCCAACAAATTAGCATTACTCAGCATTTTGGTATTCCTCTAAATTATTCTCTTTACACTTTTGCCAAAATCCTTAGCCTTAATTCGCCATTTCCCTGATCCCAACACCGCCCCTGATTTATCGCCTATTAACTAAAATTAATTACACCAGCCTTTATGAGCCGCATTCACACAAATACACATTTAAATCTAGCCAAAAATTCGCCACTTAATTAAAACGCAAATTTAGTCGAAAATAGCACAAGCTCAGCAGATTCCAACCATAATGTACACAACCAGGGGCTTTGACTTCCTGCGGACAGTGCATGCCGCTAAATAAAAGTCTAATCAATAAATTTCCCAAAATCAAAGGACAGAGTGAAAAATATCCGCAAGCGTTTTATTTGTTTTTTTTTTTTTCTGCCGCAAAATCATTTGCATTGAAATTCTTCAAACGATTTCGAATGGCCGACGCGGCAGAAAGCACGCACGAAACAACAATTAAATGCTACCTTCAGCCCCCTCAGTCTGTACTTGGAGACTCTCAAAGTCCCCATAACAAGTCCCAAAGAAGTAATTATGTTAATAACATGCTCAAAGTTTTACTGTTTAAAAAATTTACAAAGTTTTTCGTTTTTTCGTTTTTTCCTTGCCTCTAATTTTGATTTTTTTTTTTTACGTCTAATTACAGGTAGCCTGGTTGCGTGTCGATACCCAGACTATACTAACTATCCAGAACCATGTTATAACGAAGAACCAACGTATTGGCATTACTTACTCGGAGCACAAAACCTGGCAGCTGAAAATTAAGGACATCAAGGAGACCGACAAGGGATGGTATATGTGTCAGATCAATACGGATCCGATGAAGAGTCAAATGGGCTATCTGGATGTTGTAGGTAGGTACTTGTCAAAGAAGAAAAAAAGACATCTTCCTGTGTTTCCATTTTAGTATTGCGAATATGTCTCTTGTGTGTGAGTTTGCAGGTCGAGTGCTGGTCTTCCTGTTATCCTTATTATAACTGTACTCGTCAACCACTGCCTGCCATCGTGCACCTGATTTTGGTTATAATGATGCAGATGCCACCTGTCGTCCTGGGACTCAACCAATCCAAGGGAGACCAAAGTTATCCTACTCAGCTTTAGAAATTCGGTTTTCTAATGCAACGCAATGCCGACAAAGTCACAGATTGGAGTCCTGAAAGTTGTTAACATTATTGTTTTCTGTGGTAACGCTGCAGGTTGGGGTTTCTGGTTGGCCCATTGTGCCCTCGACAGTCAATAACTCGTAGTTGGGTTAATAAATTTGTAGCAGAGTTATGCAGTCTCAGAGTTGAAAGCGTCATTCACTAGGGATTGGGGGGAATCAATAAATGAATATCTTCAAAGACTGGAATTAAATCGAGCAAAGCCTGTAATTGTGACGCAGAACTTTTCACTATGGAGTTGACGGAAGGTCATTGCAGTAGCAATTGAAAATCGTTTAAAGTTGTTCTACGGTTTTAACCAAATTTTTTTTTCTGTAGCCAGGAAGTTTTGATATAAAAATAGAAATCGTACTCGAAATAAAAAACTGAGTAGAAAGTGGGTCGTATCGTGTTATGAATAAAGGACGTAGAACACACTTATAACGGATACGGATACCCCAATTCGAGGGACACTTTATTCAGGCACTCGAAACTGGTCAAAACAAGTTCATGCAAGTGCACTTGGAAAGATGTGTCAACCAATTAGTAATTAAAAGAACTGCGAAGGGCTTTAAAAGTACGGGAATTTAAACTTCTCCAGATTTCAGATAGGACTTAAGTTTAATCAGGAGAGTTATTTTTTTCAACTATAAAGCTTTCTGATGTAAAGGGGGAAATATAATTAAACCCTATTCAAAAGGAATGGTGTTGGTATACCTATGTTTAGATAAAAATTTAAGATAGCTATGACCGAGACTGAATTGTGAGTCGAATAAGTCATGTCTGTCCGGCCGTCTGTATATCCCAATTTTTAAGGCCTTATATCTTGAGCTATGGAGTTGAAATAGCAATACGAGTGTTGTGAAATGTTTCAATCAGACACGCAATCGGTAATATCAGGACAATAATAAATAAACCTAAAGATTGAGTCAGCTAAGTTAAGGAAATATGAGACGATCATCAAATCATGTAGTCTTTTCCCAGAAGTCACTGAACTCATTCATCGATGCACCTAGACTATCGACTATTTCATTAAACTATCAAATTCCGTCAGCTGACAGGAAACTGACATTCGAGTGCGAAAAACAATATTTTCCAGTGGAACTTTTCAATGCCGAATCGTGAAACTGGTGTGGAATACAGAAAAAATTGTTATTTTCTCATACACCTGAACGTAATGGTGCTCATGTAAATGTTTTTTTGATCTCCGAATCAGTTCGACACCGAACTCAAAAGTTCGCCACTGTTGTATTTGACGTTGGAGGCTGGGTGTAGCTTTGATTGTGTATGTGAAGTAATGTATCGACTCTACTCAATTTTCATTCGTGAGTTTTTACAACGCGACTGAAATTTTATGAAATCGATAAAAACTTATCAAATATCCCAAATTTAAAGCTATTAAAATTCAACTTAAGAAAAAAGTGCAAAAAGCCGATGCCAACGAAATCACGCTACGAAATAAAAAAAAAAGTAAACACAATAAAGTCAAAGCAATTTGACACTTAACGTTATGAGTGCACCGGTGTAGTATTTGACGTTCTGTACACAATAAAACCGAGTGTACACCACGTTGGAATTGTCGCGAACACCGAGTTTTATTTTACAGCTCGGTGTGGCAGTTCGAAGTTAAAAAAAACGCCATAAGCCAATCATTTATGTTACTAGGCAAAACTGTTTTCTGTCAACCGTCTTACAGCGTATTTCTAAAAAAAATTGTAAAATATGTACTTAATACCATATTAATAATACTTAATACATCCTGCACAGGCTGACGCGTTTGACAGGGGTGAAAAACCTAGACATTGCGCTGTATAGCTCATTTCTATAGATGCATGCTGTCATACGCGACCTCGAAGTCGATGAAAAGCTGGTGTGCATCGATTTGGAATTCCTGGGTTTTCTCCAAGATCTGTCGCAGTGTGAATATTGCAGATTGTTCACATCAGATATTCAAATTAGAAATTTCAGATTACATTGTTGACAAACGGCTTCAGGCGTTCACACAGTACAGCAGAAAAGATCTTGTACGTGATGTTCAAAAGAATACTCAGAGGGCACAACTTAGACGGTATCCTTTTTTCAGCTCATAGATTATAAGACAAGATATTTTTGGCAGGCGGATAAGCCTTTCAAACACTTTAAAAAATATTACTATTAACTTACTATTACTTTTGTTACTTTTTGTTACTATTACTTTCCAAACAAAGCGGTCAAATGCTGAAAGCTAGGTTTTCCTATTACGTAGAAATTAGCTATAAACTTGTTCTGACAGTTACAGTTGTTTTTAAATCTTTAAGTTGTGTACATCGAAAGCCTATGAATTCCTGTGACTTCCGTGAATTTGGTCACGATTTTTACTTAAACATACAAACAAGTGGTCTTTGGTTAGTCCCGTATTTGCATATTTATAATTTTTTGAACTGGCAAAATTTAACTTAACTAAAACCTATGCAAACACCCTCTTACAAAATCACTTAGGGAAGACTTCTTCAATGTAAGTTTGAATTGATAATTCGACAATAATGTTCTTTCCAGGTCCCGAACCAGCACAGTTTTAAAAAAAAATTCGAATCCCGGCCACTGACACGCCCACTTTACTTATAAGCCTGAAAAAAACAAAACACCCTTGTACTCAAAAAACTCGAAAAATGACGAAAAATGAAAAATGTGGGCGTGGTCGCATTTCATTCAAAATGTTTGCCTGCAATCAAGAAATTCTTGCGTTATATGTAAGCATATTTCCGTATACTTTCAAGTTATGGGCAAAATTTTCGCCACGCCCACTTTTTGGGGGGGGGGGGGGATATTATTGAATAAAAAATACTTAGTATATGCAAACCTCATCTGGACAATATATTAGAACAAGAACTACAATGTTATTAATAAGGAGTTGATGCCACACCCCCTTTTACTAAAGGATATTGTACTTTTCGACATTTCAAGCTGCGATTCAAGCTGGCCAGGGTTAACCCGCCCACTAGTAATGTCAAAAACTTGTTTTTCTACCCCATCCCATAGGATAGGAGATAAATTAAATTCGTCACATAGATTGTAACACGGAAAAATAATAATGGTAGACCCCCCAAGACCTTAAGGGCATATGATCGAGATCAAATTCTGAATCGAATAAGCCATGTCCGTCCGTCCGCCCGTCGGTCTGTCTGTATGTCACGTTTTTGGGCCTTAAATTTTAAGCTAGAAAGCTGAAATTTGGTACATGAGTTCATTTTTGGATCCGAAGCAGTACAAGAGCAAACATTTTTAAAATCCGCGCACAGACACGCCCACAATCGGTGCAATTGTGCAACTACCTCCAGAGTTTTCTAAACTGTGAGACTGTAAACTGTGAGAAAAAAAAATTAGTAGGTAAGGTTTAGTGCATACAAAATCTTAGCCACGCCCCCTTTTAGATGTCGATTTTTCAAAAATTTTGAATTTGAACCAAAAAATTGAGTTTTTACGTACATTTAAGCGTTACTTGGAAATATCTGTGCTAATATTGATTGTTTGTAATAAGGGGCGACTGGACCACGACCCTTTTCGAAGTTCGCACTTCTTAAAAAATACCAAAAAATAACAATAACATCAGCATTTTACTGCATTAGCATTGCCACTTCCTCACTGGTCGGAAGGCTAAATACAGTGAATCTTCTTGGGTTCCCATGTCACATAAGTTCAGAAGGTTCAGAAGAGAGCTTTCTTAAGACCTGAGCCTGCTCTAGGTCTGCCTGTATGCTGTTGCCACGTGTTCCATTATAACTTGAGTTTCTAGACATACTAAATGACTACGCCCGGACATCTACAAGGCGCCAAAGTCTTTCCTTCTCTCTCTCAGGAGAAAACACTGCAGGCATTCTTACGGACAATCAAGCTTCTGCTAAACACTTGAATGCGTTAAATTGCCTGTGGAGAGGACGACGATACAGCGGAGCACTTCCTCTGTAGTTGTGTTGCCTTTGCTCGCTTAGGTGGCGGATCTTTGGGGCTGACGTGGTGAGTGCCAAAACCCTAAGCTCCTCATCGCTGAAGTTCCTTTTCGTCTTTCTTGCATCCCGCCTACATTTGGACGTTAACCGTGAAAGAAAGGAAGTGAAAGAGGGAAGATGAATTTTTCCAATGTTTTCACTTGTATTTGAAAAAAAATTATTTATTTAACCAGAATTTTTAATCTTGTTTCGAACAAAAATGAATCCTTTTCCAAAATCATAAAAACAACAATTATTACTTTGAACGTAAATTATGAGTATTTACATATTTTTGCAATAAAATGCTGGACACTCTGGTTCCAGTCGGCACTGCACTTCCAGGCCAGTACTGAGAACAAGAAGATCTAGCTTTTAAGTCCTCTTCAACCTTTAGACGGGGATTCAAAAGCGACGCCTTAAGCGTTTTTTTCTTATTTCTATACCCTTTATATGACGGAATAGTTCTTGCGTATTCGTCTTTACTCATTGCCATACCTAATTATGAACTTAACTACTATTTCAACCAAACAAAATAATCACGTCATCTGGGCATAGACAAACTTTCGAAAGTTCATTTCAACACTCAAGGTCGATCTGAGTAAAGGTTTCCATATCTGCATAAATGGTACTTTCAAAACCACTCATAAAATCCACAAAGCAATATTCATTAAGAACAAACTTATTCTGATTACCACCACCCTATCATGGCAAAAGGAATTTAAACAAACACGGAATTACGCTCTATTAAAGAACAAAAACAAAAAACAAAGTTAAACATACACCGAAACAATGCAATCAGCGGGATATAATGATTTTTTTTTCGCAGAAAAAACAAACGCTCTAACCCCCCTTAAATAAGGTGGTGGTGTGTTGGAAAACGTAATGAAAACTCGAAATCACGAGTTGAGTGGCGCTGAAGAACCTAGAACAACACACTACCACCACGACTGCCCATTGCCCATAGAATACCATGAATTGAGAGTGAATTTAATATACGAAAACTTATTCCTAGTCCTTTATGTAAGGACCTTGTACATCCCTATGTATATTGGTTGCAAGTACGTACGACGCCAGGTCGAACCGAGAGTATCACACGAACCGCAGAAATTGTATGATTGGATTGGAGGCGAGCCCCGTCTGCCGACTGTGTCGGTGGCTCCAGCAACAACCGTGTGGGCACAGGGGGGGGGGGGGGGGGATTGCGACTAAAAAAACTGCCAGAAATCAGCGAAACGTCTATGAGTGTGCTGCCCACCTGACCGTTCGGTCTGTAGGGCGACCGCACAGCGCTGTACCTCGCTTTTGGTGTACCAGAGGAGCGCACTGTTGTTTTCACATTAAGCACTTTGTGTTTCCAACGATTTCGTGACTGAGAGCATTAAGTGGTGCGGCTATTCAATACGAAAATCGAAAATGCCGGAGCATTTTCCACTGTTGACTGGATTAACCCCTTTTTGGGGGAATGGATGGATGGCCGCGTACTTGAACCGAGCGCTGGCTGGGCCAATAAAGAAGCAAAAATCGCGGTTCGCAAAAAACTAAAAAAAGCAAAAAAAACATCGGACAAGCATTGTGTTTGTGTATATATGCATGGGGATACGGTTGTTAGGCTCTAGAAAGAGTCCTTGTTGTTTTCGTCGTGGTCTTTTTTTCGGGCCCAGTTTTATGTGGTGCCAAAGTAACGAGTGTAAATTTGTGCACATTTTTTTTGTTGGTTTTGTTTTCGGTTTTGGGACCACTTTCCGTTTCCTTTTCCGCTGTGTCGATTTTGCTAAACGCTTCATAGAACTAATGTGCTCTTTTGAGGTAAGGAACATATACACACCATGTTGAGCGGAAAATGGCAAACGGAATTGCAGGGTTACTACTCACTTCAGTGCGAATATGTAACAACCGCATGGTGATTACTGAATTGTGTTCTCAACATGACACCTTATCGAACCGTGTTGCAGATAAGCTAGTCAAGTATTGCAGGCTTCTTATGACAGGCCACAAGAAGTTTATTTTTCTCCATCATCATTGCATGAATTTTTTATAAGTCAATGGGAAGCTACATAACATTAAGATCGATTTGCATTAGCACAATGTTTTGAAGTAGTGCATATCTTCTACGAACGCAGGACGCGTCGCTACATGTCACACAGTTAGTGAAACATTGGACTTCTTGCTTTTAGAAATTGAAACTGAAAAGGCTTTGACTTACCTGGTGCTATATGTATGTTTGGATAATGCCTTCAATAATGCACCAACCAGTCACACTGAAAAAAAAAGAAAAGAAAATATGTATACTTTAGACACAACACTCTTTGGGTTAGAGAAATCAAAGTGTTAAATTTTAAATAAAGACGAGCCAATTCTTGATGCCTGAGTCTATGCAATACAAATTATGCCTGGTACCAATTCTATCAATTCCGCTGTTTACAAAAAAGGTATCCAAAAGCCATCAAATCATACTCATTATCCACCTTACCCTTAATTAATGTGACCTATATAAGAAAACCACTTGAAATTCTAAAACGCTGAACTCATCGTTTGAGGCGATTCGTACCTAGGCTTGATTGGCAACATTAATGACCTTTTAATTTTTATTTTATCATTTTGCTTTAATGATATGTAAATGTCGTACTCTAGAACCCTGGGGGTGGTGCGATTAAACGTTATTTTCGGAAGGGTGGTCAAATCACAACCACGCAACCACAGTAATTAAACTTGCGATTTATCGTAAAATTGCCACTTTTTTCCATTATATGAAAAAGCTTTAAAAATGTATAAAACTCTTTAATAAAAGTTTTAGGCATACGTAAGTGATTGTATTCATACATCTAAAACATCATCGCCCTGTGATGTGGCGACAGAAATTCAATAACATATTCAATTCCATTTGGCATTTCGTGAGCTGTATGACATTATCACCAGAATTTTGGCCAGCCATCCTAACACGAAAAACGCCATTGCTGACGATTTAAATGTCCACAATACTCAGTGGGTCAGTGGGTAAGGTAGGAACGTTGAGCTTTTTCTGAAAGCAATAATTTAAAGTAGCTAGTAAAGGAACCTACTAGAGTTCCTGATATTGTCAGTCATGCCGCGAACACCCTTGACTTGTTCCCCACCTAAAATCCTAATAGCAGTCGACGTTTTATTGTCTTTAGGCTCGTTGGATCACTGTGTAATATCAGCGTTTTTGAAGATCTAACTCCGAAAAGAAAAGTTTGGCAGAACGACGAAGCAAGCTGGGATAGTCTCAACGACTTCTCCAAGAATTTTAATTGGTAACTCTGCTTTCTCGATCGAGTTGTTGATGCTACCGCCGACATGCTTAGTGGGAGAACATGCTTAGTTCTCCATGGAATGAAACTTTTTATTCCTTACAGAACTAAAAGTGCCGGGCCAAAGAAGAATTGTTGGTGCGATTTGAGCTGCAAAAAGGCCATTCAGTTAAGGTAAGTCAGTTTTCGGCTTTTAAAAACCGAAGAAAACCGAAATTAATATAAGCGAGCTAGAAATGAGTGTAACACAGTTATCCGTCGCGTCAAATTTCAATATGGCTGAGAAAAAAAATCCTGCAATGTCCCAAAGCCAGCAAAAATTTCTGGGCTTTTGTAAAGAACATAAAAAAACTCGACGTAATCTGCTTCACCACCACTCGTCTTCAATAACACTCCAATTGTTTGGTCCTTAGATAAAGTAAATCTTCTAGCAGCTCACTTTGCTACTAGCTCCATGCTTTCTGATTGGAGATCTCTTAACAATCTATGATTCGTCTCCACCTGTACTTGAGCACTTCGAACAATCTATGGGCGGAATACACTTTCGCACTCGTACAATGTCAGGAGTTCTCAGAAATCTTAACGTAACATAAATCCGCAGGCCCAGATGGCCCGCCGTTGTTATGAAGAGATGTGCCTCCACCCTAGCCAAAGCCAAACACCTGCGTTAGTTTTTTCATCTGTCTCTCTCCTCTGGCTTCTGCCCAACTCAATGGAAAATAGCGTTTTTTCAGGCTGTTCCGAAAAAAGCGGATTCTTCTTCTTCTTGTTACCGTCCCATTGCACTTACATCCTTGTTTTCTAATGTCATGTGAACATTGATTAATCGCCACCTACAGTTTCGCTTCCGCACTGGTGATCCGATGTCTTATCTTACTGAACAGTGGAACCACTATTTACGTTTCCATGATGAAAGCAAAGCTGTTGAACTGGATCAAGATTTTATCAAAATTGTGTACTTATGGGACTGACAAATATCTCATAGAGTGGATTTTCTTTTGAAATGTTCAATCCGTGTCGTACTAGACGGTTTTAAATCTGATATCCATCGTTTTAATGCTGGTATACCTCAGGAATCAGTTTTATTTCTGACACTCTTTCTGATCTTTAAAAACGATCTTACCCAACTAACATTTCAGCTCTAATAAAGGTCTACAAGAGCCTTAAAAGAGTTATGTGCAAGAGTAAAGCTCTTAGAATTTCACTATTGTAGAGTGTTATAAGAGTCTTCTTAGAGCATTCCAAGCGTTAAATGGCCTAAGTATCAGAGTTATTAAGCTCTGATAAGGAAACTATATCTCTTGTTGTAAGAACTGTTGTAAGAACCTCTGCCGAAAAGAGAGGATTTATAATGCTGCAAAAACAATTTTTGTATAGTTCCATAAGAACATAAAGATGAAAAGAGAACAAAATACTTAAAAGAAATGAAAATCGATTTGTACGCGTTATTACCTCTTCAAAAAGGTTTTTTCTTACAAATAAAACTTGGTGCGGTTAAAAATATATCAGCTAAAGTTAGCATTTTACTGCTGAAAAAATAAAGGGCATCAAATATATTTGATATTGCACTTGCAATTACTTGTGCTGTTGTAATGTAATGTTATTTCCTAAAACAATTATGATGTGTAGTTATTATCAAATAGCAATTGTCATACATCTGTCCGGTCTGTTTTGGAGTGAAAAAGATTTGGAAACCCTTTAAGGAAGAAAATGTTCGATATTTTTTTTTCTTTTACAGGCAATGGCCGAAGAATTGAAGTTGTCTTATAAGACTAAGGATGTTATTATCAGAGCCAATCTCTCTTAGTTTATTGCCCCTCTAGGGGCAATTTTATTAAGCTTAATGCAAGCAAACTTAAAACTAGGTACAAAATCTTATACATACTTAACTTTAAACTATAGGGGAAAAGTAGAGCTGGAACCGAAAAAGGTGTTAAAATTAAGAATGGATAGAATTTAGAAGAATTTTTTATTTATTTATTTATTTATTGAGAAATTATTCAAAGTAATACAATACAATTGAACAATTGTGAGGAAAAAAAACTAAGCACTAGCAATTAAAAGCCATCGGCTTAACATTTAGTAGAAAAATTTTGCTTACAATTTTAAGTTTGTTTACAAGATTTAAGCTCTTATAATGCTCTTACTACAAAACTCAAACTATACCAGAGTTGAAAACTTATAACAAGAGTCTTATTAGAGCCCATTATGCTTTTGTTTTATAATTAATTTAATTAATTTAATTTTTTTAAGTCATACTCTCTTAACAAGAGCGTTACAATATCATTTTTAATCTTATGACAAGATTTTATGCTCGAAGAGTATCAAGAGCATTATAAGAGTCTAATAAGAGATATTTCGACATTTTAAGCGTGTAACTCTCAAGAGTATGTTAATTGAGATTTGATTTTATCCACCTCATCCAATACAGTATACTCATTTGCTGATTACATCAAACTTAGATCATCATACTCAGAAAGATTTCCAAACCCATTGGATGTTGAAATGGCAAGGTTGCGTATGTTAAACTCTCTAAAGTCCGGTACAACCATCATAATATTAAAGTGGCGCCTTTTAAACAGAGTTTAATTCAATGCATCCAAAACCGAGTGCTGCCTACTATCGCAAAACAGAAGAAGCCTTCAGCCTTTATTTATGAATGGAACTTACATCACACTGAGTCCGAAAAGCTTTCTATACTCGGTATGTGTGCGACTAAAAAACTACGTTCACCACATATTTGATGTCACAAGGAATGCAGCAAATTGCTTAGGATTCCTCAAGCGGTGTAGGAAGTTCTTTAGTATTTATTCGTCATAAGCTTGAGTAGAACTCTTATGTTTGGGCTGGTGCTTCAAAATTATGGCTGCATTTACTTGATAAGATCCAGAAATGAGCGATAAAACTCATAAAACCCCAAATAAAGCAAAGTTACTTGAACTCGTTAGAACATCCTCGCAATGTATCTTGTATTTCTTTATTCTATCGCTTCTTCTACGGAGATTGTTGCAATCAAAAAGCTGGCTGCTTACCACCTCTTTAGGAATTCAGGTGCAATACGCGATTAAAAACGAATGCTCATGAATCACCCTTGAGATCGGTTTCGGACGAACGGCATCATACTGTTATTCTTTTAGGAGAAGATCACGGATGTGGAACAGGCTTCGACTCGCAGTTTTTCCTCGTAATTTTAGTCCGCGACAGTTTAAAAATGTTCAAAATAAAAAAATATAGATGGAAGGTCATACGTTTTCTTTGCCTTTTTTACCATTTTTTACCAAATTTTAAATTCTTAAATTTAATTTAAAACAGAATTTTCGAATTTTTTTCAGTTTCCTTTACCTTGTTTTTCAATACAGCCACCGGATAGCATTGGCTACTTTTTTCAAATTCTGCGGAAATGGATTTCTGAGAAAACTTTTTTCGATCGGATTTTCGATTCTGTTTGTACCCGACTCAGATCACCGCAGATCCCTAAGACATTTTAGAGATATGATCGAGACCGAAAGGTGAATTGATCAAGCCATGTACGTCCGTTTGTCCGTCTTTTTGTACGTATGCAGATTTTAGGCTTTTCAAATTGGGCTAGGGTACTAAAACTTGGAGCGTTGCTTGGCTCTTATTTTGTACAGACAAGTATGAAAATCGATAAATTCCGCCCACAGCCACGCAAACCCTTTTTAGTCAAGCTAGGCGCGGCATATTAACGCAAATTTTGGTGCCGAGCGAAAGTGACCAAAAGCCTTTAACTAGGCAAAAAACTGCACAGCCCCCAGCCATGCCCACTTTTAACATGTTACAATTTTAAAAACTTGATTTCTCGGAAAGTTCACACTAAATTGAATCGTAAAAATGTACGACAAATATTAAAGATTACCATCGCTTTGCTAGGTTTGTTCCATTAAGCTTCGCCCACTTTTCGGGGCTTTTTTTAGGAAAAGAAAATTTTAAGATTTTATATTTAATCGTATAAAACTTTCTCAAGATTCTATCAAAATTAGAACAATTTTATTTTACTTTTTAGCCCACGCCCATTTTCGGGGACGTGTATCAAAGTAAAGTACATGAAATCATTCCAAAAATCTTTAAAATATTGTGTTGCAGGATACAAAAAGTTTGCACTTACTTGCACTTTCTACCAGGTATATTTAATGCCTACCAGGGATATTTAATAGGCTGACATGTCACAACTTCAAGCCTTCTTGTCAACTGTTTTTAAATAGCACAAGTTTCTAAAAATCCTATCACCTGTAGATTAAGGTAGGGGAATAGCCTGCCCAGAAAAGCAAGCATAGGTACGTATGTAAAATGTTTTAAGCAGGCAGCACAACGCAAAAACGTAAAATATTTTTAAATGTTTCGTATTGAAAATACGACCTAACGCAGCCCTTTGGGTTCAATATCAATCAGTTTATGACGATATTAAATGCTTGATTTTTTACTAAGATTTTAATTAATAAAATATTAATTTTAATCTATTCTTCACGTATAGTCTTACTTTAGCAAAATTTTTCAATAATATTGAAACTCTTAACCATTCCGAAAAAATATGAAGAGATAAAGTGCGTAACTGGACGATCCTTAAATTAAATACCCGACTACATTGTATATTTTTTACGTTTTGATTAATGAGTTTTCGAATTTTCACTATGGCCATGGTCAAATATATGTAAATATAAAAAATTAAAGCTTTCTGTAAAATTTTTCGCTTGGAAAGCCTTAAAGAAAGTTCATCAAATTTAACAAGCAGGATCTTCGAATGAAACTATAACGAGTCAACATTAATTTGCAGAATGGTTAATATAAGGTCTGCTAGAAGCGTTGTCTTTCTGGCCACCAATATAAATTTGGCCGTTAAAATAAAAATTTCTAAAGCTTTGCATTTTATATTTTCTATCTCTTTTTCAGCTTACCTGTAGTTGAAACGCAATAGTTTTAACATTACCTCCATACACATTCTTTTATTTAGTAGACTACGCAAAACCCATCGTATTTGTTCAGTCTGCTTTCATTAGCTCGACTTGTTTTTGCCCCACATTATACACTCCACAGAGGCAGCTAAATGAAATGTTTAAAGTCAGGGCTAAAGTTGAAATAAAATGAAATACTCATTTGTAGAACACAATAATGGAAATAAAAATTTAAAAAAAAATTGAATACATACGTCCCCGTCCTTTTTAATGCCAGTTCAACTCCCTAAATAGCTCACACGATCCATAAACTAGGTATTATCATGTGAGTATTAAAATCCTATATTTTTCGCCAATGAAAACAGGTATAAAAATAAAAATACCAACAAAAAGAATGCCCCAAACCACTGGGATAATATGACAAAAAATAAAACCACAGAAACTAACCTCAAATGCAATAAAATTTCACGGCCAATGCACAGGATGATCCAATATTCATCACTTGTCAACATGGTCGAATGACCATATTTCGGCTCAAACTCCCCCCGCACATCGACCCTTAGCCTGCAGGCCGTTCTTACCGGGAAAACATTTGCAGTTTAGTGCAGTGACTCATGACAACGCTCGAATCCTGCCGCAACTCCCAATGCGGTCTACCAAGTTGGCGGCCCCAAATCCACCCGCCCGTTCTATGGCACACAGACCTTTAACACTTTTAAATCCCAATAAAAAATTTACACCCACCAAAACAACTATCGTCAACGGAACAACATTGAAAATAAAAATAATTTGTTTGTTTTTTCTTCTCTTTCTTCTTTTTCATGTTTCGTGTTTTGCTCTTTGTTTGGATGGCTCTTCCTGTCGAATTTTATGAAATCGCCCGGAATATTCGCCCATCTACGTATTCGTACTGGCTCTGCTATGGCTCTCTCTCTCGGTGTGTGTGTGTCTGTGTGTTTGGATATGCACCCAAACTTTGCTGCTGACGCTATTATCCTTTCATGCTGGCTGCATTCAATGCTGGTTTGTGAATTTTCACTCGTCCTTTTGATGGAACTCGGGGATTCTATTCTATTTTTCGTAACGGCCATGGTGATGTGGATGGTGGCGTCTGGTGTAGTACCGCCGGATATCCTGGATTATCCCACAAGTACGGATATGGTCGTACGAGAGGGCAGTAACGTGACGCTAAAATGTGCTGCTACCGGATCACCAGAACCGACTATTACGTGGAGACGTGAAAATGGAGTACCCATTGGATTGGCCAACGGTTCAGAGGGTAAGTTTTGTCTGTCAAAAATAATGTAGGTACAACAAGCACACATAAAAAATGATCTAAATAGAGGGCAGAGAGCATGTTGAGTGTATTCGATACATTAAGTGATGACGATGTACCTACACCACGACGATGGTGTTTCAGAGATGTCCCAGACAGGTAGCAATTCGGTGTAAAATAATTTGAACGTTTAAACATAATTTAAGACAAAAAGTCATCCAATGTTTAACATGTTGAGGCTTCAAAACAAGATTGACCATGCATGAACTTACATTTCTACATACCTATGTTAAGCCAAATTTAATGAGTAGGTACCCTGAAGCTCTTTGGGTAGGTACCTTTCACTAGGTAGGGCATATCAACATTATCAGCCAAAATGGTGTCTTTTTTCAAGCTTCAAGGTTTTACAAATGCCTCTAGCAAAGAGCTGTAAACGGTGCTTACTGTTCTGATCAGTGCTTCAGTTCTGATCAGTACCAAAAACTCAATTATGGAAATAGCCCTCGCAGTATGTCCTGTCTTTGTTAAATCAAACAAGAAAACTGAGGAAACTTTTTAAAGTTTCGGCTTCCTATGGGCAGAAGTTTTTTTTGTGCGGTGGCTCATTTCCACTAATTTACATCTTTAGTACGGCTTTTACATAGAATCAAGTAAAAAAAATTCATCGTCTGAGACCGCATGTGTCCAGTGGATTTCAATATGTCACTCAGAAAAAAGAAAATAAAGGACATAATCTAAGGATGTTATTAAAGCTGAAACACTCGAAACAATTGGATTGAAAAATGTATTTTCATAAGAATAGACTACTTCGGGTAAATAAAATAAAAAAAACTACCTCAGCAGGAAAACAATACTAAAAAACCCGATTGCCCTTTGCCTTAAAATAATTTACTTTCGTGCCACGAAAAATACAATCATAGAAAAATCAGACATAATATCGAACGCTTTCAATGTGTGTCGTCCCTTTAAAAATGAAACAACCTTGTAATGTAATGTTGCTTTTATTTTATTTCTTTTTTAACCACTGGCAGTTTCAAGTATAGAGGGCCTTAACCTAGTTCTACCGCATGTTAAGAGGCAACACATGGGCGCATATTTATGCATTGCATCGAATGGTGTTCCGCCATCAGTAAGCAAAAGGATAACTCTTATTGTTCATTGTAAGTGGTATTTACTGTGTGTTTCCTTTTTTTTGTGTATGATTGATTTTCTGCATGAAGGATAAAAAAAAAAACCAAGCTAAAAGCATTTCATGGTTGACATTGTACTTTTTGTTGCAGTTCCGCCAATGATAACAGTACAAAATCAATTAATCGGAGCTGTGGAGGGTAAAGGTGTAACACTGGAATGCCAATCGGAAGCTTTTCCAAAATCAATTAATTACTGGACGAGAGAAAGAGGCGAAATTGTGCCGCCTGGTAAGTTTTTTTTATTATCCTTTCTTACTGCTGGCAATATGCTACGGGCAGAAAATTTAAACTTTAAACTTATCTTTTTTAATTAATTTGATGGGTATTCCTAGAGAAAACACGAGTTGTTTCTTGCGAATACCTATGTAAAACATAAACGTAACGAACAGTTTCCTAACTTTGAGAAGTGTTTGGCGCCACAATTTTCAAATTACATCTGCAAAATTGTCATTTGTTAAATTGGCTGTCTCAGCTAATCCACATTGGGGGCAAAGTGTAACATAATAATTTGCAGTGATTAAATTATTTGATTAAGCAAGGTCACTTACTCTAGGGAAGTGGGTCATAATTCTGTTTTTCAAAATACTGAATAAAGCAAAAAAATTCTGCTTATTGTGCTTTTTAAGCATCCTTTTCACTTTTTTGATTTTGTAATGATTTGATTTCACTTTTTCACTCTTTTGATAAGCAGAAACATGTCGGAGGGCGGCAATTCCCCCAAAAATATTTCACTCTTTCGCTTTGCAAAAGTAGAATTTCCATTTATTTGTAAAACATGGTTGGAAAATGGCTAAGGCGATCTGTGATTTTCAAATTTTAATACGATATTTCCATGCAGAGTCGAACCTGGTTTCATGCTTCAACCTGGCTTCAAACGCGTGGTTTACTCCGAAACTGGTTTGAGTCGACTCGAATACGCGTTGCGAGCTGAGTCGAGTCGAAATTATGCATGGAAATTCGTGTAAAGAGTGATCGATTGTCTAACGATAGTAAAAAATAACGATGCCGCATAGATAGTGTTAAGACACTATTAAAGGAACTATCGATAGTTATAACAACGCAAGGTCAGAAAAATTCCCAAACCTTGCGTTGTTATAACAAAAATAATTTTAAATAATGAGCGGAAAAGAAGCTTATATGAATGCTAAAAAATGTTTTTAAAAATAGCACGTTTTGTTTCAACGTTATGACTATGACATGATATGATATGATATTATATAAAAACAAGACAAGTGCTTACATGTAAAAACTTAAGTCCGTCTATGACGGATTGATAAAATCCCTTGCCGAACCTAAATAAATGACCACGCCTCTAAATAGTATGCGAAGTAAAAGATGTGACTTCTGGATGCTTTTCAGACTACATTAATCTTGAACTGAAAACCCCGTTTTTTTGTAAATTAAATAAATAATTATTTCCTAAGAGCTACGCCTACATGTGGGGGTAGACATAAGTGCTCTTGCGAAAAAATTGGAAAACGATGGTGCCCTTTCACACTTGTTACATAATTTTTTTTAAGTTCCGTATACATTTAAGGGAAAAAAGTAATTTTAAGTTGAATCGAAATCAAAAGTGGATGTGGTCGAAGTTAGTGACCATTATTTTTTATCATCTTAAAGACAATTACAAATCAGACCAACAAAAATCAGTGCACCGGGGCAATTGTAACATAAATTGAATGTGATTAAATTATTTCAAAAATAGAAGTGTCGTTTAAGTACAAATAAGCCTGCTGTGGGCGTGTCTGTGGACGTGATTTCCGAATTCGCCAAATTTCAGCTCTCTAGCTTGAAAATAGCGACATCTTCCTTTTAAGCGGTCCGTCCAAAAATTGAAAAAGGACCATTTATGGTATCGCTACGTTGTCTCGCCATGAGTCCGTCCATGCAATCGCTTTATAACTTCTAAACGCTCAGTCGTAGAAAGATGAAATTTGGTGTGCTTGTTAACTCCGGTAATAGTCAGAGAACGCATACTAGGGGAATTTTATTCCCCACATAACAGTTTAATTACAGTTTGAAGTTTCATTCGAAAATTGACTTAAAGTTTTTCGGTCTTTATTTCGAGTTTATTATTAGGCAAGGATTAGTAGGCAAGAACTAGAAAATAGAAACTTAAATCAAGTAAATATTGAACTTTAATGAAAAAGAAAAGTTTTGTGTATAGTAAAATATTGTTAAGTTTTGGAGAAATGAAGAGTTGAAAATGGATGACGTTTTTCAAAGAAGTAAAAAAGCCGACACATATTGAACACGCGTATAAAGCAACCCAAATTAACCAAGTGCTTAAGTCAAGTTTTTCAGTAAAAGTTTTTATACTGCCGCTTTAACGCTTTTTCGAAAAATAATCGCAAATATGCATGAAAAAACGTGTGTCCGTCCCCACTTATCTCCGGTGTTGTTTGGACATATGAAAAAAATAATAAGTTTCAGAAATTATTGAAAATCTTGAGGAAAATTATAGCAAATTTTGAAGCTTCAGAAATCTCTGAGATTTAACTCAAAAAAAAACATTTTCAAAAATATTTTTTAAACCTTCCAGTATCTTAATAGTACAAGCGATCATGTTTACATTTGGTACAAGAGCAAAGCGTACAACAATTAAGCTGCATTAAAAAAAAAATTGAAATTGCCGTTTCCATCCTAAGCTTTTCTAAGCCTATTCAAAAAACATGGTAGAATAAAGAGCTTGTTTTACCGTTTACGAAACAACCGGTGCCCATAAAATTTAAGCAAAACAGCAAATGCAAGCTTGGGTGGGTGTGGTATTGAAAAAAAAATTCAAACGGCAATTGGAAAAAGATTAAAATAGTTGTTTAATTAATTTAAAATTTAAAAGATGGTCAAAAAGGTCAGAAGAACGTACGCCCCCGTATGATTTTAAAATCTGTATCTAACAGCCAAAGTCTATCTTCTGGAATTTTATGCAAGTAAAAAACTATAGCAAACTTTGAATATTAAAAAAGAATTGACTCAAAAACCTAAAAGCATTTTCGAAAACGATTTTTTGAAAAGTTGCTAGCATCTTACCGGACGATATTGTTTAAATTTGGTAAAAGTATGTAACATTTACAAGGCAAGCTAACTCCATTACAAACGTTTTAAAATTGCCGTTAACAACCCATATTCGTTTTTTCAGAAATCTTAATTCGCAGAATTTAAGAAAACTAGACAACGCGAGCGCAGATAGTTTTAATATTGAAAAAAGGTATAACGGTAGTTATTTTTTTCGAAGTCGCTATTTTATGAATTTGAAATTTTGAAAATGGGAAAAAAGGCCAAGAAAATTTGCCCCCTCGATTTCCGAAACAATAATTGGTAACAAATTGATTAAAGGTTGAAGATTGAAAAATTAAAGGTAAAAGGCTTTATTAGTTATGAAATAGTAAATGCTTTCCAAGATGTGCTTAAAAACGCTATACATAGTTGACTGACTAAAATTATGCAACATCCACCAAATTTGACGCAAGCACTAACACACACGCTAACACATAATCTTAAAAAAAAAGAAACAATAAACTTATAAAAGTATTTAAAAGAAATAAACAGAAAAATGTAAAGAAATCTTTTTTACCATCCTTTTTTTAGAGTAACGAGGCCTAAAAATCATACAATATAAGAACAAGTGTGTAGACTTAAAAGTACGACTTTTTGGGCGCAAATGAAGGGGCTACGTTAAGTCCGAGATTTTGCACTGGGTCACCTGGGTATGATACATTTTCTTAAAGCTTTATAACGGGTGAATATTCTACACAGAAAGATTTACACAACAAGTTTCCCGCTTACACCGCAACACCGCATTTAACCCTGCAAGTAATTCTTCAAAGGCTAATTAACTTGAGGTTTTTCAGCTTCAAAAAACAGTTACATATACTTAGATATAGTTTTTCCTAATTCCCTTCTGCCAAAATAGACAATAATTTGTTTACATCACTATTCTATCATTTGTGTTTTATTGAAGCGCACTTAATTACTTCGTACCCTTATATTAACGACAGGAATAACGACACATTCAAACACTGTATCCTCAAACTCCACTTTGTGAAACTTCCTCCCTGCAGGAAAAAAAAACCATAATAACGCACTGCTTGGGGGGGAATTTGTTTGCCAGTCAACAAATAATAATCGATGCATACCAGGACCGGTAAATTCAGGTGTATTCAGCCCCTTCCGAAGAGTCGATATTCCCAAACCCATGGCTGCTCCTTCCCATAAACCAAATGTAGTGAACGTAATAAGCAAATAGCCACCCTGCAGGTCTGGCTCGATGCTGTTTGGAGATTTCAAACACATGTTGATGTATGGGAAATATTATTATTTATTTCGCACGGACTCACTCCACAACTAATCGCCAGACACACTCTCCTGGATTGTGTGCAGGATATTCTTTAGCCGCAAATGTAAATCCAGCACCCGCACAGCATACCACTCGCTTTCGTTCTCTAGGTCTGTGATTTATGCACATGGTAAATGGTAGCCGTAGACCGACATTGGCCCGCTTCGGTATAAATAATCAGCGCGCATCCATGAGGAAGAGTTTGTGGAAAAAGCCGGATTCAGAACGAAAAATGCAAAATTTCTAAACTGTTGAAGAAATTTTTCACCGAACTGGCCTGCGGGCAGTATTAGGTGGCAGGGTTGAATGTGGTTGGTGCAGTCCGCATGAATGCAAAGAACTGCATCCCGTTCACCTGGCCATGTGGAGGGTGGCAGTTTGCATTAAATAACGAATTTCCTCTTCCACCGTGCATACTGCTTCGCGTACGGAACCAAAACGCGAGACTGGCAATTTAAAAGGCAATTTAGAGTTTTCTTTTGATAGAGAAGACTGGCAAGGTTACTATTATCCGGTGCATTGAATGCACATTAGAGGTAGAAGTAAGACTTCAATGTGGTGTGCACACCATAAAGGAACAACAGGCCAGCCGCGTGCCGTACTTGCGCTATTCCTATTATTACAGGAGGCATGCAGAGTGCAAAATTTCAGGACGTCGCGCCGCGCCGTCTCTACCATCATGCAGACATGTGTTTGAAAGAAGGTATATATGTGGCGAAGGATATTCAACAATCTTTTCGGAATATAGAGGCGCCAAGTGGAGACTGATATATTGGCGTGTTCTAAAGTCCTTAGTATTAATTACAAGAACCTTCGGCTTTATAATTGCGGTAGTTTCGAGAGACTGGAAGAACTTTGGTATTTTCATTTTGAGTGTAAAAGGTGAAAGGAAAAAGTTTGAAGTTTGTGGGTGGAATGATAAAAATTTTGCAAAATGTTTTATAAAAGATTGTAACAAGTTTGTGTTATCTCTACAGGAGCAAAAGAGGCTGAGCTACCTGGATCTAAAAAGAATCATTTGAATTTCTTACAATATATGTCCAATCACAAGAGCGACAATAAAGCTGTGTGGGCTGGAAACATTTTTTCCACCCACTAAGTTTTCTATAGATGTCGGCAATAAAGATTTCTTGTTTAAAATTGGTTAGGTATATGTGGGTATAGCTACCTACCTCCAGATTTCATATTCGTTTACATAAGGTGATAGCACTGCACTGGTAGCTAGCATTTTACCTTTTGGTTCGCCTCTGCTTGTTTTTTATAAATTCATTTATTCAATGGTTTTTAAAATATAAGTTTAAAAATTGGATATTCGTAGGAAATAAAATTTTCAGACATACAACTTAAGTTTTTAAGTAGTCGTCGGCTAGAAAACCCAGAATGTAAGCCACAGTTCTAAATTAAGCGTGGGCCAGATTCTTACTGAACCCTACAATAAGCTGTTCACCAAGACTATACGCTTTCCGCGATTTAATTAAACAAATTGTTATCGCCTTGCTAGCAAAAAGGTGGTGCTCCTTTTTTGTCGTCGTCCTTGGCTGCTTCACAGCGAAGGCGTATACTTGGAAGACACTGGGAAAACAAAATCTGGCAAAATTTAGTATCGCTAGGCAATTGAAATGGTTAATTTTTGACATGCTTCAATGTGCCCTTAGATTACCATTCTTCAAACCTCTCCAAGACTAAATGGATTCAATAAAGGGCCTGTTTGTTGACCGTATTTTTACCTACTTCAGCGAGCCAAAATGTTTTAAAAGTACTCAAAGCGGGGACCACAAAGCAGCCTCAGGCTTTGGCTTCGCCCCGTTACGATATGTGGGCTTTGAACCGGCTTTGCAATGACATTTCGCTCATGGAGAGAGAGCTTTTATTATGCAGTCACTACGTTCTCCAAGCATGCTACGATAAATTAAAAAACGCACACACAGCCGAAAGCCATGGTAGCTAGTGCTGTGAAAATAATGAAATATGGATCATTCGTGTCCAACTAATAAATAAATACTACGCAATTTGGCCCAAAATGTAGACACCTTCATATGTTCTGCGTCATATCCGTGCATGACCGACACACTTATATAGCCAAAGGCAGACTGATTGACTTCGTGTGTGCGATCGAAATCAACTCCTGTTTGCTTCATACGAAGCAAAAGTTCAGCACATCTGAACTCGGGCTTCTGAGCCTCATTACTACGTAGCGTTACGTTTTCTCTTTGCGCACTCTTTTTCCTAAAACAACATTTTGAAGCCGAGCTTCATTGTGTTAGGAAACACTGTAATCGTATGGCTGAACTTGTAAACGTCAAGCCGAGGCCAAGCCCAGGCTGCTTTGTCGTCCCGCATAAAATTTAAAGAATTTTCGAACCGTCGAAAAAAGGGAAAAAAGATCCTCTTATGGTATCACTCCGTTGTCCTTCCGTCAGCACCTATAACTTCTGTACGGTGAGTCGTAAAAATATGAAATTTAGTACACTTATCCATGAAAAAAATGAGAACGCATAAAAGGGCAATCGTTTATACACACATCACGGTTTAATATAGTTTTAATTTTGATGGTTAAAAAGACAAAAAGTTTTTTAGCACTTAGGTATCTCAAATAGTTTTGCAGCCCAGCCATAAGAAAATTTAGACTTATACAAAAAAGCATTGATTTTTTATAATAAAATCCAATTTTTGCAAAATATTGAAGAGTTTTTTAGAAACAGGGAATTGAAAATATTGCCCATTTTTGACGTGCTGAAAAGGTTATAACTCGTAACTTTTAAATTATTTTATTCAAAAAGCTAATATTGGGCAAACATAGAGAAATAAAAACCGGAGCATAAGCAAAGACTAAAATCAAATTTTAGCTGAACCATTTTAAAACTGCAGTTTTGACGTATTTAAAAAAAACGTGAAATTTTGTCCCCACCACTTTCTCCAAGGCTATAAAACTCAATAATTAAAAAAAAATCCCACACATCAAAATTTTTTTGCAATTTTTTGCAGACTCTCTTCTATCGGCTCGCAACCTTCCTGGAACCTACACACAAGCCTACGCGGATGATGTCGCCGTTCTTTCTGTCGGCTCAAGCCTAGGGACTGCGTGCTATCAGGCGCAGAGATCTCTTAAAACTACGGCTGTTCTCTTTACGAGAAGGAGAAATGTCACTTGTCTGACTCAACTCGTACTTAAAGGTGTCACTATCCCGATATCCGATGAATTCAAATATTTGGTTGTTTGGTGGAACAGGCTTTCGCAGAAACGTGTTACTGCCTCTTTTGCCAAACGCCAAAGAACCAATTGTCTTGGCTGCACAAGGGCCTTCCCTAGTACGCCAGGCTCTGCTCTAGCTAGATGCTCTGACGAACCTCCCGCCCCTTGATATATTTATCATGGGGTGTACGCTGAAAACCATATTTCGCTTAAAGAGAGGTGGTTTTTGGTACCACACACATTGGAATTTTGAAGAACTTGTTCGAGAATTGTCCTTCGACCCCACCCCTGTCTTATGGACATGCCCTCTGACGCAATGACCCCAAAAATCTTTTTTCGACAAAACTACCAAGTCGACTTTCCTTAGGTAATGGAATGGCTTCGGCCAGACTCTGAGCCAGGGAAAGAGGTGGAGGGAAAGGTGGAGGGCGAGAAGCATATGCGTTTGCAGTGACAGCCAAGCCGCTCTAAATGCATTGCTCAACCCTCTTACCTCGTCCAAGATAGTGCTCGAACTCAAGTATTCGTTGAACTTAGTCGGAAGGCTAAATGCAGTGAATCTTGTTTGAGTTCCAGGTCACACTGGTATTCAGGGAAATGAGATCTCTGATAAGCTTGCCAGACTAGGCTCAGAAGAGGTTTTCTCAGGACCCAAACCTACTTTAGGCCTGCCTGTATCTGTTGGCACGTCTGCCATTGATACTTGGGTTTCTCGTAAGCACAGGGCTCGTTGACGTGACTGCGATGGGTACAGACAGACTAAACTACTACGCCCGGATATCTGCGAGGGGTCAGCGTCTTTTTTTCTATGTCTCAAAAGAATCGATTGCAGACTTCTTGTAGGCGTCCTTACGTGCCACCAAGCTTTCGCCAAGCACTTGAATGTGCTAGCCTTGAGTGAAACCACCACCTGTCCTGCCTGTGGAGACGACGATACAGCGGAACATTTTCTATGTAGTTGTCCTGCCTTTGCTCGCATCAGGTGGCGGATCTTTGGGGCTGACGTGGTGAGTGCCGAATCCCTAAGCTCTTCATCAATGAAGCTCCTTCTCGTTTTTCTTCGAAAGACGGGTAAACAAAATACATTAAAGTAAGGTGTCCGCGTGGTAGAAAAATGGACCAGAAGTTGTGTCTGAGTGCTCGATCGGATAGTAACAACCTCCGATAAATGAATTATGGCATCATGACGGTAGTAGGTACCGATTGTAATGGAATTTGGTGTGTATATAAAACGCATGAGGAAAATTCTAAAAATTTTGAGATCTTTCAAAATTTCAAAAATTTTTAACTCTAAATTTTCTGAAACAAATAAAAAAACCCGCATTTAACAGCCAACTACAAAGTCTGTGCCCAGAGTCCCCGCCCACTATCTTGGTAACGTTAATATATACAGTACCGTTTCGGAAAAATCTGAGGCATAGATAATTTTTTGAGGTTTTAAGGAAAAATATAGCGGGGCTCAAATATTGTATGCTTTGTGAAATACGTTTAAAATCATTTAAGTTGGTTTAGTAAAACAGAAATTCCAAAAAATTCTCCCCGAAGTGGGGACCGTGAAAAGCTGACAAGCCCTCCGAGAGTATCATATGTCTTGAAAAACTTCTCAAGGTGCCGTTCGGATTCGGCAAAAAATTTTAGGTCCCCTTGTATGTGCAAAAATTAACACACACAGCATACATTGTTGAGAAGTTGGCCCTAGTTCACCTCGAGCTGTTGCGCCACTCTATTTATTTATTTATTTATAAAACCTTCACACATACAAACGGACGGACATGGCTTAATCGATTCACCTGTCGATCTCGATCATATCTTTAAAACGTCTTAAGGATCTACGGTGATTATTTTACTGTGTTACAAACTATGCATTAAAATTAATATACCTTCGGTCGGGTTTAAAAACAAAAATACTTAAACTCACAAAAAGTTGAAGCAAACATGAATTTTTAACAAACAATGTATATAACCGACCCTATATACCGTGTAACACCAAATCTTAAAATTTTTTGTCCCGAATTCATATATTATTTGTATAGGCCACGCCCCCGAAAGTGGGTCTGGCTAAAAACTAAAATCAATTAACTGCAATTTCGTTAGAATCATGACAAAATGCTTTAAAACCGAAAATTATTTCGAAAAAAACAGTTTTTTCCTAAAAACGCCCCCTAAAAGTGAGCGGAGCTCAAAACTTCGTATGGACCAAACTTAGCAAACAGTAATATCTTTAATATTTTTCATAAAATATTTTTTCGATTTGGAGTAAACTTTCCAACAAATCGGGTTTTGAAAGATCTAACATGTTAAAAGCGGGCATGGTCGATATTGTGGGCGGTCCAATTTTAAGTTTCTTAGAGGTTTTGGGCCATTTTTGCCCTGTACTGAAATTTGAGTTCCTACGCTTTGTCATTCTTGAAATAGAGGTTGTCTTACATTGAAGCCAGCAAAGGGTGTGGCCGTTGGCGGATTAAACCAATTTTTATACTTTGTCTGTACAACATAAGATCCAATATACACTCCAAGTTTCCAAGCGTTTTAGCTTAATTTTAAACACCTAAAAACTTCACACATACGGACATATTGACGGACGGACGGACATAGCTTAAAGGTCTTAGGGGGCTAGGATGATTATTTCACTGTGTTACAAACTATGCTTAAAAATTTATATACCCTGGGTCGGGTTTAAAAGAGAAACAAACTAAAGAACCATAAGGCGTTCAGAAAATTTTTAGAAGATAGTCTAAATTTTTAGAAGATAGGCTAGAAGTTTAACCTTTACTTACTAAGTCTAACCTTTATTGTAGCTTTGCATTTTACACATAATTGGTCGACTACTCGCGGAGGCTGATTATATATGCCGCCAAAATAATTACATTTCAAAAAAAAATCGTCAAGTATAAAACCATGTCCAGACCGGTCTATCGGTTTCTGTTGACAGCTAAGGGTACAATTCTGTACGTTGTTCAATATGTTTGGGGCTTTATGTTTTTCGGGTACGTACATATTTTCCAGTCTTTATTTTTCAAAAAGTATTCAAAGTTTTAGAAAAGTTTATTTTAGTTGAAGTGAAAGTTTAAAAGAGTAAACAGAAAACACAACGCATCTGTCCTTCGTTCCCATTTTTTTCACGGACTAAGTGTGCGAAATTTCATCTTTCTACAACTCACTGTTCAAAAGTTGCAGCAGACGCGGACGGACTACGAAGCGATCTCATAAGAGCTTTATTTTTAAAGTTAGTCAAGAAACTGTTTTATAGATCAGAAAAACATGAAAATTCAAGCCCTAAAATTTGTATCCTATTAATGAGCCCCTGTAATGAATAATCTAATTTAAATGTTAAGCGCATATTTTCCACATAAGGACCTTCCAAAGCTTTAATGGAACACAAATAAAAATATGTAGATAGACACATTCTTGTTGTTGGCCGACCATCAAATGGAGGCAACCTTGCATCGCTGCCCATTCGTGATAATATGCTGCGGTAATCTAGTGCCAACAATTTCCAATACAATGTACCAATATAAAGTCTACCTTGAATTCTACCCCTACAACCTTTGTGCTCAACAATTACCTTGATTTATCGAAAAAGGAATGTAATCGTTCATATTCACAACAAGAACAAAACAAACAAGTTACATCACTTGATAACGATGATTCAGTTATCACATTAAATCAACCCCTATAAGTCAAGCGTGTGATTTTAATTCAACCCTTAACCGGTTGCTCACATTGCTTTCGGCCCAATGGCGTGTGTGTGTCATGAATGCGTGGGGGGCTACATAAGCCCGTACCAGTGTGCCAGTACAGATCCCCGAGATTGTTTCCATTTCATGGATGAAAAGGTGCGAATGCTATGGATATGTTCATTGGTTTCGGCTTCGGGACGAAGGGTACGCGAACCAAACCAGTCGAAGTAGCTGGTGGCGCTGGTAGATGGTTTTGGCTGTTGGCTGTCGAACCAAGTGTGAGAACAGCATGTCGGTGGTTTTTCGAGTTGAGAAAATGAGAGTGTGAAGTAATTTGCCATAACGAATTCCGGCAGGCGGGTGAATAAAAAATACAGATCCATTGAACCTTGGTATCAATTTGTTTTTTTAAACCCTTTTGCCTTGTCATCGATGGCCCTGTGGTGGAGCTGGAGGGTGGAGATGAACCGTCGATTTTGTATGAGATTTTGCACGTTTTTGTTTTCAATTGAATGGGAATGATGGGCAATATATGTTTTCCCTTGTTGTTTGCGGATCGTAAACAGGAGATTGATTTTATTATGGAAAATATTGTTCCATATTGGACAGGGGAAGAATTTACTTTTTGCTTGACAGTGCTTTTGCATTCAAGTCGCCGACCATTGCAACGAGGACAGCTAGCTGCCAACTGAGGGTGGGTCTATATTTGGTTACAGAAGGTTAAAAAAATAACTAGATGAAAACATAGTGTAGTTGGAGGTGTGCGTTGTTGAACAAATGAATGAAGGACGAGTTGTGTTAATGTTTATTTGTTTTTTAAGTGTGAAAAACAAATATTTGGTGAAAAAAGAACACACAGACGGAAACTGGGCTACAGTGAATGATAATTTAATTTTAATATTTATTGCTGTGGTATTTACGAAAATAGATTTAATTGGGATTGATATTTTTATAAATCACTCAGATTCTTAATGTAAATATGGTATAATCTCAGATTTAAGATAGTAAATCTGAGCGACGTAAGAACTACCTATACGAGGTATTTTTGAAGATGGTGCACAACCTAGTCGATTCCTTTTTAGTTTCAAGATATGCAATAGAGGTCAAAATTAAAAAATGTATGAAAAATTATGATTTTACCCTGAAAATTATTTATAACTCTGAATCTGGGTTAAAACAGCCCACGAGAGCCAAAGATTAGTAAGACTTCTTAAATATCCCCTAAGAAAAATTTCGTTTTTTAAAAATTAGGCATTAAAGACAGTAAGCCAGTAAGACAGTAAAACAGTGTAGACAGTAAGACAGTGTGCTACGAACATAATAGACTTTGCTGGATTTCGTTAAGTTTCCGTAACTTTGTCGGTTTGAGTAAGTCCCAATTAAGTGAAAGGGTCGACGCGGGTTTTTTTAAAGCTGGTGAGAAACAAACAAATCTGTTATGGGCATTGCAAGCATTTGGCAGACCTTGAGTGGGATTTTCTATATATTTTGACATCACCTATTCCCCTCTTTAGTGTTTCATGGTTGGGCCTTAGCTCAGGCGACGATTCAAAGAAGTTTGAATAGCTTCCAATTTGTACTTTGGATGTAGAGAAATTTGGCAGCTTTTTTCATCGGCAGTCATTGTCTCGGGAAAAAATTTCTGTGGCGTGAAGCGACTTGGTGTGGCAGCTGGTGGTGACAGAAGGGCTGCATAGCGACATATAAAACTAAAGAATCCATCTGAGAGAACAAAATGATCTGAAATTGTGAAACCCTACTACATGTGTTTTTAAGAACATGAAAAGACTAATAGACCGGCAAACCTATTCTAAGAGCTTTTACAATCTTTAAGGTGTCCAAGAGTTGTTTTTGAATATATAACCCCAACTCCAATTCGTTTGAATAGTGCATTACATTTCGAAGGGGCTGGTTTCTCATAGCGTGTGTATGGGACGGCTTGTGAATCTCAGTCCATGACAAAGCGTATTTCTGAATGAAAGAAAAAAGGGTGAGCTACCTACTTTTTTATGTTACATCGTCCTAAGAAAAACTTCATTAAATACTAGATGGGTTTGTGTGGCCATCTATGGTGATGCTGCGGTAAAAGCTTACATCGGAAGTGATGGTTATTGCGTGAACTTCTGTGCTGTCCGTGTCCACCCTGCTATAAATGAAGTACCATTGACATATGTGAAAAAGTTTAACTATCATTGGTTTTATAACGAATGGTGCAAAGGGTGACATTTTCGCTAAGCAGGAGCAACATTAAAAGAACAATGTAGGCCGGTCCTCTAGTAAAGCAAAGCTTGTAGTGCAGGAATTTAGGCAATAATGTCAGCTTTTGTCGGAAACCTCATTTAACCTAAAGAAAAACTGATTGGTTCTCACTGTTAAGAAGAGCCCTCGCCTGGCCTCTCACAACCATGAGCGTTGTATGCGTTTCAAGTGTTCTTACCCACATGGAGGGGATCTACGATTTTTCGCCGGTTCCTAACGGCGCACTAATTGAAAAATCTTTCATGAAAAATTATGCTGTCGGAGGGTTTGTTAGACCCTTGCGGAGGGAAAAACTTTTATTGACCCGGTCAGAATTGAAAACTGGGACCTCCTGCACAGTTGTCCTAGCCACTGTATTATGGCAGCGTGGCAACCACATTTATGGAGCCTAAAATTTTGAGCTCCGAGTATAAGAATAATCGATCACAATCACAAAAAACCTATAAACATTGTTTGAATACCCCTTGGTAGACTTCTTAGAAATATCATGCCAAAAGAGATACAAGGTATTAGCCAAAAATCGCGGTGGTTGGGTTGGTCAAGGAACTCTGCTGGAACCGCCAAGGGATCGCGCCTTATGTCCTCGAGAGAGTGGCGGAGCATCGGGAAAAATTGACAAATTTTTAAAACCAGAATTTCGAAACCGGAATTTAGTGAAGGAAATTTTAGCCCAAACTCAGTTTGGGCTAAATTTTTCAGTACGTATACATAAAGGTAATAAACTGGGATAAACCTCGGTTTAACTCGCCAAATTGGTTACTTAACCTATGGAGAGAGAGCTTATGAGCTTCAACCTATGGAGAACAAATTGAGCTTCTAGGTACATATTTCTTTCCTTTTTTGAAACAGACAGTTGAAACTGTAGTGTTCTCTCTGTTGCTATGTAAAATGATAGTTACACCATGTCTCCAACGGGAACTAGTCCGCGATTAATGGATACAAATCTTCATTAAACCTTCATATTGACCAATTTGTTAAATCCTCTCGGCAAAAGATTAAATATAAATACATACTCTCAAAAATCCCATTCATCCTATTCACAATCACAATCCCAAATACATGCACCTTTGTAACAGTTTGAGAATCAAAGAAGGAAACTGAAACTGTCCCTGTACGACAAATCTGTCATAAATACGTTTGCTATTGACATTATTACAACGAATATATTTTTCGCTCCTAGGAAGTGACATCGCTACTCTCTTTTGAGAGTCAAAATGGCAGAAAAAGAGCAGAAAATTAAATTCTTACCAAGCTAGCCATCATGAAAGCATTGAAGAAAGTAATACCATATCTTCCCGGAATTTTATAATATACATTAATTAAACATATAAAATTTCACTAAAATCCTAACAAATCACGAGATTTACAATACAAATTTTGATCCTATCGATAAGTAATTAAAAATAAATCTTATTCGCCCTTTGAAACAGCCTCTTTTATGTCACTTGCAAACGTTTGTAATCACCTTTATAATAGTATACGACTTGTAAAAGTAAACGGAAGCCGTCCCTGTAAGACAGATCTGTCACAAATACGTTGTCCATTGGGATTTTCGCAATGGGAATCCAAAATGACATCAAAAGAGTGACAAAGTAATCTTTGATAAAGAGTGACAAAGTAATGTATCTTTTGTCCGGTGTAGCCACTTGGGGATTTTCTTTTAATCGTCTCTGCTAATCGAAGTTTTATGGCCGGTGGAAACAATGTATAACAGTTGGCTCATATACAAATGAAATTTGGAGAACCACAAGAAACTATAACAGAGCCTTGCCTTTTTGCAATCTGTAAACGATTGGCGCACACTCTTAACCGAAATTTAACATGTGTCTTTTGGGAGGGTTTAATGGCAAGCAGACAACTATATCAGATATTAACCATAAAGCAGTAATGTGCTTATAAATATAACTACAAAAGCCTGTCTTCATATGACTTCCTTACTACCAAAATAAGTTCACATCTGCATCTGGAAGCCATTAAAAAAGTATCTAAGTTCAACTAACTATACTCGTCCCGCTTATGTGTTTAGCACTCATAATTAAAATAACTTTTTCCACACATTAAACATTTTCGCAATCCCAAGTTGGTGAGGAAGCAATGCCACTCCATTCATTACATCCTCCATATGGGGATGAAAATTTCTCTCAAAAACGTGGAAAAAAAGTTTTATAAAGCCATTTTCATAGAGTAACGAAGTAAATACTTCGTTCATATACACATGCCTTTGCCTTTGTTGTCCTCGTGAACTCTTTTTGTAAGGAGTGCAACGCAATATGTAGTATGTCCATTCGCACTGTCTCACTGTCAACTCGAATTAGTTGCTGGCAATTAGCATATGGTATAATGGAATGACATCCCGCACTAGTCCTTTCTGCATAACTGTTAGCTAACTCCCGTTATTCGTATAAATTTACATTTATGCA
Organism: Neoascia interrupta; assembly: GCA_947623515.1. Lineage (NCBI taxonomy): Eukaryota > Metazoa > Arthropoda > Insecta > Diptera > Syrphidae > Neoascia > Neoascia interrupta. The sequence continues at coordinate 56,142,300 of OX392462.1, read as the reverse complement.
TAGGTACTTTTGGGCGATTGTGTCATCATGTCACACATTCCTAAGGGGGTGACATTTAAATGGAATTATTTATGAAACTGGTCCAGTGGGTGTGCTTCGTTTTCCAGGTGAATCTCGGAAGCTAATAGCTCTTAACTTTTCCCTTTTTCTTGCAGGTGGTAAATTCATATCCAATTCAACTGAGATGGGTGACTACAAAGTGGCAATGAAACTTCACATCTTTCCACTGACTCAATCGGAGTTTGGATCGTATCGTTGTGTTGCGAAGAATTCACTAGGTGACACTGATGGGACTATAAAATTATATCGTAAGTGTTTTTTTAAGGACTATAGCAATATTTTTATATAAGGTAACAATCCATTAATGCGTAAATTAAACTTTTCGAAATAGAACAGGTTATAGCAAAATGTAGAGACAGACGACATAAACACGCATCTGATGACAGTGTAATTTTCAACTGACTCTAGACAAAAAAATCTAAAGTGCCACAAAAAATGTAACAGAGTTAAATTATGCCATAATTAAAAATAATAATTAAGCCGAAATTGTAAGACTTCAAAACAATTTTTTTTCAACAGTAGTACCTCAACATTTCGGTACCATATTACTTAATTAACGAATATTAATGGGTATTTTTGTATCACTTAGAAATTCATAAACAAACCTTCGCAAAAAAACATTCTTCCCTATATTAATAGGCTTAACGTGGGCTCATGATTTAACCTAATTTAAATACCAATTCGGATTAAGAACAAAACCTGACTCAATGATAAATATTTAATCTTCTGAAACAACTTTATTTTCTTTGGCTCTAACACATTTCCATTTTACCCCACAGGAATACCTCCAAATGCAGTGAACTACCTGGATAACTTCGAGGGAAGGCACAAAGGTGAGCAAACCATTAGACTTTGTTATGGGAAACTGAAACGACTGTCCCCAAAGCCGAGTCGGAGAATTTAAAATAATAAATTCATTTCGTTTCTGTTGTTTGTCCACCTCCACCCTCTGCACAAATCTTAATCCTGTCTCCCACTTCCTCCGCCGCCGCCCGCATGCAATAAAAGAAACCACAAATAATTTATTCAAATCCTTTTGCCGTATCGGCAGAAGAGTAGCACCATGGTCAGTCTTGACACAGAGAAGTGAATGGCAGTTATGCGATTTGCATTACTCACTCATCTTTTAGTGTTTTTTTTTTTTTCCTTTTTTGTATAATTCAAATTCATTTTTTCTCCTTTCTTGGTTCGTTTGTATCCTTTAGGTAAAAAACGAATAAAAAGCTCGGAATTGTACCATCAAGCAAAGAGCGTGGACACAGGTGATGATCCAGAAAATCCTGTTAAAAGGAAAGGTACGTAGAGCCGTAAACTTAAAATAAATACACCGTCAAAGTGACTCGGGAGAAGAAGTGGATGTGCTTTCAGGCAGATAAAGTTCGGACAATAACCTCCGTCAGGAAGTAATTGTAGGTAAACAGGAGAAACGATTTATTTTTTTTGAGCCAGTGTCGGCAGGGTGTCCTGTTTATTTTCGATTGATATTATATCATGGGTAATGATGTTTCAATAAACCTCAAAACGATGTAATAAGAGGGAGGTATATGAGTATATAGGTAGAAAAGAAGGACAATGTTGACATTGGTATTGAGAATGAAGTTGGTTTGTTTCAACATAAAATAGGCGTTTAGGTTTGTTTAAGTTGTTTAAGGACACATTAATAAAATACGAAGAGGGACGAAGACATTTGATGAGGTTTTAATGATACATTGGAGGTAATCAGTCGTTAATGGTGGGAAAACAGCTCCGTCGTTACTTATGATCTTGCTTAACCGATGCATAGCAAAATTTTGCTCGAAGATTTTTTTTTAAGCAGCTACTTTGTGGTCGTTTAACGATGCGGTTCAGTCATTCAATTATAGATGACAGTTTAGCAAGGAACTTTTGAAATGCATAAAGTAGTAGTTAACCGGTGAGTAGGTGCCTCTTTAAAGGATTTAAAGCTGAGCAAGTCCGCGGACTTACTTCCAGGAGACTCGTTGAAGACCCCCAGTTGATTGAATTTGACTGATGAGCATGTTCGGGCTTGAGACTCAGCCATAATAGAACGACTTTAGCTATAATGAAAGAGGGTGCACCGACTATAGGTAGTTTTAGAATGTGCGGACTTTCTGGACTAAGCTTACTTACTTACTTACTTAAGGTGGCGCTACAGTCCGGGGTGGACCTGGGCCTCAGCCAACAAGCTTCGCCAGCCAGCTCTATCTCTAGCTAGCCGTCTCCAGTTTCGCACGCGAAGTTGGCTGAGGTCCCCTTCCACTTGCGTGCGCCACCTGAGTCTCGGTGCTCCTCTACCGCGCCGTCCCTGCGGTGTGGATTCGAAGATTTTCCGGGCCGGGGCGTTGGTGTCCATCCGCTCTAGATGACCCAGCCATCGTAGACGTTGTGTTTGACTCTTTTGGCTAGGTCGGTATAGCTGTGCAGCCCGTACAGTTCGATGTTATATCTCCTCCTCCACTCTCCGTCTATGCAGACGGGACCGTAAATCGTCCGAAGTATTTTCCTCTCGAAGCAGCCTAAAGTGTTTTCATCCGCCTTTGACAGGGTCCATGCTTCTGCACCGTAAAGCAGGACTGGGATGATGAGGGTCTTATACATGGACACTTTAGTTGCTCGAGAGAGGGCTTTGCTACTCAATTGCCTTCTTAGCCCAAAGAAACAGCGATTGGCAAGAGTTATCCTTCGTTTGATTTCAGCGCTGGTGTCATTGTCTGAATTGATAGCGGAACCCAGGTAGACAAAGTCCCTAACTACCTCAAAGTAATAGCTGTCGATGGTGATGTTTTGTCCAAGACGTCGGTGTTGGGTGTCTTTTCTTGATGACAGCATATACTTGGTTTTGCCCTCATTGACTGCTAAACCCATATTCGCCGCTTCCGTCCCAATACTCACGAAGGCTTCACTGACATCACGCTTTGTACTACCGATTATGTCAATGTCGTCTGCGTATGCGAGTAGTTGAACGGACTTTTGAAAGATTGTACCTCTGGTGTTGGCGCGAGAGTTCTGCACAATTCTCTCAAGTATGATGTTAAAGAAGTCGCATGACAGCGCGTCGCCTTGTCTAAATCCTTTTTTGACATCAAAGGGGTCGGTGAGGTCTTTGCCGACCTTGACGGAACAGCGTGAGTTTTCCATCGTCATCCTGCACAGACTGACGAGTTTGGCAGGGATGCCAAAACTAGACATTGCGCTATATAGCTCGTCTCTATAGATGCTGTCATACGCGGCCTTGAAATCGATGAAGAGGTGGTGTGTATCGATTTGGAATACCTGGGTTTTCTTCAAGATCTACCGCAGTGTGAATATTTGATCGATGGTGGACTTTCCTGGCCTAAAGTCACACTGATATGTGCCTATCAGATTGTTGACAAACGGCTTCAGGCGTTCACACAGTACAGCAGAAAAGATCTTGTATGCGATGTTAAGAAGACTTATGCCTCTGTAGTTGACACAACTCAGAGGGTCTCATTTTTTCAGGATCGGGCATCCTGGACTAAGCTGATGTTTTTTTTTATAAGAGTGCCATAATATGGACTTCTTTTACCTCTCGAATTACTTTATTAATCATGAGGATTCGGACGTCCTGATATTCAGAATAAGTAATAGAAATAATCGACTTTGCTGCGGGGCGACACGTTGTGGTAGCTAGTACACAGTTCCCGCATCTCAATATCCACAAAGGGACATGGAGATCTCCCGATCAATCAACCGTCAACCAGATTGACCATATTGCGATCGACGCAAGGCACTCCTCCAGTATCATGGATATCCGAACTTTCCGAGGGGCCAACATTGACTCGGATCACTACCTTGTTGTAGCCAAGGTACGGCTGCGGATATCCCGACCAGCGCCAAGTAATGGAAATACTGTGAGGAAGTTTGACGTCGGCCGACTACAATCGCAAGAGATCGCCAGGTCCTTCTCCAACCGAGTCTCTCAAAACCTTCTACGAAGTCCTATGCAACCAGCATCAAGTATTGATAGCCAGTGGCAACACTGCCAAAATGCCATCAGAGACGCCGCCTCTGAAGTGCTGGGTTTCACACGGCGACCACAACGAAACCCCTGGTTTGACGATGAATGCCGGCAAGCACATGCAGCTAAACAGGAAGCATACAAAGCGGCGCTGCACAGAAGGACTAGAGCTGCTCGCGAGCTCTACGAGCAGAGGAGGAGAGAGGAGCACCGGCTTCTCCGAAGGAAAAAGAGAGAGCACGAGAAGCGCGCGGTTGAAGAGATAGAGAGATGTTACAACAGGAATGAGGTTAGAAAGTTTTACCAAAGGATCAAAAGGTCCTGCCAAGGGTATAAACTTCGAACTGAAGCCTGTAAGGACCATCAAGGGAACATCGTTGTAGAATCGCAGTCGGTGCTGAGGATTTGGAAAGACCACTTCTGCAGACTGTATAACGGCGAGGACGAACCAAATACCGCTGTCAGTCAGAACGAACCATTCAACCCGGGCGAAGACGTTACCGACGAAGCATACGAACGATACCGCCCACCCGACCTGGAGGAGGTGAAAGTAGCTGTGTCTAAGCTCAAGTGCAACAAAACAGCCGGAGCAGATGGCCTAGCTGCCGAACTTTTTAAATCCGCTGGCGATGAGCTGGTTAGGAGCATGCACCAGCTCATCTGCAAGATATGGTCGGAAGAAAGCATGCCCGACGAATGGAACCTCAGCATTGTTTGCCCGATCCTGAAGAAAGGAGACCCTCTGAGTTGTGCCAACTACAGAGGCATAAGTCTTCTTAACATCGCATACAAGATCTTTTCTGCTGTACTGTGTGAACGCCTGAAGCCGTTTGTCAACAATCTGATAGGCACATATCAGTGTGGCTTTAGGCCAGGAAAGTCCACCATCGATCAAATATTCACACTGCGGCAGATCTTGGAGAAAACCCAGGAATTCCAAATCGATACACACCACCTCTTCATCGATTTCAAGGCCGCGTATGACAGCATCTATAGAGACGAGCTATATAGCGCAATGTCTAGTTTTGGCATCCCTGCCAAACTCGTCAGTCTGTGCAGGATGACGATGGAAAACTCACGCTGTTCCGTCAAGGTCGGCAAAGACCTCACCGACCCCTTTGATGTCAAAAAAGGATTTAGACAAGGCGACGCGCTGTCATGCGACTTCTTTAACATCATACTTGAGAGAATTGTGCAGAACTCTCGCGCCAACACCAGAGGTACAATCTTTCAAAAGTCCGTTCAACTACTTGCATACGCAGACGACATTGACATAATCGGTAGAACAAAGCGTGATGTCAGTGAAGCCTTCGTGAGTATTGGGACGGAAGCAGCGAATATGGGTTTAGCAGTCAATGAGGGCAAAACCAAGTATATGCTGTCATCAAGAAAAGACACCCAACACCGACGTCTTGGACGAAACATCACCATCGACAGCTATAACTTTGAGGTAGTTAGGGACTTTGTCTACCTGGGTTCCGCTATCAATTCAGACAATGACACCAGCGCTGAAATCAAACGAAGGATAACTCTTGCCAATCGCTGTTTCTTTGGGCTAAGAAGGCAATTGAGTAGCAAAGCCCTCTCTCGAGCAACTAAAGTGTCCATGTATAAGACCCTCATCATCCCAGTCCTGCTTTACGGTGCAGAAGTATGGACCCTGTCAAAGGCGGATGAAAACACTTTAGGCTGCTTCGAGAGGAAAATTCTTCGGACGATTTACGGTCCCGTCTGCATAGACGGAGAGTGGAGGAGGAGATATAACATCGAACTGTACGGGCTTTACAGCGATACCGACCTAGCCAAAAGAGTCAAAACACAACGTCTACGATGGCTGGGTCATCTAGAGCGGATGGACACCAACGCCCCGGCCCGGAAAATCTTCGAATCCACACCGCAGGGACGACGCGGTAGAGGAGCACCGAGACTCAGGTGGCGCACGCAAGTGGAAGGGGACCTCAGCCAACTTCGCGTGCGAAACTGGAGACGGCTAGCTAGAGACAGAGCTGGCTGGCGAAGCTTGTTGGCTGAGGCCCAGGTCCACCCCGGACTGTAGCGCCACCTTAAGTAAGTAAGTAATAGAAATCATCGTTTCAGCATCGTGTGTTCAGGGAATGATGCTCGGGTTTCAAGTAGAACTTGTATTGTAGAAGTTGTGCTTTAATTAATGTTAATTAAATTAATGTTAATGTGTGGCAGATAATGGTGACAACAGAGCTGTATGGCCCAAAACAATCAGTCATTAAAGCGAAGAAGCGAACCTTAAAAATATGGAATCGACCTAATGATTTAGCCAGCCAAACTCAGTGAACTTATGAAATTGCAAACTAGAAGTTAGAACAGCAAATGGCAGTCTTGAAAAAATGTCGTCGAAAGTTTAGAAGAAAAGATGTTTGGGCAGAGGTTTCGTTGTGTCAGAAAAGGAAAGTAAAGTGTAACCCAAGGCATTCAATACAATAATAGTTATTATACTCAAGGGCGAGCCAACAACTAGTTTGAATCAAATAGAGAACACACTTATTTTTAAAACCAAAGAACTTTCAAGACATTTGTTGATTTAAAAAGCTCGTCCCACGGCAATTACGAATGAAATTAGCTTTATTCACGTGACCGCAACGGATTGCTTGCCCGCAACGGATTGCTATTACAAGTAAAAATCTAAGCTCTTAAAACCTAAGCTTACAACTTTAAGACAATTTCAATTAGTTTTAGATTCTGAAACGCCACTGGGTTATGGTCACAAACTTCCCGCTTTAAATAGCACAACAAGAGGATATCCTAAGATGTCAAATTGCACAGCCTTGGACGCCAATCAGCATTCTTTTTCGGGCAGAAAAAATGCCATCTTCAAATATGGTACGCAATCAATTGAATTGATGGTTCAAAAGACCGACTTTTCTCAATTTTGGGTAAAAAAAAATACGTACGATCCACACCATAAATGCCCCGAATATTTGGCTTCTGTTCGGTACTATTTTCAAAAGTCAGTATGCGACCGAATAGTTCCCAATATCCGACCGAATACCACCGAATACTAATTTATGATCAAAAAGACGCATATGTTACTAATAAGCAAAGCCTTCTGGCGAAGATACAAATTGTCACGTACAACATGCGTGATCCAACACATTTTCTATTGAACACTTGGCCTAAAGCTTCGTCTATTATTCGGTATAAGGATAAATCAAAATTATCGGCGGCGGCGTCTTTAATCTACATCATACTGTGACTTACTTCAGAGGTTTATCATAAACTACCCAGGGTATATTCATTTTAATGCATAGTTTGTAACACAAAAAAATAATCATCGTAAACCCCTAAGACCTTTTAGAGATATGATCGAGACCGGCAGGAGAATTGATTAAATCATGTCCGTCCGTCCGTAAGTAAACAAAATTTAACAAACTTAAATGTTAACTTAAAGTGTCTGCTTAAGAGCTCAAATTTGGTAGCTGACCTGGAAGTACATTCAACCAGATCAAGTTTGAAAATTAGACGAATTCGTCCACCGACACGCCCACAACAGACCTGTATGTGTGACCACCTCCGTCCAAAAAAACACTTAAATCAAATTTTAGCTATATTCCTTTTGCGTCAGAACGTCAATTTTTGGCATAAGGCAATGCTCTGAAATTGTCTTTAAGGTAATAGAAAAAAAAAGTTTCCCAGCATTTACCATGCCCACTCTTTCACAAGTTTTAAATAAAGTTTGACTTTTTTTAAAGATCTGTATGAAATTTGAAAAATTATTATAATACAAAAAATTTAGGTACATAAATTCGCTACATTTTTTGTAAACCAACTATTTCGGTACCTCCCCGTGGGCGTGGTTAAGAAAAATGGTATTTTTTTAAGTCAAAACGGAGGATTTTTGGTCCAAAACTGATGTAACCGCATTGCATAAAGCGTCTGAATGAAATATTTTTTATCCCGCCCAGGCGTGGCAATTTCTTTTATAGAAACGTAGGGTAGCACTCTCTCATGATTTTAACGAGATAAGAATTAATTGATTTAAATTTTTTGCACGAACCCATTTTTTGGCCACTTCAGACCAAAATAATTTTGAATTCGGAGTTACAGTAACTTAGCAGTTGGTAAATAGGTTCCGGTATTTAGAAGTTCGTTACAGACGAAGTCTTTCACTTACCTACTTGTTTTGTTTGTTCACTAACAGAGATCAATTAGGCAACTTCTAACGCGTAAGTTTATAACTCGAAGGTAGGTGTGAACTCTGCCAAAAGATTTGTAAACAGCGAGATATCGGAAAATGGAGCCCTATTAGTTCTACTTCTTTGCCTACTTCTTTGGAATCTAGTGGTGAACTTGTATGACTGAGCCGATCGATGCAGTGCAGAGTGATTACTTAAGCGGATGATGTTCCTTTTGTTATTTCGGGTGGAACAAATACGTTAAAATAACTCCTACGAAATTCTATTTACAGGCTGACAAGTCTGATAGCTTATTCAATTGAGGGGGCACTAGAGCTTACCCTACTCTGAGGAAACTAAATATTTCTCACTAAACTAAATTTCAACAAGTGGGAAAGTGCAACAGTGCGTATGAAAAACTGGAGTCCGTTACCAAAAAGGAAACCAAAGGAAACTGCCATGCCTCCAAAAAGTGGGCGGGATATAAAAATATAACTGTTGAAGGCTCCGCCTTTTTAACTCAAAAAATCACTTTTTTTAACGCCACGCCCACAAAAAAGGGCAGGAGCATATCTTTTATATACAAAAGAAGTAAGAAAAACACAAGTTACAACCTACAACTTTTGTCATATAATTTTTAGTCAAATTTCATATATATTTATTGAAAAACAGTAATTTTAAGCTAAAATCCCTTAAAAAAGTGGGTGTGGTCAATGAAAAGGCCAAACTATTTCTGCTACCAAAGACATTTACAATGCGATGTTACATACCAAAAATGAGTGCGCCAGCACTATTGTAACATAGCTAAAATTTGAAAAAAGTATTTTTAAAAATTAGAGACGTTCGCAAATGCAGGCCTGTGGTGGGCGAGTCTGAAGGCGGATTCAGCTAATTTTCAAATTTGATTTGAAGGACTGGGCTTCCAGCCAACTCACTAGCTCTTTAGCTTAAGGTCCAAAAGTTTTTTACATACGGACGGACGGACATGGCATAATCGATTCTCCTGTCGGTCCCGTTCATATCTCTAAAAGGTCTTAGGGGTCTGCGGTTATTGTTTCACTGCGTTACAAAATGTACAACAAATTTTGTATAACTGGGTAAGGTTTAAAAGCTACAAACAAACGTGCACTTGCAGCTCAGAAGAGCCATCGTCTGATTCTGCAGAACCTCGTATGCTGTCGCGTTCTTCGAAGTTTTTAAACACATGGACAGGAGCTAGTACCTACATTTTTTTGTCAATTCCGATTGGCGAAGTGAGAGGTCTCTTAACACAAAAAATACTGTCGGAGGGTTCGTTGGACCTTCGCGAAGGTGCGACCATGAAAAAGCTTTTACTGTCACGGTCGTTTTCCCTTAGAGGGGTGCCTCAGTCCGGTGAGGTGACGAGCTTAACGAACCCGTGGACCCTAGTTAATCCGGGGGGCGTCTGTCCTAATTGGGCGAATTGTCGGTCGGCGGCCTAGTGGAACTGCAGTTCCGCTCCCTTTATGCAATTCTAGAGAGGGCGTTGTGTGTCTGTCCAGGCCTTCGGGTTGCGAAGCTCGATCGGAGGCTATATTTTGGTACCATGGGAGGCAGAGTGCCATGAACCAGGCCGATTTTGATTTGTCTGCGGCCTTAATTTTTGCCTAAAAGAGGTAGGCCCCTAATGGGAGCTTCATGATGGCTGTGGTTTCCCAAAATCGAGGGAACATTTGCTGGCCTAGTAGTCCTTCCTTCTCCTTCCTGCTCCTGGGCTAATAGACCTGAAGAGGTGTTTGGTAGGCGTTGCTCTAGCAAGGAGGAAGTTCACGCTTTGACGTGACTTTATATTGCGCTGGGTGATTTCTTCTGCTGGATAGCACAAAGATTGATCATGGGACGGGTAAACGCTTTTATGATATTTCCTTCCGTGAGATTAAGCCACCAAGGCATCAGGCGCTCACGTTAAGCATTTTCGTTTCTTTCTTTCCCGGTCGGATTTGAACCCGGATATAACCACTGCACCACGGCGCCCATATACTCAATTTCTGTATCTCTTATAGTGTTGTAGTTGTTGTGTTTTTTAAGTGGCAAAATTGGCGGTCATTAAAGTCTTGCCGCCAGGCAATCAAAGATAAACGAATGTTCTTGGACGGTCAGATGGCCACCAAGTTTCTGAAATCAGTCTCTGTAAAAGTCCAAAGTAGCCCTGGAAGACTGGCAAAAAGATGTAAGGGCACCACAATATTATAGGGAACTGCAAGGGTGACAAACTCGCCAACCTTAGTTGGAGTTATGCTTTGGCTGGAAAAAGCTCCTTAGGAATACCAATCCTTACTTGTACGTGCGAAGTCATACTAAGGCTGAATGCAATAGAAAGAGAAACCTATGATAGCCGGGTGGTATAATACTTTTCTGGTGACAAATCATGTTTGCCCAAGGCTAGATCTTAAACGCTCTATAGAGTTTGATCGCCCTAAATGGATCATGCACATTGTCCGATAGGTGGTCATGTAGAGTTGGGTTTAAGGGGATTCTGACACAGGAGAAGGAGTTATGACGTCATTTTAACTCTTGTGCCAAAATCCCCTTAAACCAACTGCTATGCAGCAGGACTTGGTATTAATTATATTTACTTTAAAAGGGGGCGACTTTTACAGGAGAACACTTGTACGACTCCTCATCTTACCAGCATATGTTTCCCATTTCAGCAGCTTAATCTTCACCTTGCAGCTTTTTTCTAAAACGATGTATGCGATCCTAATATGTTTCATCCAATTCTTTCCATAAGCCGCTCAAAACGGTTCAACTATTAGGCGTAGATTTCTAGCCTAACCCACAGCGGATCAGTCAAAACGCTTTTCGTGAAGGCAAGAATATGAGAAAAAATTTGTTTAAACTGAAATTTTGTTCTGCTTTATCTGATTTGGTGAGTGTTGGCTCACAGGCATCAATTTATTGTTATTTGACGGTGCTAAAACTCTTTTACTGGTTCGGTCTGTGTTGGTATAAATTCGTCAGTTTTTTATATCCTCTTTAAAAAATATCAGATGGCCCATTATCCTCAAAACAAAACCAGATCCTCAAAAAACATAATCAGAAAAGTAGAATAAAGTAAACGACTACATGGCTAAAATTGCTAAACTGTGCTTGACACATGTATCAGAAAGATTCACCACGTTGATTTCAGGACATGTAGTAAATGGCAGCCCACAACCACACCATGTGTTGCCTCATCACCGACTTTCAAATTGGAATTACGTCTAGCAAAACTCGAACGAGTATCTCAGGGGCCCTCACGGTAGGTACATTCTTTGGAAATGTCTCCATCGTATGTTGTAGATAGAGTCTGTAGACTGCTGTGGTAGATAGAGTCTGTTCCTGACGCCGTAGCGGAAATAATCTCGCTTTGTCCCGTCGATTTAGTAACGATTTAGTAGATCAAAGTTTGCAAATGTGGAAAGTAGTGAATTAAGTGAAATCTGGCAAAAAAAAGCTTCAGTTGTTGGGCAAAATATGTAAGAGATCTTACTCTTACTGTTGTTAAGAATTTTTAAACAGTGTTAGCCCTGGAATACACGACGACAGGAAAACATGCGGCAAATAACCGCACGATTTACTGCCGTGCGGACCAAAAATGTCCCATATCACCCATAAACTTTATTTTCATAAGTGCACATAGCTCTCTCCTTTTCGACCTCCACACGAAAATAAAATGTTGCTTGACCAATTGGCGATGAATCCCAAATAACTTAAGCGACTTTTGCTACAATTGAAACTGCATGATGCGCTTTTTTATGTCATCGCTAAGCTCAGAGTCAAAGCGTTTAGCAGAGCTATAGAACAAAGTTTATTTTAGATATTTTCTGCTTGTTTTTAGAAGTATTCGTAAAAGAACCTAATCCTTTCACTTCAGCTTATTGCTCTAACTCTCGGGAATATTAAAAAAAAATTTCTCAGTCATTTATTAAACAAATTTCCCTCTTACACAGATGTAATCCTTGGCGACAACGATGACGCAGTACATGACGCTTCATCAGCGCATTCAATCCACAGTCAGTTTTCATATCAATTGCTCGAGCCACTGACATTGATACTTGTGTCAACAGCATCGTTCATCATACTTTGACATCCTTCAATTGGTTCATCAACGACATAAAAATTCTCATTCACGCTTATAAGGAAACGGCAAAAAATGTCTGACTCTGAATGCATCGACAAGGATATGGAACACCAATATTAACCAAAAATGAAAATAAACATCCAGACACCAGAAGATTTCTGTAAATCAATGTCAATTCAAACCCTTATAACTGATGGCAATGAGTTCGTTGTAGCTACACATCAGAGGACGAGCCCATGCAAGAAGGATGTAGAAATAAAAAATAAGAAGACGAAAAAAAAACGCATAAAATGCCACATCGAAGGCAATAAATTAATTCAGGATTATCTATATAAAAATGCATATATACATAATATTAAATAACATAACATTTATTTAGATTGTTGACTGACCAAAAAACCAAAAAGGATATGGTATATCTATTTATTATTGAAACAAGCATATAAGCCACAAAAATTAATAAAATATTTGTAAATACACCGCATTGTTATAAATATCTCCAGCGGGTGCAAGAGGATGGCCATGTTGCACTCGAAATATAGATAATTTTTGCATTTATTTATTTATCATATGCCAGCATAAAATTATTAAAAAAGCTTTTGGGCTAAACAAAATCTTTCAATTAGTTCGCTTTTAAAGCTTTAAAACAGAATAATAAAAAAAATTGTTGCTAAAAATTATGATATAAAGTAGAATTTAATCTAAACAAAGACTGTACAAAATAAAAAATATGTATACATTACTTATATAAATAAATAAAATATACAAAACAAAAACAAATGTATGTATGTGTATGAAAATATAAATTTATATATTTATAGTGAAATATAGTATAATAAAGTTATACAAAAAAATGGTTCTGTAAAAATGCGGATGTAAAATGTTATATACATAATTTTGGAATAAAAAACACAATATTTAGAGTATAATGTTGAAAAGATAGCTTATACATAAGATGATATATTATTATAAATAAACTTGAAACATATCAGTCAAAATAAAGCATAAATTAGAAGTTAATATAAAATAATGTTATCCAAATATGAAAATGTAAAGTATTAAAATTATCTGACACAAAGGTAGAGAAATTAAAAACAAAATGTGCTGGAAAAATATCAAATAAGCGTAAATAATAAATAATATCAAATTGTAAAGATTGGGATAATTTCTTTCAACTTGTTCGTGAGGTTTTTGGTAAAACTGGTGAAGTTGCAACAGAATTTAGTATTTGAAATTTTTTAAAAACGATCTGCAATGAACTCGCAATAAGAATGCAGAAGTAGGAACACCAACGCAGGCGTGTCGCTTTATTTACGCCAAAGTGTAAGGATTACGTAACACCTGAGTGCAATTTTTTCAAAATGCTATTTAAAAATTCTTTTGAGGACCAACTTTTGAATTTTAACTAAGCTCTACGTTTGAAATTTCAAGCCTTAAGGGACATACAGGGAACCGTGACAATGAGTTTATTTTATTAGGTCAGGGAAGTAAAAATCAAACTCTGACTCCTTTTTTGCTTGGTAGTGGCACGGCTTAATTCCTTGCATTTTGCCTAACACAACTGTCAACAAAGCACGACAGCATATTTTTGGTATTTTCTTTTGTACCCTCGTTTGTTTACATCAAATGTTGGCTTTTTTTTGTATTACCGTATTACCGACCCGACATCAACAAAAAGAGACGCACACATACGTATACGATACGATATGCATACGATACCTTCCAACCAACATGTTTAGTTTATTGATAAAACGGACGCAAAATACCTGCCATCCTCAAAAACAAAAATTTGATTGTGCCTTACACCCGTTGCCCTTCGTATTTAAGGGGGCAACATTAACATTATAGCTGGGCAATTAATAAAATAATAATAATTCACAAAATTAAGATTTCAATGCAACTTACCACTTTTAAGAATGTAAAAACGAAATATCAAAAATGCTGACCGTAGGTTACACGCCACACACTTTAGCAATAACAAAACTAATCTCAGCAATGAAAAAATTTAAATAACCAAAAAACAACATTTCCATCACTAAAAATTTCATTTCAAATATTAATGGCAAACCAAACTTTCAAGGAAATAAAAGAAAAAACAAAACTCAACAAAAAACAAAAGAGGAGACTAGACCGCACGGACGAACTGCATTGACTGAAGTAACGAGCGTTGCCAGATTGCACAGAAAATTTTTGATTAGAAAAAAGAAGCAGATTGTACATAGTTTTGAACAACTTATACCAACATTAAAGTAGAATATAAAAGCACTTTTTCGTCTTGTATTTTTCTGGATAAACTATTTTGGTGTTCTTGAATAATTTGAATATATTCTTTTTTTACTGTTTGAAAAATGGAAATGTTGCTGCCGTATTAGCGATTGAAGGCAACCCCCCGGTGGAGAAAAGCAGAATATGTAGAGACCCGCAACAACGTCAGCTTTAAAAAAATCGACGAATTCATCAGTTTTATTGGTCAGTTTTTGTTTATTTTTTTCCTGTTGACAAGTAAATCAAAGCCGGATGATAAATTTGAGAATTTTTTGAAATCTGACGTTGTTGCAGTTTTCTACATATTCCTCTATTCCCCACTGGGGGGTTGCCTTCAATCGGCAATAAGGCCGTGGTGTCACAAGGAACAGAAACAGAAACAGAATTTTATACATAAGCAAGGCAAAAAGCATTCAGCGAATTAAGGTTTCAGTTGCTAATGTATATGATTCTGTTTCTGTTCCTGTTTTACGTTGCTTGTGACAACGCGGCTTAAGACTATTTGAAGAATAATAATTTAGTTGTTTTTATTTCTTTATTAATTCAATTTTAATTCAAATTCTCTATTCCTTCTTTCGGAAAAGCGAAGTAGAAACACACCGAATGCACAGCCGTAGCTAAAATTGTTCAATTTCTACTGAGTAAGACGTTTGTCAAACGTTGAAAATTTGTCAAAAAGTCCCAAAAAATTAATATAGAAATATGTGTGTTTTTATTTTCTACTTTTGCTTTATGTGTGTTTTACTAGTTTCGCCCAGCTGACAATTAAGATGCAAGCTTTTAGGCAAGCATCGCCATTCTGATCGATGTTAGCGGACGCAACGCAGCAAGCTTCAGCTTCAGTGACAGTGACAGCTACAATGTTCAGTGACGCATTCTGATCAGCATTAGACTAATTGATAGAAAACGCACATAAATCAGTAATTTATGACATAGGTTAAAGTTTTTAACTCTAGATGTTAAGACCATGCAATTTTGTTCAGGCAGATAGCAGATTTACGAAATGAAAACAAGTTATAACACAGAAAAAGGATTTGAATGAAAATTTAAGGCCGTGAAGTTGGAAATGGCTATTGGTTTCCAGACTTAAATTTATCGAGAAAAGTCGATCAAGGATCACCGTGCTCAGAATTCCACCACATTATCATTGATCAGGTATAATGAGATAGTCATCTTCGCTGGGGTGCCTCTTTTTGCCCCCAAACTCGTTTTCGGCTCTCTAGGGAAAATGCTGCCAGCTATCATGATTGTGTTAGTGGGTTGCAATGCTACTTTATGGGGTGCAAGAAAAAAATAAATCACTAATACAGTCAACCAAGCTGGAAGCAAGATTTGTGCCTCCAAGGCCAAAATGAGTGCGCTTGGTGCAGCTAATTTTGGGTTTTGAGTGCGTTTCAGGCTACACATTTTAGATATCGACTGCGTTTCAGGTCATCATATCGAGGATCGATTCGTGGCAATCGTTCGGAGTTTTTATTCAGATTTCCGAGCAGACAAGTTCACTTTTCCGAATCTCGTGCAAGAAAGTTTGATTTTTCCTTTCAAATAAGAGTTTATTTATTATTTTTTTAATGCTGCATTGTTCGCTTTCATGGAAAAGAACGAAATGAATAAATTGATTGCGAAAAACGATGAAATCTTTGTTTGTGGAGGCAATATAAAATATTAGAGTGATACACAAATTACGCTCATTAAGAAAAACTACTTTAATTATTTGCAACGGAGACATTTACCTTGTCGATTCTTTGTCGGTTGCTATAGTTCTAACATACTCTGCTACACAATGACTTAGCATTATTGTTTGCCGTAAACTCTATTGATATTTATCATTACTATTGGGAATAACTTCATTTTTTTTTTGGAATACCAGTGGAACCCTAGGTAAGACTTACGTGGAACTTAAGACTTGTGTGAACTTTGTAGGCTTTGTTTGATTGAAAAAATGTTTAAATACTTTTGAAATAAAAATTCTAGAAAATACTTAATATATTTTATTATTATATTTTTGTTGAAAATTCATGTATTTTTTTTTTTGTGTTTGATTTTGCTTTGATGGTAAGAAGTGATTAAACTTATAAGAAAAGTTTGAGTCTATTTTGAAAAGTCTGCGTAAGATAAATTTGTCTTTAATCAACTCCTAACTAACTGTAAATGCTCACAGCATTTGTACATTTTTTCAAACGATGTGAAATACTTCGCCGGGTTCGTCCAATGAATGCCGATGACAGCTAAAAGGCACAGCATATACAATACTGGTGTCTAGAATTGGAATCGATCTTTGGGTGAATGTTAGTCTTGCTTAAAAGATCACCTTTTCTGGTGGTAAGATCTGTTTCACTCGGTATTGCTCTAAAATTCTAGTGACTTTGTCAGTGACGCCTTAGATATACTGGTAAAAAATGTACAGTCTTTTAAATTCGTGTAAAAGATATATTGAAATAAAGACCTAGGGCCATCTGAGAGAAATACAGAAGAACGGATAGCTCGTCTGTTGATAAGCTTGAATACACTTTGAACCAATGAGATAAAATTTAACGCTTCGTAAATCCGTGTTATCACAAGGAACAGAACGGGGGAAAATAAAAAACAGATTTTCAGATGATGTCAAAGAAATCAAATATAATGGATTATATGTCAAAATTTCAAACTATTGGAAGAGCTTATAATATACAAAATCTCTTGCTTTAAAATTTTCTTTTGTAAAGTTTAAGAACTTTTTTAAATTTGTACCTACCGAAGTTATTTGAATTTCCATAATGAAATAAAAATACATTTTCAAATAAATCATTTGACTTGATTTCAATCATGCCATCAATTTTATTTGCATTAATTCGCAAATAGCTAAATAAAATTTTTATTTGAATAACATTTTATTAACAAAAAATTCCTGCTATTCAAATAAAAATTATTCATGTGTGATTGAAACTTTTTTTAAAAATCAAACTGAAATACATTTTTCTCAATTTTCTATTTTTGAGTTATTTCGTTGGGTATGTTAAAAAAATCGGTGGCAATTAAGAACGAATTTTAATATTTCTGAATCTGAGTTGCCTGAGAAATAAAAAAATTAATTTTTACAAGGAAATGCGCAGATGACGTGATGTTATTGAGAAATTCAAAATCGAAAGCATGCGTCAAGTTAATGTGCTCTATTCCGGTGGAAACACTTTGGGGTTAACATTTTATCTTATGTGCGTTAAAAACACCCTATTGGCCAGTTTTTAAATTTTTGACTTAATTTTTGTTTTAATCATTCAGATTTTATAGATTCTTTTCTCACACCGATAGAAGAACTATAAACTATGTATAAGGAACTACAGCTATAAAATGTTAAATTTAAGACCTTAAATATAGGGCACTAGCAATTTCATTCATTTGGAAGGATTTTTCATTTTCAAAGTTCAGATAATTTCTTGTTAATGAAATGTTGCATTTGCTTATAATTTTATGTTAAAATAGTCTATAATTTTCAACTTTCCAAATTTCATAAAACCAAAATAATCTTAACAACTCGTTAATTGGTAGAAACAAATTGTAAGTCCTGTTTAAGATTTAACCTTAATTTTTATTTAAATATGTTTTATATTTTATTTAAATTTTTTATATTTTTATTTAACCAATTCTTATTTCTGTATAAAGCATATTTCATTTAAGGTTTCAGATACCTATATAACCTTAACATTCATTTACTTCATGGTTTCGAGGTGAAAGTAGGTCCACTAATTAAAAAACATGCAACACAAAAAAAAAGAACTAAATCTCTTAAAGTGTTTGTACCTACCACCCGTGTAGAATTCATTTAGGTATAAACAAGTTTTACTTAGTCCTAAGGTCATACAAAAAATTTCCTTTTAGGTAGGCACATTAATCTGGCAACGCTTGTTTCAACGGCTTCGGGAGCGTGACCTCCCCAGTCCACTTGTCTGCAATTCTGCATTTTGTGTAGCTTTCTGTGGCTTTGATCTCTTCAACATTTTGTTGAATTCTTTCTTCGTTTCTATAATACCTTAAAATTCGTTATCACTCAGGCAAGACAACCGAACATGAGCAACAGGAACAGGAACAGCACACAAACCACAGTCAACAAAATAAAACGCCAAAGACGTGTTTGTGTGCCAATACCGAATACATTCAAAGCTAAAGGAGTGTAAAAGCAAAATGAAAATTTTTCACATTTTCTTTTCTTCGAAAAATTCTGTTCTGTATTAGCTTTTATATTGATCTTTGTCAATGTCATGAGTTATTGCTTTGTTCCCCTTTTTCTTTAATTTCACACGACACACACACAGGACACAGGAGTCAAAGAGAGATCCCGTTTCTTTGTTGGAAATATTTGGGGACATGAAAATCGGTGATATGGCGATGGGTCATGGGAAGAGGAGATAGCAAAAAGTGGAAGGGAATTAAGAAAAGCATGGGATTGGAATGGAAAAAAACAATTCTGAGAGTTTCATCCACTGATCTCATTTCATCCGACTCTTCTTTGTTCCTCATCAAATTAAATCAGTGGATCGGACGGAGCCGGTGATGATGATGAATCAGAGTGAATCACGACGCAGTCTTTTCGGAGAGGTCTTGTGTTATCTTTTATTTCGTTTCGGTTAAAGTTTTGTTTGTTATCGGGTGAATTGTGAATACCTAGGACCTAGGTATACCTACCTACGGCGGCGCGGCGCGTCGCGATATTTGTTTGTTTTTGGTGCCGTTTCATTGGTTCTGCTAGTTATTTGATATTGATAGATAATGTTTTGTGCCTAAGCAGGATCATTCAAAGCGTCGGTAATATAGTGGATGGTAAAATATTATCGATATTTCGTAAAGTGCCTAGGTATACCTACCTAGCAATAAATGCTTTCAAAGTTTTTCAAATCTGTAGATAGAAAAGTTTTACATTACCTATGCACCTATTTTGTTTTTTGGCTGATCGTAGACGTCTTATATTTTTATAAAAGTGGTAAGTTGCATTCAAACCTTAATTCTTAATGATATGAATTAATATCAAAGGGACTGGGGTCTTTCTGAGTTTGAGTGTCTCGAGTTTCTTGTTGATCAACGGGGCTTTCGAAGAAGGAAAATGAGAAACTCTCCTTCTTTTTGCTTTTGGCATTGTCCAGTTTTATTTTTATTTCCATCAGGAAAACGAACATCACTTTTCTGTACAAAAAACGACGCATGAGTTGTACCTAGGTACCTGCATTTACCTACAAAATTTTTTAAATTCAATTTTACGGCGCGGCGACTCTTTACGGCGGCGGCGTTCAGTTGCGCTTGGAAATAGACCCTAAAGAAACAAACACAAGAAAAGCCTAAGCAGTAAGCAATAATTTGTTTGGACTTCTGGGAAGAAGCAGGCCTTCAAAAGCGCCCCGCTCTGCCCGAGAGTGCGCGACCGGAACGGCCATTTCAAGACTGCATAAATAAGCACAGGACGCACCGCGCGTCATCGAAGACTTACCTTTACCTTGCCGATGTTCAATTGAAAGTTGTTTCATAAAAAAATAACATAATAATGCAGTTCTATCAATCTCGAAAAAGTATTTCCAGTACTCTGAATTTCATCGGTTGCATCGCAAGAATAGTTTTATTTAGTTTAGCTCGAAAACTAACGTATGCTTTCATTTTCCTAGATTTAAAGTGTTAATGCCTGTTTCGAAATCCCAACGAACGAAAAACTCAGTGATGCTGCTGAGTTAAAATTTATCCAACCTTATCTAATGAACAATCTGCGTAGAGCTGCGGTGACCAATGTTCTAACTTTTTTTTAATGGAAAAAATTTACTCACCGGAGCTGTTTCTTGTGAAAATTGCAGCAGAAATTACACATTTACGCACTAATTTTGTTATCAAGGACATTTAAAAAAGAACTAAATTTTATGAAAACTTTTAATATAATTGGAACTGGAAGTAAAAATCAAGGCCTACGCGCCTGTTTAGATTGAATTTACCAAAATTGGCGGTTAACTTCTGAATGTCGAATTTTGTGTAACAAAAGTAGTGGGTGGTAGGCAGGTAGTAGATTATGACGGATTTGAGTGATGCCAAATTCAGTTGCTCTATTCGTGTTCAAATGTTACTCAATGATTGCCAACTTTTATGGGTAATTTTTTCTCTTTCGAGAAATTAGTATTGCATTTTGCCCTTGTATTTTCATAGAAGATCGTTGCACATATGTAGGTAAACAGTACCAAGTTTCTATAGTATGTAGAGAAAACTAAAGAAATTTTGTGCCAAACGCAATGCTGATGGATTAAAATGGTGAAATAAATCCCAACAACCAAACAGCCAAAAACCGGAAGCAACTCTAAACTTCTGATTTTACGTTTTTTCGCTTAAGAAACCGAAAAAAGGCCAAATTAATTTTAATTCTTGTTTAACTTAAACAGTGAAATGTGTATGGGGGGCGTGGGTGACGTAAAATAGTTTTATTTATATTATTAAAAAGTCTTATTTCCTTTTTAAAAACAAAATGACGCCAACTTGGTACTATTTCGTAAGGCAAAGCGAAATAACGCCAAAGGAAAATGGAAAAAACTGTAAGGCGTCGTGAAAAACTGAAATTTGACATTTTGTATCTCCTAATGATTATAAGATAAAAAAAAACTAAAAACGTAATTGGCAGGTCACCTCTAGTGGGCGTGGCATCGAAAAAATAAACTTGCAATTTTTTCTATATTTTTGTTGCAAATCGGAAAATTTTTACATATATTGTAGCAAATACTTGGTTCTACACTTAATTCTAACCAAGTTTTGGGCCACGCTCACATTTAGAGGCAGAATTCAAGAAAAACGTGGATTTCAACGGCTTTTTAGCTTTACTAAGGAAAGAATAAGAGATAAAATTTAGCATATAAAGTGCAACGGACACTATTTTAGATTTGGTTCATACAAAGTTTTTGGCCACGCCCATTTTTAAAGGTCAATTTCACAAAATTATTGAATTGGAACCACAAAACTACATTTTTGCGTACATATTAGCCGCAAACTTTGATATTTCTATGCTATTATTGAGTTTTGGTTAAGGGAGTAGGACATGCCACGCCCTTTAAAAAAATAAATTAAACAGAAACTTATAAGGAATAATTTTTTTTTATTTACAATGAGGCATGAATGGTAACGGGACGGCGATAGAAAACAAGAAAATATACGAATGGAAAGGAGAGTGGAATGGAAAGGAGAATAGGAATAGGAATAGGGTACACCGCGGTCGTTACAGACGGACCTGTTGCACTAACTCCCTGTTTTTTTTTTTTTTAACTTTAAACCAATATTTTTGTGAAACCTGTCTCTGAAACTGGGCGTTGCTAAAATCTTTGTATGAATTGAATCTAGAATGAAGTCTGATTTATCTTTAGTGCTGAATTTTTTCTCCATTCAAATCGGTCGGGAAAGTCCAAGCTATTTTTTTTAAACTCTTCCACCAACTAAAGGCCGGCCCAAAACTGGTGCCAAATTTAGGAGGTGTTATTTTTACAATAAGTAAAGATTTTTTTTTTCAAAATAAAGATATTAGAGGCGAAAGACTTTGGTCGGCCTTAGGTAGGAAGGTGTATCTCAAACGCACCTCGTCATCGGTATGCATACGTTTAAAAGATTCATCTTTGATTGAGCAGCATTTATTGTTGCAGGGGTAACTAATGGACTTCTTTAACACACAGCTAGCATTGGCACTTGCGTCAAAATTATTAAGATTATTATTATTTTATAGTTAAATTACATAAGACAACTCATAATAATTAATAATAGCGCACGCATACAAAATAACAGTCAAAACCGATGACGTCAGATTAGCGTCTGGCGATATATGTAACATGAGCCTGTTGTCATCCTTATGAAAATAATGAAAATGGACTTCCCTACATATCCAATTAGACAGAATTTTTTCCAAATATGAACCGTTTTAAGCAAAAAAATCTAAGTTTGGCCAACGGAGCTCTTCACAACCTATATTTGTTTTGATTTTCGACTTGGTCCAAACTATCCAACTTGCATGTGTCGTTTGACGGTAGGTACGTTACGTATAACACCTGACTAGGGTTGCTTAGACATCAATCGATGCTATCGATAATAAAAAACTATCAAGTACATCGAAAGTTTTTGTAATTGATAATAAAAAACTATGAAGTACATCGATTGTTTTTCATCCCACCTAATAGGATGGGCGTATTCTCGTGTTTGATCTTCATCTTTATCTCTTCAAAGAAAAAAGTGGCGCCACGATGAGCATCTGCGTTTGTGTCTCACTTGCCTAATATAGGTTTGGCCATATTAAGAGCCAATATTTTTTTTTGGTTGCTGATCGCGAGTTTTGGTTTTTTTATTGAAAAAAAAAAAAAAAAAAAACACGATATTATCGTATCGATACTATCGATAGGGCCGACTATCGAATCGATGTTTAAGCCACCCTACACCTGACCTTACCTAGATAGGTATGTTAAAAAGTAACCTTACACAATCTCCCAAAAAAACGAACTTCTACTGTTTCAGAGATCGGGCCATTAAATCCCAGTAAAATTGCCGGTTAGGTCCCGCCATTTATGTGCGTATAGTTTAACTTGAGATAAACGATAACTTCAGATAACTTGTGGATTTTAATGAAAACTCCCATATCTTTTCTTGAAAAAAAGTTAAAGTTTTTGTCGTATGGCTTGAAAGTGTCACAGTTTGATAAATTTATCGAAGTCATTTGTCGTCGACAAACATTTGAGCTTCCATCTTTTGGTCGGGAACCCTAAAAGTAAGTAGCAGGGTTTCACTTACGTTTATACATCTATATATACATGTTTTTGAAAACATTAAAATTCATTTAAAAACGACATGATCTAATCTAAACGAATCTTATTGCCATTTCCTGATTGGCCCTATATCAAGTTAAGTTAATGTGCAGATTGACACAAAATCAAATCGGGCTTACTCATCTCAATTTACCAATTGGCTTACCAACGGGCTTACTTAATTAAGAGTCATAACCTCAAATCATAGAATTTGGCAACGTCATTTAAATTTTTATTAAAACTATTATTTTTATTAATTCATTTTGTATTGTAATTATTACTTTTCTGGCATAGGTATGTATACGCAATCCGGATTTGGCATCACTATGGAGCTTCAATCTATTATCTACATAGTTTTGTAGGTACTGAACTGATGCACAAATCACAGAACATAAGATTGTGCTACATTGAGAAAAAAGCAGTACACCTACTGCTTCGCTCGCCATTGGATGCCAAGCAAAACAAATTGCTGATCTGTGATTGGCCAGCACAGATATTTTTTACATGCATGCAAGGTGACAGTTCCATCCCATGACGTCAGATTTACACTTAGGTCTGTCAAACAAAAGTCATAACAAACGCGTTTCGTAATCTTTATATTCTTTCATTCATGGAACTGATATGTCTCACATATGAAATAAGCATTAGCCGCCATTTCACGCAAAACTGCTCCAAATCTACCTAGATTTTTTTGGTTACAAAAAAATTTTTTAAATTTTCCGGAAATTCCGGAAGGTTCTTATTTGCCGGTATATTGTGAAAAAATTAAATTCTCAATAGCAAAAAAAGAAAAACTGACTCGGTAGGTATGTATCTTACCTTACATCTTACCTACTGATACTATGTATCTTAACTGCTGATCACAAAAAACTAAAATTTTTTGTCGCAGGAGCTCTATGAAAATCTTAACATTTCCTTTTTACAACTGTTATGTGTGAAGCGTGAAGGCGATCAGGCTGCACACCAAAACGCATTTTTCATGGTCATTGGTCCTGCAAAGCATTATGAATTGTTCATTCGGCACAGCAAATCCGCTTTGAAAAAGTAAAAATAAAACAACAGCTAGGTGATATCCTTGGTACCGATATCGGTACATGTATGTATATGTAATTTCCTTCCCTTAAGAATTTCTCCAACCACCTGGCTTTTTACTTCGTAGTTTGCAGATGCACATTAGGACCAGACTGGGGTAAATTTTTGCTCCTTTACTAAGTTATGGTTTTCGTTTTCTTATTTTTGCT
This sequence comes from Neoascia interrupta, assembly GCA_947623515.1. NCBI lineage: Eukaryota > Metazoa > Arthropoda > Insecta > Diptera > Syrphidae > Neoascia > Neoascia interrupta. The sequence goes on along the minus strand of OX392462.1, from coordinate 56,117,752 downwards.
TTCTGTTCTTTTTTGTCGATAGTTATTTTCTCGGAGACGACCGCGACGGTGACGCTGACGTTTCCAATCCGATTCCCCCTCCCATCCAAAAAACGCACCTACAAATAATGATAACTTTTGACAGCTGTCTTTTCTTTTGGGCAGGTGTGTGTGTGCAAAACGCCGTGCAACAAGAAAGTCTGAAGCTCTGACAAGTTCTTCCTGACAACTGGGCAGCCCAGCGATTCAACATTAATGGCCTTTTCGGTTGGTCGTCCAGGTCCAGGAGCACTCTGGCTGGACTCTCCTGAAACTGTTTTCTTGGCACTCATTTGACAGTTGCTCTTGCACAAACACAATCATACAGCATTATATGAAATGTTTCATAGATATATGCTTAATTTAAACAATTGAGTTTGATCTTGTTTTAATAAAATAGGGAAAGAAGAATCTGATCATATTTAAATTACAATATTAAAAAAGTCTTTCAAATTGTACTATAAATGACACCCGTGCACAATGGTTGACACCATGGTTTAGTACAATAGTTGACACTTACGTACAGCTATTGACACAGCCTAATGGTATAGTTATTGACATCATTCTTAATCGTCTAGGCATTTTTTAAAACCCATCAAAAAAAGCTACTTTAGTTTTTCAATTCCTTAACGAAAACCACTAGTTTTTGCGTAAAACTCAAAAGCCACGACTCACCCAATTCCAGACAATATTGCACACAATATGGCCGCCAAGTGAGAATCCTTCATACGCGGAGTAAAAGTCTTATGCCCGGTTTCACAGTGCTAGTTAAAACTGCGTTTAACGACGTTCGAAGTTTAAACTAACTTTCAAAATAAAAAAATGTTTTTCAGTGCTGGTTTAAACCTAATACACAGTTTAAACGACAGTTTAACTTAAACGAGCGCCGTTGATGGTTTAAATTGCTGTTTAACGTTTAAACCGACGTTTGTGAGCAAAATGCGAATGAATTTTTGTTCAAAAATACTGTGAGCGTCACGAGCGTCACGTTGCCTTGAGAATTTCAAATCAAATTGGCGAATAATGTCACCTTTACCTCAACTTTGGATGCAAATAACTGCAACCCGAAATATCCGATCTGAAATCTGCTTGCATTTTTGAGGTAAGCGTACAATTCTTGATATTTTCCATTCTATCATGTTTCTTTCAAGGCAATTCTAAAAATAAATATGGGCCGACATATGACAATTCATATATAAAGTGGGCTACAAAAATTAAAGAAAAATACTAAACGTAAGTTAGTTCAGTTAACCGTTCAACCAAGTTCTACTGAAAACACCAACCTTTTAAGCACTGAGTTTAATGTTTCGTGAAAGTTTAACTGAACCGAAGTTTAAACTTTCATCGTGAAACCGGGCATTGAAGTTGTAAACGATATTTTTGAAAAAAAAAACATTTTCAAAATTTTTAAGGCACGCTAAAGCATACTTAAACCACATTTCATTACAATCAGTATTTTCATATAGATATGTAGAAGGAATCTATTATTCCATATTCAATATATTAAATAGAAAGAATCTATTTTTGAAATGAGTTTTGAAGTTTTTGAGCCAAATCTCAAAATCTAATGTTTATTTTAAGTTTTGTGTAGTTTTCCCAAATATTTGAAATAATCCTGAATAAGTGTGATTTTTTATTTATATGTTTTTCTTAAATTTTTTACCATAAATTTTTTTACTATAATAAGGCCGTCATGTGCGTAGAAAATTACCTTGTGTGCGTACGTATGCGTTCTCATTTTTTTCACCGACATTATCAGTGTACCAAACTTTTTTCTACGACTCACCGTACAAAAGTTACAACAGGTGCCGACGGACGAACAGAGGAGCTGATAACATATTCATCAGATGTCCTTTTCCAATTTTTGGGGGGATCGCTTATAGGTACATTGTGGATATAAACTGTATTCAACAAAGGTTTTCCCGTTTTCCCAACAGCCTACTTTGTAGACATAGACATTCAAAGATGATAAACCTGAGGGACATTTAGGCGCAGAGCATATTTTTTAACATTGGCCAACCTAAACTGTTTGGCTTTGCAAAATATTTAATCCTGGGTTTTTTGGGTCCGGTGATGTTAGGCTTATTCATTGTAAGAGGTTATCCCCTCCCTTCGGGTAGGGGCTAGAATATACCCGAGGTAAGGCATGCCTGTCGTAAGAGGCGACTAAAATCCACCCTCCGTATGCCGAGCGCGTAGCGCATACAAACTATGCAATGGACAAAACAAAAGATATTATTACCCCAGGTGGCAATCCAGTTTCACTGGCAAATCCACCCTCTTCGGAGGTAGGCTCTACGGATTCTGGGGAGAGCCATTTATTGCTTATAAATCCTTTTTTGAAAAAATCAAGGGTGCCTCGATCTCCACCAGCTGGATCGAAGGTCTCCGGGAAAGGAAGTCCGCCGGTTAATCAGGACTCAGCGAAAATTAAATGCTTTGAAGCGGAAAACAACGAACTCCGTGCTAAGCTTAATGAAATGGAACGTCTCTACCATGAGCTTAAAAGCGAAGTAGACTCCTTACGTAAAGAAAATGAAGCCTTAAGGAACCCCCGTGGTACTATAGTATGCGAGGAAACGCCGAAACGTCAATGTGAATACCAGACGGACGAGGAAGAACTTGCACGCGAAACGAATCCGGTCTTTAGGAAAAGGCTTACCAAGAAACGAAAGGCCGGTTCTTCACCCGAAGTAGAAACCGTGCAGCAAAAACAAGAAACACCAGTCGTATCAAACAAAGCGACAGGAATACCCCAAGAAAAAAACCGCCGACCACCTGCAATAAATGTCGTTGGGATCGCGGACTACGGAAAGTTGCGAAACATCCTTAAAAATACTCTTGGGACGAAATATAACTTAACATCACTTCGAAACAACGTATGGAAAGTTAACGTCGATGACTCTGATGCCTATCGGTCACTGTCACAAAAGTTAAATTTAGAGAAAATCCAATGGTTTACTTATGAAAATCACCTCGAAAAGCCGCTGCGGGTTATAGCGAGGGGACTACACCCATCCTGTACCAAGGACGAAATAATACAAGACGTTCAAGCCCAAGGCTTTAAAATTCTTGACGCCGTGAACATAATAAAGAAAGAGAAGCAACGTACGGACGAAGGCAAAGATTCCGCTGTTGTCCGACGCGGCCTGCAAATTTTTATGCTTTCTTTTGATAGAACTGAAAATATTAACGAAATCTACAAAATTAAATCAATCCTTAACATCAAGGTAAAAATCGAGCCCAAGCGGAAGGGCAACAGGCTAGTTCCCCAATGTAAGCGATGCCAGGGTTTCCGACATACGCAAGCGTACTGCCAGAAAAAGCCGAGATGCGTAAAATGCGCCGGCGAACATCTCTCGACGGATTGCAATGTCAGCAGTCAGGCCCCCGCGGTTTGTGCCAATTGCAGGGGAAGTCACCCAGCGAGCTACCGAGGTTGCGAAATTGCCATTGAGTTGCAAAAACGACATGAAGCTCCGAAGAAAAATACTGAAAATAAGGGCCCAAGCCTAAAACCTCCTAAAGTAGATAAGCCAAAAACCCCTAAGTCGACTAGGGATAAGGGTTTGATTAAAGGCAAAATTCAAATAGCGCAAGAAAACGTCGCTGGTCCTAGTTCCCACCGGAGTCAAAAGGGAGAATCCACACTTGTTGGTCCAAGATCGTACGCTCAAGTCGCGTCACGTGAAAGTAAGCCACAATCGGCCGCATCAGATTCGGTCTCTCAAATTCTAGGCATGATTTTAGAAAAGTTTGAGCAACAGGCGAAACTTAATCAAGTAATATTCAACAAATTGAGCGAGCTCGAGTTTAAACCTCGAAAAGCATTTAATAAAAAATAATGAATATGGGAAAGTCAATCAAAATAATTACATGGAATGCAAACGGCCTTTTGCAAAAAATTGACGAACTAGAAGTATTCCTACGGAAGAATAATGTAGACATATGCCTGATTTCGGAAACCCACTTTAAAAAGGGTTCAGAACGCAAAATAAAAGGTTACATTGACAATCACGCGCATCATCCTTCAGAAAATTCGAGAGGTGGATCCTCTCTCTACATTAAAGACTGCATAAAGCACTCCAAAAACGAAGAAATAGAACTTGACTCTATGCAAATAACCTCAGTCTCAGTAAAATTAAGTCACATAAATTACAACATCGCGACGAGCTATTTTCCTCCGCAGTATCGGCTGGCAGATGAAAATCTTGCTCTGCTCTTTGATTCACTTGGGTCAAACTTTATCATCGGCGGGGACTTTAACGCGAAAAATACTTTTTGGGGCTCACGGTGCGATTCAACAAGAGGCAGAGCCCTCTTTAAAGCAAGTACAAAGCGCGGCGTGATCTTCTTATCGACGGGAAAGCCAACATATTGGCCAACCGACAGAAATAAAATACCTGATCTCGTCGACTTCTTTATCGCCAAGGGGGTACCTCGTTACCTTACGAACGTAGAAGAACGCTTTGATCTCTGTTCAGATCACTCGGCAGTTTTTTTTGAAAATCGGCGGAAGCCTAGCGAAAAAGAAAAGAGCGCCTAGATTAACTAACAACAACACCGACTGGGACGGCTTTAGAAAATACTGCAAAGAAAACATAGCTTTAAATGTACCGCTCAAAACGCCACTTGAAATAGAAGAAGAATTAGATAAACTCGTGAGAGTTATTCAGAGCGCTGCGTGGAATAACACTTCTTTTCGGAGGTCCGAATTATCGAACAGCGGAACAATATATCCGCGAGAAATAGAAGAGCTAATATGCGAAAAGAGGAGAGCGCGCAAGAGATGGCAACGTTCGCGAGCACCCCCGGATAAGACAATCTTGAACCACCTTTCTAACAAACTAAAGCACGAACTTCAAGATTTTAAAAGTCGCGAGACTACTGCTTACCTCGAAAGTTTGACTGCCAATAAAGGTTCGAACTACTCTCTTTGGAAAGCAGTCAAGTCCGTTAAGAAGCCTATAGCACACTCTGCGCCATTAAGAAAAGGCAACGGCGAATGGGCAAGAGAAGACAAAGAAAAAGCGGATTTATTTGCAGATTACCTAGAAGAAACATTTAAACCGTTTGACGGGGAACCGTTGGTCGAGGAGCTCAATCCTTATGCGGTACAAGATAATTATAGAATAAAAACCGTGTCATTGGCTGAGCTTCGTCAAACGATAAATAATCTGAAAAACAACAAAGCCCCTGGCTACGACTTAATTACTAGCGAAATTCTAAAGGAACTACCGAAAAAAGCTTTGGTCAAGCTACTCTATATCATTAACGCTTCCATGAGAGTTTTATACGTTCCAAGGCAATGGAAAGTGGCCGAGGTCATAATGGTTCCGAAACCAGGAAAATGTCCGAACGACAAAAAGTCATACAGACCTATTTCGCTACTGCCGATAATAGCTAAGGTGTTCGAGAAACTATTGCTTAAAAGGTTGCAACCAATCATTGAAGAAAGACGATTGATTCCGGATCACCAATTCGGATTTAGAAAAAAACATTCAACAATCGACCAGGTCTATCGTATAACAAACGAAATCGAAAAAGCTCTGGAAGCGAAAAAGATATGTACTAGCGCTTTTCTCGACGTATCGCAAGCCTTCGACAAGGTATGGCACGAAGGCCTGAAGTACAAATTAAAGCTTTGCTTACCAGAAAAACTCTATAGAATCTTAGAGTCTTACCTTAAAGACAGAATCTTTCGCGTAAGGTACGAAAATGAGTACTCGGAATTCAAAGAGATAAATGCCGGTGTCCCGCAAGGAAGCGTTCTCGGCCCAATATTATTTTTGCTCTATACAAGAGACATACCCCACGATGAGGGAACAATTTTAGCGACGTTCGCAGACGACACTGCTATTCTCGCTATTGATACGACAGTTGAATTATCAACAGGGAAACTCCAGCGCGCTTTAGACAAAATATGCGACTGGACGAAGAGCTGGCGAGTTGTCCTTAACGAGACTAAGTCAACGCATGTTAACTTTACTTATAAAAAGATAAACAACAAACCTTTATTCATTAACTCGGTACAAATCCCGTACTCAAATGAAGCGAAATATCTAGGAATGACTCTAGACGCAAAACTTAAATGGAAGCCGCACGTTAAAAAGAAACGCGACGAGCTCGAAATCAAGTTAAGAGAAATGAATTGGCTTATCGGAAGATTTTCGAAACTAAGCATATATAACAAACTGCTTTTGTATAAGCAAGTGCTAAAACCATCTTGGACGTACGGAATACAACTCTGGGGTTGTACTAAACCAAGCAATATATCTATTTTAGAAACTTTTCAAAATAAGACACTCAGAGCAATCGTTAATGCTCCATGGTATATAAGAAATAGCGATCTACACCGAGATCTAGGAATCGCAACCGTGTCTGACGAGGTAACAAACTTTGCTCGCAAACTTAGTACTCGTCTTCGCGGACACTGCAACAATGAAATTATCCGAACTTTGGATCAGACAAATCTTACGCGCCGACTACAACGAATGAGACCGTTAGATCTAGCCGCATAAGATGAAACCGCATAAATTGACGGTATTGTAGGTGCCTTCGTTGGAAGGCAGCCTGTCACACGCGATTACTACAGAAGCTTGAACTACTTGTTAAGGAAACTTAGTCGTAGTCTGACGGAAAATGGGAGGTTTTTTAGTGAGTAAGAATCTCACACTACTATGAGCACGCGCGGCCGGTCCTCGTAGTGCCTATGAAGGTTTTTCCTACCCACGGAAAAAAAAAAAAAAAAAAAAAAAATTGTAAGAGGTCAAGAATAGGTATATTTACACACCCTTTGAGAAAAGGTAATATGCATGTACTTAGTTTGGCATCACTTTGGATCTTGACAATTTATCTGTGATCTAATCTATTACACCACCCACAGGTGTCACATCCACCGCCATTTTACGCAAAATCGCTCTTAAAACCGCGTCGGCATCGGCATAGCTACCGGAAAAGAAATTAGCTTTTCGAAAAATACGATAAATTGTTGTGAAAAATTGCGTGCCTCATCAGCACAGTGTTTTTAAAAAGAAATTAAAGACTTGGTGAGTAAAATTTTATCTTTTTGTTACAACAACTTTGAGCTCGGCCACCGGAGCCCTACCTAACCTACACAAATTGTTGCACACTATCCCATTGCAACTTTGAAGGTATAGACTTTTTGCTCATGATTGGTTAAAGCCGTTAGTAAAATAAAATTCTGAATTCCTTTTTAAATAAATACAACCAAATGGGGGGTAAGTTATTTCAAATTTACTCAGCTCTCGCTTATTTCTTCCCATCGCCTTTTGCCTTCATCTTTGCACTCTGGTTGCAGTTGCACTTTGCACATAATCTTACGTGTTTGGCAAAGAACTTCTTCTGTAAACTTCACCCCTTAAACATGTTTTTGTTTTGGTTTACTTTTCCGATTTTTGTCTTTTCCGTTTCTTAACTGTCTCCTCGGATTCTTTCGCTTTTCCTCATGCATGTTGCAAAAGAAGAAGAAGACTGGTAGGGGTCTAGACTGAACTCGCTGTATGCACACATACAAGTGCAGCAAAAGCAATATAAACTCTGATGTGAACGTAATAGGCAGAAGACAGAGGCTAAGTTTATGTGTGATTTGCTTTTGTGTATTGTTTTCTTATACGTTATGAACGAAGGGGAGCAAGGGAAACAGTCAATACAAGGATTCAAAGGCTAAAGACGTGCGCGAAGCGCTAGCCGTTTGCTTTTTAATTATTCATCATAATATTTAAATCTTCAGTGCCTATTGAATTAAATACAGATACCTAAAAGCTGCATAATTAATTATCTTTAAAAATATTGTTGTTGCTAATGTGACTGACGCGACGGTTTGGAAAAACAACGAAATTTGGACAATTTACTTACCGGTATAGGTAAACAGGTGTCCCGGACTTTTATACTTCTATTTGCCATTGTCTTGAGACATGAGTTCGAGCTATGATGTCGGGGATATCTTGTCTCAAAACGGATATCTTGTGTCAAAAACTCATATCAATTTGTATTTTGTTTTTTTGTGTGCCAACATACTACTTGTTTCCTCCCTGTTTCGTATAAATTACTTGAGAAAAAGTTAAGCCAGAAACGAAATTTTAGGAAATTCTTAAAAAGTTCGAATGCCCTGTATTCTATACCTACATATACCCGTTTTATACTTATAGTTATTTGAATCATTCATTAGAGTTCTTATCGTTTGGATAGACAGAATATTCGAAAATTTCTTTTTAAAAAAGGCTAAACGTTTTCTGCCAGAATCTAAAAAAATATCCAAACATTTCAAGTTAACTAAATTTTTTAAAAAGTATCGCCAATTGCTGATAAGTGTTAATTAATTGCCCTTTTATCCAAGGGTTTACCAAATCTGATGGGTCTTGCTATCTTAGATAGTTGGAGGACAGCAAACTTTGATTTACTTTTGCCAAAACCTTTGAAACTTTAACCTTTATTTAAGCTTAAGTTTATTTAAGCTTAAGTTATGTTGTCTTGATGTAAATGTGTTTTGTGTGGGAGCGGCTCATAAATCTTTTTTCAAGATTCTGTTTTTCAATATTCTGCTCATTTTGCTTTTTCAAGCAAACTTTTGACTTTTTTTGAAGTAAGGCAAAAGTAAAGAAAGAAACAGGCAGGAGGGTTTAGGTGCCCATACACTTTTAACTGTAAAGCTTCGTCAAAGCTACAAGCTTTTAGTCACTTTAGTCATTCAACTTAAGTATTTTCAAGCACATGTAGGGAAACAGCAAGTGCTGTTTCAAAACTGCTAAAGTTCTGTTTTCTTTTTGAATTTGCTATTGACTCCAAATTTTTTGCCTATTACCATGTTGAAATTAGAGGGAAGGACATACGTTTCCTGGGTCTTTTTTTCGATTCTTAAAATTTCAAATCCATTAAACAGCAAAGTCGCCTTTTTGTTCAATTTCCGTTAGACTTTTTTTCAAGTTTGCAAACACCTGCACTATCATTTGCAACTTTTCTTAAATTCTGCGGACATGGATTTCTCAGAAAACGGTAGAGTAAGGACGGGTACTGTGAGAGTACTTAGGATACTTGAGTACCCTAATTGTTTTCAATTGTTAAAATTTTAAAACCAATGCTTTTTTTCAAACAGGTAAAAAGCTTTTATTGTTTCTTGACATGAGATACATTTTTGCAAAAGTTTCATAATAGTGCAAAACTGACGTTTTACAAAAGTGGCAGTTTATGGGTCCATAGTGAGGGCAATGTGGATTAGTGCTCTAAATTACAGGAAATAGATTAATGAAAGCAGAGCGAAACGTAGTTTGTTCAGTTTTTTACCATTTATCAGATAAATCACCAAATAATTAAATAAATACCATAAAATTTTACTTAAATTTTATGTTTTTTAGTCCTCTACAAAAACAGAGGGCAAATGTGGAGTACCACTTTGCTCACCCGTTTGTGCGTACTCCACACTGGCTGACAGGTATATAGCTTAAAAATTTCAATATTTTTAATAAAATGCTAAGAAAACAGTAGAACTCACCAACAATAAAAAATATCAACATACTCATCGGAGCAAAAATTAAGACAGAACTCACACCGAAACAGAAATCATCGACCTGCGCAAAATCTAAGTCTCGTGAGCACTTGGCAGTGAAAGGATTGGCTCTCTTCTTAAATAAACTAACGTAAAGAAACAATGACAGTTCTCTTAGCCCCTTAGGAAAAAAATAAAAGCAGGGTCCACATTATCAGAATACTCCACTATACCCGTCTTTACTCTAAGCTGTTTCTTTTGTTTGGTTTTTTTTTAAATGGGGTTAAAAACTTGAGGTTGGAAATGAATGCAGTGCAGGAATGAATGCTAACTGCAGGAAATGAATGCAGTTAGCTTGTCTTTTAAACGGGATACACACTTTAGCCAAATTAAATTAGGATCGCTTAACAGTTAAGGGACTAGAAATCTTAAAAAAGTCGTTTTTAGGTTTTTTAGTCAAATCTTTGCAGTTTTTAAATATTCCAAGTTTGCTTTAGTTTTGCATAAAATCTCAGAAGATGGACTATGCCCGTAATTTAATTCAAAACTATACTTTATACCGTTTAGGAGACAGAGAGGAAGACTTTTTTTTGACGTTTTTTCTAATTTTTTAATTTCAAATCCAGAAAAAAACTATATTAAGAATTTTTTCGTTGTTCCCATTATACGATTTTCAAGTAAGACTTTTTTAATATTGCAACTACCTGCGCTAGGATAGGATGTTTTTCTTAGATTCTATGGCCTCCTGTTTTTGCGAAAACAAGCACCTTTTTTATTTCGTATTTTAAATAGGTTTTGAAAAACTTATGCTAGAAACAGCAAATTAATTTATTTTTTTAACGCAGCCTACGTTCTTTTTGTACCCTACCTAAATCTGAAGAAGATTGCTTTTACGGTAGGTACTAAAAGATAAAAAAAAAAGTTTTTGAAAATGCTTTTATGTTTTTCAGTTAAATCCCAGAAGTTTTAAGACTTAAAAATTCGCTATAATTTTCCTTAAAACCTTGAACAATTTCTGATACGTGTGATATTTTCCACATGATTTGTCTTAATAACACCGGAAGTAAGGTGGAGGAAACACACGTTTTTTTATTCCTTTTTTGGGATTTTTCTCTAATAGGCGTCAAAACGGCAGTATTAAAACTTTTTCTGAAAAATATGACTTGACCACTTGGTTTACCTACTTTAAGTTGCTTTATACGTGATTTTTATACCCGATCCAGAGTATATTAAGTTTGATGTATAGTTTGTAACCCAGTGAAATAATCACCGTAGACCCCTAAGACCTTTTAGAGATATGAATGGGACAGGAGAATCGATTAAGCCATGTCCGTCCGTCCGTATGTAAACAACTTTTGGGCCTTAAATTTTAAGGTAGAGAGCTGAAATTTGGTGGGTTGGCTGGAAATCCATTGGACGAGATCAAGTTTGAAAATTAGCTGAATCCGCCCACAGACACGCCCACTACAGGCCTGTATGTGCGACTATCTCTAATATAAAAAAATACTTTTTCTAAATTTTAGCTATGTTAGAATGGTGCTACCGCATTCATTTTTGGTATGTAACATTGCCTTGTAATTTTCTTTGAAGTAGCCAAAAAAGATGGGCCTTTTCATTGGCCATGCCCACTTTTTTATAGGGATTTTAGCTTAAAATCAATAAATATATATCTATTAAATTCGACTAAAAATTATATGACAAAAGTTGTAGATATTAGCATAACTTTCATGTATATGAAGTACCCACTTTTCTGGGTGTGGTCTTAAAAAAAAGTGATTTTTTTAGTTAAAAAGGCGGAGTTTTAGGCCGAAATGCATGCAACCACCTAGTGTAAAGCATTCAACAGTTATATTTTTATATCCCGCCCACTTTTTGGAGGCGTGGCCGTTATTTTTTGGTATGGTCGGGTATTTTGCAATCCATCGTAGATGGACTGAAGCTTTTGCATTCCCACTAGTTTTTTACATGATTGGTCGAAATCGCACCGTTGTGGTATCGGGGTAACACATATTTTTTATACAATTTCTTTCAAATGCGTTTAGAAAACAGTTTCAAAACTCTTTAAAAAAAAGTGATTGACTTTAATCATGCCTATTCATAAGTGTGTTCAATATCAGCTTTTTGAAATTAGTGGATTAAAAGTAATTGCTTCAAACACTTTGAAAAACGGCCTCTATTTTCAATTCTCGATTTCTCAAAATCTTTGTAATACTTTTCAAAAACGTAATTTTTCGATTGGACTTTACTCTCAAAATAAAAAATTTACTTGACTTAATACTTAAAAACCAAAAAAAAACTTTTGGACAATTTTTACATGAAATTCAAAGCTGTAGTTAAACCCTTATGTGGGCAAAGAAAAACAAATCCAGATATGCGTTCTCACCCACCCAAAAACACACCCACCGAATATTGCCTCTCTGCGACTTACCGTTCAAAAGTTATAATGGGCTTTTGACAGACGACTGAAGAACATAAACATAGTAGCATAAAAGGTCATTTTTCCGTTTCTTAAGATACGGCTAAAAATATTAACATACCTTCTTATAAAATACACAAATAATTTAAGAGGCCTCCTCTATTATGCAAAAAAAATCATAAAACGTTAGAACCTAAAGGTACAAAAAAATTTGAGGAAAGGTATAAAAAGTTTTCAACGTATTATTTTTTACCTTTCGAGATGCTTTTGAAAACCATACTTTTTTAACGGATTGTGTCATCTACATTTTCTAGAGGAGCTATAAACTGTGCCATAAAAAGCTTTCCTACCCTGTTGCCCAATTCTCAAACCAATTTTCATTTCAGTTGAACTTGTAAGCTTATATTCACATTGCTTTAATAAAAGCTCTTCGTTAAAATGTCTTTCGTTGAAAATTTACTTCCACAGTTTGCTTTTTGCATTTATGTATATTTTACAGGAAGCCATCCACAATTTATTCTGTTTTTGAACCTGCATTTCAACGAGAATTTTAAATTTAGGAAAATTTATAACTCTTTCTCTGGTAATAAGTATGTACTTCAACTATGTAATGTTTTTTGCGGCACGCAAACTTTTAATTTTTCACTTTTTATCAACATTGGTATTTGGAATACTTACATTTTTTCCTAGCTGTTAATTTCGAATTATTTAAAAAACGATACCGTTTTGGTGGGCCGATTTTAGTTGACCATTCTTGATTGATTTTGTCGTCATTCCTTTTGAAGTTATCTTCAGTTTTATTTTGGAAACAAAAAGGACTTTTTCTGTCACCGAATTTTACGTTCACTTTATTGCTCTAAATTTTGTTCTCTGACAATTTCGTATACTTTTTTATTCGTCTGTTCAAAAATGGAAAAGGAATCTCTTATGACTGCATGCAACATACGTTGGTCAAAAACCCGTTGTATCTTCTGAACGTGCGTAAGTCAAAGAAAACTTTTGGTGTGCTTGCAAACTGAGGAAAATATATAAAATCGCATGCCTATACCTATACCTTCAACCATATTTGTTTCTAGCTTCGTAACGCTCTAAGTACCTGCAGTTCAAAGCTTCACGTGAAAATGGTTAAAATGTTTATTTTTTGCTCTTGTGAATGTATTTTGAAATGTTAAGTGCATAAGAACTCCAAAAATCAAACTTAGATCTAGTAAACGTTGAAGTTTACCTAATAAAAAAATTTTAATTAAAAAGCTAACCGAACGCATCGTTGCTTATGTTGGGCAGCGGCCCCTATGGCAAAATTAAATTTAATATTGAAAAGTGAAAATTGAAAATTGTATAGCTTTGCCATAGGGGCCGCTCCCCAACATAAGCAACGATTCGTTCGGTTAGTTTTTTAATAAATTGTTGTAATGTGACACTTTTTGATAAATTTTAGTTTTTTGAAAATATTGAAAAGTTTTTGAAAAATGCCCCTTTTTTTAATTTTTTCAAAGTACATATATGAGGCCATAACTTTTGAACCAGTGATTTCGCAAAAGTTATATTGAACACATTTGTAAGGCAATCTAAGTTTGAGAAGGGCTTAAGTAACATTTTTTTCGAAAGAGTTCTATTGCTGCCGTGCTGACGCATTTACGGAAAACCTATCACCGTTGGTATTCAAAAAATTAGATGATAAAAATCAGTCGGGTCAGAAATTTATATAAGGAAAACTATAGTGAATTTCGCAGATTCAAGAACTTTTGAGATTTGATTCGATAACATAAAAGCATTTTCAGAAATAAAGAAATAAAAAAATCAAACATCGAGAGCCTGTATAGCAGCAGTTAACTCTAACCGTTGAACAAAAATAAAAGAGTTTTAATAGAGAAACAATTGTTAGAAATAATTTATTCCACGGGAAGGAGGATTTTGTTTTCAGGAGTACGGGTGCAAAAGGAGTACGGGTTTTGCTCAACCCAACCTAAACGCCCCTGGTAGTTAAACACTTACCACCACATTGTGTACGGGCTGCCGTCGGACCAGGGCCGTAACAACGCGGTACCACATAATATTTACCTACCTCAGCACTAGTAGGAAGCGTGTATACTCCTAAAAAAATTTTTTAAGTAATCTAGTTTCTCTTAACAGCAATAGCAATATTGCTCAGATTTGGTAAGAGTGCAAAGCAAACAAAAAGAAACTATTTGTGTTAAAAGAATTTAAAATTTTCTTTTCCAATCTAAGTTTTTCGAAGCCCTCTAGACTTTAAGATTACTAGCTTAACCCTTTTGAGATGTTGAAGATAACAAAAAACTCATCTGATATGTATTATTCAAATAATGCCTAATTGTATCAGCTCAGCAGTATCGTTTAAAATAATATTTTTGCTATGGCAACAGAGATATAGTTCCACATCTTTATGCTTAACGTGGCATTTGAGCAATAAAAAAGTACCTATACCTACCTACCTACTCCCCAAAGGATATCAATGTGACTCCAATGTGCAAACAACGAAATAGGTACGCGCCACGCATACTCCTCCAATTGCATTACTCGCACATCCTACCACCCTGTCAACTACCTGTGTGACTGTGTAAAACAAAACAGCTAAAAATAAAAAAATGAGACAAACAATCCTGCATTATACCTACCACCCCTAAAACTGCACCTCGTATAGATGCTTGCACCGCATGGGAAATTCATTTACCACCGCAAAATGTGCGACTCGGGCAAATACTGAAGTTGAAAAACCATGAAATTGTTTACCTAACAAATTAATTAGGTTTAGTATGCAAACCGAGTTAAAAACACATTTAACTATAAGCTTCCAACTCAAAAAAAAGTCGTAGAACATAATTTAAAGGGCAAATGCCACAGAAAATGCAGAACTCTGTTGTCACTCTCACTATACAGGAAACTTTGCTTCCCTCCTAATTTTTAGCGTAGGTACCTAACCGGGTTGTTGTTTATGTTTTGCCGTGAAATTCAAAGCCGCAAGCACCGGGTAAACATAAATTGACAAACGAACAAAAAAAAATTAGCAAATAACAAGAAAGCAAAATGATTTTGCAAAAAGTCAAGTCAACAAATGAATGAGGCCATTTTCGTTCACAATCTCCACAGAACTACCTGCCTACCTGGCCAGAGGCATTTCTAAGCCGGAAAAAATTTACGCGAATAGTATACCCACAACTTCATCTCTCTAACGGAGTTTCCTGTCGTTGGTCACTGTGACTTCACACGGCTAGTCAGTTTCATATACCAGCTAACCGTATTGCGTAAGGACCAAATTTAAAACAAAACCCTTCAACCCAGTCCAGTGAGTCTGGCTATGACGTGTCTCCTCGAAGGGCCTTGAGGTTTGTTGTGGTTTAGTTAAGAAAAAAAAAACGTTTGCATTTTTTCCGCATCAATCCCCATCGAGCGTTGTTCAGTTTTCTACTCTTTTTTTTATAATTTCCGCTAGCTCCTTATTTGATAGGGTAAATTACTGTAATTTCATGATTCTGTGCATCATTGTGTAGGATTTTTATCTTGCCTTCTCCCTAAAAAATATATTGTCATATCGCTTCCGATTTACAGACGGGTCCAAATTAGAATCTACATTGACGACGGAACGGGCAGTAGTTCGATCGAGAATCTCGTCGTCAGACGGTCAGAACGTTGCATCCGAGCATCCAACTCTCTTGGAATAAAAGTAAGTGTTATAGGGGGAAATCTGGATAAAAATGTTTTTATCCGCAGGCAAAACAACAGTTCGCCAGTGAGAAATGCTCTGCGAGCGGCAGATTTTTTAATTACATCTCTCGGAAAAGACGAACTCATAACACTCACATTTAAATTGTGAAAAATTTAAGTCTATATCTAAAATTTAAAGTCTATCTAGTGTCGGGCAATTTGTTTTTCTATTTTGAACACCTAAACATTATTAAATACTTGTTGTTTAAAAGTAAAATTTTTGAAATTGTGTGGTGCGAGGTCTTTTATAGGGTTTTTCCACCGGACACTAATCTGCGATTAAGACAGATCTTTCTTAAATCTTCCTCTAAATCATGAGATTCATCATGCGAATATTAATATCTTCACGAAGACATAAAAAATTAATCGCGTGATTTTCTCTTCCACGAATGAATTGTCGATTCAAACCGTACAGAATTCTATGACAAAACAAATCAAACAATCCTTCATTTGACAGCTAAAGGACGATGAATGGTTGATGTTGCTGTTGATGAGATCCAACATCTGTCAAAACGGTTAAATGCACTGAGGAGTGCCCACAGCAACAAAATGATGGATGTCAATGTTGGTACTACTAGTTGATGTTGATCAAGTTGGTCTAATATCGAATTTATAAACCAAAATCACATGCACATATTTGACGTTTTGTTTTTCCTATTTTGGGTTATTTGTTTCATATATTAATACCATGTCTCCACCAAGCACTGATCCTTGATTATTATAAATCTTTATTAAATCCTCTACAAATCACGCGATTTACCATACAAATTTAAATACTCTCGGCAAGCGGTTAAAAATAAATCCTCTCATAAATCCCATTCATCATTTTCACAAACCTATTTTCTGCACCTTTGTAACAGTTTGGGAATCAAAAAAGGAAACTGAAACCTTCCCTGTGCGACAGATCTGTCACAAGTACGTTTTCTATTGTGACTTTTACTGAGGAAATCGTTTTTCTCTCGTTTGACTCACTTTTGAGAGCCAAAATGACAGAAACAGAATTTTTTGTGTCAAATTAATCCTATATTTGTCCTATGGAGCCACTTTGGGATTTATTTTTAATCGTCTCCCGCTAATCTTCTTTTAATTATCGGTGGAGACGTAGTATAAAAAAAACATTGGCAATGATATATGAACTTAATTATTTTTAAATCTGAGTTGCCCGGGAGCCAAAGAAAGCTCTCGTTTTCAAAAAGATGTGCAGAGGACGTGACGACCAGACATTGCCTTTTCACATCACAGGATGTCATTGAAATATGTCATAAATGCAAGCACACATCAAGTTAATCTCCTCGTTTCCAGTGGAAACACTTTGGGATAAACTTTTAATTTTGCCACGTTATTCTCTGTCTTATGTCCGGTGGAAACACCCTATTATGTTCGATATGGAATTAATAAGCGCTTATTTCTTGCCTTGAAGATCGTCCAAAAGAAAAGATTAGACGAATGAAATTTCTTAATCCTTCCGAACATTTGCTTTTCCAATATGAATAAATAGTAAAGATAGATTTAAGGAACACGTCTAGTCTACGGTGAAAAACTGATTAGAATTAAGTTGTTACTTTTTGTTGTACACAAAAATATGAGTTCCTATGCCTCGTTAATTTTGACAAAAATGCGCTTTGAAATAGTATTCAAATAGGAGTTTCTCTTACATTCAAGTCAATTGTGAGCGTGGCTGTGGGCAGATCTTAAAATTTTTTTATACTCTATGTACAAAATGAGAGATAGCCTACACTTCACGTTCTAGCTCAATTTTGAAACCCTAAAAACTTCACACATACGGGCAGACGGGTAGACATGGCTTAATCCATTCTCGCGTTGGTCTCGGTTTGATCTCTAAGAGGTCTGAGGAGTCTACGGCCATTATTTCAACTGTTACAAACTATGAATTAAAATTAATATTCCCTGGAAAGGGTAAAAACAGGAATAGAAACCTTTAAGCTCCCTCCCGCAAGTGTTATGCCTTTACGGCGAAAGGCATTGGTTTGTTCAGCAGGATAGCTGCAGCCAGCTTTATATTTAAATGTCATTCGAGAAGGGAAGGAAAAGGAAAGCTGCATTTATTTTATCCAGCTGCTAGGCTTAACAATAAGCCGACCATTTTGAGCCGCTCATTTTGAGATAGACGCTCCTAAATTTTTCTTTTTATAACTCATCCCATAGGGTAGGAGGTATGTATACTAAGTTTGTCACTTAGTTTGTTTGAAATAATAATGGCAGACTCCCAAAACCTTAAGGGCGTATGATCTAATTCTGAAGTGATAAGCCATGTTCGTCCGCCCGTCTGTCTGTATGTCACACGTTTTTAGGCCTTAAATTTAAGCAAGGAAACTGAAACTTGGCACATAAGTTCATTGTTATCCGTAGCAGTACAAGTGTAAACATTTTTTAAATCTGCCCACAGACACGCCCACAATCCGTGCAATTGTGCAACTATCGCTTGATCTTTCAACGCTGTAGGACATCTTAAAAGCCTGAAATTTGAGTTTTATTATATCCTGTTTATTGTAAGATACACAAAATAAAAATTAAATCGCTTAACCTCCCCTAAATGGTAATTTTTCAAATGCATTTAATGCAATATTTTTGTTTTAAATCGAAAAAATTTTACATATTATATTATGTAGAAAACACTAAGGGTTACATTCTGTTTATACAAAACTTTGGGCCACGCCCACATTAGGAGGCATAATTGAAGAAAAACCTAAAATTCTAAAATTAAAAACGTTATTTCGACTAGCCTTCAGCCTAATTTAGGAAAAAATAAGAAAAGTACAAATTTCATACAACGTTTTTAACCTCGCCCCCTTTTAGGGGTCGATTTTTCAAAAATGTTGAATTTGAACCAAAAAATTGAATTTTTATGTACATTTAATCTTAACTTGGAAATATCTGTGTTATAATTAATAGTTTGTAATTAAAGGCGATTGGACCACGGCCCTTTTCAATTTCAAATGTCAAAAAATAACAACATCAGCATTTTACAATGTGGGATATGATAGGACATTTTACAATGTGGGATATTACGGACAGTAACTTCTGCGTACACACTGTGGCACTTACTCGCTAGTTTTATTGCTGGGTTTGGTCTGCACGGATTATCTTTATTACGGTAACAGTTTAGCGTTTCCTGGGAACCAGCAATTCCAGAAGAGATAACGCCACAGGGACAATTTCAACGTGTTGGACTTTAACTAAGACGCAAAGGCTCGTGAGATAAAAAAAATAAAATAAATAGAGTGGCGCAACAGCTCGAGGTGAACCAGGGCCAACTTCTCAACAATGTTTGCTGTGTGTGTCAATTTCTGCACATACAAGGGGACCTACAATTTTTTGCCGAATCCGAACGGAACTTTGAGAAGTTTTGAAGCCAAATGATACTCTCGGTGCGCTTGCCATGCCCTTGCAGAGTTGGGGACCGTGAAAAAGAACGGTTTTTTTTTTATTTTTTTAGGTGACGATGGTAGGATTCGAACCCAGACCTCCGGCGTGTAAGCACACACACCAACCACTACTCCACGGCACCCCACATGCTCTTGAGATAGTTCATCACAATTACAATGAAATAAATTCCTGGAACCTAAAATTCAAAGGAGGTTCTCACATTACAAACATGCGTACACCTATTTATTAACACACGGAGACCTAGGTGAATGGTACGATCGACGAGTCTGATTTCGCGGGGGTGAGGCAAGAGCCGTCAATTGGGACTCGTGCAGAGTAACCCGACAATCGAACCACTGCTAAAAAGGAAAAAAATTTGGTAAGGCGAGTGCCGCATTTATTTATTGCGGACCAAAAACGGGTTTGGATAACCATTTCAAAATTGAATTTGGAACCCTATGAACACAAAAACTCAAAATTATCATCTGTGCCATATAAACAACTTCCTTAGATTGTTTCATAATTTCTGTTTTCATCAATTAATGTCCGCGCGCTTTTCTGACGTCGTGTGTCCCTTCCCTTAAAAGTCCGGCCCTTAAAAAAATAATTTTCAGAGACATTTTTCGTTGTCAAATGAAGCAGTTATCGATGCAACAATTTTGCAGAGCTTGAGAAATCTTATTTCCCGGTTGAAAAAGCTGCTAAACTATTGGAAACTGTGTATCGCGCTGAAATAAAACCACAATAAAGAATTAATCAACTCTAAAAACAAAAAAAGAAACAATAAATTATTTTTAAAGCCACTGACTTATCGTACGAGCCCTGTTAGAGGAGTGAGGACCCAGCAGGCGACTGCTGTGGCGGTCTAAAAATGTTTCGTGCAGCTCTATATTGCAGTTTTCCTTTTTACACCTGTTGCAAGACATTTCTTGGCTTTCTCAGTTTCTTTGACGTTTTGCATCGAAAAAAGAAATAATGTCGCGTGTTCTCTAATAAAAATAAGAAAGCTTTTCATTTTTGGTCTTAACTTCTGTGACTCTGTATCAGTAGCAGATTAAGTTTTTAAAATGCTAAGCATTATAAAAAAAAACTCATTTCAGCTTTCATCAAGTAGTGATCGTCTTTGCGTTCATTTTTTTTGCGTTCACTAATGTCAACATCGTCGCGTTTACGAAAAAATCTTAAAACACGTGTTTTTTAAGACTTTGGTTAGAGTAAATCCAGAAGTTTAAGTGTTAAAGAAATATTACAAGAAGTGCATATCTACTTAAACTAAAGTAATTGGTCCGTTTTTAAAACGTCGGTTTCGGGTTCGCGATTGTCAAAAGGTGTTGAAGACAATTCTTTTCAAAGTTATGGTAAGTGATTAAAATTTTCTTAATTTCATTTATTTATATATGTATGTATAAAATATACCATACGCCTGGTTATAAAAGGGAGAGACGCGCCCAAGCATTAAGATGCAGCGTTAATTAAGTTTCTACTAACCGGGTCGATAACTACACAAAACGAGCAGTGTTAGTTTTAAGGGGAAATATGATAAAAAGTAGAAATTTAAAACAAGCGATTTTGATAGAATTTTATTAAATCATAAGCCACAATCGAGTTACAGATCGCAGTGCAATATATCCCTTTCTAAAATCCCCATCTAAGAATACGATGAGCATATGACAACCTTTAAAATTGTCATTATTCCAGCTGTTATAATACAAATAATGTTCGTTAAATTGTAAACTGTTGTATTTTCTATTTTAACAGAATAATATTAAACAGAATTTTGTTTATAGAATCGGATTCTTAAACTTCCCACTTGAATTTTGAATTAGGTGCCTATGAATTGAATGCAAACTTCAGTTGCAAGCAAAAGTGAATCACCTTTCATTCTAACACTAACAATGTAGTTGAATATTCAACTTTAAATTATCCAATGTTTCCTTTAATTTGCAAAACTCAACTTTTAAGCTATAATACCAACTTATTCGTTGGCATTATGACATGACGACGCGCTGTTGATAAAGCGATGATTTTCGAGGACGGCTTTAACCTATCTTCTTACACCTTTTTACTTTACAAATTAAATGCATCCTTGTTAAATATAGAAAAGAAATTCTTGTTCACTTATAAGCGGTCCGTCCAAAAATGGAAAAAGGACCTCTTATGGTATCACTACGTTGTCCGTCCGTCCGTCCAATCGCTTTATAACTTCTGAACGGTAAGTTGTAGAAAGACAAAATTTTGGGTGCGTATAAACTGCGGAAATAGTCAGAAAATCCAAAGAGGGCAATTTTTTTTAGCCACCGCTGTTTGGTTTAATTACCGTTTGAAATTTCATGTGAAAATGGACTTAATGTTTTTCAGTGTTTTTTTTTTTAAGAAGTTTAGTAGGCAAGAACTAGGAAAACGAAACTTAGGTTTAAGAAATACTAAGCTTTAATCAAAAAATAAAACTTTTCGAAAATATCAGAACGTTTTTGAGAAATGAATAGTCGAAAATGCATGACGTTTTTCAAAGAGTTGGAGGCCATAACTTTTGAACGGCTTATTGCTCAAAATCGATATTGAACGTATAAAGCAACTAAAAGTAAAAGAAGTGCTTAGGTCATATTTTTCAAAAACAATTTGAGTACTGCAGTTTTGACGCATTTTCGAAAAAAAATCGCAAAAATGCATGAAAAAACGTGTGTGTGTGCACCCTTATCTCCGGTGCTGTTTGGTGGAATTCTATGAAAAAAATCACACGTATCAGTTGTGCATACACGTACCGTTTGCGCATAAGCCGGTGGCCATAGAATTAAAAAAAAACATCCAAGGCTAGTGCTGGTAATTGTGCTATTGGAAAAAAGTCTAACGGGAACTGGAAAAAACTTCAAAATATTTGTTTTATGGATTTGAAATTTAAAAAATTAAAAAAAGGCCACAAGAACGCATGTCTCCCCCTCTATCCCCCAAACGGTATAAAGTATAATTTTCAAATTAACACCGGGCATAGTCCATCTTCTCAAATTTTATACAAAACTATAGCAGACTCTGAATATTCAAAAACTTCGAAGATTTAACTGAAAAATGTGAAAACATTTTCGAAAACTATTTTTTAAGGATTTCTAGTTCCTTAACGGTTATGACCACCTTGTTTAAATTTGGCTGAAGCATGTAATGCTTAAAAGGCAAGCGAACTGCTTCAAAAACGTTTCAAAATTTCCGTTCTCGACCCTAGGTTCTTAAGCCCATTCAAACAAGCGAAATAAAAAACAGCATATTTTTACCGTTTTCTCAGAAATCCATGTCCACAGAATTTGAGAAAAGTGGCAATTGCTAGCACAGGTGGTTGTAAAATTGATCAAAAAGTCTAACGGCAATTAAAAATAATCGAAATTGCTGTTTTATGGGTCTTAAATTATAAAAATCCTAAAAAAGGCCAAGAAAGATTATGCACTTTCCTCTATTTTCGTAGCGGTAAAGCTTTTTGCCAGACTTTATTTAGAGTAACGAAACCCAATATAAAATCACCCAATATAAGAACAGAAGACAGCACTATGAAAAAAGTATATTACAGACTGTAAAATATATCCAGAAATAATTTTAATAAATAAATAGAATGTTACACAAACTGCGCAATATAGATGACCATAACCTTCAACAAAAGCCGGCGGACCGCTCTGCGTATGTCTTCATACTTGACGGTCTTTTTTTTAGAAAACTCTGTGAAACTTTGAAATCCTTACATATAGGGTAGAGTATAATGCAAATCCAACCAAACGAACTTTGCCCTCCCGTATTTCAGCGTAAATCTACCCGATGATATGTTCCTCGTTAAAATGAGGGTAATCATAATTTGCTAGGATAAAGTAAAATAAAAAAGAAACGAAAAAAAGAAAAACATCCACCCTGGCTAACCATTTAAGGTAAAGTTTCATGGACAAAGTTTTTACCTCAATTTTTCCCACTTTGATTCCTGCAACTGGTCGTTTTGCGAAACTAGTGGTATCCGATAGTTTATATTTTTTCAACCACTCATGTACACGCTAAGCGTAAAACTTTGATGCGGATAAAGTTTTTTTCTATATTTTTTTTTGTTAAATGGATAATATGCCCAGTAACGAAATTGGACGTGGCCATGGTCATGCATGTGACACCCTCGATTGGGCGAATCGGGAGGTGTAAAATAGAGTAAAACACCATGAAATTGACTATTCGGTTGCAGGCATGGCATAGTTAGACGGGGTAACCTGACCGAAATGTGCTTGCGTATAATTTCCAATTATGCCACAGTGACGTATTTGGGTTTTAGACTAACGAGAATATTAAAATAATTGTTTTCAGCAGCACATTTGTGACAAACGATGAGGTTTACCTTTTAGTGGTGTGATGAAGTATAGAATTTTTTAGAGCTATTTTTGGTTTTCCAGGATCTTAATTATAAACTAAGTCACATGGTTTTGGGTTGTCCTTAATTAAATCAAAATTATTTGCTATGTTATAATTTTCCGAAAATGTGCGGTCAGGAGCTTACAGCATCATTACCCGCAATTTTGTGCCTTAACGGCTTATTATGGACGCTGTATATGCAGAACAAGCCGGCTTCCGCAGTGGTTCCTCCTGTATTAATGCATAAATACTCTACAGATTATTATTGAACAGTGTGTCAAATTCAGATCACCACTTTACTTGCTCTTTGTAGACTTCGAGAAGGCTTTCGACAGCGTCAACTTTATGCATGCTCTACGTACAAATAGTTTTTCAAAAAGCCTTATTTTAGAAGGGATAACCACAATGGATCAAAGAGTCGCGTTTCGCGTAGGGGAAATTCTTAAATTGTTCTATTCAAAGCGGTCTGAGACAGCGCTGCATGCTTTCACCATTACTTTTTCTCATAGTCCTAAGTGAAGTTCTCCTCGTAGTACTGTCACCAGGTAACTCTTACAACATCCTAACATGACAACGCGGACGAATAGTGAACCTCTAACAAATGGCAGCAAACGTAGAGGGGGGCATTTCAACCCTACTCCTGCTTGAAAATCAGTGCCACAAAAAGTAGAAAGTAAAATCAGTTCAACAACATCGACTCGAACTCAAATAACTTTGACGGTATAAGAGTGAAGTCAAGCGAAGTTCCCAATCGGATTTTCAAAGCTAAGTAGGCGTTCTGTATGTTGTCCAAGATATGAAGAAACAACGCTGTCAGCTTATGAAATGGATCTTACTTGCGATTGTTATGCTCGCCTTTAAAATGGCCGCCACTTTCAAGAGGAAGCTGCAAGCATTCATATTTGTTATGCAGGTAACCCACAATGTATTAGAGCAGTGTTTTTCAAACTTTTTGAATACGCGACTCTTATGGATAAAAAAAAGTTTTGGCGACCCCCAAACTAAAAAAAAACTTTAAGATAAGTAACAAGAAGCACTTTTAAAAAAATTATTTTTATTAGAACATGCTTTGAATCAGGCCCACAAATGAAGGCGGAGACATCCAGTATGTTTTCGAAGATTGATTGGTTGCATAGAATCATACGAGTGGATTTCATCAAAATTCAGCTTATCACAGAGATGACAGCTGACTGTCAAACGAAAGAGTACTCATATTCTGGAAATGTTTTAAGGTTGGGCTCTAAGAGCTGACCCTTCTATACTATTTGCTATTTGGTTTGTTATTTCTCACTGATATTTTTTAAATCTTAATAAAGAAGCTCCAAGGTTTGAAAGAAAACTGTGTAACGGAGAGGAAGAAAGGTCAAATATTTCCTCTTAACTTTTCGTTTCTGGTAAGAGTTTTCGAATAAATTTCGTAAGATGAATCATTGCAACTAAGCTCTAACATTCTTTGCGTGACGAAACAGTATAATAAGTAATTTTCTAGAACTAGATACTGAACTTGCAAATAGACATAAATGGGTACAAAGTTCTTTTTTAGAATTCGATGTCAGACCAAGTGGTCGATCGACTATCGATAGACAAGAAAACAAAGATTTAGCTACTGACAACATGATGATATTAAAACTTAGGCAAACTATACATATTTTCTGGAAAGAAGAAAAAAAAAAAGAAAAGAAGAAGAAAGGACAATATTCGAAATTTTAGAACTGTTAGCTATTTAATGCTATTCAACTGCTATTCAATAGTAAATACAAAAACTAAGAAGAGAAATATATTTCAATAAGAAGGCGTATAACATTTTAAAGATACAACATTGATTTGACCATAGTTTTCTCACTTAAAACATTGTGTTTTTATTGATTTTTTTTCCAGTTCAGGACGAACAGCTTTGTTTTTAACCTTAACCTGGCTTGAAACCACGACCCCCTAAGTAATTCTTGGTGACCTCCCTGTGGGTCGCGACCCACAGATTGAAAAACACTGTATTAGAGTAATGAAAAATGAGGTTTTTTAGTCTAGACCTAAAGTATTGACGAATGGAAAAGTGGAAAGCGGTTCATGGTGGACAGTAGAGGAATATGTAGAAACCTGCAACAACGTCAACTGACAAAAACTTCAATGAAGAAGACGTTTTTTTCCCCGCCTTTGTTTCATTGGTCAGTTTTTGTTTATTTTTTCGCCAGTTGACAAGTAAATCAAAGCCGGTTGATGAATTCGGGGATTTTTTTGAAATGTTACGTTGTTGCAGGTCTCTACATATTCCTCTATTCTCCACCGGGGGGCTGCCTTCAATCGCCAATAGTTGGGCCGGCGGCCCGGTAGCCATAATAAAAAAAACTAAAGGTCATGTTTCATGTGTTAAAAAAGAAAAATAGCGGTAAAATAGGGTGAATCCAGTGTTTTGCCACTTTATTGTATTCTAAATATTTCATAAAAATGTTCTAAATAAATTAAAATAAACTCCAAATGGTATTTAGGAAATGCTGTTTCAAAAAAGTCTTCTTTAAACATTATTTATTTGCCTGGTTTTAATGTTATTTTTTCGAACCCAAAATGGGTTTTCTTAGAAAAAAGTGGTATTCGTTATGTTTCATTTTCTCAAAACTAGGACGTAGGTTCGAGCATGTGAATTTCTTATTATTTTTAATAACAAACTTTGGACATTAAGATTTGACAACTTAAACCTAGAGTGTTGAATTTTGACAAAAAGGTAGAACCTAATAAGGTAAAAAGAATTAGAAAAAGTTTAATTAAATATTTTGATTTTGAAAATTATCTTTTTTCAAAATGTTTTCCCTAAAACAACTTTAGAACATTACAGAGGAAACAAAAGCTGCTTCGCTTTTATTATATTATTTAATATAATACTTAATAATAGTAAATAATTATTTTTACTATTTACAATAATAATACACAAAAAATATTTTTATTTTTAGCGTTATTACCTCAACTCCACAACATTTTATATTAATTTTATATTAATTTTAATGCATAGTTTGTAACTCAGTGAAATAATCATCGTAGACCCCTAAGACCCTTTATTGGTATGATCGAAACCGACAGGAGAATCGATTAAGCCATATCCGTCCGTCCGTCTGTATGTGTGAAGGTTTTAGGTCTTCACACATCTGAAACTTTGTACACAGCTTGGTTGTTCTGTTGTTCAAAGTGTGAAAATTAATCTTGGTCCGACAACGGCCACGCCCCTGTTGGCTTCAATGTGAGAAAACCTCTATTTCAGACTTTTTTTCAAAATTCCTTTTGGTCAAGTTAGACAAGGCATATAAGAACTTCAATTTTAGTACTGGGTTATATTGGCCCAAGACCTTTAACAAGGCGAAAATTGGGCAGCCCACAATATTAACCATGCCCACTTTTAACATTTTAGATCTCTTAAAGCCCGATTTCTCGGAAAGTTCGTTCCAATTCGAAAAAAAAATTCAAGACAAATAATAAACATATTACTATTTGCTAAGTTTGCCCCATACAAGGTTTTGAGCTCCGCCCACTTTTAAGAGGCGTTTTTAGGAAAAAACTGAAATCTTTTCTGAAATAATTTTCACTTTTACCGTATTTTCTTATGATTCTTACGAAATTACAATGAACTGATTTTAATTTTTAGCCCATGCCTAATTTCGGGGGCGTGGGCTATATAATGAATACATGAATTCGGCCCAAGAAACTAGGGTCGGGTATATAGAAGTTTCTCACAAACGAACTCTTGCATTAACTCACTTGTTATTGTTCTTTTCTAACAAAATGTTTTGGAGTTTAGGCTAATATCACTAAAAATCTTAAACCGCTTTATTTAAAAATAAGATAAACGAAGACTTTTCTGACTTTAAAAAAAAATTAAAGAAAAAAATGTAATATTTTATATTTTAAGGTAATTTTCAATAAAAGGTAGGCAATAGTTTAAACTGGCACAATGCTGCTACATTTTCTCGATTTTAGTGGGCAGTTTCACGATTCGGTGTTGAAAAGAATACGCCATAAGACAACTGCAAGCGAATACAGATCTTATCTTGCACCGTGGTAGAAAAATCTACTTTTATGTAATTACTCTTACTACGAAATTCTGCAAACTGTAATAAGTGTAAGTGCGGCAAATATGGCGCACTGCATGTTTTGGGTATATCTTTTGAAATAGAATAATAAGTTTTAGAAAAAATATTTTTTTTTACTTGTATTTTTTAATAGTCACTTCTTAAGACTTACTAGTATGACGAAACTCTAATTGTAAAAATAAAACTTAGAAAAAATGTAAACACAATTCGCTTCAAGGTTTCAAAAACAATGCGGTAAATAAAGTCCAGCAACACCAAGTTTTAAAGTTACGGTTCAGGGTGAACAATTTTTGATACTTACGAATGCTTCGGAAACAATAAAAATAAGTTAACTGTTTCATCCGTCGTTGTTTAAAACTTTTTTTGTAGAAATCGAAGCATCCTCTTTTATCCAAAGAAAAAGCTCAATTAATATTGCGTATCAAATACGGCCAGCCGGGTCATATTGCTAGCAGATACCGATAGGCCATATTTGAAACACTACTCTTTACACTAATTTTAAGTTTTAACACACTAATGCCCGGTTTCTTTGTGAACGTTTAAACTTAAGAGTAGTTAAACTTTCATGAAAGTTTAAACTCTGCTCTAGAAATTGATCCAGCGTTTAGCTAAACTTTCGGTTATTGTGTTTCCTTAGTTTTGTAGGCCACTTTAAACATTAATTGTCATATCTCAGCGCATATTTATTTTTCAAATTGGTTTAAAGAATCCATGAAAGGCAGGAAAATATTAAGAATTGTAAGATGTTGGTAAAACTACAAGCCGATTTCGGATCGGGTATTCTGTTTCGGAGATATTTGAATCCAAAGTTTAGACAAATGTGACATTTATCGCAAATTTAATTTGAAATTCTCAAGGCAACGTGATGCTTGTGACGTCCACAGAATTTATGAACAAAACTTCATTTCAGTTTTCATCGAACGGCACTTCTTGCACTTCCTCATTGAAAAAAATATAATGATGGGCCATTTTACCCAAGTGCGCCGCAGACAATATTTGCCGCACTTATATAAAATTTGATCCCTACCGGTGAACGAAATTTTCAAAAGCATTGTATACGTAATTAACAAACATTTTTTGGGGCCGTTAACATATCGCGAGATTCACGAAACACGAATAAATAAGCCACAATTTAGGATCTCAGCTTAGCATCCAAATTGAAATGCATCGTTTTAGCCACTTATTCTTTAAAAAGTTATCAAGAATTTTTAGCTTCGGATGGATGTCACCATGCAATCGTTGCTTAATCACGTAAAGACTTTTTTCCCCTTTATTTATGCTTTATAGACGCATTCTTAAAGATCAATAGAGTTCTGCATTGATTTCAAAATAAATGTCTCTTTAATAAAACGAAAACTGTCACTTAGCCGATGGATTACCTTTTTTGTAGTTGCCACGGGTATTGGCACTGTTTCGTTGTACCTATCCAGCAAAATTTTTCAATCGTCTTTGGCAAACCTTAACATTCCGAAACGACATGTTTTCTGTGAAATTTTGTTGTAATAAAGTAAAATGCTACCCTCGGAGGGTTTGTCAGACCCTTAAAGGACCGTGAAAAGGAACGAGTCTTCTTTTTTAGCTAACGACGGTAGGATGTAACCAGCATGCTCCCCTCAATAATTTCATAATATTCCTATCAAATAGCTATCAAAATATATATATTTTTGAAAACACTTAGGCCTAAGGACGGTTGCCTAGTTAAAAAAAATATAACGCTTTTCCTTTGAAATTCCTGAGGCGACATGAGACGCGAACTCTATATCACTACTCGCCATTGCTCGAAACATAACCTTTCACACACTATGGCTTCAACCCCTTAGAAACGGTCTTTACTCAGCCCATGTTTCTAAGATCCGACAAGCAATTTGTGCGAATACAGTGTGGGTCTTTGTTTTTTGACTAAATAAAAACCTCACTCAAAATATCTACTAAGACACTTGGCAGTATAATAATAACAAGGCATTTTTTTTTTTTTTTTTTTAAATCATAACTGTTTGCGGAGTACTTGGTCAACACTTGAGAATCGAATGCTCCGCTGTACATACTTTGCCGATGTATGTACAGTCCCACTTTAAACGAAGTCGGACATCGAATGGGCCTAATCGTTATGAGATTTTAACTGAGCTTGCTTCGATTTTGCACTTCCAATCCTTTACGCTTAAGCAATTATCCTTTAAACTGAGAATTTTGTGGTTACGTTACGCTTGAAGAACTAAAAGAATATAAAAAAAATACGACACATGTGTTAACAAATTCCTCAATTTTATTTAGACTTTTCAAAAAATTGTTTTTGACAGAACCAAATATGTACAGCGATTTTATAGTCCTGGTATGGGAAGACCCATATCACCGGGTAGTGGTGGCATTGGAACCTGGCGCTCTGCTCGGATCTAGTTTAGTTTTTGTTAGAGTTAATAAAATAATTTTTTCAGGTACCTATTATACTTACCAAAGTAGACCATTTCCCCTAAAAAAAATACATATTAAAATTGTTTTCGTTAAGTAAAAATCACCTGAATATCTACCCCTGCATTTTCGAAAGGATGTGTCCTTGCACCCACATATAGAAACAGAGTCAGCGTTAAAGTTAACGTGATTACAAGCTGCGAAAGTAGTTTCATTGTGATGAATTCAAGTAAAAGTATTCAAGCTTATACACAACAGGGCTGGTAGCACTAACTGAGTTATTTGACAGCTTCGACAAGTGATTTTATTTATAACAGGCCATAGCTATTGTGACTAATTGTAAAAAAGAAAAGCTTTTTTAAATGCCCTTGTAACTATAACATATTTTTGCATGACAAAACATGGAGTAAGCATGTCAGCTTTGTATCGTTATCTCTTTTACATTACTAACCTGACCGTTGCAACATGTTAACATCATAAAACCAATTGTGATTTGATCAGTAATTATTGTGATATCAAGTAAAGAGTTAAAATTAATTTGAGGGAAACAAGACCGGCGTTTTTGTGTAAAGAAAAAAAACGTGTAGATTTATCTACAGTCAAACATTGAACTTTATGGTTGGAAAGCCGTGAAAAGTTGCATGAGATTGTAAGTGAATAATTTTGATGCATATTGAAACCGGAGGCTTATCCCCAAGAATAAAGAGGGTGTATGATTGGAGAAAAGTTACGTCCCGTCATTAAACTTTTTTGAAATAGAGAATTTCTATACACTACCAAAAAGTTATTAATTTTAATGTATATAGTAACGCAGTGAAATAATCTCTATGGACTGTTAAAATCTTTTAGAGGCATGATCGAAACCGACTGGAAAATTTATTCAGCTTGGTTATTGAAATTAGGTAGTTCTGTTTAATGGCCAGTGGGGCAGATTAATATTGAACAGTGTTCGAGAATCCCTCCGAATCACATCCACTACATCCCTGTCTACCATAGCTCTGGTTTGAAAAAACAAAACACTTAAATTAAATATTTGGAGGTGAAAGGATAGACGTGTGCACTCAAGAGGATACAAGCATCCACAGGTTTTCTAAACCAACCTCTGTCTATCAACTCCTGCCCTCACCTCCCCGTGGTGAACACCGGGTGCCTAGTACCTCAACTGGAGATTGGGTTCCAACCCCTTTGGAAGGTTGTTGGGGGTAGCAGACGAGAGAGGGGGGGAGGAGTGTTCCCACTAAGGCACTTCTCCTTGCATCCGGACGGCAGCGGAGGAATTCCCCAGATGGAATCAACGGTGGCGTCCATAGTTCCAGTCAGGTCGAACTACTTAGTGAACACCTTATATGGGCTACTACGACGTATTCGGAGCTGAGGCCTATAAGGAGCGGGCTATCCGGCTCTCCGTCCTTAAAGCTAAACAAAGGATCTGGTCCTCCAGGTTGCGGGTCGTGCCGTCGGGGTGACTTCCCGGCCACGTAAAGAAACACCAGTTACGATGCAGAAACAAGCCTCGGATTCGGACGGATTTACTGTTGACGACCAATGCAAACGACAACAGGACAACGAGCTCCGGATCTGCACGTGGAATGTTAGGTCCCTTAACAGACGACGTGCTGCCGAGCAACTAGCGGAGGCCCTTAACGACAGCAAGGCAGATTTGGATGTGGTTTCGTTGTTGGAACCAGACTTAGGCAAAAAGTCTTGAGCTTCAACTCGGTAAGCGAGCGCCTCGCGACGATCCGCATCAAGGCTAAATTCGCCAACATTAGCCTCATATGCACGCATGCCCCCACAGAGAAGAAAGATGACTAGACCAAAGATATTTTCTACGAGCACCTGGAGAAAACTTATGAGCAATGCCCTAGTTACGACATTAAGATTGTCCTAGGCAATTTTAATGCCAAGCTAGGAAGGGAGGTCATCTTTGGTCGTACAGTCGGAAAGCATAGCCTGCACGACGCGACCTCCGATAACGGATTCAGGCTGGTCGACTTTGCTGCGGGGCGACACGTTGTGGTAACTAGTACACAGTTCCCGCATCTCAATATCCACAAAGGGTCATGGAGATCTCCCGATCAATCAACCGTCAACCAGATTGACCACATTGCGATCGACGCAAGGCACTCCTCCAGTATCATGGATGTCCGAACTTTCCGAGGGGCCAACATTGACTCGGATCACTACCTTGTTGTAGCCAAGGCAAGAGATCGCCAGGTCCTTCTCCAACCGAGTCTCTCAAAACCTTCTACGAAGTCCTGTGCAGCCAGCATCAAGAATTGATAGCCAGTGGCAACATTGCCAAAATGCCATCAGAGACGCCGCTTTTGAAGTGCTGGGTTCCACACGCCACCACAACAAAACCCCTGGTTTGACGATGAATACCGGCAAGCACGGGAGAGAGGAACACCGGCTTCTTCGAAGGAAAAAGAGAGAGCACGAGAAGCGCGCGGTTGAAGAGATAGAGGGATGTTACAACAGGAATGAGGTTAGAAAGTTTTACCAAAGGATCAAAAGGTCCTGCCAAGGGTATAAACTTGGAACTGAAGCCTGTAAGGACCACCAAGGGCACATCGTTGTAGAATCGCAGTCGGTGCTGAGGATTTGGAAAGACCACTTCTTCAGACTGTATTACGGCGAGGGCGAACCAAATAACGCTGTCAGGCAGAACGAACCATTCAACCCGGGCGATGACCCGTTGAATGGTGTGTCATTCATTACCCGTTGCATGGTGTGTCAAGACATTAGCTGTGTCGTAAGCTCAAGTGCAACAAAGCAGCCGGAGCAGACGGCCTAGCTGCCGAACCTTTTAAATCTGCTGGCGATGAGCTGGTTAGGAGCATGCACCAGCTCATCTGCAAGATATGGTCGGAAGAAAGCATGCCCGACGAATGGAACCTCAGCATTGTTTGCCCGATCCTGAAGAAAGGAGACCCTTTGAGTTGTGCCAACTATACAGAGGCATTCTTAAGATCGCATACAAGATCTTTTCTGTTGTACTGTGTGAACGCCTGAAGCCGTTCGTCAACAATCTGATAGGCACATATCAGTGTGGCTTTAGGCCAGGAAAGTCCACCATCGATCAAATATTCACACTGCGGCAGATCTTGGAGAAAACCAATTGGAATTCCAAATCGATACACACCACCTCTTCATCGATTTCAAGGCCGCGTATGACAGCATCTACAGAGACGAGCTATATAGCGCAATGTCTTGTTTTGGCATCCCTGCCAAACTCGTCAGTCTGTGCAGGATGACGATGGAAAATTCACGCAGTTCCGTCAAGGTCGGCAAAGACCTCACCGACCCCTTTGATGTCAAAAAAGGATTTAGACAAGGCGGCGCGCTGTCATGCGACTTCTTTAACATCATACTTGAGAGAATTGTGCAGAACTCTCGCGCCAACACCAGAGGTACAAATTTTCAAAAGTCCGTTCAACTACTCGCATACGCAGACGACATTGACATAATCGGTAGAACAAAGCGTGAAGTCAGTGGAGCCTTCGTGAGTATTGGGACGCAGGCGGCGAATATGGGTTTAGCAGTCAATGAGGGCAAAACCAAGTATATGCTGTCATCAAGAAAAGACACCCAGCACCGACGTCTTGGACAAAACATCACCATCGACAGCTATAACTTTGAGGTAGTTAGGGACTTTGTCTACCTGTGTTCCGCTATCAATTCAGACAATGACACCAGCGCTGAAATCAAACGAAATATAACTCCTGCCAATCGCTGTTTTTTGGGCTAAAAAGGCAATTGAGTAGCAAAGCCCTCTCTCGAGCAACTAAAATGTCCATGTATAAGACCCTCATCATCCAAGTCCTGCTTTACGGTGCAGAAGCATGGATCCTGTCAAAGGCGGGTGAAAACATTTTAGGCTGCTTCGAGAGGAAAATTCTTCGGACAATTTACGGTCCCATAAATCTCCCTCCAAAAGAGTCAAAACACAACGTCTGCCATGGCTGGGTCATCTAGAGCGGATGGACACCAACGCCCCGACCCGGAAAATCTTCGAATCCACACCGCAGGGACGGCGCGGTAGAGGAGCACCGAGACTCAGGTGGCGCACGCCACCTGAAGTGGAAGGGGACCTCAGCCAACTTCGCGTGCGAAACTGGAGACGGCTAGCTAGAGACAGAGCTGGCTGGCGAAGATGTTGGCTGAGGCCCAGGTCCACCCCGGACTGTAGCGCCACCTTAAGTAAGTAAGTAAGTTCCTCGTTTGCCCTCTTTTAAATTAAACCTTAAAATTGCCTTTCCCAATAAATGGACTTGTAATTTGGCCATGTAGATTGTACAAGGCTAGGAGGGGGACAATGTGGTGCAGCGACTAAATGTGATCACTTTAAGAGAATGCACTGTGTTCGGGCCATGAGGCGGAATTTTTGGTTACCGGGTTTATTTGGATTGAACAAAATTAGGAGGGAGACGATGTGGTAGCTCAAGACTAAGTGTGATCATTCTATGAGGATGCACTGTGTTTGGGACCTGAGGCGAGTTTTAACTTGATTCTTAAGCTAACTCAAAAAAGTGGTTGAAATGTTATATGTATAGTGAAAATTTTTGAAGAATGAAGTAGTTCTAATAAGTAGTAAAGCAGTAGGTATCCAACGCTCTCCATCCACGATTTTATGGAAAAGGATCGGAAGAACTGCTTAGGGACAATCTCAGGGATTTAGTGAAATTTCTGACAGGACACTGTCTCGTGCCGAAACACACAAAGAGGCTCAGAAATTCTGACACGGTTATTTGTCGCTTCAGCAGTGATCTGCAAGCGGTTGAAGATCACATACTGTGTGAACGCGGAGTGATTTCGCGTATGCGTAGTAAATATTTAGGAGAATATTTCTTCGAAAGTTTAGCGAAAGAAGACGGCACAAACTTCAAAGTCCTTCTTGGCCTTTACAGGGAAATAAGCTGTTTCAACAGGGAGAATGTTTAGGCTATTTTGCATTCGAATGTTTAGTTCAAATGGTTCCTCAGGGAATGCGATCGGTGCCTTGTGTCTGTGTGGAGTGGACCTTTCCACCACACCCCTGTTTAACCTAGCCTAAGTAGTAAATTATTGTGATTTTAGCCAAATACCGTTGTGCGATTAAATCAGGTATCTCGTCGCGTGATAATAATAGTGAAAGGGAGAGAAATAATTATCGTTGAACCCCTTTTTCCCAAAAGCCATTAAGTTCATGTTTTTTAATGGACTGCCGAATTTTCCAGCCTTTCTTACAGTTGCTCCAGTTAATTTGCGGCTTTGGCTGCTTACCCTACGGCCTTCGACAGATTTGCTCTCCTATAAATTTTTTAGGTCGCTGATCACGAATTTCGGGTTTTTTCCTCGAGAAATTGGGGCTTCGTAATAGGGGTGTTTTGGCTATATTCGCTCGTTTAGTGTTAATTGGTGTCAAAAAATATGGTTTTACCTTAATACTTTTTTAATACTTTAATACTTTTTTTTAATACTTTTCCAAGCAAACAATCATACATTTTTTTATTTATTTTAAAATAAAAAAAATATCGACCACCGAAATCCCTTTATTGAAATGTTTCTTATATCAGGTTTCTTATATTGACAATAGACAATTACATACTCCTAAGACTGTTTTGAAGTTCCATGTTATTAAGTAAATTGCGTGTGTCACTGGGCAGATTTCAACCAATAATCATGCAATTGTAGGTACTGCTACGCTACGGACCCTGATAGTACAAGATGTGAATTTTCACGTCCCATCTGAATGGTGGTCCCGATGGTGTCTTAAAGGGACTAAAATTTTTTACCAGTTTAGATCTACTTACCAGAACACTATATCCCCGTCTCCGCATTCCCCTTTGTCTTTGAACTATTAAACTCAAAAAAACTGAAACTGAGAGTCAAACAAATTAACACACACATAATGTTCTAGTAATATTCTTTTACTTATATTTTTACATAATTTGTTTTGTCTTATCATTATCATATTTTTTCCGACTTTTTTTTCGTACTACACGTCTTTAATAATTCACATCCATTTGTTTACAAATACATTTTAACCTGCGAAATACTGTGAGTATTTCTTTGTCAATATTAATTGAATATTTTTTTTTTACTTGCTGTATTTTTTTTTTATGTATAATATTAATTTGTATATATCTTATCTAATAGACTCTTTTATTTCGCTCAACGGGATACGCTTTACAAGCTCATATAATTATACGTTACAACAGAAAAAACATTTTATTTAATAATTTTAAACGTTATTGGCCTAAATTGATTTTTGTTGCTCTTAAACTTAAAAGTTCAACTGTGCAAAATTCTTAAGATTTCTTCTTATATAAAACTAAGGAAGAATAGAGTAATGAAGAACGTATTTTTTTAAGCACATGATATAACTTGCAGTCTTATAATTTAATTTTAAAAATACTTGTATTTTTTATTTTGTTTTATGTAATATAGTTTTTTTTTTTGTAATATTTGTTTTATGTGAGTTTAATTTTTTATAATTGTATTTATACAATAACAACTTATGGTAGATACTTAACTAGGTATGGTACTTTTTTTTTATACAGAAATATAAATTTGCAAACAATATTGGATTTTATATTAATATTCGATCTTTTTACAAAATATGTTGCAAAGAAATTAGTTTTCTAAGCATTTGCTACACTGTGATTTTGATGCTGCATAAAAAATAGGCCAAACATAGGGTAAGGTACAAATTTGCGTATGTTCCTATTGAACATTTTGTGCTTGACGACAGTTGGGAGGAGCTGTCATCTGTCAGTGAATCGGCGTCATGTTTAGATGAGGGCTTGGAGCCGTCGCTACGATAGTTGCTGTGATCAGGATCTGAAAAAAAAAAAAACCAAAATTAACAAGTTAATGTTGGCAAAGGTTAATTTATTATTAGTTGTGGTAGCACTACAATCCGTCTTGATTCATAGTACAAGGGCATCAAATTGCTTTAACGACAAATATTTGCATTTGCAAACGTACGAGGAGACCCAGCCGGTGGCATGGGTAAACCCTTATGAGGTTGTTTAATACACTCAAACCATTTGAATTGCATTAAAGGACCATATCGCATAATTGTTACAAACACCTTTATTGTCTAATCGTCTACTCAAGGGGTATTAAAACGGTACAAGTTGCCAATACAGGTCATAGAGTTCAATAATGTGCTTCATCCACTTACACTTCAATTGCGCAGGGCCTTGAGAAAGCACTTGACACAAATTCGTTAATTCTGATGTAGAACATGTCCAAACATCTGATGGACTGTAGTAGTTTATGTCCTTAAGTACTTGGTAATGAAGCAATAGTCAATCACTTTGAAAATTCCCGGACAATTAACAGCGTCAATTACCATTGGTAATATTGTAAACTATTATGACATAGGTAACAAAACATAATTCTTCTTAGTTTGGACTTTATACAGGTTTGAGTTTACACAAGTGACTTATAAATTCCGAATAAAATCAGTGTTGTTTTGTAAAACCCGTAAAAACCAGTAAAATGAAGTTGCAGTCGGTCTACGAACTATTGGAAACCCGATATTTTTGGGCTAGTTGAGGGTTGTTCGAGATACCTGGCCACCTTTCCAACGAAACGACCCATTATATCCGTGATTCTGCTGAGTTTTAATCTTATCGTCAGTTGGCTATTGTAGCCAGTCAACTTCTTCCATAGGAGGTTAGATAAATTTTCGAATTTTAGAAGCTGTCTTACTATCTAGACTCTTTCCAGAGTACGTGCCAACAAACTTTGTTAATATTGGCTATCAACTACTGGCTTCCTGAATTGAAGGAAAATCTTTTTCACTCTCATGTCGAGTAGATTCTTTGGCAAATTTTGTCACGAAGTGGTCTACCATGGAACAACAATTTTTCTTTGTTAAAATCTTGGTCGAAAATGGATGGACGTAAAAGAAGCATTTCGTAAATTCTTAAACTTCTTGATCTGTGAGTCATACAATTTACCATTCATGCAATGGTGAAACGTTTTTTGGAAAGTGAACTAATAAATAGTTTAAACCGGCTCTGTGTCACCATGTTCGAAACGCATGGCTCCCGGAAATTCCAAAGTTCTAGTTTTTCCATACAGAAGAATAGAATTTCCGAAAATAAATAGTTTTTTATTCAATAACGTCACTGTTTAGTTTAAGGCTCGATGACAACTAATATACAATTCTAAACCAGAATACATCACGTCGAATATAATGCCTTAAATATCCCTTGATTTGCAACAACTAATAAAACTAGAGTCTTATGGCGTTCTATCCTTTAAGAGAAAAGGAATCGTTGGGCTATTACGTACGAAATTTGGAGATCTCAACGAGTGGCTCCTAAATCGGCTATAAGGAATCGACAAAAGTTTTTTGGTCTCCTCGAAGTTTGTAAGAACTTTGTAGTAAATTAGTTTGTAATAAATTATGGACGACAAAGATTTGAAGGATAAAAGGAGAGCCAATCCACCCAACACAGATCAGCCGTCAATTCTTTTACTGTATCACAATTTTTTCTTTTCTTTTGGTTTCTCTTTCGAAATCTCAACTTTTCAGTAAAAGCATTTTTTCCTTTTCTTATTGTTCTGCTATCCTTTTCTGTAGAAATATTTTACAAGTTTTCAAATCTTGCTAGAAGTTCTCTCAATGCACTTAACTATAGAGCAAGCACGAAAATAATACCTTTGCTCAAACACTGCTTTCGAAGTTTAACTGCAGGTTCGAAAGACACGGAAATGCGGCACGGCATCTGAAGTAAGGCTAGAATCGCAATGCTGCGTTGCCGTGCTTTTCCAAAATTTTACGATACCTTACGTCAAAGTAGGGGGAAAGCGGGAGACTTGGGTCATTTTTTGTTAAATCGTGGATAAAATTTTTTCTGTTAATCTCACCTGCATGACATGTGCATCGTTGTAGAGCTACATTCATCTTCTTTCAGATTGACGTTTCATATTTTAAAAAAATTTAAGGGCTTTCTACCCAGAGCATATTTTATGAAAATAGATTTTTGGCTCAAGTCTCTCGTTCTACAGGGAGACTTGAACACACTCTTGGGGAGACTTGAACATATTCGAATTCAACTGTCAAAACAATGAAATAAGTAACTAATAAGTAATATTTTTATATATTACCTTTGATAAAACACCGTTATGTTGGCACTTTATCAAAACTGATGTTGTTCTGTTCAGAAATAAGGTGGCTCTGTGAATAACAAATTTATCAGCTCTTAATCTGCTAGATTAAGTCTCTCGGACTCTTTTAAATGCATCTTTAAGGGCATTTTCTGACAAAACTTTGTCTTTTGGAATATATTGTGATTTGTGCTACAACAGAGCTTTAATTTCAAGTTAATAAAGTAAAATAATGTGGGCAGAGTTAGACTTGCACCTCGGTTCAACTCTCCCATTAGACAGTGGCTCACGTCTGATGGGTGACTACTTTTTTATTGTTACCAAATTACTACCAAGAACTTTTTTATTGTTAACGCAACCAGAATTTTTGACTGGTATTTATTAAATAGAATATT
This sequence comes from Neoascia interrupta, assembly GCA_947623515.1. Taxonomy (NCBI): domain Eukaryota; kingdom Metazoa; phylum Arthropoda; class Insecta; order Diptera; family Syrphidae; genus Neoascia; species Neoascia interrupta. The sequence continues at coordinate 56,078,353 of OX392462.1, read as the reverse complement.
GGATGAAGAAAATAAGCCTATTCAAGTTTTTATTTATCGTGCGAACCAAAAGTCTTACGAAAAAAACTTATCAGTCGATTTTTAATTTATTTTGCTCCCAGGTTAGAGGTGTTTGTGCTCATAGCTTGCCCTTTTACTTACAGGATTTGTGCAAAAAGTGAGTAAAATATTGCGAGTTGTTCAAGTCTCCCATATGTTCAAGTCTCCCGCTTTACACGAGTTAACACAAGTTACCCGCAAGTTACCCGAGACAAGCTTTAGTCTCCCCTACGCACGTAGCTGCAAAACGAAATGCCGCTTTGTGTTTTGGGGTAGGAAATTGCAAAGTATCTGTCCACACATTCAATTTTTCGACGTTTCGTTGATTGGTTTTCTACTTTATCAAGGGATTGTTTTATTGTTTACAACTACAATTATACATTAGTTCAATTTTAATTAGTACAACGTATAATTGTAGTTGAAAATAATAAAACAATCCCTTGAAAAAGTGGAAAACCAATCCACGAAACGTCGGGAAAAAAGTGGACGTTTCTCTATTCAAACCTCTCTACTCTAGCTAAACCTGTTTCTATTCTGACTATAAACAGAAACAACCCCTTTTTGTCCCCACAGCCTACTGTGGGACAAAAGAACACTATACTCACTCACAAGTCACAACACAATGAATGAGCATGATTGTTGTTCAACTTACGCAAAAGTAGAAAGTAGATCTACTTTTGCATTGTAGATGTGTCTAGTCTACGATATTTACGGTCAAACGCGGGGTGAAGTTTTGAAGTAAGATTTCGTTTACACCATATGCCGACGTTATTTCTACTCTGCTTGTCATCAAACACACGCAGCAACCCAACATTGCGATTTGAACTTAAGAGTTGCGATGCATTTTTTTGTTTTTTGTTTTGCCTGAAGTATTCAATCCCGCCTAAAGCTTTTGGGGTTGTCATTAACCATGGCACCGACACGTACCGTTCTTAAGTTAGCACTACATTTTAGGGCTGAAAGAAAAAGCTGCCAGACTTTGCAATTTGACTTCGCTGATATGCAATATAATGGGTTATGGTGTGAGTCGATCTGTTCAAAAATGAGAATTGATCACCTCCCTCCCAATAGAAACGCTGTGTTATTGATTTTTGATCCATCAGTGTTTTCCATTGAGCCGTGACCTTGATTGAGCCGTGAAATTTTCTTCAAGTCAAACTTGGGTGTTCATGGAGTCAGTTGTAAGCGTGATCATCTCGCTTGGTAGCGTGTTTGCTATGATGCCAAAACTCAATTACTTTCAATCTATCAACGCTCCTTAGGGCTTCTTTTTATACTCGACCCAGGGTATTAGTAAAACGAGGACATTAATTTTAATGCATAGTTTGTAACACGGTGAAATAGTCACCGTAGCCCTTAAGACATTTTAGAGATATGATCGAGACTGCCAGGTGAATCGATTATGCCATGTCCGTCCGTCTGTATGTGTGAAGGTTTAAAGTCTTCAAAATCAAGCTAGAGAGCTGAAACTTGGCTTGGTTCTTTTGTTGCACAGACAGTGAAAATTGGCTCAATCCGTCAATGGCCACGCCCACTACTGGCTTCAATGTGAGACAACCTCAATTTCACATTTCCTTTCGAAAAGCTTTTGGGTCAAGTGACCTTGTCTAACTTGTAGGTACTCAAATTTTGGTATTGAACAATATTGGCCCAAGACCTTTAACAAAGCAAAAATTGGACCGCCCACAATATCGACCATGCCCACTTTTAACATGTCAAATCTTGGAAAACCCGATTTCTCGAAAAATTCACTCCAAATCGAGAAAAGTACATATATGACAAATATTAAAGATATTACTATTTGCTCCATACAAAGTTTTGAGCTCCGCCCACTTTTAAGGGGCATTTTTAGGAAAAAAAAACTGTTTTTTTCTGAAATAATTTTCGCTTTTACCGTATTTTCTCATGAATCTAACGAAATTACAATTAATTTATTATAATTTTAATAACCTATACAAACAATATATGAGTTGGGGCCAAGAAATTTTTAAGATTTGGTGTTACATGGTATATATATGGTCGGGTATATAGAAGTTTGTCACCGACAAACTCTTGCACTATTACTCACTTGTTTTTGTTAAAATTAAAGGTAGAGTATGTAGAATCTCGGTAGTTTTTTTTAAATTGTAGGTATTAAAAGATTAGAAATAGAAAAGATCGATCTGGTGCCTTGCTGGAGGCATATTTAGTTTGTCACATAGTTTATTTACGGACTGTAATATCTGCGTTCACACTGTAGCACTTACTCACTAGTTTAATATAAGAGAAATATAAAATATAATTCATATAAGAGAAAGAATTATTTCTCCATTTGACTGAAACTTTCCAGTAGGAATGTTTAAGGAGTGCAGGCTGTAACGAACTTTTAAATATCCTCCCCTTTTTAGCACATAGCAACTGGATGCGTAGTATTTTGTATCTAAATTTTTTAAGAGCTAAGAAAAAAATCCTTCAAAATCAAAACTAATTCATAAGAAATATGAGGTGATTGGTTTAACGCGGTAATTTATGCCGAAAAGTTTTATCCTAAAAACGCCCCCTCAAAACAGGCGGAGTCTTAAACTTTATATGGACGAAACTAACCAAATGCTTATATTTTCAATATCTGTCATCAATCGAAATTTTAAAGATCTTACATGTTAAAAGTGGGCGTGGTCGGTGGTGTGGGCGTTCCAGTTTATGTCTTCATAAGGTCTTTCTCCCCAATTGACACATATCAGAATCAAAGTTCCTCCTATCAAGAGAGAAACTTGGTGAAAATATATTTTAAGACTTACTAATTAATTTTGACTTTATCTTACATCCGAGTAAGATATTTACGAAAATAATTTTGATTTTATTTTACAATTGTGGTCGGAGCTATGGACAAATTTGAGCTACTCTCAAAGATTGTTTAATAACAAAAAGAACCAAGTTTAACTCTTCTAGCTCAATTGGAAAGAACTACAAACTTCACACATATAGACGGACGGATGAACAAACGGACATGGCTTAATCAGTTCACTTGTCGGGCTCGATCATGTCTCACGGTCATTATTTCACTATGATACTAGCGTGAAAATTTATGTATTTATTGTACAAATGTTAAAATTTATTTTCCCTCGTTAGGGTAAGGTATAAAAATGTCGAAACAAAAATGTCGAAAAAAAATTTGGACCATTAAAATTTAATTCTATTGATAAAAGCGTGATCCCATTAGTAATTTCTGTTCTTGATTTAAAAATCAGCGGCAATTCTTCATGTTAATGTGTGTAAAGAATTTATTTGCAGTTTTCGCTCGTTTTTGGCTATGCCGTTATTTTACGTTTGGTTAAACGTTAAATGGACTCTAATTTCGCTTTAGAGTTCTTGAAGTTCTTTCGATTAGGAACTATACCTAAAAAAATTATGCTTCTGGTCTAAAGAAGCTATTGAACAATTCCAACGGCTGGATCTGTAGTTAACCGATCGGTTTTCGTAATTTACATTTTGTAAATGTATATAGTTGTGGGGTGCCGTGGCGTAGTGGTAAGTGGGTGTGCTTATTGTAGGTCCCCTTGTATGTGAAGAATTCAACACACACATCACACATTGTTGAGAAGTTGGCCCTGGTTTACATCAAGCTGTTGCGCCACTCTATTTATTTAATTATTTTAAATGTATGTAGTTAAGAACTAAAATGTATAATTAAGAATTACGACAATCCGAGGAAGCCTCCATGTTAAAGAACCTATCTCCAGGAAAATGGAGCACGACCGGCTCAGTTGGTATTGCGATGTTCAAAGAACCCTCTCAAAAAGGCAATGTCAGTCAACATTCCAGCGCCATCGGGAAAGAAAGGAAGGACTGAACATTCCTGTAACACACAAATGCAAGGACCACAACATTTTTTTGGCCTCAGTGGCAAAGAAATCCAGAACCGGGTTACCTGTAGATATATTCTGAGGTCAATAGGGCGGGCGGCGTACACCACAAGCGGACCATTAGGAATTTAGTAGAGTGGGAGGGTTGTGATCCATCACTTCAGATCATAACCTCGAGCCTAAAAGAAGAAGAAGATAGTTAAGAACTAAAATTTAAGGCTTGAGCTTGATCACCCTATTGGCCACTGTTTTACAGTGGGGTAGGTGCTAGTTTAGGTTCATGCGCCTTTGGGTTTGACTATTTTATTTCGAGGTTTTTGTAGTCTTTTATATTTTGTTCCTATCGAGATTTCTGCGTTCGAGATTTATAAAATCGATTTTTTTTCCAATTATTATTTAACATACCTACTCGTTCCTGTAAACATGCTTTTTCAAGTTTTTCTTTCCTGTTTTCCAAGCTCTGTGCCATATTGTGGAAAGACTAGTTCCGTGGTAAATTCAACACTCGACTGTTGACTGCTAGTAAATTCATTCTACTGAAATGAATACCCTACGAAAACTGAACTGTTAAAACCAATAGGGAATAAATTTGTATAGTAAGTACCATGCACCAACTCATCTCTAGAATTTATGAACAATTACACTGTTATTTTGCTTTGTTAAACTGGGATGGGAACGGGAACGGTATAGTGTCCATGGTGCGCTTTTT